>NBZP02000040.1:511199-1111199 GCA_002236755.2 Dothistroma septosporum | reverse complement strand
TCTAAGACTATCTATCTCCTATTCCTAGCTTAGTTTAAGATAAAGTCTAATATTACGAGAGCTACAAGTAGACTATTCTTACGCTTATAGCTATAAGTATACTCCTAGCTCGTAGTACCTTTAGTACTATATACTAATCTCAAGGTAATAGACTTATACGAATTCTTAAGAACAAGGCTTTAATTTCTACTAGAGGCTCTATTCCGTAATATACTAGTACTTATCGAGCATTTCGTTAATATTATATACTTAATATAGTTCGTCTTAGTATTCGTAGTCTCTATCGTGGTTTTTGGTCTAAGTCTATAGGTTATACACGTAAGGAATACGTAAGACTATACTTAGTAGCTAGTAATAGTAATATAGTCGTCCTTAAGATAGATACGTTAATAGTTATCTATAAAGCTAAGATTAAGATATAGTTTATATCTTCTAACGAGAATAGATTACTATTAGAATTTAGCCTATAATTAGAGCTAGATTATAAGTAGATAGAGGGAGTATTTGACTGAAAAGGTCTCTATAATACCTATTTTAGCTTCTTTAGTCTACAATTAACTTAACTATATACGCTACTATCTAACGGATCGGATCGCCGTAATAGTAAGTATAATCTAGTCTATATATACCAAAATAGGTAAGAAGAGTTTAATAGTAAGCTATATATAGAGACTTATATACCTATTATAAAGACCTATACGTACGTAAAGTATTAGATCCTATATATAGCTTACTATAAGAATATTATCCTTAATTCTAGACGGGTAGGTATATAGTATTATAAACGAAAAGTTTATCTTCTATTAGTACCTAGATTTAGGTCTAGTAACTCCTCGTTTAGATAGTAACTACTCTCTTAAGAATAGTAGTAACGATTCTTATTTCGCTTCTAATTACTAAGAATCTAAGATAGATAGAGATAAGCTACGTCGATATTACTATATAAGTTCTACCTAGAGTAGTAAGCTACTCGTCTATTAGCTTTACGAAGTATAGTCTAGACTACAAGCCTCGTAACTCCTAAGACTAACCTAGCTTTTACGAGGTTTGAGATCTTACTATACTATATTTTATACTTAGGACCCTATTACTAGGGTCGTAGTAATAGAAAACCTTAGTCCGAAGAACAAGACTAAGTATAGTAGCGAAATTAGCTCTTCTATAGCTAAAGAGTAGGTAGTATATAGGATTATAGGAGAATATAAAGACTCGTATAGTATTATATATATAAGAGTTTCCTAGGAGAAGACTTGGGAGCTACTTTTAAGTTTAGGTAGTACTTAGTAGATAGTAGAAAGATTTCGACATAGATATAGTTATGCTAAAATATAGCTAATTTGTAGAAAGAGACGTATTGATTCTAGAAGGCTTTTAGAGTCTATACTAAAGCGCGTATAGCGTAATCTCTCGTAAGCTATAGTATCTTCTTTATAGTATTAGTATTTGTATCTATATATTATCTATTTGTCTAACCTATACAATATACTAATAACGGACAATAATAACTACTCCTACTTACTAATATATCGTCTATTTGCTAAAATACCTACTATAAGCCTATACGTCTAGTTAGTATTAGAAATAACTAACGATATAGAGAATATACGTAAGGGAGGTATTCCTAGACTATTAAACTAAGCTAGCTAGTAATCTATATTATACTTAATAGCCCGTTTAGGAATACTTATATCGCGACGAAATTAATATAACTATTCTATATAGTATAAGTAAATTCTTTAATAGAGAGGAGGGAAATCGTAGCCTTTACGTCTCTAGCTATTCTATCTACCTTATAGAAAATAGCCTACTTAGTATAGTAAGTAGAAGTATATAAGTTCGGCCTAAGTATATTTCAAAACCTCCGACTAAAGTCTAATAACTATACTATAATATAGCAAGAGTTTTTATAGGTTATAAGTAGCTATATTATACTAATAACTAATATACGTATATCTCTAGAAGACTCTTTATAGACCTATAACTATAGTAAGTTAGTATAGGAAATTATAGGCTATAAGTAGGCTCTAATAATCCTATAGAAAGGGCTCTACGTCTATACGTATAGATCTTAAGTTTAGTAATTATAAAGTACGAATAAGTAGTCGAGCTTCTTCTAGTTATATAAGGATAGAGAGTTATAGCTAGTACTTATATATTATAACGTACTATACCTATTATAATATAGTAAACTACGTTACTACTATAAGCTCTCGTAATATTATATAGATTATAGTAAGGTAGTAGAAAGAATCGCTTATATTTAGTACGAGCTTATAGTATATATAAAGTACGGACATGTTAATCGTAGCCTTGTCTTAGTATAGATATTGGTACTACTATTTTTCAAGACTTACTAAAGGACGTATTACTTTTCGAAAGATTACTATAAGAACTTTAGATATCGAGAAGGTCTAGTAGTATACGTATAGGCCTATTTCTAGCTATATTATAAGTATACGCCTAGATACCTCCAAGAGTACAATATATTCGAAGATAAGAAGGCGTATCTCTACTAGAAGTATAAGGAGGTTTCGAGTCGAAGCTATTTCCTCTCGATATATTAAGGCTAAAGGTAGCCTAGAAGCTAATAAAGATATAGTACTATACTATATAACAAGATTATCTAGGCTAGATTAGCTCGTTTTAGTCTAGACCTTTACTAGAAGACTCCCTACTACTATAGTACTACTAGGGCCAAAGTCGTATATACTACTATAAGGAACAATAAACTCTATAAAGACAATAAACCTACCTACTATAGACTAGACGAGCTTCCTATAACGATAGTCTTAAAGCTAAGGTTACTACTATTGTAGTAGTTCTATAGCGTTATAACTTCTACCTTATCTTAATTTACTAGAGTTATATCTACGTACTTATATCGATTAGTCTAGCCTAAATAATTATTTAGATTAATATATACTAAGTATAGAGCTATACCGTGTTATACGACCTCGATTACTTATATTGTAATATTGTCTCTAGTAGTAAGGAACATATCTAGTAGTAGTAGGATATAGAGTAAGTAGAATTAGCCTAGGTACTACGAATTATACGAGCCTAAGACTTTAAAAGGCAGAACAATTGCGTGGGAATAATTATGTAGTACAAGCTAGCTCGGCTTCGTAATACTAATATTTACGTAGAAAAGTACTTTAGTATAGCCTAGAAACTACCCTAGTTAAATCGAGAGAGTACCTTCTATATAGAGCTATTTCGTTCGATTATTAGATATTAGAACCCTACTACCTAGTTATTTACTTAGCCTCTATACTTTGTAATATAATAAGGTAAGAGACTTATATAGGTATATCTATTATATACTATATAGAAATATTACTATACTATTACTAGAAAAGTCTATACTAATATCTTTTAGGTTTTACTCTACTAGTACTCTACTTATATATAGGTTATTACCTCTCTATCCTAGATATATTATGACCGAATATGCGTTAATATAGTAATAAGCAAAAAGTAGTCCTAGGTACTCGTATAGTATTAGTATAGCTATTAGGAAAAGATCTATCTCTCTCTAGAAGGATTATCTCGATATACTTTTATAAGTGAATTTTAATTAGTTAGATTGGGTTATAAGCGCCTTGGACTAAAAGCTACCTAGCCTTAAGAATAGTAGACTATATTAAGGAGTAACCTTCGTCTACTTTAAGGACATTACTTATTTTTATATCAAGATAAGGTACGTATCGACGATCCTTTCTCGAACTCTTTAGGGCCTTATACTAACTAGTTAAGTAATACTATTCCAAGTCTATATCGTGTAATATACTTTTACTATACTTATTATACGTACTACTATAGTCGGAACGTAGATAAGTAGGGACGAAACAATATACTATAACTTCTATAGCCTAATTCGAAGTAATATTCTAGGTCTTCTTATAAAGGAAGGCATTTTAATAGAGTAGTATACTACTATACGATATACTATATCGAGTACTATAATAGAGGACGTTACGTAGACTATTAATATTATTGTTAATAGGCCTAGTAGCTAGCTAGATTTTCCTTAGTCTCTTATTAGACTTAATAAAGCTATATAACCTTATAGAACCTCTAGTATTCGTAAATAGTTGGGAAGTATCTTAAGCTACTTACTAAATATAAGTCTTATACCTCGTAAATCTAGTTTTGTTATATACTTATAATAGATTGGGATTCGATTAGATAATAGTAGAACTCTATAACTCGTAAGCTTAATCTAGATATAGTCTTCTACTACCTCTAGGACGTGCCTTTTCTCTTCTAGGCGAGCTCTAGTAAGATATAAGGTTTTGCTCGATATTAGTTTCTAGCTTTCGTACTAAGTAATAATAAGATAGGCTAGGTTATGCTAATATAATTATTAAAGACATACTTGTTATTATAACTAGAATCGAAAGGTTAGTAGGATAAGTAGCTACTATAGTAGAGTCTAGTAATAGATACTATAGCCCTATAAGGTCGTCGAAGCTATATTTGGCTTAGGCTTCTATCTTAAAGAACTCGGCTTTATTAATCTCTAAGAATATTACAAGACTACGAAGATAGCTTAATATCTAGAGTACTATTATCGGCTTTTACCTTTTATAATTTATTACGCCTTATTATAGGTTTTCTATCGTTTACGATTCCGAAAGAGTACGAATTAGTTACTTTATTTAATTATAAGCTTTATACGACTCTCGATTTATAAGATAGTAATAAACGTTTCGACTTAGACTTCTACTATAATATATTAAAGTCGTAGTATAACTATACTACTACGAATATTATTACTATTAGTACTACTCTAGAATATTATATAGAAGAGCTTAGAATACTATCGAGGTATAAAGAGTTAGCTAGACTAAGAAGACTATTAAAGTCTATTTAATATAGATCCTTGTCTAAGACTAGGTATAGGAAATAGTATAGTATAGGAATACTCGTTATAATATAGTCTTAGAACATAGTAGTATACTATTATTAGTACGAAATAGGCGCGAAATCTTTAGTAAGCCTTATAAAGCTAGCTAAGAAGTATCTAAGATAGGAATAGTTCGTCGATATTACTAACTCTTATATAATTACGTAGTACGAGAATAGTATTTATAATATCGAGATCTCTAGTATTAGCTTTTATAATCTAAGAAGTACTACTAAGTCGACGTACTTATCTCTCGAATCTCGAGACATTATATTACTACTAGCTAGTATAACCGAAGCCCTTACGCGTTAGTTATAGCGCTGTATTTGTTACTAGATTCGACTATATAAGTGTCTAGTAGTATAAGGATATCGGATCTCTAATAAGTAGCTATTAAAACGTATCTTAAAATACGATTCTTTTAGTATACTTATAAAGTCCAATTCTTCTCTCAAGTACTCTAAATACTTCTAACTTTATAAATAACTACAAGTAGCTACTATAGGTAAAAGGCCCGTAAAAGACTCGATAAATAGTATTACGCCTCTTAAATAGCCGAAATTTAGTACCCTTATAGTTCCAAAGCTATTTATCTTAGTAATACTATCTCTAGATAAAGGTCTATAGATAAGTAACGATAATAAAGAAGAGGATTTAGATAAAGGCAAAGAAGATTCTAATTCTACTAATAGGAATAGAAATAGAGGTAATATTAGATATCTAGTAGAGAATCTTCTAAAGCCTTTAGGAACTTAAAGTATTTAATTAGCTAAGGATACTATACCTAATAGGTTAGCTTCGCTTAGGACTCTATTCTAAGTATACTACGAATTACTAGAACTCGAGGATACTTCTATAGTACCTTTGGCTACTACTCTACAAATGTCTACGATAGTAGAGACTACTAGTAACGTATATACGCCTACCTTATTAGCCCTACTCTTAGGTATATATAGTAATACTATACTATTATTAGATAAAGTAAAAGCGAAAGTAGGAACTACGTCTATATTCGGACCTTCTTTACTAGTATATAGATAGTAACTACTCGATAGTAACTAGTCTACTCTATATTTAGTACAAAAAACAATACTCTTACCTATATTTTACTATTCGTAGTATAATTCTTCTATTTGTAATAAATATATTGTCTCTAAACAATTCGGTACTATAGAGGCTCTTTAATACTATAGAATTGTATACGACGCGTACGATTTACCTAAGAGCTAGAAGACTAGTTAGATCTAAGACTAGATAGTACTAATCTACTTCGTAAGGCTATATTATAGCGACAATCTATTACTATATATCGATACTACTTAGGTCTCTATCGAGGAAGCTAATACGTATATATAGTCCTAGAAGTACTTTAACGATTATATAAATACGCGTACTAGTTTTATTAAACCTATTATAATTAAGTAAGAACCTATAGATACCTACTATAATTTATAATAGTTCCTTTACCGACTCTAGATAACCTATACTAGAAAGTTACTATCTACTAGAAAAGGTAGAGATAAGATACCTTAGCGAATAGTAGTTAAAGCTCTAGTATATCTTCTAAGCTTAGATAAGCTAATAGTAGTTAATATACTTAGTCTAGACGATATTACCTTCGTAGTAAAACTATACTTTATACGTCTAGATAGGTTTATGCTACTATAGTACCTTATTAGTCGAGTAAGGGTAGATTAGTTAGATAATCCCTCTCTTATACAAAAATCCGTACAATTAATAGCTTATAATATAGAAAGCTATACCTATTTTAATATCCTAGCCTCTAGAGAAGTATTCTTAGTACTATATAGAGACTCGATAGGAGGGACTTAGATCTATATACTTTTCGGATCGAAGCTCTAGTAGATAGTTACTTATTCTACGAATATAGATACTAAAGAACTATATAGACAAGTCGAAAAGGAGTAGCTATAGAATCTATAAGTACGTAAGAGAGCTTTAATTCTCGGCGCTAACAATATTCTTATTATATCTTACGAGTATTCTATTGTCTATATAGTCTTAACTCTCGAGCTAACTTTAGTATATAGAGGTATATTCTAGGATAATAAGTATATCGAGTCTATCCTAAAGCTACTAATATAGAATACTAAAAGACGATACTATACTAATAAACTAATAGCCTTCTAGCTACCTAGAATTATCTATATACTCTATAAATTAATATATTACAAAGAGGTTATTCTAGATATAAACGATTATAACTCGGTTCGAGCTTTGAATACCAAATTCAATACTCTTAAATACGACTATTATACTATATTCGATAGTTACAAATAAGATATATACCCGTACTTTATAGATAGTTAGTAGTACTAGTTGTTATATAGAAGCTATCTTAAGCTATATAGAAAGGACTAGTACTATATAAGCAAGAACTTATATTAACTATATTCTAGTATAGCTAGGACTAAGGTATTATTACTACTAAAATTAGAACAATTTGAGGCCTACGCGTAGGTTCCTTTCTCTATAAAGCTCTAGAGTATCTACGCAAGTAAGTAATATAAATCTATATATAGTACTAATAGTTACTAGCCTTCTAATAGAAATATAGACGCTAATTCTAGAATTTGTCGTCCTAATAGAGGTTCTAAGTATAGAACTAATACGATATACTCTATAACCTTATAGCTATATACTAGTTAAGAGCTAGTATTACTAGTTCTATAAACTCTAGTAAGACAAATAGTAGTCTCGTAAGAGATAGTACTACTATTATATATTCTATTAAAAGCCTAGGGCCTTCTATCTTAGCTACCTTTTTGTAAATATATTTATCTTAACGAATTTCTCTTTAGTCCTCTACTAATTACGATTAGTTTCTCTTACTACTACCGAAGTATTAGACGCGATCGATAGATTTAGCTTTATAAATATAGTCGTTTAAGTAATACTATACGAGAGAAGAATATCTAAATTGCTATTCTTGTTCTACTAGCTATATAACCTTACTCGAAGACTACTTATAGGTTAATAGCTAAAAGTCCTATATATTAATATCGAGCTAATTTACGAGTATTACGCTACTATAACTATATATATAATAATAGACTAACTTTAGCTACTAGTCTCTAGTTAGTAATATATAGATATTGGATACTATATTCTTACTCTCTCGAATAGTATAGTAATACTATACTATAGGATACTTATACCCTTATAGAAGTAAGTAGTAGAGATAACTCTAGATAAGCTCGAAATCCTTATATAGCTATATAATAGTAACTCGTTACTATTAATTAACTATCGAGTATAGCTATTATAAGACTTCGCGTTCCCTCTATTATATTAGAGGCTTTTCCTATCCTAGCTATACTAGTTATACGTAGTTCGTTATAGTATACTCTACGCGGACTAGCGTATAATAGAGTACTAGCTTCAATAGCTCGAGTTGGAATACGAAAGCAAGAGTAAGCTTATTCCTATCTACGAAGTAAGTAGAAACTATATATAGTCGTAAAAAATAGTAACTAGTCTACTATAGCTAAAGAAGTAGCTAGAAAGTTACGAGGAATTATATATTATATTATAACTTTGACTAATAAAGGTCTAGATTTAGCATTAGTCTTCTTGTTATAATTCTAACTAGTATATTAGTTCTACTACTAATATCTTCTTTGTAGATAATAGATATAAGAATATAAATACTAATATTTCCCTTATAATCTTCTAGACATATATCTACTTTCGTCCCTTAGTCTTATTTCCTTTTATAGCTAGTCTTAACGAGCTTATCCTTAGTAGACTTTTCGTATATAGCTTATAAGTAATTAGTATTACTCGTCCTTACTAGGAAGTAGCTATAGTCGCGAGACCTAGGAGCTTATAATAGGAAGTAAAGTCGACGTATAGGTAGGTCGTTATTAGTAGTACTAATAGAGGAGAGTATAATAACGGGGTTAAAGCGAAGGCTAGTAGTAGTAGTATAGAGGGTATAGAGTTCGCCTTCGGGTATCGAGGAGAACGACAAAAGCCTAGCTATACTCGTAGTAAGTATATAACTTAGAGTAGAATAGTAACTCGAAGTATAGGGTATAATTTTATCTTAGTAGACTATTACTCTTAGGTATTAGTAGATATTTGCGTATATGTCTCTCTCTCTCTTACGCTCTCTCTTTTACTTCTTCTTTTCTCTTTTGTATATATAAATAAGACGTATTAGACATATTATAGAGAGTTCTAGTAGCTGTTTTGTAAAAAGGATTTGTAATCGATATACTAATCTATAAGTAGTAGCTAAGAGACTTTAGATATTATACGCATAAATTATATAATAATAGTATCGAGCTATATTAGATAGACTTACTAGATCGTACCTTAGTAAGTAAAGTTAGGTACTCTATATACTATAAAGCTAGATAGATATAGATTTTGCCTATAATATAGCTTATTAGTTACTACCGAGCTCTATTAGAGAGCTTTAAGTATTGTTAAAAAGGCTCGTACTTTTATTAATTACGTTAATACTAGTATCGACTATATAGTAGTAAAGAGTTACTTTCGACTAGTTTTAGCTACTAAAGTATAAAATATCGTAAGGCTTCTACCTATATATCGAAAGTACCCGTATATTAGCTATAGTATCCTATTCTATTAGTAGTAGAGCTATTATAGTCTTAATAAAGCTTAATACTATTATCGTTACTATAGCTCTTAGTACAATCTTGTTAGTATACCTATATAGATCCGAGATTATTCTCGGCTTTTCTCTATTACTATATATATAGCTTGTACTAATTAACGTATATCTCTTGTATATACTAATACTTAAGGAAATATATTATATAGAATAGTATATAGAGCTATTAATTACTAGTAATTATTATATACTATTATAGGTATTATTGTTCCTTATTACTATCTAGTATAATCTAGGTAGAAGCTCTTTGATAATAGTAGTAAGTCGTTAGGCCTAAACTATACTAAAACATATACTAATACTATTATAGGTAGAACTCGGAAGTACTTATAGTATATTTCTATAGATATATAGTACTATAAGACTTAACGAATCGACTAAGCTCTCGACTATTACTATATAGCTAAAATAGTACTACCTATCTCGTTCGAGATAGTAAAGAATAGTAACTATATTAATATAAAAGTACTAGTACTCTTATAAGTACAATTACTATCCTCTAAAAATATAGTATAATAAATATACTTACTAACGTACTATCGGTTATATTAGTCTATTCTAGCTTACTCTATTACGTTCTTATATCGGTTATATAATTATAACTAGTTCTATTCTATTTAGGAACCTTACCTTAAACAATTCTCTACTAGATAATATAGCTCTAGATTCTCCAAGTTCTAATTTTCCTTATAAGTAGTAATAAGATATATATAGTATTACGAGTATTAACTAGATAGCTACTAGTACTATATAAGACCTACGATTTTCTAGCTTAGTAATATATAGTAGTAGAACCTATTAGCTTACTATATTAATAGACCTCGAACCTAATAGAGAATTAGTATAGAAGCTAATTAAGGTAATTAAGAGTAGTTGTCCTACGTAGTAAGAGAAAGAATATCCTAATAGCTTTAATTTCTCTATATCTACTAACTTCCTAAATAGTTGTACTACCTTTAGCTAGACCTAGTACAATCGTATTAGGTAAGTTATATAAATATTTACTAATACTATTCGATAGTATACGAGGCTTCTATAGTTATATACTAATAAATACGAGTAATCGAGAGATATACTAGAATTGTGCCTCTATAGAGGTTACTAGTAGGTTAAACTTACGTAACTACTTCGACAAACTACTAAATTAGTATATAGTTAATCTACTAACTATATAGTACAAGACTATAGAGAACTATAATACTATTATTTCTTATAGTAGTAGTATTGTAGAAAGTCTTAGGCTATATAAGAAACGTTTAGTAGAGGGACTAGCTTACGAAGCTATTATAGAAGATTAATTATCTTAAGGAAATCGCTCTAGTAGTCTAGTACTAAAGATAGACATATCGGCTAGGAGTATTAGTAATAGAGCCTCTACTATATCGCGTAAATAGAGTAATTTGATACTACTACAAACTATAGTAGCTATACTAGGCTATAGTATAGTATTAAGTAAGGCTTAGATACTAGATATTATCGAGATATTAGAGAACATAAATTCTAAAGAATTGAGCTATCTAGATAGAACAATAATATATAATAGACTAAAGTAGTTTAGCTTATATATTAAGGGAGTAGTTCTATAGTAATTAGTAGTATAAGGTATATTATATATTAATAGTACTATCTACTCGTTAGTTAGTAATCCTTAGAGATAGCTCCTACTATATGTCTCCTTTACTTGTAATAAACGGCGAAAATTGATTTTTAGTATAGTATATTAACTAGTTATCCTTCTAAGGCTTATACTTAGATAGGCGCTAGAGGTATAAGGCGCCTAAGGCTTCGTATATATATTCTACTAAGGCCAACGCCTATTTTAGCTATTTTGTTCGAGTCTAGCAAACTAAGTTGTTTCTATAAGTATATAGATTCAAAATAGATATTTTATTATAGAATAACAACTCTATAGCCTCTTTACCTTATACCTATAGCTAATTAAGAGATCTAGTCGGTACTTAGAAGTATATAAATAGAGCTATTATATACTATACGACTCTCGAAGCTCCTATCTAGGATATATAATCAAAGCTATACTCTCTAGTAAGAGCTATATATCTTAATACAAGACGACTTAGTTTACTACGTATTGTTCCTTAACGCGTAGGTTAGAAACACTCGAGTTTAAAACGTATTAAGGTATCTCCAAGATACTATTAGCTATAATACTAGCTCCTAGAAGTCTAAGTCCTTATCTATCGATATAGTAAATAATACTTCTCCTATAAACGAGGTCGAGAGACTAGAACTATAACGTAAGATCGATTTACTTAAGTTCTAGGTCTAGTAAAATCATATAATATTTAATTAGGAATAATACTAGAGACTTTAGCTAGAGGAATAGAACGAAAGCACAAAAAGCCTATAAGATCGAGAAGTATAAATATAGTAGAAGCAATTAAGTACTTTATAGCGCTAAGTTAATTATTAGAGGACGCTAATTAATACGAAAGAGATTAAGATTAAGGAATTGAAATTAGACCTTTATAAAATATAGCAAAATTACTAAGAGGTAGTATTAGCCTAGAACTATAGTACGTCTAATACTTATACTACGAAAGATATATATAGTAAGGGCTATAGGTCTTATATAGAGAATTGTTACGACCTACGTTAATACTAGAAATCTAGCTATAGTAATATTTTGAAGTAGGTTACTTATTCGGCCAAAGTAGTAATAGGGAGAGTTCTAAGGTCTAGTAGATATAATACGATATAATTATAGATCTCTACGTACCTATCTTAACCTACTTATTACTATATTCGAGTATATAAAGTATCCCGATAGTACTATAAGGCAAAAGGAATAAGTAAAGGCTATATACCTAGAGTAACAATATAGTTATAATACTACCTACCTACCTCCTACTATAGTATACTACTATAGTAATACGAATAAGTATATATTACGTATATTACTAGCAACTCTACTATAGTAGGTAGTATTACGATAGTATTATTGCTCTAGATACTTTATAGACGTTAATATAGTATAAAGCTTCTATCTAACGTCTATCTCTACGTACCGAAACGTATAGTATAGTAAGATAGCTATACTTACAAAATTGTCTATTTAGTTAAAACTACCTAATTTATTTTGCTTTATATACTATTATCTTTAGCTACTCTTACTATACGTTTTGTATATACTTTTAATATATATAGAGATAGATTGTAGTAATTGTACTTAAAAAGTCTTATAAGAACAATTTATTACTTCAATTTTAGTACCTTACTATAAGTATAATATAGGTCGCCTAAGTATAAAACATAGACTATTCTAGAGGTTAGTAACTCCTTAATATAGCTAACTAATTGTTTGGATTATTTCAAGAGATATAGTTATATATATAGAGAGAAAGTATCTACTATAGTACTCGAATCTTATATAGTACTATACTCGGTCCAATAACCTATAGGACATATAGCTCGTAAGCTAGCCCAAGACTCTAAAACAAAATAGGTTAGTCTACTTAGCCTAAGCTACTACTACGTATATATCGACCTAGGTAATTAGAGATATCTAGATACTTGCCTAGATAACCTATTAAGACTAATATTAGACTAGTTATAAGTACTTTACTACAAAGTACTTATTACTAAAAAGTACTCTATTCTCTACTATTTAGTACCGATTAATATACTTAGTAGTAACGTCTACTCCTATATCTATTAGTATCTATACTACCTTCCTATAGCCTCGGACTAATACTACCTATAGCGTATTACTATAGTACTCTCCCTAAGTATTAACGTCTACTACTATACCTATTAGTATCTATACTACCTTCCTATAGCCTTCCTCTAATACTATATATAGCGTATTACTATAGTACTCTCCCTAAGTATCGACGTCTACTCTTATATCTATTAGTATCTATACTACCTTCTCGTAGCCTCTAACTAATACTATATATAGCGTATTACTATAGGGCCCTTTCTAAGCGTTAACGTCTACTCCTATATCTATTAGTATCTATACTACCTTCTCGTAGCCTCTCTCTAATACTATCTATAGTATATTACTATAGTATTCTTCCTAAGTATTAACGTCTATACTCGTACCTATTAGTATCTATACTACCTTCCTATAGTCTCTAACTAATACTATATATAACGTATTACTATAGTACTCTCCCTAAGCGTTAACGTCTACTTCTATATCTATTAGTATCTATACTACCTTCTTGTAGCCTCCAAATATTCCTCCCTCTAATACTACCTATAGCGTATTACTATAGTACTCTTCCTAAGTATTAACGTCTACTTCTATATCTATTAGTATCTATACTACCTTCTTATAGCCTCCCTCTAATACTATCTATAGTATATTACTATAGCGCCCTTTCTAAGCGTTAATATCTACTTCTATATCTATTAGTATCTATACTACCTTCTCGTAGCCTTGGACTAATACTCTCTATAGTATATTACTATAGTGCTCTCCCTAAGTATTAACGTCTACTCCTATATCTATTAGTATCTATACTACCTTCTCGTAGCCTCGGACTAATACTCTCTATAGTATATTACTAAACTCCCTTCCTAAGTATTAATATCTATACCTATATCTATTAGTATCTATACTATCTTCTCGTAGCCTCGGACTAATACTACCTATAGCGTATTACTATAGCGCCCTCCCTAAGTATTAACGTCTACTTCTATTACAAGTAGCTCTTCGACTATATACTTAAGGCCTACAATACTTATATAATATAGGCTAGACCTAATTTCGTCTAGTTTACGAAACCTTCCCTATTATTAATAGTCTAGTTGATATACTACTAGCTAGTCTCGTAATATACCCTTATTATATAGTATACCTAGCTTACGAGTAGGCTTTATAACCTATTAAAGTACTAAGTAGTAGAACTATACTACTACTACGTATCGAAGTAGTAGGAATGTCTAAAGATCCTACTTAGTAGATAGCTTCTTATTATACTAGCTATAGTATATAAGATATACTAAGTAACTCTAGTAGAGGATCTAGTACTCTCTACTACTCTCGAGATAGAAATCCTTCGTATAACTTTCGAGAATACAATTCGACTCGAGGTACTCCTTTATAGAGAAGTATACTAGCCTTACTTTAATATCGGCCCTAGGCTACTAACGGTTTACTAGATTAATCTTATCGTCTCTAGACTCTAGCTTATTTTCTCTTATATCCTCGATCTCTACTAGATAGTCTTTATACTTCCTATCTCCTACAATAGTAACAAGTCCCGATAGAATCTCGAGTATATTGTCTAATCTAGATTTATTATCCAATTTAAGATAACCTTCGTCCTTCTAGTTAATAATAGTTATATCGACAAGTTCGCTTAGACTAGGTAGTAACTTTACATATACTAGCTAGTAAAGGAGTATAAGCATATCTAAACGCTTACTTTCTTTAATATTAGTTAGTATTTACTCGTATATCTCGTCTAAGGTTACTAGAAGAGAGTATAGTATCTTCTCTATAACCTTAGGCTAAGTAGACTTTAGCTTCTTTAGCTCTTATAACTAGTAGTACGCCTATCGAAACCTATATAAGATTAGGATATTAGTACTTATAGCTAGCTATAGAAGAACCGAACGCCTTATATCCTATCTACCTTTCTAGAAATTGTGTTTTTAATTAGTACTTTCGTTATTAGATCTAGTCGAGATAGGCAATAGTTACGTAATAGCTATATTACTATATACTTACGAATATCTACGTCTATAGAGTATGTTTTAATAGATATAGGTTCTACTCCTAGGTTTACTATAGACTCTTAGATATTAGGTAGCTTATAGCTTATTACGAAGATCTTAACTTAGAGTACTATCTACGAAAGTCTTACTAAGTACTCCGTTATATAGTACTACTTATTACTATCTTCTAGACATTTATCGAGTACGTCGATTAGGAGAAATATCTTATCGTATATCTCGATATAGGCTAGTAGGATCTTCTCTAGCTACTCCTACCTAGGTCTATTCTAGTTTAGCTTCTTATATACTTATTATAGTATTAAGAGTACTAGCTCTCTCTAGTATAGTTAGGCGACCTATAAAAGTAGTATATCCTTATACTACTACTTCTAATTATCCGAGAAAGAGAGGTAGAAAACTACGTATCTAGTATTAGTAGTACTCTTATAATAACTTTTTATATTCTCTATTATAGTAGAGTAGAGTATAGTCTTTCTATATTCTACCTTTCTATATACTTATAGATATTATAGTAAGCCCGACTTCTAATCCTAGTACTTATTACAATTAAGTAACTAGGTACCTATCTAGAGCTAATATTACTTATAGGCTAACTTATAGTTCGTCTAGGAATTAGGTAGTAAGAGCTATATAGAGATCTTCCGAAACTAGTCTATTTGTTATATTATAATATCTTCCTTGTACTATATAGCTATAAGAAGGTAATACTACGCTCCTTTATATCCTTCTTTATAGTTTATATCTAGAGTAATACTAAAGATACTATAGAGAGTATATAATATATTCTCTACGTAACTAGTCTTTCTATTCTTAATCTATCTTAACCTCTTATTAATACCTATTTCCTAGCTTATCTCGTAGTCGTATAGTATCTACTCTAGTATACCTATCTACGCTACGATTTCTCTTTCTAGTCCTAGCCTTATAGGAGATCTACTATACTCGTTAGACGAGGTACCTTTATTCCTAATAACTTACTATATCTTCGTAATAAAGACAATAGTTCGTAGTACTAAGAGCTCTTATAATATCTAGCCTCTCTTAAACTACTTGCTCTTCTAGAAGCTCTACTTGTCTCCTATAGTATCGATATCTACAAGGTATATAATATAGACTTCTATATTATAGTACTATTTAAATATAAGGTTAATTGCCTCTAATAGCTCTATAGTACTATTCTTATTAATATAGTAGGTATTGATCTAGAGCTATTCGACTCCGAAAATACTATCTTAGATATACTTTATAAAGTCTATTACTTTCTTATAGCTCTTCTTATACGTATTATACTTCTCTTTAACTTCTTAGAATATTATCTTCTCTTTCTACTATTAGTATAAAGCAATCGTATAGGTTGGGCTTTCGTTATTATAGAACTCTATATACTCGAGAATATCGATATAGAGAAGTCTTATATTTGTATATACTAGTATAGTATCTAACTACTATAGTAATCTAGTGTCTTATATAAGAGATAGTCGTAGGAAACAAGATAATAGAAGGAGTATAGATATAAAGTAAGACTAAGATACTATATAGTATAATATATATCTCTATATGTGATCTCGTACTATAGTAGGTACTATAACTAACCTTCTTGTCTAACTAACCTATAGAGGCTATTAGTACTATCTACTAATATAGATAGGTAGTCTATTATACTATAATAGCTAGTATATCTCGAAGATTACTTTACTCTATATATATACTATATATTATTCGATTATATATAAGACGTAGTAGTAGTTAGTAGTCTTCTATAGACTAAAGTATACGTAGTATTATAGGTAATAGCTCTTAGAAACTCGGGCCGAGAGTCCTAATTAAAATCCTAGGCTAGCTTATAAGCTATATATTCTATAGATTTCGGAAGTAAGTATATAACTATATAAGTCTAGAGGTCTTTCTTAACGCGTATAATAATAATCGTTTATAGAATTATAATATTTGTTTGATTATATTAACTAGGTACTTGTCTCTATAAGTACTTATATTTTGTATTAAGGTAACTCTTATTACGCTTATAGTAAAGAATTAAAGTCGAGAGACTAAATTATTTCTATAAAACTTTTCGAGTATAATAGTACAATCGAGTATAATATATAGTAAAAGTAGATATAGAAGATATTAGTTAAAAAACTAGAGTATATAAAAGATTTTTAGTCGAATAGACTATTTTTTATATTTAGGTATCTTAGTATACTATATATCTTACTACGTAGGGATAGACGTTATACTTAGAGCTAATATTTAGAATTATAGGCATAAAATATTATTTTGATATTTATATTAACTCGCCTCTAAAGGCTAAGACAAACAAGTATCGTAACGAAATACTATAGGTAGTATAAGTTATACTCTATTATAGAACGCCTAGTACCTAAACTATTACTAGTAGAGGTCGTAGTAATAGACAAATAACTATACTATCGACCTTTTATATACTAATCGAGAACTACTAATATCCTTTAGTCTTATAATTTGCTACTTTACTATTGTAGTTACTAGTATTCGAGACTAGTTTATAGAGATCCTAGAACTATATTAAGTAGTAGACCTTAGGGACCTATTCTACTAGAGTATAAAAACTATTAATAGTAACTCCAATAATTCTATTATCAAATATATAGCTAATGCCTTATAATACTCTCTTCGATAGAATAGAAAGATTAAGACTAATACTTAGATTATTAAGGTTATAGAATTAGCTAATAGTATAGAATACTTTCTTATTATATTCTAGTATAATAGGAATGTCTATATTATAGTCTAGACTTAAATTGTCGTAGTCTATTATAGATATTAGAAGAATTAAGAAGAGTAACAATACTATAATAAATCTTATAGACGATATTATATTACAAGATAGTACTATTTAGTCGGTTAAGTAATTGAATAAAATACTCGTACTTCTTTCAAATATAGAGTATATTACAAAAGGACGAAACGTATATTTCGTATATTATGCGTAAAATATACGGAATATAC
Source organism: Dothistroma septosporum (assembly GCA_002236755.2). Lineage (NCBI taxonomy): Eukaryota > Fungi > Ascomycota > Dothideomycetes > Mycosphaerellales > Mycosphaerellaceae > Dothistroma > Dothistroma septosporum. The sequence continues at coordinate 1,092,930 of NBZP02000040.1, read as the reverse complement.
AAAACACGACAAATGCTAAAGTATATACGTTATATAGGTAAACGTAAGCTAGCTTACGTTTCGAAGTATAATGTAGTAAATATAAGACCCTAAAATTTCGGCTACTTCTACTCTATAACTACTTTGTAGAAAAGGGCTTAGTAAAGAGTCCTAAAGTCAAAGAGTCCAAAGAGCCTTAATAGTATCTAGTCGTACAAATAATTTGCCTACTATCTACTAGTTACTACCTACCTACGCCTAGGCGAAGAATTTGTAGTTTAGGGCTATAGAAACAATAATACTTGAGATAGGTTAAGGTTTCGTCGCGTAAAGCTATGTTTCTCGATTACTAGACCCTTAAAATTCTAGTTAGTAAGCAAGGATTCTTAAAACTTCTACTAGTAAAAGTAGATACCTAAATAACTTCCTATATACTTACTATATAGCTAAGTGCTATATACCGTTCTACGTGTAATTTTAAGCTCTAGAAGGTATATTAGACAACTATTAGATCTAGATTACGTCGATAGATCTCTCCTTCAAGATCTAGTCTAGTACTATAGTACTACTAGATAAGCTACTCTAGCTAGTTATATACTATCTACGCCTTATAATCGATACCTAGTAACTTAGAGTAGTAACTTATAGCTCCTTGTTCTCTAAGAAGAATAGGGTTTATAAGGTATAGAATCTCGAAGCCTAGCGTAATTACTATATCGCGGAGTACTTTAAAGAGTAGGAAGCACTTAGTAAGGTATTGCCTATAGCTTAAGAGCTAGAGATAAAGGCTAGTAATATAGCTTAGGTCTTATCTATACTAGGTATAGATAGATACGAACGTAAGGTCTAGTCCCTAGTAACTTACTTTACGTACTACGACGTTATAGTAATAGATACTATAGATATATTTGTACGTAAGATTAAGTATAGTCTAGTAGTAGTATTTAGAGAGGGGATCCTATACTATCTTATTAGTAATCTCTATAGGATAGACAATAAGTACTCGAAGGGCTACTAGAGTTAGTATTAAAAGACACGACTATATATACTAACTAACCTATAGACTAGAAGTAGGTAATACTAGTAGGAATTAGTAAGGCAAAATAAATAGTACTAACGCCTCTAAGTAATAGTATTATATTATTAAATATCTTAAGAGCTAATACTAGTATTTAAGGATCTACTAATAGCTCGACTCGATATATAGCTATTAAGATAGTCGATAATCGTAATAAGTTTAACTTATCTATCTAAACGATAGACAAATAGACTATTACCTAGGAACGTTAGTTGTAGGATCCTATATATATTAGTATATAATACTTTAGGCTTCTTCTATCGGAGAGTACTAGAATATTTACGAGAGCTTATATTGTCTACGTTATATGCCGAAACGTAGGAGACGTAGAGCCTTTTAGAAGGTATTTATATATTTAGTATATTATAGAGCTAGGTACGAGATCTAGACTATATCTAGTACGTAATATAGCCTAACGTACCAAATATAGCCGAAAGTTACCAAATGTAGCTAAAAGTTACCAAACGTAGCCTAAACGTATAATACGTAGCTTAAGTACGTTTTAATATCTCGTAATATAGTAGTTGTACTTCTTAAGGAAATTACTACCTATAATACTATTATAGTCGTTAATCTCGTCTAGTAGGAGGTTAGTAAGATACTTATACGTAAGGTATATAGACTTACTCTTAATATAGTATAGTAGATAGTATATATATATACTAATATTAGTCTTTAGCTTAGTAGTAGGAGAGAGTATAATAAGCTATACTATATAGACATTATACTTATAGTTAGTAGGTATAGTAGGAGTATTATATACGAGTATATCCTAGTATATAGTATTGTCTACTTAGAAGATAGGATCTATATTAATAATAATAGTAGTAGTATAGCTAGTAATACTACTACGAGTATAGTACGAGGCTAGTATAAGGAGATAGTAAGGCGTATAAGAGTCTCTATAAGATAGTTAGGAAGTTTAAAGTATATAAGAGAAGTACGAGTTTTTATACTTTCTATACTAGTCTATATAGATAGTTACTAGAAGTAATAGCTTATAGCAAAATATCTCTACTACCTTACGCGTACATATAAGTAATATAAGTAAGTTATAGAAGAGGTAAGAGAGACTTCTATTCTAGTAGCTAAGCTAGGAATAGCTCGTATAGAAAGGGAGGCAATTATAATAGTAGCTAGCTAGGCTAGTAATACTAAGGCTAGTAAGGCTAGCTAGCTTTAATATTAGGGATCTATAGGACCTACTTAGTATAGAGAGTCGTACGTAATACGCATACGACTAACCTACGTACTACGAGCTTTAAGAAGAAGGTAAGAATTAGTCTTACCTTCGATTAGTTAGATTATAGGCATACTATATATTACGATATTCCCTATTATACTTAAAGATAACGTTTCTAGATACTAGTTCTTCGAAGACTAGATACTTGGGCTAAATAGAGCCTTTAGAGCTATATTAGTAGTACTTGTCTTTAAGATTAGTATAAACCTTATTATTATTAAAGTAAGTAGTATATATATTAATAGTAGAAGTATTCTAGTATTTACTAATATCTATCTATAGTAGAGAGTTAATAGACTAGGGACGTATAATATTACGTATAGCTTATAGCTAATAAATATCTAGGCTAGTAAAGATAGAAGTTAGACCTATAATATCTAGTATAGTAGTAATAATATTATATAGCTTAGTATAAGACTCTAGTATAAACTTTGGAGCTATCTTAGATATATACTAACGAGTAATCTTAATAACATTACGCTTATTATCTCTATTATCCAAGAACCTATTAGTTGTATAAGTACTAGTAACGTCTCAACGAACCTCTATTATTATAACCGAGTAAGGCTTATAGGTATCTTCGTTCTTACTATTAATCTTAAGAGTATAGAGAACTTATAGAGCTATCTTCTTTAGTAAGTCTTATAATAACTATTTGGTATATAGGCTATTACTTATCTATAAAGAGCTAATACTATCTAAGCTAAGTATAAAGTTACAAAGGTACTTATTAAGATTATTATCTTTAGTATACTTAATAGATATAAGACACTTAAGCTAAGAAAGAGTAGCTTTCTTCTACTACTTATTATACTTATAGTATTCCTTTAAGAAGGCTTTCCGAAGTTTTAGCTAGTTAGTATTCTCTCTAGTCGACTAGGTATCTAGGCTCTTAAGGACTAATATATACTCTAAGATAAGAGTATAAGCAAAGGCTTAGACCTTATAGAGCTTACTCTTATTATCGAGATTATACTCTATTAGGTTACTCTCGAAGTACTTAATATAAGCTATAGTATTATAACGATCGAAACGAGGATTCTTAGTAGTACTAGAAGCTAGTAGATAGGTCTTATACTAGTAGATTAGCTACTTCTAAGTCTAAAGTATATAGGTAATAGTCTTAGCCTAGCTTTCTAGTATTATATTGCCTTAAGTAGTAGAGAACAAGGTACTAGATACTATAGAATTAGCTAGAGTAGAAGTACTTACAAATAGCTAGTCTAGACCTATAATAATCTATTTAGTAGTACTTATATATTAACGAAAGGAAGCTAGACGATATACTAGACTATCTTTAGAGTCGGAGCTAGCTTATAGATATAGGTCTATTAATATTAGTATAGAAGGCTAATAAAATAATTTAGGACTAGAGTCGACGTAGTACTAGTATAGTAGTAGGTATAGAATTATAAAAAATAAGGTTTTCTTAGTAAATAATAAGGTTAAGGTCTAATAGACCTTAACTTTTACTATACTTAAAAAGTTAGTAAATTAGAATAAGCTAGGTAATAAATATTAGTAAGTAAATAATCTCTAATAGAGATTCGTTTCTAAATCTAGTAATTAGATAGCCCTTCTTAGTAGCTAGTAAGGATATAAGAGCGTACTATAATATATATACTAAGGTAGTATAACCTATTTACTTTAGTAGACTCTAGTTACCTCCTATATATCTTCTAAGTACGTAGATACTAGAAACACTTCTATAATCTAGTTTATCGTAGTTATAAAGTCGTAATAGGTCCTATAGCTTACTAGGTTCTTCTAGTCTTATAGAGCTTCTTCTTAGTAAATAGGTATTCGTCTAGGTAATTAGTCCTTAGAATAGTAGTAATAGGTAGATTATAGCTTTTTTAAGGTAAGGCTATTGTTTTAAACGATCTCGGTTATAATAGCTAGTACTTCTAGAATAGTAGAATCGAATAGAGTACCTTTAGTAATAGGTCTCTTTAACCTAGAGCAAGTTCTTAGTAGATAGATCGAGTGTTCTTGTTTCCTAAGCTATAATAGTACTAAGAGTTAGTAGCTTTTCTAGGTTAGAGTAATACCTATACTAAGAGGTTTGAGTACTCTATATTATTCTACCTCTTAAGGGGATTCTATAGGCTCTTATTATTACTAATATATAGTTTATCTATATCTAGAAACTACTATTAAATTACCTATACTACTATCTCTCTTTATATCGAGATAGTAACGTAAGTAATAAGTAGTAGCCCTACCTTCGGCTCTATTTAATAAGTATAAACTAACTATATGTAGTAAGGTAGCTCGTATAAGTAGCTAGTAGTAGTAAGGTATCTTATAGTAATTAAGTTCTATAAACGAGGCTAAGATAAGAAGTATATAGGTAATTAGGTCTATATAAGAGTTAATATCTCGTCTATCTCTATAAAAAGTAGTAGCTATATAGTAAAGCTAGGTACTAAGCTACTATAGTAGGCTTCGTACTTATATAGGCTATAGCTACTACTTAATAATAGTATACTTAGCTAGAGCTAGCTACTAAGAATACCCCCGACTCTATAGGTTAGTAGATAGCTCGAGTAAAACTAGTATAGGTACTAATAGGTAAGAGTAAGAGTAATAAGCTAGTAATATATTACTTTAATACCTATGTCTATAAGTAGGCTAATAAGACGAGTAATAAGGACTAGAATATATTCTAGGCTTCTAAGATTCTAAATAGTACCTTTTAGCTTACTAGAGAAGAAGTCCTTAAGTATAATCTAAGTCTTACTAAGTTTATATATAAGTAGATTCCAAATATAAGTAAGTAGTAGAATAACTATAAGGTATAGGTTACTACGTATAATAATCGTAGAATCGTAGCTCCTATACAAGAAGCTAATATATATATAGTATAAGGACCTTAGATTTACTATATTACTAAATACTATAATATTCCTATACTATATTCCGAGAATTTCTATAATAATCTATAGATAATTAGCCTTACTAGTTCTAAAGAGAATATCTACCTTACGTCGAGTCTATATATTAAGGCTAGAGTTAGGCCTCTAGAGTAGCTACTTCGTATACTTATTAACGAAGAGTCTAAGGTAATTCTTATTATATATAAGTATATATAGAAACTTGGTATTCCAATTCGACTAGACCTTCTTATTAAGATATATAGGGCGAATAGCTATATTCTATTCGTTAGTATCTTGCTCTAGTTAAAGATTAATATATTTAGTATAGCTTTTAGTTTCGATATCTTTATTTCTAAGTCTATTAATATTCTCCTTATTCTTAGATAACTATAGATATAGTAAGTAAGGCTTATATTATATAATTGCGACGACAGATTATAGGAGAGTACGATTGCCTTACTAGATAGGAGTATAACTATCTTTATAGGTATATTAGTAAAGGTATAAATAACTTCTATTAGTAAGATATTAGGAAAAGTATAGGTAGAGTAGCTCCTAGAACTATATCTACTATAACCTATAATCTAGGGCCTACTATACGTTTGTATATAGTATAGACATTTACCTCTCCTAAGATAGAAGATTTATATAGCCTATCTAGGTATTATAGATAACTCTAATCTTAGAATTAACCTAGATTAATCCTATATCTACTTTACCTATACTCTACTATACTACTACCTAACTATTATATATATTCTATACGTCTACTAGACGAGTTTCCAAATATAGTCGTATTTGTAGTAAGGAAGGGAAGTATATTCTAGGTTAATAAAAGAAAAATTTCGAAGTCTCTAATTTTAGATACTTATCTATAACTTTTACTCTAGAATAGTAATAGTAATATTTCTAATAATACTATCCTACTTTAAGCTAAGATAAACTAAGCTACATTTAATATTCGAGTAGTAAGGAATAATCCCTAGTATATCTAAGTTAATACTCTCTATAAGAGAAAGAAGAATAAGGTTTACTCTATTAATATCGACGGCTCTAATATAGATAGCTTCCGACCTAGAGAGTCGATATATTAGTAATAGTACTACCTCGATATAGAAGCCAAAATACCTCTAGGGACTAGGCTATTCGATAGCAAATTCCTTACTAAAAAGTTCTCGATAATTAAGAGAGAAAGTTATATTTTCTTAGAAGTAATAGAGATACTCGAAGTTAGTAAGAGTCTTACGTCTAAAGAAACGTATCTTCTATAAGAGATACTATATAACCAAGAAGCTATACTTGCCTTCGACTTCTAGTACCTTAAGTATATAAGAGACGAGGTTTATAGACTCGTCTATATCTATACTATTCTATATTAGCTATAGTAGTACCTAGAGTATAAGATCTATTATACTCTATAACCTTAACTTAAGAGTATACTTCGAGACTACCTTTATACTAGAATGCTCGAACTAAGCTTCTTAAGCTACTATAATCTATATTTCCTTATTTCGAAGAAAGATAGTAAGTATTACTTTATTAATATAGCTATTAAAATCAATATAGTTATATAGTAAGATACTTCTCTATCTCTAGATATAGATAGCTTCTTAGAGAACTTTATAGAGTATTAGGTTACATTACTACTTAATATCTTCTCTAGGTATAACTAAGTTACTCTTTACGAGTTATATAGTATAGCCTAGTATACTCTTATATATACTCTAACTCTTAGGTATATCTAGTAGGTCGTAGAGCTATCGACTACTAGCTCGTAAAGGAGTATACTCTACGTAGGCAAGTAACGTAGACGTAAGTAGTAGTAGTTATATTATAGTATACTCTTACTTAGTAGAGTTAATTAGATAGTAATATAGAATTAGAGTATAGTAGTTATATACTTCGTAGTATACTATAGGCTTAATACTCTCGATATATACTCGTTACTATATGTCTTATCTAAGTATAAGTATATACTATAATCAAAATTTTATAAGCTAGCTAGAACTAGCTAGACGTAGCCTAGGTTCTATATACTATAACTAGTTCTTATATTCTCTCTTACTTATAAGTCTATTCTATAGACTTATCTCTAAGAGCTAAGTATTCTCTACTAAACTAGTTACGTACTAAAACTATATCTAAACTATACTAATAATACCTAAATTACTTACTAGATAGAATTAACCTTAGTTAATTCTATATACCTAGTTACTTCTAACTTACTCTATATCTATATACTCTCTTATACTTCCTCTATAGCTATTAGTATATTGTCCTTATTATTAATAAGGTAGTTGTTCTTACTTATATCTAGGCGTAGGAGTTTACTAAAGTTACCTTTATTCTAGAAGTATAACTATACTTTAGAGTAGTACTTCTTCTCTAGCTACTCCTATAGTCTATATACGTATATAGCCTTATTAATCGCCCGATTACGTCTCTCCTTAAGCTCGTACCTAAACCTCGTAGACTTAGTAGTAGCCTATTTGAATATTATATAGGTATATATAATAATCTCGGGGTTCTAGAAATAGTATTAGATAATAATAGTATTCTAGAGTAGCTTTATTACGCGAAGCTTAATAGAGTATAGTAGCTTGAACTTTACCTTACTATAGAGGTTAGTAAGGCTAGATACTATAGTAGAGAGTATAGTATAATCGTAGTAAGTAGTAGAGAGGTCGGACTAGCTACTAGCCTTTACTATCTCTAGAGCTTTACTAGTAATACGAGTATACTATAGAAAGAGGTTTCGGTATAGCTAATTACTCTCTAGTATACTATACGAAAGGTATAGTATACTAATACGGGTACTACTATACTTATATAGCTACTATTCCTACTTAGAGCTAAAGTCTTTAAGGTCTTCTACTATAAGGAGATCTAGAGTAATCTTCTCTATCTTCGTAGTACTTTCCTTACTCTTATAGTTTCGTATACGACATATCTACTTGTTCTAGACCTCCTTTTTATAGAAGCTCTTAGTAATAGTTCGAAGAGTATTAGAGTAGAGACTATATAGGAAAAAACAAAAGAATGAAAAACTTAAGGGAATATAGGGTTTTGGAGTAAGGTAGTATTCTTCTATATTACGAAGTACTCTATAGGCATAGCTATATAAGCTACTCGAATAGAGGTCGCGTGTCTTTTACTCGACACGACTATATCGAAAGTATAGACGTAAGAAAACAAGAATATATAGTAAAAAGTTAGGTATAGTACCTAGCTATAGAAAGAAAAGGTTATTAAGAGTACTAGCTAGCTACTATAGTAGGCCTTCGTAGCCTACTATTCGCTACTACTCTTCTTAGTTAGTATTACTATATAGTACTACTACTAGCTAGTAGTAATAGGGTATATAACGCCTATAGTAAGGTAAGGTTAGTATAGCTATAGTTCTATAGAGGAATTATAATAGACTACTTCTTTAGATAGGTTAGGAGGTAGGTATTACTAAGATAGAGAAGCTATATTATTAATAGTATTCCTAGCTAACTCCTTAGGTTATACCTAATATATTTCTCTATCTATAAATAGAGGAACCTACTTAAGTAGATAGTAGGTATAGAGCCTATCTATTAGTATACTATCTAGTTCCTTGAGATAGTAGAAGTAGAGAGGCTCTATTACTTTACCTTCTTTAAGGTTAGAGAGGAAGAGCTTGTTCTTAGTATATTCCTAGATTTAGAAGAGCTCTTACTACTAGTAGTAGATCTTCTTTAAATAGTTCTTTTCGATAGTACTCTTCTAAAGAACTATAAAGAAGCTAATATAGTACTTATATATATCTATACTCTTTATTACGTTATAGTACTCCTTAGCTTATTATTTAAGTTAGTTATATCTTATATATACTTTCTCGATAGTACCTATTATATACTAAAGCTAGAGAGTCTAGTACTCTAGAAAAGTAGTATAGTCCTTTACTACTCTCTAGTCGAAATTATTATAGCTTAGATACTCTACTTTAATAGAAAGAACAATATTATACCTAAATATAAGTAAGGCTAGTATCTTCCTAGTAGTACTATAAGTTATTATTCTCTCTATCTAAGCTACTATAGGAAGGTACTTATACTATATCGAGAATACTTTCTCTAAGAGCTTTATAAGAGTACTAAGAATAGACTAGTATTCTACTTCGATCTAGATATTAGTATAAGAATTATAGAGTAAGATCTAAACTTTCTTAATACCTATACTAAGAAGGAGGTATTCGACTTTAAGATAATAAGACCTTATATTATTAAGTATAATCTTATATAGGTAGCTATACTAGTAGAAGACCTCTTTGTAGAGAAAGTCTATAATCTACTATAAAGTTACTCTATAAGAGCTATATATAACTACTCTTATCTCTAGCTACCTAGTTAATGTCTCTCTTATAATAAGTAGTATACTACTTCTATTAATATAAATAGAATTAGTAACCTATTACTCTCTAATAAGTATCTAATAAGATAGATATAGTTCTACTACTTATAAGAAGCTATTTCGAAAATAGTACTATAGATATACTTTATAGTACTATATGTAACTCTTATATATACCTTCCTACTACTATCTCTAGCTAAGCTTATAGAAATAGTAGTCTACTAAGTAATAACCTTAGCCTATATAGTATATCTAGACAAGTTCGTCCTATATATTAAGCTCGTCTATTACTTACTAGAGAGATATATTAAACCTTACTTAGTAGAAGAGCGTTCTATCTCTTATAATAAAGTTATAGAACTTATAGTTATACCTTTAGTACTATAAGATACTTATTTCTACTAGTCTCTACCTTTTTATAATAATCTATATAAGTATTCGAGACTCCTAGTAGTACTTCTCGAGTTTAGTAAGAACTTTATCCTTACTCTTCTATTCTTATAATACTATAGACTAGATAGAGTAGTATAGACCTAGTCTATACTCGATATCGTCCTTATAGTCCTAGTTCTCTTCGATCTTAGTAAGCTTCTACTTAGTAGGCTTACTACTAACAAAGTTAGTATAGAAGAGTATATCTAGTCTACTATACTAGTATCTAGGTATATGCTATACTTCGAAGGTAAATAGACGAATCTACGTAATCTATTAAGTAATTACTATACTTAGAAGGTTAGACTATCTATAGTTAAGTTAGTATACTAGAGTATTTATATCTATCTCTAGGATAAAGTAGATACTATAGAGCTATAGCCTATACTTCCGAAGTACCTTAAGTATACTAAGATATTCGAGTTTCTCTACGTTATATTTCTTTTTAGTATTAGACTATAGACTACTCTTATACCTATATAGGTAGTACTTCTTAGAATTAAGAAGGTCGACCTATATAAGAACATATCTATATTTCTCTCTAGACGTATCTATTATAAGAATAACCTTCTCTAGGTAATCTTCTATATTAATAGTAATATTATATAGATTAGATAGATTATTATAGTTAATTGTCTAGAGAGCTAGTACCTTAGTAAGATACTTACTAATCTCTTACTTTGTCTTCTTGTACTTATTATCCTATATAAACTCGATATCTTTCTTTATAAGTATGAAATAAGGCTTAGTAATAATAGATATCTAAGGTATCTAGTATCGAAAGTAGCCGACTATACCTATCTACGTATAGACTCCCTTAGTCTCGGTTAGTTCTAGCTAATTTATAATCTTATCTACTTATATTAGACATAGGTATTACCTATTAGTATCTATAATATAGCTAATAATCTTTACTCTCTTATAGAGAAGCTAAAGTTTCTTCTAGGTAACTATTATACCTATATACTCTAAGTTAGTAAGGATAGTATCTATAGCTATAATATACTCGATAATAAATCGCTATAGGCTAGGTTTTATCTCCTTATTATTATATCTCGACTTAGGGTCTTTAATTATAATATTATTAAGAAATAGCCTTACTATATACGAGATATATTCTATTAGTACCTAATTTATTACTCTTACGAACTATACTACTAAGTTAGTCGTACTCTAAGGAAGTATTATTTACTATAAGAGCCTAAGAAGTATCTCGAATACTATAAGATCTCTATAAGACTTATAAAGAGTAACTTAGTTATATCTAGAGAAGATATTAAGTAGTAACGTAACCTAATACTCTATAAAGTCCTCTAAGAAGCTATCTATATCTAGAGATTAAGAAGTGTCTTACTATATAACTATATTAATTTTAATAGCTATATTAATAAAGTAATACTTACTATCTTTCTTTAGAATAAGGAAATATAGATTATAGTAGCTCGAGAAGCTCGGTTCGAGTATTCTAGTACGAAGGTAGTCTCGAAGTATACTCTTAAGTTAAGGTTATAGAGTATAATAGATCTTATACTCTAGGTACTACTATAGCTAATATAGAATAGTATAGATATAGACAAGTCTATAAATCTCGTTTCTTATATACTCGAGATACTAGAAGTCGAAGGCAAGTATAGCTTCTCGGTTATATAGTATCTCTTATAGGAGGTACGTTTCTTAAGATATAAGACTCTTACTAACTTTAAGTATCTCTATTACTTCTAAGGAGATATAACTTCCTCTCTTAATTATTAAGAACTTTTTAGTAAGGAATTTACTATTAAATAGTCTAGTTCCTAGAGGTATTTTGGCTTCTATATCGAGGTAGTACTATTACTAATATATCGACTCTCTAGGTTAGAAGCTATCTATATTAGAGCTATTAATATTAATAGAGTAAACCTTATTCTTCTTTCTCTTATAGAGAGTATTAACTTAGATATACTAGGAATTATTCCTTACTACTCGAATATTAAACGTAGCTCGGTTTATCTTAGCTTAAAGTAGGATAGTATTATTAGAAATATTACTATTACTATTCTAGAGTAAAAGTTATAGGTAAGTATTTAAAATTAGAGACTTTGAAATTTTCCTTTTATTAACCTAGAATATACTTCTCTCCCTTACTACAAATACGACTATATTTAGAAACTCGTCTAGTAGACGTATAGAATATATATAATAGTTAGGTAGTAGTATAGTAGAGTATAGGTAAAGTAGGTATAGGATTAACCTAGGTTAATTCTAAGATTAGAGTTACTTATAATACCTAGATAGGCTATATAAATCTTCTACCTTAGGAGAGGTAAATGTCTATACTACGTATAAACGCGTAGTAGGCTCTAGATTATAGATTGTAGTAAATATAGTTCTAGGAGCTATTCTACCTATACTTTTCCTAATATCTTACTAATAGAAGTTATTTATATCTTTACTAATATACCTATAAATATAGTTATACTCCCGTCTAGTAAGGCAATTGTGCTCTTCTACGATCTATTATTACAATTACGTAATATAAGCCTTACTTACTATATCTATAGCTATTCGAGAATAAGAGAAATATTAATAGACTTAGAAATAAAGATATCGAAACTAAAAGCTATACCAAATACATTAATCTTTAACTAGAGCAAGATATTAACGAATAGAATATAGCTATTTGCTCTATATATCTTAATAAGGAGGTCTAGTTAGATTAGAATACTAAGTTCCTATATATACTTATATGTAATAAGAATTGCCTCAAACTCTTTATTAATAAGTATACGAAGTAGCTACTCTAGAAGCCTAACTCTAGCCTTAATATATAGGCTCGACGTAAGGTAGACGTTCTCTTCGGGACTAGTAAGGCTAATTATCTATAGATTATTATAGAGATCCTTAGAGTATAGTATAGGAATATTATAGTATTTAGTAATATAGTAAATCTAAGGTTCTTATACTATATATACGTTAGCTTCCTACGTAGGAGCTACGATTCTACAATCCTTATATATAGTAACCTAAGCCTTATAGTTGTTCTACTACTTACTTATATTTAGGATCTACTTATATATAAACTTAGTAAGGCTTAGGTTATACTTAAGGACTTCTTCTCTAGTAAGCTAAAAGGTACTATTTAGAATCTTAGAAGTCTAGAACATATTCTAGTCCTTATTACTTGTCTTATTAGCCTACTTATAGACATAGATATTAAAGTAATATATTACTAGCTTATTACTCTTACTCTTATCTATTAGTACCTATACTAGTTTTGCTCGAGCTATCTACTAACCTATAGAGTTAGAGATATTCTTAGTAGCTAGCTCTAGCTAAGTATACTATATTGTCTAGGACATATCGATATCTTCGACGTTATTTACGAGCTCGTCTCTATTAAGGATACGTAAAGTACCTATAGTAGTACGTATACTCGTAGCTTATAGCTTTAGTATATAAGGCTTCTAGACGTAGTTAGCTACCTAGTTTAGACGAGACGAGTCGTACGTTTCTAGCTACTTGTCTTAGTATATAGTAGCTAATACTATAATATTATTACCTACTATACTCGTAGGTATAACTTATACTATATCCTTAGTATAAGGGTACTTACTATTAAGTATCTCTTTCTACTAGACTATAACGTATACTAGGCTCTCGAGTATATACTTAGCGCTTATCTATATACCTTAAGGTATAATATCTAGAGATACGAAGCTATTATCGACTCGATTAAGAATATAGTATTGCGTAGCTATATCTAGTATAGGTTCCGAGACGGACCCGTTTGTAGCTCTAGGCTATATACTTAGTCCCTAAAGCTTATACTTAGTATCTATCTTATACTCTTCTAGGAAGGTAATAAGTTTATAGTAGTATTTATCTAGAAATAGAAGAATATTAGTAATCTTTAGAGTCTTCTTATTCTATTAGTAGAGTATATATATCTTTGGCTCTACCTAATCGAGAAGCTCGAAATACTATTACTTATCTTTTATATCGATATAGTAGAGACTATAGCTAAGAATTAATCTCTAGAATATATAGTCCCTACTTTAATAATCTTTATTACTATATACCTAGTACTAACTATTAAGATTAGAAGTAATATCTTATAGAGCTATAACTTAGGTATCTATTAGTACTAGTAGGTTCGTATAAGTATATACTACTACTAATAGTATAGCTCTCTACAACTATTAGGTAAGCTATACTAGGTTAATATTAAGGTCTTAGAACTACTTTACTAGGTTATTAATAGGATTAAAACTTAGTATTTCTTCGAGTTTTAATTCTAAGTATAGGTTCTAGTACTATATCTTCTTATATATACTTCGAACTTCGTTACTATAGTTACTCTTAGATAAGTTATAGCTCTCTATTCCCTTTATAATATATAAGGTAGTTTAGAAGATCTTATTAAACTAGTAGTAGAAGCTCTTATTACTAGAATAGATATTATATTACAAGTAGAGCTTCCTTAAGATCTTAGTAGATAGAGTATTAAGTAGGTACTAGGTCCTACTATTATTATCTAGGTCTTAGATACTAATATAGTTACTTATAGTACTAAAGTTACGAAGAAACTCTTATAGGTCGTCTCTAATATAGAGTTATTTTATATATAGTTCCTCGAGATACTATTAGAACTTAAGCCTTTATATTATATCTCCTTAGTAGTAGTCGATATATAGAGCTTAGTACTACGTATTCTAGTTACTATCTACGTATCTATTAAGTAACTTTAGTAAGTCTCGAATAGTAGGCTTACTATTAAGAATTACTTTCTTAATCTTCTTTTTCCTAGAGATTATACTATAGTAGTTCTTAACGAACTCTTCGAAGTACTTAAGAAACAAGGAGATATAATTACCTATAAAGAAGGGATTCTTAGAAGTACCTAGGTATAGGAGCTATAGGTATAGACTCTCGAAGAGAGGCTAGAAATTACTAAGTACTCTCTTAAGAGCTATCTAGACTATAGTAGTAACTATCTATACTATAAAAGCCAACTAATTAGTAGATAGAGTTAGTATAGGATCTATAACTATAGGCCTACTTCTAGTACTCTAGAATTAGGAGTTTGTTATAGGCGTTTCTACTAGACTTTACTAGAGAAGCTCTACTAGTAGTATTTACTAGTCTTCCTAAGAAATCGGCCTTAGTATAGAGAATAGAATACTCTAAAGAAGTAGTTATAGACCTTAAGAGAGGTCTAGATTAGTAGCTAGGCTACGGATATTCGAGCCTAGTAGCTAGATAGGTAGCGTAATTAGTAACTCTAGTATCGACTTATTACCTAAGAATTAGTAGAGTAGGATACTTATAGGTAGTCAAATACGTACTTAACGATTTCGGTACCTATAAGAGGAAGTTAGTATAGGGAAGAGCTTAGAATTAACCTAGGTTAGTCCTATATATATAGGCGTATAGAAATACTAGATATATAGTTCTATACTACGTATTAGCTATTACAAATTAGTAGAATAAGGAAAGGTATATAGTATATCTTTACGAGAGTTCGTAGGCTATAGGTAGTATATAAGTAGAGTTAGAATAGGAGGTTATAGATATATTAGATTAGTATATAGGGGGAGAGGAATAGTAAATACGTAAAGAAATCGCTAGTATACCTATATAGGCCTATTACTACATAGAAGTACTCGTTACTAGTATTACCCTAATAGTAAAGACTAGTATACTCTAATAGTAAATACTAGTATACCAAAATAGTAAAAACTAGTAGACTAGTAGGCTTGTAGACTAGAGGGGAATAAAAGAAGTAACTAGCTTACGACTAATATTATTCTAAGTGAAATTAGTTAAGGCTAGTAATATAAAGTAAAGTCGATATATAGGAATACTTAGAATATAGGTATTACTATTCTCAAGTACCTTTCTCTTTTCTATCTTACTTTATACTAAGTCTTATCTCTATTATACCTATACTCTAGTATTACAAAGTAGAGGTTACAAAAGGTAGCTAGGTTTATGCTTACGTATTAGGTAAGGATATCGAATCTAGTAGTAGCTATATACTAATATCCTTGTCTCTTAGAGCCTAAGAGCCTTATATATACTCGTATTCTAGGTACTAAATAGATAGCTAGGTTTTGCTTATATAGACTCGTTACTACGTATCTATACTCGTTACTAGTAGAGTTATATAACCTAGATACTAATAAGTCCTTAGGGTTAATAGTATACCTATACTTACTTCTACTAGAATAAAGCTTCCTATATAGGACTTCGACTATAGTATCTATATAAGCCTAGTTTACTTATATAGGCTCGTTACTACGTAGAATATACTCGTTACTAGTCTACCTATATAGGCCTATTACTACGTAGAATATACTTGTTACTAGTTTGCCTATATAGGCCTGTTACTATATAGAATATACTCGTTACTAGTTTGTCTATATAGGCCTATTACTACGTAGAATACACTTGTTACTAGTTTACCTATATAGGCCTATTACTACGTAGAATATACTCGTTACTAGTTTACCTATATAGGCCTATTACTACGTTACGAAAGGACGAAACGTACGTTTCGTACATTACGTACGAAACGTATAGAATACGCAAAACGCAACAAACGCTAAAGTATATACGTTACGTAGGCAAATATAAGCTAGCTTACGTTCCGAAGTATAATATAGCAAATACAAGACCCTAAAATTTCGGCTACTTCTACTCTACAACTACTTTATAGGGAAGGGCTTAGTAAAGGATTCTAAAGCTAAAGGGTCCAAAGAGCCTTAATAGTACCTAGTTGTATAAACAATTTGCCTACTATCTACTAGTTACTACCTACCTACGCCTAGGCGAAGAATTTGTAGTTTAGGGCCGTAGAAACAATAATACTTGAGATAGGTTAAGGTTTCGTCGCGTAAAGCTATGTTTCTCGATTACTAGACCCTTAAAATTCCAGTTAGTAAGTAAGGATCCTTAAAAATTCTACTAGTAAAAATAGATACCTAAATAACTTCCTATATACTTACTATATAGCTAAGTGCTATATACCGTTCTACGTGTAATTTTAAGCTCTATAAGATAGGGTATTTGAAATTCCCTAATAAGGTCTAGTATACTAAGTATAGTACTATCTTTAGTAAAAGAGAACAGTTAGCTCTCTAGGTCTCTATAACTAGAAATGTGATTATGTAAGCACTTTAGAGCTAAGAGCTACTAAATATACACCTTTTATATATATATTATTAAGCAATACCGTTAATAACTAGCGAGATACTAAGGGCTAGATTTAAAAAATCTCCCTCTTTCTAAGCTAGGTACTACCTTCCCCTTTAGGCCTAGCGCTATATAATGTATACAAAAATTGCTTACTAAGGCGTTAACTAAGACAACATATTTTTAAAATTACCTAATTAGGCCTAGAGGGTAAGATATAGGCCTAGAAAGCTATCTATTAATCTCTATTAAACTATTAAACTATTATATTATCTAAAACGCTACTAAACGCACCTCTACGTAAGCCTACGTACCTAACGTACCTAAAGTACGTTTGTACTTCTCGTGATATAGTAAGGCTAGAGACCCTTTCTTAATTATAATAGTCTAGATTTAACCTATTTTAATAAGAAGTATAGACTCTAATTTAGCTATATATAATACTAAGCCTTATAGTAGAGCTAGAAACGGTCGTCTATATCTCGTTTGGGACATGTTATGTAATAAGCAAGCTATTAATAAAGCTTAGCTAAATTACTACTATTAGGACTTAAAATAGCCTATATATATTTAGTAATTGATTTCGATTAGAGTTACTAATATATAAATTAGAGGCTTAGTTTGTATTAGTAGCTAACGTCTCTTAATTAATCTAAGTAATATAGAGAATAACCTATAAGCGACTTTGAATTGTACTATTATCTACTAGACTTATAATTAATAGTATTAGAGATAGCTCTAGTAAGCTCGTACTACGAAGCCTATCGAACTATAGCTTAGTAAAGAAGTATACTAGTCGTAAAGGCCAAAGTTGGGTTACTTCTAGATACGTACTACTTGTTACTAATTATAACGTAGAATAAAAGAAGAAGATAGCTATAACTAATCTATAGAAAGCTATCTAGTAGTTAGTAATTAAGGTTAAGAATAAAACTTCGCCTAAGACTTATATACTATCTAAGCTAATATAGATATATCTTATAACTATACCTATCGAATTGGCTAGAACTTCTACTAGAGTAGACTCTACTTACTAGAGTACGTAAGAGTATTCGACGATAGCTCTTTAGCTAATACTAAGTATAGACAACTATTAGTATATACTATATATAAGAATAGTACTATTACTAATAATATAATAGAGCCTAAGAACTTCGATATAAGTACTACTAAGTATACTACCTTTACTATCTAAGTTATAGTATATTAGATAGATATAAATAGATAGAGTCTAAAGATAGAGGCTCGTTTAGTTCTTAATAATCTTTATTAGATAATTAATACGACTAATATATATAATAGACATACCTTGAGATTAGTAGTTACCTCTACTTTCTACTTCGATATTTTTAAGTAAGTTTTAGTAGATTAGAAGTATAACGACATTAGGACTTTTTTCTCTAAAGCCTTACGTATAATTTTAATATCCTATATCGAGTAGAGAACTATCGACTTAAGGTAACTTAAGGTTAGGTAATAATAAAGGTTAGTAGCTAAATTATAGGTTATATAGTATAGTATATATATAACTTATAGAAGCTCTATACGAGTAGCTATATATAGAATTCGAATTATACTTCTATTTCTAGTAGAGCTAATCTATATCGAGTATAGTAACTTCGTAGGTACTATAGGTATAGACTAAGCTAAGGTAGATCGTACTAGCTAGAGATATATTAGATAGATCGCGCCCAATTAGTAGTATTTCGAGTTGTAGGTATCTCTTATACCTTTATCTAATATAATAATACGCTAATAATATACTAAAAAGAACTATACTAGATTATATAAGAGTTAATAGCAATATTCTCTCTTCCTACTTTTTAAGATAAGTAGAGATAGAGAGAAGTACCTTAGCTATATAGCTCTATTACTCCTTTTAGGGGTATTACTAGGTAGTACTAACCTTTAGGATATTAATATTACTCTAGATTCTACTCTAGTATTAGAAGATAGACTACCTTTCTCCTTTTATATAATATATAATTAATTACTTCTTCCTTTCTAGATTATTAGGATAGTTATATACTTATACTAGGATTCCTATTACTTACTATTAGGTAATAAGCTAGAGAATTAAAGAGAGCTCGATAAGATATAATAATATTATCTCTAGACTATAGAGTTTATAATAACGAAATACTATTAAGCAATTAGCCTTACGATAACAAATACCCTTAATATTACGATATAAGCTTTAAATAGATTATATATAAGACAGAAGGCGCGTACTTAATAGTATAAGTCGCTTATAGATATCGTAGTACTTGTAGTAAGAGTATAGTTAGGTATATAAAGAGATACTACCTTCGTAAGGCTAAATAGATATCTTAGTATATACTACTTCTAGAGATAACTCTAGTAGTAGTATATACTAAGAGTCCCGTAGCTTATATTAAGAGCTACTTTTCTCGAATAAGGTAGTAAGTACGTCCTAGTTAACCTTCGTTTCGATATTCCTAAAGCTTTTAGTAGTACCTAATCTAGTAGTCTAACTATCTACTATACTATATACTATACTATATAATCTCTCTACTAATTAGACGCGAGTATATACTACCTTCAAGAATATAGAGGGCGTAGAAGTACGTTCAATTATTTATATAATTAGTAGATATAAAAGCTTCCTAATCTAGCCTAGCTTCGCGAGTTATATAAGACTTCTAGAACTTCGCTCGTATCTTTCTTCCTATACTTTCGTACTTACTATTACTATAGCTTTAGCTAAAGCACCTTATAGACCCACTCGATTAGCTTAACTTTAATACAAAGGACGATTTTCTAGGTATATTTAACTATAAGGGATAGCCTTACGAATATATATATCTCGTTAGTAACCTCGAATAGGCGTCTATAGAAAACGACCTTCTAGTAGTCGACTATACTTTACGAATACTTCGTTATATATAGCTCGAAGTTACTTTCTAAGCCTAGTAGTATACTATAGATAGCTATCGATAATAGATATAAGGAAGTTATCTAGTAGATCTTGTCTAATAGTACTAAAGTCGTAGCTACCTATATTAGAAGTATAATACTATTACGAGCTAGAGAAACTATATAGCTCCT
Source organism: Dothistroma septosporum (assembly GCA_002236755.2). NCBI lineage: Eukaryota > Fungi > Ascomycota > Dothideomycetes > Mycosphaerellales > Mycosphaerellaceae > Dothistroma > Dothistroma septosporum. The sequence goes on along the minus strand of NBZP02000040.1, from coordinate 1,072,700 downwards.
ACTATAGTATAGATAGCCTATAAATATAGCTCTTAGCTAGTCGGATCTACTAGTACTTACGTAGATCTATCTTAGTACTAGTTTAATAGCCTATACTTATATTAACTATAGATATACTATAGAGGACCTAGAGTTAACTATATAGCTTCTAGCCTATAGAGCTAATCCCAATACTTCCTATTAGCTCGACAAGACGCCTCTATCGGCTATAGGCTAGTATAGCTAATCTAATATTATCTAAATAATATATAACTCGATATATTAAGATTATAATAGTAGTAAATATATACTATATATATATAAAAGTAGCTAGTACGTATAGCGACAATTATTTATAGTATCCTTCTTAGTTCTATAGTTCCTTTTATTACCTATAGAATACTCTTTAATACTTTACTAACTATATAAGTATATCTAAGAGCTACTTCCTTTTACTCTTAGTCTCTTATTATAATCTATTATTCCGTTACGGTATATTCTAGTATACGAAGGACTAAATAGCTTCGTTAACTAAGTATATAATAGTTAAGTTTACTTTATTAGATACCTTATACTTCTAATAGCTCTTCTCGTAGATAGTAGTCTCGGACGTTATTACGTAGTAAGGACTAGACTAGGCCTTCTAGAATTCGTAATTAATATAATACCTAATATATTAGTAGATAAGTATAAGTCCTAACTAGAACAACTAACTAATTTCTATCTATATAACTATAGAGGAACTTCTCTAGTTCGATTACTATATCCTCTACTCTTATATAGTAGCAATAGGCTCTACTATAATAAGTAACTATATTTACTATATATCTATACTAGTACTAAGTCTTTCTCTAGAAGTATATAGTAATAACGTCTTTAATTATAAGCTAATATAGTAAGGTAAGAAAGTAACTTAAATAGTAAAAAAGAAGTACTCTATACGAGCTACTCTATTATTATAGAATTGTAGAAGGAGATATATTACTACTCCCTACGCGAGAGGATATTATAGTACGGCTAAAGAAGAGGCTAGAGTATCGATAGAGAAGTTATAAGAACGGAGATAGATTATTAGTACTCTAGCTAAAAGGGAGGTACTACCTATAGTACTCCTACTATAGCTAGTATACTCGTAGTAGAGTTAAGCTAGCTATAGAATAGTTAAGCTACGAGTAGGAAGCGTACTAGGTAGATTAATAGGCCTTTATAAGGGATACTACGTCCCGTAATAGATACTCTAGCTATAAGTAGAGTACTATATAGCTATAGCCGAAAAGGGAATACTACCTATAGTACTCCTACTATAGCTAGTATAATAGACGTAAGGTTAAGCTAGCTATAAAATAGTTGAGCTATAGGCAAGATACATATTAGCTAGATAATAAGGCCCTTACGAGAATTAGTACGTCCTATAGTAGATATTCTAACCTAGAAAGAGGTACTATATATAGTACTCTCCTTATAGCTAGTAAGTATATATATACTCTTCTATAATAGAACCGAGAATAACCTTACTATCGAGTCTACTTTAAGACTATAATAGACGAGGCTATCGAGATCTAGAGCTAGACTAGCTAGTTTACTATAAACCTCCTACTAACCTACTTAGTATAATATATTTTTCTAGTATATATTAGTTTAACTAATTAATCTTGTCTCTAAGCTAATAAGTAGTAGCAAATTACTATTACGTAAAAAAGCTTATAGAATGCTCTATAGTAAGGCCGAATATACTCGAATATCTTCTTCTCTATTATTAGATTATATTATATCGAAACTACGAAATATATTAGAAACAAGAAGGATATATATAGAACTAAGTCCGTTAGTAGATACTAATTCGTCTAGTAATTTTTCTCCTTCTTGTAGTCGATATAGAATACGATATACTAACGACTTATCTAATAGTAAGAGTAACGAGAAACAAGTAGTAACGAGATTTACTTTCTAATTAACTATAGCTACCAAAATACCAAACAATATCCTAGCTACGCTAAATAGTATAAGGAGAAATATAGAATTGAACTTTCGGACTCTATAAGAGACTATATAGACATAATATTTAGAATTAGACAAGTATTTCGAGTAATAGTATATAGAGATAGACAAATGCTTTTAGGAATAGTATATAGAGATAGACAAGAGGTTCTACGAATAGGAATTATATACGAAAGAACTAATTCAATTACTCTATATATATATAAACTAATATAATGCAAATCGAGAGGTAATATATATCTATAGTAGTATTTATCTAGTAGAGTACTTCTATAAAGCAATAGCCGAGATCTCTATACTATAAGGCTTTCTAATATATATATACTAGTTCTTACGACTTAAGACTTAGAGTAAGTAGTTAGTTCTAATTAATCTCCTACGTTTCTACGATATCTAATTATAGCCTACGTAGGATATATACTCGATATAGCCTAATAATAAGAGTAATATAGAAGAGCTACTTATACTAAAATATTAAACTTTAGTAGATACTATCGAGTTTATACTAGAAATTGCTTTGTAAGAGCTTACTATAGTAATTGGACTAGATTATAATAAGATTACTATTAACTATAAGGAGAATAAGAGACTATAGGAGGAATATATACTATATAGAAAGTATAGCCTCTCCGAAGATTTAGAGCCTACTAAGCTATAGAAGTCGAGTAGAGTATAGGTATTAGAGTAGACGACAACTTAGCTTATCCGAAGTCTAAAAGCTAAGCCTTAATTACTATCTTTAGGTAAAATTATTAGTTGGAATATTCGTAAATCTAAGGATCGAATACTACTAGATCAAAAGCTACGAGTATAGGATATTTCTTTATATAGATAGTATATTCCGAGATTACTAGATATCTAATTCTCTTCTAAGAGAAAGTCCTAAACAATATATACCTTAGCTAAGAGCTCTTAGAGGTCGTTAAGATCTAGATCTAGGCTAGCTAATAGCTATTACTTATAGCTATAGTATAGATAGCCTATTAATATAGCTCCTAGTAGGCTAGACTCCTTAGTACTCGCTAGAATATATACTAAGGTAGTAACTCTATTGTCTAGTACTCGAAGACCTAACGTATCGTAGAGAGTTAAGAGGTAGTAGCTAAGGACTAGCTACTACGCGCGATACTATACCCTAGTTCCGTACTCGTTAGACAATTGGACCTAAATATATATCCGTAAAGAGTTAGCTAGTACGTAGGTACGTATAATATTAGGTATAGACGTATAGAGTAGTACTAATAAGATTCTAGTTCGACTAGTTTACTTACCTTTAAAGTAACTACTATACTAGCTAGAAGTACTTTTAAGGTACTTGTCTATATCTTCTTATAAGCTAGGCTTACTTCTAATCTCTATTTATTATTTCCTCCTTTAGTTCTTATATCTAGTACCTAAGATAATATATATATTCTATTACTTATTATATATATAGTTTGGGTAGTAGTATATACTATAGAGCTAGTTATAATAGGAGGTTAATTAAGTTAGAATTACTAGTCGATTTATCTACTAGCGCGAAGTAGTAGATCTATACGTCTAAATATAGTAACCAATCCTATCCCTAGTAAAGACAAGGGCGTATTTATAGTAATATACTATATATACGACTTAACAAATAGCGCGATCTACTCCTAGGACTTCCTAGTAACGAGGGACTTTACTATTAGTAATATTCTCCGACTTATCTAGAGAAAGAGTCGTTATTACTATCGAATAACTACTAGTAGTATCGGATATTAGTACTAGATATATATAACTTCTACTTACGCTAGTAAATCAAGTATACTAATACTACGATCTAAGTAGATTAACAATTGTTTATAACTTGTCTTAAGAGAGTTATATTACTCTAAATTCGGCTAATATACTAGCTACTATTCTACTATATAACTATTCGCGTAGCTAAGAGCCTATACTACTTCTAGTTCTAGTAGGCTCGTTCTACGAAGAATAAAGCTACTCCTAGTAACTAGGACTAGGGTAGTACGAGTACTTAGTTATAGAGGTTATATATATCTAAATACTTTACTTCTAAATACTTTACTTCTAAATACTTTACTTCTCTAATACTTTGCTCTCGAGATAATATCTTTAGAAAGTAGTTATAGCTATAGACTATAGTAGTATTACGACTAGAGACCTTATTTAAAGACAATATCGAGTAGCTAATAAGGGTCTGGGACTTATTAGTACGCGTAATACCGTTAATCTAGTTATATAGCTTACTACTACAATTGTAGTAAAGTATAGGATTAGTATTATATTTATAGAGATCTCTATACTTAATTTTGTATATAAGTATCTCGATACCAAATTAGTTAAAGTACCTCGATTAATTTAGTTCTTTATAGTAGATACGGATAGCTTCTAGGCTACTAGCTACCTTATAATAGAGTTTATAAGTAGTATACTACTCTACGTAGTCTAGAGCTTCGAACTCTCCTTACTAGTAGACTAGCTTACGCGTATAATTAATTATCTATATACCTTTATATATAATAAGCCTAGTCCGCCTAATAGAGGCTATGCCTATAGCCTATTATAGTCCGAATATATATCTAGTTAGAGTTTCGAGATATTATAAGATCTATAACTATATCTAGAGACAAGGCTTACTATAGTTATTAGGGAAGGATATATCGACGTTATAAGCGCGCTACTATATCTCTACTATCTCGATATTAGTCTACGTAATATCCTATTAGACGTTAATAGATCGATTATACTTCTCGACTAGAGCTACGTAGGTTTCTATCTCTCGATCTTCGAGACCTAGAGTATTTAACTAGAGGTAGATATTAGGGACAATCTACTCTAGTATATATTATTAGATACTCTTATAAAACGTATAGATACCTATAAGTGCTCTTAAATTAGTATGCTTTCCCGAGTTTACTAAGCGAATTAATTATTTATATTATAAGTTAGACGTACTTTACTACGTAGAGTAATACTTATATCTATAATAGCTATAACTTAGAGGTAGTACTCGAGATAGCTACGCTTATAGCCGTAGCATATAACGGCTATAGTAGTCTATTGCCTAGTAGTCTAGGCATAGATCTAGAATAGTACTAAATATATAGTTCTCGTAATATATAATAGAACGAGGAACTTTATACGTAATTAGAGCTAGAGTATATTAGAGCTTATATATCTAGCTCTAACAACCTTCCTATAACTTAATTAAGCTCTTCCAAACTCTTCTTATATATAACTATCTCTTAACTTACTAATATTTCTATTAAGCTATATTATTATTAGGAACTTCGGCCCTTCGAATACTATAGAGTTTCCTTAGCCGTTATATAGTATAGCTCTCTTCGTACTAGTAGTAGTATAGTCGACCTTCCTTACTAGCTACCTAGTATTAAAACCTTTTAACTATAGACCTTAGATAAAGCCTTCGTAAAAAAGGCGACCTAGTACTACGTAATCCGCGATACTAGTACGTCTATCTTCCTTAACTATAGAAGTCTAATAGCCTACTTTTGCTTTAATAAAGATTACTTAAGAATATCGATTATTAAATACTTTATAAGGTATTAAGGTCTAGGACTGTGAAATCAAGATAAGAGCATATGTTGTTAATATCTACTATCTAGTCTAGGCTACAAGGTAGTTGTAGGCTAGGCCACTACCTAGGGCTGTGCCTACTAGGGCTGCCCTTGCCCGTAATAAGTCCTACTAGCCTTTTTCAAAACACTTGTCCTCGTATATATTCTTACCTACTAGTAGTAGCTAGTATTCCGTAGTTAATTGCCTGCTTAGCACTAGTAATACTAGTATACGTAGCTTGGTCTCGCTCGTATACCGGTTTAGTAACGCTCGTGCACTACTTACGATATTACTAGACTATTAACCTACTTAGAGCTTTCTAGAGTAGAATACTAGCGCAGGGCTACCCTCCTTCTTACTCGTCTTGGTCTTGGCTTTCTTGGCTATAGTATGTTCGGGCGAGTCTTCTATATTGCGCGTGTGCTTCTTGCTACCTACGTGCTTTAGGGAGGACTTAACTTCGGTTATAAGGCTACTAGTCCTATCCGGCTTTGCCCGGCCCTTGTTAGTTCGGCCGCTTCGCCGTAGTAAGTATTCTAGAGGTTTAGTAACGCTCTCCTTATCGTTGTCGTCTATGTTAATGTCGTTCTTCGAGTCTGCCTTTTTAGAGTTAGTTTGGGTATTAGCTAGGTTAGTATTAGTTGCCTAGGCCTCTATTAGTAAGGCCAAGTTTTCGTAGTATAGGTATATAATCCTTATGTTACCGAGATTAGTAGTACGGAGATAGTAGAGCTAGCTTCGGATTGTTGTATTTAGTAGTATCTAGAATTCTAGAAGGTCTATACTATTAACGAGTCGTAGTAGCTTGTCTATTAGATCGGTATAGTCCGTAGGCTATAAGTCCGAGAATATTACTAAGAAGGGTAGCGCTACGCAGCCGAGTAGTACGGCTGTAGTTACTAGTAGACTTGCTTATAGTCGTTCTGTTTCGCGTACCTAGTAAGCTACTACGATAGTAGCTTGGATTATATAGCCCAAATTGCGGCTAGATTCTACGATAGTATAGTAGGCGCTATATAGAGTAAGCTCCAAGGTTCTTCCGACCTTATTAGTCGGTAGGAAGCCCGGCATTAGTCTAGCATCCGTAAATAGCGTATATAGTAGGTCGACTTGCGGTATTGCTCGTAAAGGCTTTGTGGACGTATACTATAGCAGCTAGGCCAAAGTAACTAGGCTCGGCTCGATATTAACGGTTAGCTTATTACCGACGATAGATGTCTCGTATTTGGTAGTAAGGTATAGCTAGCTGTCTACGAATGCCTCCAGGTTCTCGTAGGCGCCTTTTAGGAGGCCCTCGTACTATTCGTCGAATGCCTTAAGGCTATAGAAAGTGTAGTTGTTGTTAGTAAGGAACGTATAGTCTAGGGGCGGTTTGCTAGCTATAGAGGTCTGCTTAGAGTTACCTACTAGAACCTTCACTTCGTCTAGTAGTATCGGGTCGTAGTTTACGAGCGCGTATTCAATATAGTAGGCTAAATATACGGTACCCTTGCATTAGCCTAGAGTAGCTGCCTTTCGTATATTACGGAGTTGGTCTTTAGTAATCCTACCCACGTAGACGTTAGTACCGTGTTGTACGGGGCTCTCGTTAATAGATAGAACAACCTCTAGGTTGTAGCCAAGTAGGTTAGCTTCGTGTTCTCTAGTAGTATTTCCGTTGTTTTGCCTAGGTATACTATTTAGCTAGTCCCTAGCTAATACTTAACGTTGCTAATATCTCTTTAGGCAGTTAGTATACTAACCGTAGACCATATCCTCGGTTATATAATGTGGTTTGCCGACCTACGCTAGTCTAGCGCTACCTATAAGGATATATACGCCTTTGACAATTCCTACGAGTCGGGTCTACTACTCTCTAACATTTATAACGCGAGTAAAGGGCTCGCCTCTAGGCACGCGCTCCGGCCGAACTACGACCTTGCTAGTAAAGGTCCGCGCCTAGTTCTTGATTAGGTATTGCTTTGGTACAATGCTAGCAAAGTAGAGAACTAGAAGCTCGCCGACTTGTCGGTAGCTTATATATACGTTATTAGGTAGTAGGGAGTCGTGGCCCGTACGTCCGTAGAAGACGTCGTACTTTACTAGGTTAGTAGTTCAAATCTCGTCCTTAGTAGCTAGGTAGTCGTCCTAGTCCGCCTCCTCCTCTTCGTCTAATACCTCGTCGTTGTTCTTATCGACTTTGTTAGTCTCTCTACGTTTGTTACTACGCTCCTATCTTATAGCCTAGGTTAGCTCGTCCTCTAATACGTCGTCGTTGTCTAGTCTATCTCTATCCAAGCCCAAGAGCCTACTATCTAATAGTTTGTCGGTATACTAGGTAGTAAGTACTAGGATCTTGGCTTCGTTGGGACCTAGAGTTGCTTGGAATACCTCTAGTAGATCTATAGTACCTATTTGCTTGCGGGTAGGTATCGGGTCAAATGTATACGCGAGGGCTATACTACTAGTCTAGTATATCTCGCTTGCAATAGTAGCCTCGACCTCCTCTCTAGCCTCTTAGTAGAGAGTCTTGAAATATAGGGGCGTCTTGGGGTTCTATATGTCGCCCTAAACCTTAAGGTAATTGTCTCCCTAGGTAATGTCGTGGTCCTAACCCTAGGTAATACCTGGGTTACGGCGTAGTATTATGCCGACAAGGTACTCGTCCTTAGTATAGTTAATAGGGGGTACGTTCTTGTTAATGTCGATAGGTATAGAACGTACGTAGTATCGAATTTCGCCTTAGAAGACCGTAGTAGCTTTGGTTTGGACTAGTGCCTATAGAAGTTTATAGTATCTACCTATTAGTAGGTTAAGTAGGTCGATAGAGATTATAGTAAGCTTAATATTAAAACGTTTGGCCTCGTACTACTAGGAGCGCACGTGGCTAGGCGATAGGAAAGCTATAACTAGGTTATAGTATAGTAGGTCTAAGGTGTTAAATTAGTCTACTACTACGTCTATAGCTTCCAAGTACTAGGAGTCGGTTTCTTCTCCTACCTTCTCCTAGTAGTCTACTAACGTAGTAATAGGCAAGGATCCTCGGACAGCGACTCTAGCTATCTAGTCGCAAGAGTCGTTAAGGTCTAGCGTACCTACTTAGTAGCCTAGCATCTGTCTTATTAAGCGTACTAACGTAGCTACGGCCTTGGGGGTAAAGCGCTAGCCTTTAATTAGGGCAGTAATAAAGGATTTCTTAGACTATACGTATGTGCCTTAGTTGTTTAGCTTAGTTTGTAACGCGAAGTATAGACATAGGTATATATCGTAGCTTAACAAATATTATGGGATCTTAGTTAGGGCGCGATAGTCGAGGCCAAGGAGAATTAACTAAGGTATAGGCTAGTAGATTAAGTTCTTAGCTACGGAGGCTCCGACTATACGTCGGGCGAGGTGGAGCAACTCGAGAGTATAGCCTATCGAATTGGTAACGTTGCCAAAGTCCTCGGTAGAAGTATTAGGGCCGTCTACTATATTTGAATCGGCGTAGCCTAGTAGGGCTATGTGCTTCTTGCCTTCTATGTTCTAGTATAGGCGTTCTTCTAGGATTACTACAAGGTCTTGGTCTAGTATATACGTCTACTCGGGATCTATAAGTAGGCGTATTTCGTTAATAGACGCGCTAAAGTCGAGATACGAGATCACGTAGTAGGCTATGTAGTATAAGTAGTACCTGTAGATAAAGGTAGCCTTCGCGTCTATTAAGTCGTCGACGACAATATAGGCACTCGACTCTATAGCTTCGAATTCCTATAGTACTAGTCTACTATAGACGAGAGCCTAGTCTTGCTTAGTAGCAATTACGAAGTTCGATTTCTGGACGACGAGTACGTCGAAGGGCCGAATTGCCTTTAGTACTACGTATGCTATTCTAGTATCCTAGTCTAGTCGTAGGGAGTTTATAATCCAATTGTCGTCGTTGTCTAAGGCAAGGAATTCTTTAGGGTACTTGCCTAGGATCTCGCCTTATATAGTATATAGTTTCTTGACCTTCCTCTTCTAGGTTATGGACTTTGTCTTGTTGTATAGTTTGCTTATTTCCGCCTCTAGTCGCGCGAATTAGTTGCCTTTTACGCTCGGAGTATCGGATATCTCGCTTAATATATCTATCTCGTCGGGTTCTAGAGAGGAGGTATTGGGCGCACGAGTCGCGCAAGGCTATAGTCTACGCGGCGCTATTTGCGTAATTTCTAGAGTAGTAGGTTCGTAATTGTCGAAGGGTTATTGTATATAATATTGTAGTAGATCCGTGAAGTAGTAGTTGTATTAGATAGTAGTTGTGTTTTACTAAAAAACAAATTCTTTAGTCGAGTATAGGGTCCTAGTAGGTTACTAAGCTAACAATAAGAAGAGTAGTCTAATAATAACAATAATAAGGAAACGCGAAAAACACGCGTAGGTCTAATAGTAAATACTAGAGTAATAATAAGAATAATATAGACCCTAGTTCGTAGTTGGATAGCAACTAGATTTACTCAAATTCGCCAAGATTAGGAGTTGTAGAGTCTAGCCTACTTGGACTAGTATACTAGACCTCGTCGACCTAAAAAATCGTCGCTATTGCTACGTAGGGATTCTTAGTCGGGGCCTGGGCTAGCGCGCTATAAGTCGCGATCTATAGAGTATAAGGTAGATATATCTGCATGTCTATAGTATATGTTGGCTCTCTACTAGGCCTTGGTACGACGTAGCGCCTCCGGGTAGGCTATATCGTACGCGTAGACAAGGTCCATATAGTTACGTAGATTGTCTACGTCTTACTAGGTATTGTAGGTTAGTCCCTAGCCAAACTATTTCACATAGTATTAGATAACTAGTTTGCTAGCTTAGTAAGTAACGCGCTTCGATACAATGCATTCGACTTGGTATTACTTGTTGGGGTTGTTAGGCTTGGAGTCGTCCTCGTCGAGAACTAGTCTAGGTTAATAGAGTTTACGATCGTATAGGTCTACTTCTATTAGATATAGTTCGAGCTAACTTACAGATACGATAGGGTAGATTCGTATCCCTAGCGCAAGGTCGAGCTTAGCTACTAATTTGCTAACTATACGCTTAATAACTAATAGCCCTATATGCTATATCGCAATCTTGTAGTTAGTATATCCTAGGAGCCTATAGCCCTTGTACAACTTAAGTAGTACCTTCTAGCCTACCTTAAACCGTATTAGCTTGTGGCTTAGGTTGTATCTCTCCTTTATACTAGCTACGGCCTATACTAGAGCATCTATTGCCTAATCCCGGGTATGCTAGCACAAGGCGACATAGTCCTAGGTTAGTAACTCGACTAGGGGATTCAAGGTATCGAGGTTAGTCTTAAAGCCCTATAGTATTATATTAGGTTCCACGCTCGTAGACTAGTTCTTAGAGTTGTTTATTTCGGTAGTAATCTAAGGGTAAGTATTACGCCAATCCCCTTCGGGGTTAGTAATATAGTAGAAACGAATTGCGATCTCTACTATCTAGTTTGTGCGCTTGCTCTGCCCGTCGGTTTGTGGGTAATAGGCCGTAGAGGCTAGTAGCTTAGTACTAGTCTTCTCGAAGATGCCTTAGAAAAATTCACTTAGCCAAATTAGATTATAGTCGGTAATAAGGACGGCTAGGAAACTCCAATTTTGCTCCACATAGCCTATAACCCAGTTATAGCCCTAGTCCTTTATAGTCTAGGTCCGTTTGCTATATCTCGTTATTACTTGCTTGAGGAACTTGTCCGTGTTTGTTATTATCTAGTTAAACCCGTCCCAATTAGAGAGAGCTACGACCTAATCTATAGTCTATATATAATAAGGAATTAGTTGTTATATAATTAGGGCAAGCTTACTATAGGGCTCGTAGCATAGGGTCTGGCCTTGTAAGCATTCTTAGTACTACTTAATATACTTGTGTAGCTCTTAGGCTAGTCGGCGGATATAGAAACTAGCCTAGATTCTAGCGTAGGAATAGTAGAACCCTACGTAGTAATAATTGTCGTAGGCTATCTTAAAGATAGTTTTATATAGTAGCTTAGGAACGCAAAGGCATTCGCGCCTATCCAGGTCTATAAAGTAGATAAGCTTGTTCCTTAAGAAGAATTAGAGGCCTAGAGGCGCTAATTCCACTTCGCTATTATCTGGGTTATTTATAGGGCTATAGGCTTAAGAGCCGTCGCGTTAGTCCTCGCGGAGTTCTTGTCTACGCCTCTACTCTATGCAATATAGCTACTATAGGCGTTTCGCCTAAGGCGGGTCGTCGAGGTAGGCTTGCTTTAGCTAGTCTCTAAAGTTAGGTACTAGCTCGATTAGGACTATAGTAAATACAAAGGTTTCGAAGTAGCTAGTAAAGGCTAGGCTCGACATTATTAACAACCCCGAGAACGTGGCCTCGCCTTAAAAGGCGATCTCCTAGGTAGCAATCGGGAGATAGCCCTATTCCTTATATACTAGTAAGTCGAGGACCTTGTCGAGCTAGTCTACGCTACAATCCAAGTTGTCGATAAGGTAGCTTAAGGTATCTAGGATACTATATAGCTAGCTAGGCCTATAGATTATATATAGCGGGAATAGTAATAGGTACTAGAAGGCTCGGATTAGGCGAGTGTTTAATAAGTTAATATTGCTTGTCGACAAGGAATGTTTTGTAGACAAGCCTAGAGCTACGATATAATCGGTAAAGACATAAACGTTCTTGTAGTAGGCCTAGATTAGGTAACGGACCTTATAGCACGTCTATACTAGCCCGGCGACTTCGAGTTCCGTAGTAGTATACTACTTTTCCACGTCTGTGGATACCTTACTAAGGTACAAAACTACTTATATAGTAGTATATAAGAACTACTCTATAGTACGACTATCCGAGAGTATTGGGTTTAGGTCGTCCTTTACTATATACACGACTATAGCATAGCCGAGCTTATAGGAGTTAAGGTCTATATATAAGTTATAGTCTAGGTCGTAATACTATAAGAACTTAGCGTGCCTATATATGTCTTTAACAAGCTCGTATACTAGGGTTTCTTCGGTAGTATCTTTGTCCGTCTATACTATAGTTTTCTTAACGAAGTATCTACGTGCGTTTCCCTTGTTTGGGGCGTTCTATAGCAAGAATTTCTTGCGTTGCTCTAGGGGTTAGATTAGCTAAGAGAAGTATAAGATATAGTGTCGCTACTATCCTATAATACCAATCTAACGCTCGAGCTCTTGAGTATTAGTAGGGAACTTCAGGTCGAGGATTGCCTTAACCTTTTCCTCGTACGTCGTAAAGCCTAGGCTATTTACCTTCTAGCCTAATAGCGTTGCTATTAGGTAGCCTAGGAACGATTTCTAGGAGCTAATACTAACTCTTAGCTAGTCTAGTCTAGCGAAGACGGCGTCGAGGTAGTCTAGGTGCTCGGGCAAGGTCCTAGAAAAGACTATAATATTATCGATATAGGCTTTTATAAATAGGAATCCTCGTAGGATTGTATTAAGTCTACGCTATACGTACTAGACGCTATTAGTATAGCCTATTAGAGCAACCTTGAGGTATTCCTAACCTCGGTAGCTATTGATAGTAAACTTGTGCTAGTTATTCTTAGTTACGGACTACTAGTAAAAGAATAATACTATATCTATAGTAGTAATAAAGCCTATTCCCTATAGGGCTACAATAATTTCGGTCTACGATAGTAGTAGGTACGAGTCCTTTCGTAAGATCTTGTTAAGCCCTTGGACGTCTACTACTACGCAGCTCTTACGGACTGTTCTACTAAACTTATTAAGCTTATTTGCCTATACGACGAAGACTAGCGCGCCGAATAGGGTTGGTTCCGATTGCCAACCTATTTTGCCCTAGTCGTAGAGTATATTAAAAGTCTTGTCTACTACTTCCTAGTCTATAACTAGTAGGGGATAGGGCTTTGTACTTAGGGCTATCTTTTGTTCCTAGTTGTCGACAAGTAGGACTTTTATTTAATCTAGCTTAGGGATATCGACTATAGTGCCCTTATCGACCTATAGGTCCTAGTGCTTCTATACGATTGCACTAAACTAGTCTACTATATCGGGGTTGCTATATACTATAACGCTATTTAGGAGTACTATTTCTAGTTGTAGGTCGGGTTTGGTTAGAGGTAGCAAGGCTACAAGAGTATAGTCTACGGGGTCGAGATAGTAATATCTGTCGATTATAAGTTCCTCGAGGGCGCTAATACGCGTGTTGCCTTGTAGGAGGACTAGTCTATTGCCATTATTCCGGATTAGTACGAAATTGCTAGCCTAGTCTACGACCTAGGCGTATATAGCAAGGTACGCTCGATAGGTTTGTAGATCCTTTATATCTGGCCTGAACTCAAGGTCGTAGTCGGAGAGCATTGCCTTATATACAACCGAAACCGGGGTTATAGTCTTGGGCTAAAGGGTTATAGTCTTCCTAGTTCTTATACTAGCTCTAAACTTAGTATCGTCCTTTTGTTTAGTAAGTAATGGGGCTTTTGCTTGCTCGTATATACCTATAGTAACTAGGTTCCTAGGGATGTCGATTTTTATCGCCTTAGGCCTAATAATATCTATAGCTATAAGCATTTTGGGTCTTAGGTCTTTGACGAGGTAGACCTCGTATAAATGTTATATAAGGACTTACTTGCCCTTCTAGAGTATAGCTAGTATCCAGAAGTTAAGCTTAACGTATTCTCTATATTCGATAGACCCTAGCTCTTTTATCTCGAATAGGATAGACAAGTAATAACGCAGGATATTAGGAAGTAGCCTAAGTAGGAAATCTACGTCGATTATAGACATAGACGCGCCTATGTCTAAACAAATTGCGAAGTCTTGACCTTGTTCTTCAAAGTAGACTAGGACCTACAGGTAGTAGAAACTGCGGAAGGAGTATCCTTCCTTATAAGGTAGGGTTACTAAAGATTTAATAATTCTTATATCTGCCTATAAGGGCCCTTGAGGTTAGTATAGTCCCTAAGAGTAGTCCTTCTAGTAGTGTTTCCATAGTCTATTACGGGATAGGAAACACTAGTTGTAGGTATAGTAGGTATATATTATTAGGGCATACGATATTAGTTCTACTAAAGACGAAGGCATAGGTCTAGCTAGGTCTCTATAGAACGTACTAGGGCTAAGGATACTTGGTAACAAGGTGTCTCTATAGTAATTTGCGAGGTCTTAGTACGTGTTAGGGAGTTGCTCGTCTTTGCTAGAAGCGTAATTAATAAGGTCGTTAAAATAGGCACGAGCGTAAGGACTATAGCTATAGCTACGAGAGAGGCTATACGAAGTAGGCTATAGAGAGGACGAACACTAGGTAGATTGGCTCTGTGCCTACGATAGGCCACGGGTCTCGGCATAGTAGTTGCTCCTAGGTCTATCGTTGCGCTTATGGCGTCGGTCGTTACTCCGTCTATCTCTCCTATCGTCTCGGCCTTACTCGTTGCGCTACTCGTTAGTATAGCCTAGTTGACGCTCGGCGCTATAGCCCTAGTTTCTATTACGGTTATTGCGAAAATCGGACGTACTTAGGCAGTCGTTATATATAGTTGGGCAGTAGTCGCATATAAAGGTCGAGGTCTAATTCCTCTAGTCGTTTCCTCTTAGCTACTCGTAGTTATACTAGTTAGGATACTAGTCGAAACGTCTGCTATTGCTCGGACTACTATCGTATCGGCGATTTGTATACCCCAAACTACGATTGTTACGGAAGGGCATATAGTCGCTCGAATTGTACTAGTCTCGGCTACTCAAACTATAGGGTTGAAACTTACTAGTCTGTCCATAGAAGCGATTGGACTATGCCTTGTACTTAGCCTCTAGAGTTCGAATAAACTCGTCGGTACTAGTATACCTCTCTAGCATTAGTACTATCTCCTAGAAATCGGGATATAAACGAAGCTAGGTCTACGTTAGACGGGACTAATAGTCCTTAATCTATACCTCCTTTGCCTAGTAGTCGCATGCTATTACGAATTCATCGATAGACTTGCTAGCCTTAACTTCCTATAGTCCGTAGAACTTAGCATTTAGCTTAGTCTAGGCGAGGGAGATAGTAGGCCTGAATTTCTTAGACAGGGCCTTCTTCTAGTATTTGATACTACGTCTACTATACAAGGCCTTGCGATTGCTTTTGTAGAGTATACTCGCGAACTAAGTATAGGCTTCGCCTCGTAGGCACTTGTTCAGATTTATATGCAAGAGTGTACCTAAGTTCTACTTAGCCTAGTCCTTATACTAGTCTAGGAATAGATAGACTAAGCAATAATAGGTTTTGCCTCCTTTCTCGTAGATATTACTAGGTCTATATTCCTAAGTATTAAGGTATAGGTTAAAGAAACTAATCTCGTTAGGGTCGAAGCGTCGGCTATACTATAGTAATATAGATTGTATAAGGTTTGAGTTATAGTAGCTTCGCTAGTAGGCCCGCCTATAGTAGCTATGCGACTAGCTAGTCTCTATACCCGAGGAGTTACTACTAGAAGAGTCGTAGTAAGCGTAGCGTTGTCTACGTAGGCGGTTATCCTCGCCTAAGTTAGATTTAGACGAAGATAAGGAAGGGTCTCTATAGTCCTAATAACTATCTGCTCTACTACTACGTCTACTAGAGCTAGATTGGGGGACGCTGTTTAGTAGGGCCCTAGATATGCGTAGCTTACCCGAGAGGAACGCTCTAGCTTTACGTTCGGCGCGTCCGTAGTCTAGGCATTCCTAGGCTTTACGCTAGGTTGCGTTATGGGCCTCCTAATAGGTTGTGTCGCGTATATAGGCCTCTAGCGCGTTAACGATCTAGTCGAACTAGGCTAGTATTATTGCCGGAAGTTATATAGCCGTTACTAGAGTAGTAGTAGGCACGGATAGCGCAATAGTAGGTTCTATATATGCCGGTAGTATAGGATATTCAATGTCCGGGTCGCGCGATAGGTCGTACGATAGACGTCTATAGTAGGAGGTACGTCGGTAATTTTGCATATACTCGCGTTAGTAGTCTAACTATCTAGTGTAGTTGCTTGGACGAAATTCGTCCGGATAGACTTCTTGTAGTATACTAGGCTAGCGAAGGCCTGCCGCCCTTAATAGCACGTATAGGTAGGTCCCTAGTACTTCGTAGATAGAGTTGTCTATTATAGTAGGGACCGTAGGCTAATCTATAGTAGTGTCCGGGTTACTTGCGTATATAGGCACGATATTCTCGATAGTAGACATAATAGAATAAGTAGACTAAGCTACCTATAGGAGTTATATAGGATCTACTAGCTTAAGATCGTCGAAAACTAGGTTAAGGCTAAGAGGCGTCGACTAGGGAAGTGGGGAACTTAGTAGAGATCTACGTTTAGAACTATTCGAAGAAGGCTACTCGCTATTACGAAGACTAGTAGGCCACTCGAATCGTAGTAGTAGTACTACAAGTATAATAGGTACGTCTTAGGACGGGATATCTTGCAATTAGGTCCTACGAGTAATATGCTATCTATCGAAAATAGCCGATCTTTCTACTATAAGGCAGCTAATCGGTCTTAGTCTTAGGCCTACGCCTGGGATATTGCGGAGGACTATAAGGTCGTGGCCTACTAGTGTCTTCTTAGGGACTTATTGTAGCATATCGACCCTAAATAGTAGTTTAGCCTTAAGAAGGACCTTAGCTACCTTAGTAACCTCGGATTTGTTAATAATCTACTCTAGGGGAAAACCAAGGTTATTAGATATAGGTTAATAGCGTCTTGTCGATAGGCCCTTAGAGGTAGTCGTATTGTCTAGCTAGGCAAATGCTCTATATCTAGTAGGTGCTAGGAAACGATCGACGAGGGATTGTATAGAAAAAGCGAGGCCTAGGTGTTATATAGTAATAATCCTCGATCGGTTTGGCTCCAAATAGAAACTTATAAAGGAGTATATAAGAAGTATAACTTCTTTGCTAGGTACTATTACTAGGGAAGCTAGGTTAAGCTACTATTTACAAGACGACTACCAAAACTAGTTCTTAGCTAGGAAGTCGCTATTAGTCTCCTCTAGAAGTCTTGCTTAGCTATATTAACAACCGATCTAGGAAGGCCCAAATGTAGGTTATTGTTAAAAGGCTAAGACGAAGACAAAGGATCTTGTAGTCGTCTAGGCGTCTCTTTTAGCACTATAGTAGCTAGTTTTTCGAATTAACGGAATTGGTTTATCGCGCGGAATAGGTCGGCACGCAGAATTGGGTTGTCGAAGGTAGGTCGTATAGGATAGTATCGTTGCGCTAGCTTGGGCTCGAAAGGTCATATACTTGCTATCGGATCTATATAGATCGTTTAATCGAGGTAGATTCGAGAACTCGGGGAAGCTACCAAATGTTAAGGTCTAGGACTATGAAATCAAGATAAGAGCATATATTGTTAATGTCTACTATCTGGTCTAGGCTATAAGGTAGTTGTAGGCTAGGCTACTACCTAGGGCTATGCCTACTAGGGCTACCCTTGCCTATAACACAAGGTCTATAGTTATAGAATACTAGTTATATTAGCTTTCTTCTACTTTCCTAAGCTATACGAGAGACTAATAGTATAGAGAGTCGATATAGCTATAAGTACTAAAAGAGAGAGTATTAGGCTCTAGTAATACTATTCGACTAGTAAGGAAGGGGTAAGTATATATAAGGTACTTATAGTAGACTATTAGGCAAAACTATTATTCTACGTTATAGAGCTTACCTAACTAGGTTAGTATTTGCTACTAGCTAAATTATCGATAGTCTTATAACTTGTATATACCTACTTAACGTAACTAGTATATAGGTTATCCTATAGTAAGATATCTCCTATATTATATATTACTAATGTTAAGGTCTAGGACTGTGAAATCAAGATAAGAGCATGTATTGTTAATGTCTACTATCTGGTCTAGGCTACAAGGTAGTTGTGGGCTGGGCTACTGCCTAGGGCTATGCCTACTAGGGCTGCCCTTGCCTATAACAAGTCCTGCTAGCCTTTTTTAAAACACTCGTCCTTATATATATTCTTACCTGCTAGTAGCAGCTAGTATTCCGCAGTTAATTGCCCGCTTGGCACTAGTAATACTAGTGTACGTAGCTTAGTCTTGCTCGTATACTAGTTTGGTAACGCTCGTGTACTACTTACGATATTGCTAGACTATTGACCTGCTTAGAGCTTTCTAGAGCAGAACACTAGCGCAGGGCTGCCCTCCTTCTTACCTGTCTTGGTCTTGGCTTTCTTGGCTATAGTATGTTCGGGCGAGTCTTCTATATTACGCGTGCGCTTCTTACTACCTACGTGCTTTAGGGAGAACTTGACTTCGGTTATAAGGCTGCTAGTCCTATCCGGCTTTGCCCGGCCCTTGTTAGTTCGGCCACTTCGCTATAGTAAGTGTTCTAGAGGTTTAGCAACGCTCTCGTTATCGTCGTCGTCTATATTAATGTCGTTCTTCGGGTCTGCCTTTTTAGAGTTGGTTTGGGTGTTGGCTAGGTTAGTATTAGTTGCCTAGGCCTCTATTAGTAAGGCTAAGTTTTCGTAGTATAGGTATATAATCCTCATATTGCCGAGATTAGTAGTGCGGAGGTAGTAGAGCTAGCTTCGGATTGTTGTATTTAGTAGTATCTGGAATTCTAGAATGTCTATACTATTAACGAGTCGTAGTAGCTCGTCCGTTAGATCGGTATAGTCTATAGGCTATAAGTCCGAGAATGTTACTAAGAAGGATAGCACTACGCGGCCGAGTAGTACGGCCGTGGTTGCTAGTAGACTTGCTTGTAGTCGTTCTATTTCGCGCACCTAGCGAGCTACTACGATAGTAGCTTGGATTGTGTAGCCCAAATTGTAGCTAGATTCTACGACGGTATAGTAGGCGCTATATAGAGTAAGCTCCAAGGTTCTTCCGACCTCATTAGTCGGTAGGAAGCCTAGCATTGGTCTAGTATCCGCAAATAGCGTATATAGTAGGTCGACTTGTAGCATTGCTTGTGAAGGCTTTATAGACGTGCGCTATAGCGGCTAAGCTAGTCGCTTTGAAGCGACTGGGCTTGGCTCGACATTAATAGTTGGCTTGTTGCCGACGATAGACGTCTTGTGTTTGGTAGTAAGGTATAGCTAGCTGTCTACGAATGCCTCCAGGTTCTCGTAGGCGCCTTTTGGAAGGCCCTCGTACTATTCGTCGAATGCCTTAAGGCTATAGAAAGTATAGTCGTTGTTAGTAAGGAACGTATAGTCTAGGGGCAGTTTGCTAGCTATGGAGGTCTGCTTGGGGTTACCTACTAGAACCTTCACTTCGTCTAGTAGTATCGGGTCGTAGTTTGCGAGCGCGTATTTAATATAGTAGGCCAAATATACGGCACCCTTGCATTGGCCTAGGGTAGCTACCTTTCGTATATTACGGAGTTGGTCTTTGGTAATCCTGCCTACGTGGACGTTAGTGCCGTATTGCACGGGGCTCTCGTTAATAGATAGGACAACCTCTAGGTCGTAGCCAAGTAGGTTAGCTTCGTATTCTCTAGTAGCATTTCCGTTGTTTTGCCTAGGCACGCTGTTTAGCTAGTCCCTAGCTAATACTTGACGTTACTAACATCTCTTCGGGTAGTTGGTATACTAACTGTAGACTACGTCCTCGGTTGCGTAATGTGGTTTGCCGACCTGCGCTAGTCTAGTACTACCTATGAGGATATATGCGCCTTTGACAATTCCTACGAGTTGGGTCTACTACCCTCCAACATTTATAACGCGAGTAAAGGGCTCGCCTCTAGGCACGCGCTCTAGCTAGACTACGACCTTGCTAGTAAAGGTCCGCGCCTAGTTCTTAATTAGGTATTGCTTTGGCACGATGCTAGTAAAGTAGAGAACTAGAAGCTCGCCGACTTGTCGGTAGCTCATATATACGTTATTAGGTAGCAGAGAGTCGTAGCTCGTACGTCCGTGGAAGACATCGTACTTTACTAGGTTAGTAGTCCAAATCTCGTCCCTAGCAGCCGGGTAGTCGTCCTAGTCCGCCTCCTCCTCTTCGTCTAATACCTCGTTGTCGTTCTTATCGACTTTGTTAGTCTCTCTACGTTTGTCGCCACGCTCCTATCTTGTAGCCTAGGTTAGCTTATCCTCCGACACGTTATTGTTGTCTAGTCTATCTCTATCCAAGCCCAAGAGCCTACTATCCGATGGTTTGTCGGCGTACTAGATAGCAAGCGCTAGGATCTTGGCTTCGTTGGGACCTAGGGTCGCTTGGAACACCTCTAGTAGATCTGTGGTTAGCTAGCTAAATAGGCTGCCTGTTTGCTTGTAGGTAGGTGTTAGGTCAAATGTGTGTACGAGAGCTATACTACTAGTCTAGTATATCTCGCTTACAATAGTAGCCTCGACCTTCTCTCTAGCCTCTTAGTAGAGAGTCTTGAAATGTGGGGGCGTCTTAGGGTTCTACATATTGCCCTAAACCTTAAGGTAATTGTCTCCCCAGGTAATGTCGTGGTCCTAACCCTAGGCGACACCTGGGTTATAGCGTAGTGTTATGCCGACAAGGTGCTCGTCCTTAGTATAGTTAATAGGAGGTACGTTCTTGTTAATGTCGACAGGTATGGAACGTACGTAGTATCGAATTTCGCCTTAGAAGACTATAGTAGCTTTGGTTTGGACTAGTGCCTATAGAAGTTTGTAGTATCTACCTATTAGTAGGTTGAGCAGGTCGATAGAGATTATAGTAAGCTTAATATTAAAACGTTTGGCCTCGCGCTATTAGGAGCGCATATAGCTAGGCGACAGGAAAGCTATAACTGGGTTATAGTATAGTAGGTCTAAGGTATTAAATCGGTCCGCTACTACGTCTATAGCTTCCGAGTACTAGGAGTTAGTTTCTTCCCCTGCCTTCTCCTAGTAGTCTACCGACGTAGTAATAGGCAAGGATCCTCGGATAGCGACTCTAGCTATCTAGTTGCAAGAGTCGTTGAGGTCTAGCGTGCCTGCTTAGTAGCCTAGTATCTGTCTTATCAAGCGTACTAACGTGGCCACGGCCTTGGGGGTAAAGCGCTAGCCTTTAATTAGAGTAGTAATAAAGGATTTCTTAGACTATACGTACGTGTCTTAGTTGTTTAGCTTAGTTCGCAACGCGAAGTATAGACATAGGTATATGTCGTAGCCTAACAAGCATTGTGGGATCTTAGTTAGGGCGCGATAGTCGAGGCTAAGGAGAATCAACTAAGGTGTAGGCTAGTAGATTAAGTTCTTAGCCGCGGAGGCTCCGACTATACGTTAGGCAAGGTAGAGCAACTCGAGAGTATAGCCTATCGAATTAGCAATATTGCCAAAGTCCTCGGTAGAAGTATTAGGGCCGTCTACTATATTTGAATCGGCGTAGCCTAGTAGGGCCATGTGCTTCTCGCCTTCTATATTCTAGCATAGGCGTTCCTCTGGGATTACTATAAGGTCTTGGTCTAGTATATACGTCCACTCGGGGTCTATAAGTAGGCGTACTTCGTTGACAGACGCGCTAAAGTTAAGACGCGAGATTACGTAGCAGGCTGCGTAGTATAAGTAGTACCTGTAGATAAAGGCGGCCTTCGCGTCCATTGAGTCGTCGACAATAATGCAGGCGCTCGACTCTATAGCTTCGAATTCCTATAGTACTAGTCTGCTATAGACAAGGGCCTAGTCTTGCTTAGTAGCAATTACGAAGTTCGATTTCCAGGCGACAAGTACGTCGAAGGGCCGAATCGCCTTTGGCACTACGTACGCTATTCTAGCATCCTAGTCTAGTCGTAGGGAGTTTATAATCCAATCGTCGTCGTTGTCTAAGGCAAGGAATTCTTCGGAGCACTCGCCTAGGATCTCGCCTTGTGTGGTATATAGTTTCTTAACCTTCCTCTTCTGGGTTATAGACTTCGTCTTATTGTATAGTTTGCTTATTTCCGCCTCTGGTCGCGCGAATTAGTTGCCTTTCACGCCCGGAGTGTCGGGTATCTCGCTTGCTATATCTGTCTTGTCGGGTTCTAGAGGGAAGGTATTGGGCGCACGGGTCGCGCGAGGCTATAGTCTACGCGGCGCTATTTGCGTGATTTCTGGAGTAGTGAGTTCGCAATTGTCGAAGAGTTGTTATATGCAATATTGTGGTAGAAATTCCGGCGAGTATATAAAGTAGTAGTTGTGTTAGATAGTAGTTGTAGTTTGCTAAAAAACAAATTCTTTAGTCGAGTATAGGGTCCTAGTCGGTTGCTAAGCCAACAATAAGAAGAGCAGTCCAACAATAACGACAATAAGAGAACGCGAAAAACACGCGCAGGTCTAATAGTAAATGCTAGGATAATAATAAGAACAATATAGACCCTATTTCGCAGTCGGGTAGCAACTAGATTTACTCAAATTCGCCAAGATTAGGAGTTGTAGAGTCTAGCCCGCCTGGACTAGTATGCTAGACCTCGTCGACCTAAAAAATCGTTGCTATTGCTACGTAGGGGTTCTTAGTCGGGGCCTGGGCTAGCGCGCTACGAGTCGCGATTTATAGAGTATGAGGTAGATATATCTACATGTCTACGGTATATGTCGGCTCTCTACTAGGCCTTGGTACGACGTAGCGCCTCCAGGTAGGCCGTATTGTACGCGTGGACAAGGTCTATGTAGTTACGTAGATCGTCTACGTCTTACTAGGTATTGTGGGTTGGTCTCTAGCCAAACTATTTCACATAGTATTGGATAACTAGTTTGCCGGCTTAGTAAGTAACGCGCTTCGACATAATGCGTTCGACTTAGTATTACTTGTTAGGGTTGTTAGGCTCGGAGTTATTCTCGTCGAGGACTAGTCTAGGTTAATAGGGTTCACGATCGTATGGGTCTGCTCCTGTCGGATATAGTTCGAGCTAACTTACGAATACGATAGGGTGGATTCGCATCCCTGGCGCAAGGTCGAGCTTGGCTACCAATTTGCTAACTATGCGCTTAATAACCAACAGCCCTATATACTATATTGCAATCTTGTAGTTAGTATATCCTAGGAGCCTATAGCCCTTGTGCAACTTGAGTAGCACCTTCTAGCCTGCCTTAAACCATATTAGCTTGTAGCTTAGGTCGTATCTCTCCTTTATACTAGCTATAGCCTACGCTAGAGCGTCTATTGCCTAATCCCAGGCATGCTAGCGCAAGGCGACATAGTCCTGGGTTAGTAACTCGACTAGGGGATTCAAGGCGTCGAGGTTGGTCTTGAAGCTCTATAGCATTACATTAGGTTCCACGCCTATAGACTAGTTCTTGGAGTTGTTTATTTCGGTAGCAATCCAAGGGTAAGCGTTACGCTAATCCCCTTCGGGGTTAGCAATATAGTAGAAACGAATTGCGATCTCTACTATCTGGTTTGTGCGCTTGCTCTACCTGTCGGTTTGTAGGTAATAGGCCGTAGAGGCTAGTAGCTTAGTACTAGTCTTCTCGAAGACACCTTGGAAAAATTCACTTAGTTAAATTAGGTTGTAGTTAGTAATAAGGACGGCTAGGAAACTCCAATTCTGTTCCACATAGCCTATAACCTAGTCGTAGCCCCACTCTCTTATAGTCTAAGTTCGTTTGCTATGTCTTGTTATTACTCGCTTGAGGAATTTGTCTATAACTGTTATTATCTAGTCGAATCTGTTCTAATTAGGTAGGGCTACGACCCAATCTATAGTCTACGTATAATAAGGAATAGGTTATTACGTAAGTAGGGCAAGCTCCCTATAGGGCTTATAGCGCAAGGTCTGGCCTTGCAAGCATTCTTGGCACTACTTAATGTACTTGCGTAATTCTTGAGCTAGTTAGTAGATATAGAAACTAGCCTAAATTCTAGCGTAGGAATAGTAGAAGCCTACGTAGTAATAATTATTGTAGGCTATCTTGAAGATAATTTTATATAGTAGCTTTGGAACGCAAAGGCATTCGCGCCCATCCAAGTCTATAAAGTAAATAAGCTCGTTCCTCAAGAAGAATTAGAGGCCTAGGGGTGCTAATCCTACTTCGCCGTTATTGGGGTTGCTATCTATAGGGCTATAGGCCTAAGAGCTATTGCCTCGGTCTTCGTAGAGTTCTCGTCTACGCCTCTACTCCGCGTAACGTAGTTGCTATAGGCGTTTCGCCTAAGGTAGGTCGTCGAGATAGGCTTGCTTTAGCTAGTCTCTAAAGTCTAGTACTAGCTCGATCAAGACTATAGTAAATGCAAAGGTTTCGAAGTAGCTAGCAAATACTAGGCTCGATATTATTAATAGCCTAGAGAACGTGGCCTTGCCTTAAAAGGCAATCTCCTAGGTAGCGATCGGAAGACAGCCCTATTCCTCGTATGCTAGTAGGTCGAGGACCTTATTAAGCTAGTCTACGCTACAATCCAAGTCGTCGATAAGGCAGCTCAAGGCATCTAGGATACTATATAGCTAGCTAGGCCTATAGATTATGCATAGTAGGAATAGTAATAGGTACTAGAAGGCTCGGATTAGGCGAGTGTTTAATAAGTTAATATTGCTTGTCGATAAGGAATGTTTCGCGGATAGGCCTAGGGCTGTAATATAGTTAGTAAAAACATAAACGTTCTTGTAGTAGGCCTGGATTAGGTGACAGACCTTGTAGTACGTCTATACTAGCCTAGCGACTTCGAGTTCCGTAGTAGTATACTGCTTTTCCACGTCTGTGGATACCTTGCTAAGGTATAGAACTACTTGTATAGTAGTACGTAAGAACTAGTCTATAGCACGACTATCCGAGGGCGTTGGGTTTGGGTTGTTCTTTACTATATATACGACTATAGTATAGCCGAGCTTATAGGAGTTAAGGTCTATATATAAGTTATAGTCCGGGTCGTAATACTACAAGAACTTGGCGTGCCTATATATGTCTTTAACAAGCTCGTATGCCTAGGTTTCTTCGGTAGTGTCTTTGTCCGTCTATGCTATAGTTTTCTTAACGAAGTATCTACGCGCGTTTTCCTTGTTTAGGGCGTTCTATAGCAAGAATTTCTTGCGTTGCTCTAGGAGCTAGATTAGCTAAGAGAAGTACAGGATATAGTATCGCTACTATCCCGTAACGCCAATCCAATGCTCGAGTTCTTAAGTGTTAGTAGGGAACTTAAGGTCGAGGATTGCTTTAACCTTCTCCTTGTATGTTATAAAGCCTAGGCTATTTACCTTCTAGCCCAATAGCGTCGCTATTAGGTAGCCTAGGAATAATTTCTAGGAGCTAATGCTAACCCGTAGCTAGTCTAGTTTGGCGAATATAGCGTCGAGGTAGTCTAGGTGCTCGGACAGGGTCCTAGAAAAGATCACAATATTATCGATATAGGCTTTCGCGAATAGGAATCCACGTAGAATCGCATCGAGTCTATACTACACATACTAGACGCTATTAGTATAGCCTATTAGCGCGACCTTAAGGTACTCCTAACTCTAGTAGCTATTGATAGTGAATTTGTGCTAGTCCTCCTTAGCTACAGTCTATTAGTAGAAGAATAATACTATATCTATAGTAGTAATAAAACCCATACTCTATAGGGCTGCGATGATTTCGGTCTATAATAGTAGTAGGTACAAGTCCTTATATAAGATTTTGTTAAGCTCTCGGACGTCTACTACTACGCAGCCCTTACGGACTGTCCTACCAAACTCATTAAGCTTGTTCGCCTAGACGACAAAGACTAGCGCGCTAAAGGGTATTAGTTCGGATTGCCAACCCATTTTGCCCTAGTTGTGAAGTATATCGAAGGTTTTGTCCACTACCTCCTAGTCTATAACTGGCAGGGGGTATAGCTTTGTACTTAGGGCTATCTTCTGCTTCTAGTTATCGATAAGTAGGACCTTCATTTGGTCTAGCTATAGGATATCGACTATAGTGCCTTTGTTAACCTAGAGGTCCTAGTATTTCTATACGATTGTACTAATCTAGTCTACTACTTCGAGGTTGCTATATACCGTAACGCTATTTGGAAGTACAGTCTCTAGTTGTAGGTTAGGTTTTATTAGGGGTAGCAAGGCTGCAAGAGCATGATTAGTAGGGTCGAGATAGTAATATCCGTCGATTATAAGTTCTTCGAGGGCGCCGATGCGGGTATCGCCTTATATGAGAATTAGTCTGTTGCTATCGTTTCGGATAAGCACAAAATCGCTAACCTAGTCCACGATCTAGGCATATATAGCAAGGTACGCTCGATAGGATTGCAAGTCTTTTATGTCTAGCCTAAACTCAAGGTCGCGGTTTGACGGCATTGCCTTATATATAACTAAAACAGGTATTATAGTCTTGGGCTAAAGGGTTATAGTTTTGTCGGTTCTTACTCTAGCTCTAAACTTAGTATCGTCTCTTCGCTTAGCAAGCAAAGGGGCTTTGGCTCGTTCGCACAAACCTATAGTAACTAGGTTCCTAGGGACGTCGATTTTTATTACCTCTAGTCCGATAATGTCCATGGCTATAAGTATTCTTAGTTTGAGGTCTTTGACAAGATAGACTTTATGTAAATGTTAAGTAAGGACTCGCTCGCCCCTCTAAAGCATAGCTAGTATCTAGAAGTCGAGCTTAACGTATTCTTTGCATTCGATAGACCCTAACCCTTTTACCTCGAATGGAACGGACAAGTAATGTCGCGGAATGTTGGGGAGTAGTCCAAGTAGAAAATCCACGTCAATTATAGACATAGACGCGCTTGTGTCTAGACAAATAGCGAAGTCTTGACCCTGTTCCTCGAAGTAGACCAGGACCTACAGGTAATAGAACCCACGGAAGGAGTATCCTTCCTTGTAGAGCAGGGCTACTAAAGATTTAATAATTCTCATGTCCGCCTTTGAGAGCCCTCTAGGCAGGTGTGGTCCCTAAGGGTAGTCCTTCTAGTAGTGTTTCCATAGTCTGTTGTAGGACGTAAAACATTAGTCGCAAGTATAGCAAACATACGTTACTAGGGTACACGACATTAGTTCTACTAAAGACGAAGGCATAGGTTTGGCTAGGTCTCCATAGAACGCGCTAGAGCTAAGGATGCTTAGTAACGAAGTATCTGCGAAATAATTTGCGAGGTCTTGGTACGTGTTCGGATTTCGCTCGTCTTCGCTAGAAGCATAATTAATAAGGTCGTAGAAATAAGCGTAAGCGTGAGGGCTATAGCTACGACTACGAGAGAGGCTATACGAAGTAGGCTATAGGAAGGATAAACGCTAGGTAGATTAGCTCTAGGCTCGAGACAGGCTATGGATCTGAGTATAGTAATTGCCTCTAGGTCTGTCGTTACGCTTACGGCGTCTGTCGTTAGCCCGTCTATCTCCCCTGTTGTCTTAGCCTTGCTCGTTATACTAATTATTAGCATGGCCCTTTTGATAGTCGCGGTCCCTGCCACAGCCCTGATTTCCGTTACGGTTATTACGCGAATCGGACGTGCTTGGGCAGTTGTTGCGTATAAAGGTTATAGCTCAATTCCTCTAATCGTTTCCTCTTAGCTAGTCGCGCTAGTTAGGATAGCAATCAAAACGTCTACTATTACTCGGACTACTATCGTGTTGGCAATTCGTATACCCTAAACTACAATTATTACGGAAGGGCATACGCTTACTCGGGTTGTACTAGTCTTAGTTGCCTATACTATAGGGTTGAAACTTACTAGTCTGCCTACAGAAACAGTTCGACCAAGCTTCGTATTTAGCCTCTAGCATTCGGATAAACTTATTAGTGCTAGTATGCCTTTTGGGCATGGGCACTACCTCCTAGAAGTCTGGATATAGACGGAGCTAGGTCTATGTCAAGCAGAACTGTCGGTCCTTAATCTACGCCTCCTTCGCCTAGTAGTCGCACGCTATTACGAATTCGTCGATTGACTTGCCTGCCTTAACTTCCTATAGCCTATAGAATTCGGCATTTAACCTAGTCTAGGCGAGGGATATTGTAGGTCTAAACTTCCTAGATAGTGCCTTCTTCTAGTATTTAATACTATAGCTACTACATAGGGCTTTGCGATTGCTTTTGCGAAGCATGCTTGCAAACTAGGTATAAGCTTCGCCGCGGAGGCATTTGTTTAGGTTAGCTTGTAATACCGACCCCGAATTCTGTTTAGCCTAGTCTTTATATTGGTCCAAAAACAGGTAGACGGATCGATAGTAGGTTTTCCTACCCTTTTCGTAGATGTCGCCTAGTCTATACTCCTGGGAGTTAAGGTAAGGATTAAAGAAGCTAATTTCGTTGGAGTCGAAGCGCCGACTACGCTAAGGGGACATTAATCGCACGAGGTCTTGGCTATAGTAGTAGCTCTAGTAGTAACCACGACGGCGGCTGCGCGACTACGAATAACTAGTCTTAGTACCTGAAGATTCGCTACTCGATAGATCGTAACGAGTATAGTATTGCCTATATAATCTATTGTCTTCGTCTTCGGATTCTAATAAAGATAAGGGCGAGTCTCGGCAGCCTTGGTGACTGTCCGTACGCGGATGTCTAGCTCGTTCTCCTCGTCTGCCTAATCCGGATTAGTAGGAACTATTGCCCGGAAGAGCCCTAGACATACGTAGCTTGCTTAAGGGAAAAGCCCTAGCTTTGCACTTAGCACGTCTATAGTCCAAACGTTCCTAGGCCTTGCGCTAGACTATATCGCGGGCCTCCTAACGGGTTGTGTCTCGCATGCGGGCTTCTAGTGCGTTAACGATCTGGTCAAATTGGGCTGGAGTTATTAGTAGAACTTATATAGCTATAGCTACTAACGTAGTTAGCACGGCTGCGGGTCCTCGGTACGCTAGAGGTGCAGGATATTCGATGTCCGGGTCCCGCGACGGGTCGTACAATAGGCGTCTATAACGTGAAGTACGTCTGTGATTCTGCGCGCGCTTACATTAGTAGTCGGAACGTCTAGTATAGTTGCTTGGGCGGAATTCGTCCGGGTAAACCTCTTGTAGTGCGCTAGGCTAGCGAATGCCTGCCGTCCTTAGTAGTATATGTAGGTAGGTTCCTAGTACCTCGTTAGTAGGGTTGTCTATCGCAGTCGTAACTATAGGCTAATTTATAGTAGTATCCGGCTTACTTGCGTGCGTAGGCACGGCATTCTCAACAACAGACATAATAGAGCGAGTGGACTAGACTGCCTATAGCAATTGAATAGGTTCTACTAGTTCAAGATCGTCGAAGACTAGGTTAAGGCCAAGAGGCGTCGACTGGGGAAGTGGGGAGCTTAGCAGGGATTTACGTTTAGAGCTGTCCGAAGAGGGCTGCTCGTCGTTACGAAGACTAGCAGGCCACTCGAATTGTAGTCGTAGCGCTACAAGCGTAATAGGTGCTTCTTGGGGCAGGTTGTTTCGTAGGGTCCTGCGTGTAATACGCTATCTGTTGAAAATAGCCGACCTCTCTACTCTAAGGCAGCTAATTAGTCTCGGTCTAGAGTTTGTACCCAGGGCGTCGACGTGAGCTATAATAGCTATAAGGTCGTAGACAATAGGGGTCTCCTTAGAAGTTTGTTGTAGCGTATCGATCCCAAGTAGTAGTTTAGCCTTAAGGAGAGCCTTCGCTACCTTAGTGACCTTGGACTTGTTAATAATCTAGTCTAGTAGAAATCCAAGGCTATCGGACGTAGGTTAATAGCGTCTCGTCGATAGGCCCTTAGAGGTAATTGTATCGTCTGGCTAGGCAGACGCTCTATACTCGGTAGGTGCTAGGAAACGATCGACAAGGGATTGTGTAGAAGAAGTAAGAGTTGGGTATCGTATAGTAATAATCCTCGATTAGTTTGGCTCTAAATAGAAACTTGCAAAGGAGTATATAAGAAGTATAACTTCTTTGCTAGGTGCTATTACTAGGGAAGCTAGGTTGGGCTACTATTTACAAGACGACTACCAAAACTAGTTCTTAGCTAGGAAGTCGCTATTGGTCTCCTCTAGAAGTCTCGCTTAGCTATGTTAACAACTAATCTAGGAAGGCCCAAATGTAGGTTGTTGTCGATAGGCTAAGACGAAGACGAAGGATCTTGTAATCGTCTAGGCGTCTCTTTTAGCGCTATAGTAGCTGGTTTTTCGAATCAACGGAATTGGTTTATCGCGCGGAATAGGTCGGCACGCAGAATTGGGTTGTCGAAGGTAGGTCGCGTAGGATAGTGTCGTTGCGCTAGCTCGGGCTCGAGAGGTTATACGCTTACTATCGGATCCGTGCGGATCGTTTAATCGAGGTAGATTCGAGCACTAGGGGAAGCTACCAAATGTCAAGGTCTGGGACTATGAAATCAAGATAAGAGTATATGTTGTTAATGTCTACTATCTAGTCTAGGCTATAAGGTAGTTGTAGGCTAGGCTACTGCCTAGGGCTGTGCCTACTAGGGCTGCCCTTGCCCGTAATAACTAAAGTATTATTAATAGTTAGATTAAGGTAGATACGAACTATAATATATATATATATTAAGGCTACGTCTACGTCGACCTACTAGTACGTAAACTAAAGCTTAATATAGAAGTATTATAGTATATATATTAAGTTAATATACTATTACAATCTCTCGAGAGTCCGAACTATAGGGATTATAGCTAGTAGAGCCTATAGGTAACGCTAATCCTATTACTAAGGCGTAAATAAGTATTAACGTAGTAGGCGCTATAGCTATAATACGACCTCTACTTAGTTAGTTACGAGATATAGCTATTTCGTACGGACGATATTGTCTCTAGGGGAATATAATATTATCTATACGTAGAAAATATACCTTCTCTTTATAGTATATTTGTAGCTCTCGAGACTCTTATCTAGTATATAGCTAATATATATAGCCTTATTCGAGTATATAGTCTAAGTCTATAATAACCTTATCGATATTCTATAGACCTTACCTAAGTAGGAACGATACTATTCTACTCTTTAGCTACGTATTTAGAATTTGTAGAAGATTACAAAGCACGACTATTCTAGTATAGAGACTAGTAGATAGAGGTCTTCTAAATAGACTCTAGATAAGCTATAGAAATATATTATTAGTTCTACGAAGGTCTCTAAACTACAATAGGTTCTCTTATATAGAGTAGTATTAGCTATTGTAATATCTATTACGTAATATAACTATCCTAACTAGAATTAGCTTACTAGATATCCTTTTAGTACTTTCTACTTTAAAAGAAGATCTTAGGTTCTATCTACGCTAATATACTCGTATTGGAACTATAAGAGCTTAAGTATAATAGTATAAAGAATTCTATCTATTTTAGTAGTCTATACTATTAATTAAGTAACCGAAACGTAGAATATTACTAACGTAAAGGGTACTTATAAGGCTATCGCGAAGGAGACCTCGATATCTCCGAGGTATATTAAGTAATAGGAAGCTATAGGCTACTTCTATCTAGATCTAGCTAATATCTAGAACGTTAACCTAGGAATCTTAGCTATACTTAGTAACCTAAACTTATAGTAAGCGCGAGTATATGGATTTAGAAGTTACTAGAGCTAACTACGTAGATTTGGAAAGGTCGTACCTAGTAAGAGTAGTACTTTAGTAGCCTACTATAAATTAATCTAGGGTTTTAAAGCCCAAAGTAAATCTATTACAAATTAGGTCGTATAAGGAATTCGATAGGCTCTTACTAGCTACTCTTATATCGATCTTGTCTATAGTAGCTATCTATAAAGTATCTTAGAGAATATTAGTACCTCTAATATTGCTTCTACTAGTAGTCGACGACTATCTTAGCTCTATAACTACTTACTATCTATCGAGTCGAGAATAGCTACTTATATAGTAGAGGTACTACGTTACCTATTATAAGATCTTACTCGTTATAAACTTCCGTATAAACATGCGATTTTTTAGGCTACTAGTAAGTACAATTATATTAAGATCTTACGTATTATAAGTAGAGAGTCTATCTCTATAAACGTAGTCGATCTATATAGTCTTAAGCTTTTCTATATACGTATTAGTTTCCCTCTAGCTCCTAGGTACTAATAGTTTATATAGTACGTAGCGTATTATAGGCTAAGAGACAAGGGACTAGTATATACTTTACTAGTATACTTAGCCCTTTAAAGTCTAGGCGTAGATATGAGGTAGCCCGACGATATTAGATAGTAAGTTAGGTCTAGTTAAGTAAATTTTAGTAGCTATAATAAGCTAACTTACTTAAGTAATCTATTAGAGATATTATTAGATAGTATAATTATAAAGTATATTATAATACCTAGTACGTAGCTATTCTAGGAACTTTAGATATAATACTTCTTTACTAGAATAGACTAGAATTAGTAAGTATAGTAGAGTACCTATCGAGCAAAATAGTCGTCGAATATACTCGGTTTATTAATATTAGATACTCTTGAAATTAGATTAACTCTCGTAGACTATCTACGACAATTTGTACGACAAGGGACTCTAGTACCTCTAATTAAGGTCGAGGACAAATAAGGGCGAACTATATTAATATAGGCTATAGAGTACTATAATATTCGTTCTATCTTCCTTCTTATAAATTCTAGAGTATTAGTCTATACTATCTACTAGAGTTATAACTATAAGCTCTTATTGTTATATCTTACCTTAGTAGCGAAAAGTATAATATCCGTCTTAATCGAAGTCTTACTCTATACTAGAGTAGATATTAATATATAAGATAACGAAGGATAGATAATAGTATACGTTATAGTATCCTAGTATAATCTATCCTCGGTATCTACTATAATAATTTATGTCTACGAGCTACTAAATTTAGACGTATTAATATATAATCAAAAGACTCTAGAAGATCTAGCCCAATTAGTAGATACTAAGGCGGATTTACTATAGTAGCTAGATCCGAGTAGTTACTTAATAGCTTAGTATACTAGCCTACAATTCTTTAATATAGCTATTCTAATTACGTACTTAAGCTATATTAGACTAATATCGTAAATACTTCCTTCTTCTAGAGTCTAGCCTAGAGGTTTTTACCGAATTAACTTATTACTTAGACGTAAGTTAGACCTTAACGTTTCGTAATATACTTCTCCTAGACTATCTCGAGGCGTTTCCTAGTATAATATTAGCTCTTATCTTAATCTTACCTATAACTATAGCGTATAAAGCATATAGGGAGGCATAAGATGCGAATTTAGAACGTTTTATAAGTCGACTCTACGAAGTACCTATAGTCTAGTTTAAACAAACAATTAATAATACGTATAGTCTCTACTTGGTATTATATATAATATATAATAGTATAGCTATAGATTATATCTATACGTTTCTAATTAATAAGAATTAAATAGTACTAATATCTAATAGCTCGGGACTTAGTTCTACGATAGTTACTCGAAGACTACTAGACGAAAATACTAGACGAATACGCGTGCGTTCTAGAGAACTCCGAAGATATCGAGTTGGCTTATAAGGTAGTATCGGCTCTTAGCTAGAGCAAAGCTCTAGATAGTACTAAAGAAGAGGTCGATTTCTACTATATTAGCCTAGTCTAGAGTAGTAGGTATATATATAAGCTAGATAGAGATTATAAAGGACTAATTAATAGAGGGCCGTACCCTAGTAATATACTCTATAAAAATACTTAACGCGTAGTATAATAGTATATTAATTTAGACAAAGATAATATATGTTTTAGTCTTATAGCTCTAGAGTAATAGATAGTATCTAATACTTCTATAGGTTAAATAAAAGGAGATTGGTAAGGGTACTCTTGTACTAGGTAGTAAGGTAGTAAGAGTATATTTTATTAACAAAATATACTCGAGGTATATAATAATAAGTTTTCTTCTAGTATATTTAACTACAATATAGCCTACTTAAGCCTCCTTTACGATAATTTGTACTACGTAGTAAGTCGTTACAACGACATATCTCTATTCGAAGCTTAGTAGTACGATATAAGCCCTCTAGTTCTCTAAGTAGCTATAGAGGTCTTTACGAAGTATTAAATATATAAAATGTTTGGCCTAACTCTAATATATTAGTATTATTAACTAAGGAGTATTATATAATACTATATACAATCTTAACGACTAGTAGTAGTATACCTAATACTTATTACGCCGTACCTATTAATTATATCCTAGTAGTACCTTATATATCTTATCTAGTAGCTTATAAATTTATCCCCTACGAATATATCGTAGATCCTTTATTTGACGTCGAAGTACTACCTCCTAGTTTACTATTTCTAGGAGAGCTAGCTACCTTTCTCGAAGCTAGAGAAATAGTACGTATACTTAGGCTTGTTCTAAGCTATCTATAAAGCTTATAGACTTCCGTAATAACGTAATAGTCTACGCTCTATTAGTAGCCTACGTATTATTATAGGCCTACTAAAGTAGTATTAGATATACTAGTAGGCTACTACTATCAAACGGCCTCCTAGCTACTAGATATACTAGTAGTACGTTTACTTAGTTATACTATCTATTTTCTAGGCTTATTATCTACTAGGGAAACCTTTATACCTACTATTCTCTATCTACCTACGAATAATACTTAGATACTCTAATAATCTAATACTCTACTAATATTATATCTAATCCTTATATAGGTATAAAGGTACTATAGCTCTATATTAGGTTGTAAACCTATATCTTAAAAGTACGAATATCTTATAACTAATATTGGGTTAACTCTATAATACTTATAGCTATACCTTTTCGATCTAATAGAATCCTATATATTATTCTTTTTAGTACCTTAGAGTAAACTATCGATCTTGTTTTCTAAGGTCTAGCTATACTAGAAGAAGTATTATTTCTATATATATCGTAGAGATTACTATAATAAGTTATCTTAACAATACCTAATAATCTTACTTATCTAGGCTTTAGTACTACGTATAGTAGTATAGTATCTTTATATAAATTCGTTCGTGCTATACCTTATAGTCTACGTATAATAGCTATATCTATAGGAAACTAGAACTAGAACAATTATTTGGCTAATATTAAGAGAGCTATCTCAATATATCTCGGACTCAATTTTTATAAGAGTAGTAATTTTGACGAAAACCTCTCTAGAGTATTATTAGAGCTTATTAGATATATTAAACGGCTAGTATTATACGATCTATTTTATCTCTAGCTATCTAAGGATAACTTTCGCTTCTCTTCGATTTAGTATTTAGTTACGTACTACTAGTTGTACTTAGAGTTTGTTCTCCTATTATAGATAGCTTCGAATATAAGATAATAAAAACTCGGAGAAAATATACTTTTAAAGTATAACTCTAAGGATAATCTAATCGTATATTTCGATTCCTCGGACTATTTCGCGCTATAGTTATAGAGTTGGACGAGCTCTAACTATATAGATAGTAATACTAGGAACGAGAGACTCTTGTCTTTAGTATAGATTAGAAGTAGTAAGTAGGTAGTCTATAGATATACTATAGTATAAGTATTATCTACTAACTTAATAATATTGTCTAATACAATCCCCGAACTAGATATATCTCATAATATTAGGTCTAAAGGCTACGATTTGGCTTCGAAGAAGCGTAAGCTAGATTTGGAGTACCTTTCGACTTTCTTCTACAATTAGATATAATTACTTTCGAGAGTATACTTAGAGGTAGGACTATTAGTAGATTACGAGATTATATCGTTAGATAGAGAGTAGTTAGATAGAGTTATAAAACTACTTACTTACTTCTTCCTTTAGGACTATAGTTAGAGATATAATATAATATTAAGTAATAAAGATATTAGATTAATAAGTTTATAAAGTTTATATAACTACTAAACTTCGATCTTAACTTACTTCCTAATTCCTTCTAAGTACTCTTAACCTAGATACTAATAACGACGGAGCTCTTATATATAATATAGGCTACGTATACTTTACTATCTTAATATCGAAATATCTTCTATCGAGCTATAGCTACTTATCCTATATATAAACTCCTTTTTGTAGACTCTACTTAATATTAACTAGATCAAATTCTCAACTAGTAGAGTATTGTCTTCTAGCTTAAGAAGTATTCGTAACTTAGCTACTAGCTTAGATACTAAGACTCTTAACTTCTATAATATCCTAGCCTCGAAATATATAGAGAAGAGGTCGTAGATATATCGAGATATCGTATCTAGGCCTAGAGGTTTGAGGTCGACTATTAAATCTTCTAAAATATATTAGTCTACTACGTAGTAGAGTAGAATTAATTTGACCTACTACTTTGCTATACTATTAATACTACTAGTAGTATAGCAAAACTCTCTTACTATAGACTATTTAGATACTAAGGGACGAAATCCGCAATACTTAGGTCTCTTCTTTTACGTCTACTAGCTAGCTCTCTCGTAGAATTAGAGTAGGATATTACGTAAGTATCTATATCTTAAGTAGTATAGCTAAAGTAGTAGATAGCTAGTTACGAAGTATAGGTAGTAGATTCGATTTAAGGAGATCCTTTACTCTAATATATACTAGCCCAATTAACCTACTACTTAAGTTATTATACGAGATACTACCCGAGCGTACTACTACTAGGACTAACTTAAGAGATACGTTCGGCTATTAAGTTAGTCGTATAGATTAGCTACGTTCGTAATAAGTCGACCTTATAGTATATTACTTTATAGACTATAGATTATTATTAAGTACTATATTACTTTAATACGCCTAGTAAAGCGAGGATACCTACCCTTATCTATATATATAGGATATTATAAGGAGACTCTATATAGTTAATAGATCTATAGTATTAGACGTAGTATATAGCTAATTGTACTATAGTATACTACCTTTTTAGTATATAGTAAGGCTAGCTTACGTCTCTATATACTAAGGTAGTATAGCTAGAACGTAGTCTATACTCGGGATATATTAGCCTAGGATAAGTACGTTACTCTAATAATATAGTATAGTTCTATATTATTTGGGAAGCCTTTGTAGTTCTAGCTATAGTATTATACTTTTCTCTTAGAATTTTTGTCTAATAAGATCTATAGGTAGCTAGACTAGTATAGATCTATTCTATTATATATAATACTACTACCTTTGCTACTATTAAGTAGAAGTAGGGGATATAGTATAGGTAAGTATATATTTATCTAACTAAGTAGTATAGTCTAAGCTATAGGCAATTGGCTACGACTTTCTAGTAGTAGCTTTAATCTAGAATAGTCTAGTATATCCGATTCCAATTAGTAACCTATATAGAATACTAGCTAAGACGCTAGGTATTACTATTAATACTAGAGACTATTTATAGAGATCTATAGTAGGTCTATACTTATATATCGTAGATAAGCTCGTACTACTTACTAGCCTTATAGTACTTCGATATATAGATAGTAGGAGGTACTTCGTTACTTTATAGCTATAATATACTATAGGATATGTTTTGCTCTCGTAAGATCCTTACTAGAGTTCTATATACAATTCCTCTTATACTACTACAAGAATTATAACATAAGGCTATATACTAAGGTAGTATAGTCGGAATGCTCTCTATAGTCGGAATGTACTAGTCTTGTATATAGGATCTTACTTTTCGTAGCGTATTATACTTTTAGTTCTATAGATTAAGAGGCTATCGCGATTATTACTCGATTAATATACTCGTTACGGGTATATATCGTAGTAGTAGAACTACTACTACTTATATATCTATAGATTAGACACTTTTTACCTATCCTATAAAGTTGTATCTAATAGTATAGCTAAGAGTATTATATAATCTAGATATAGGCTATATAATATAAAGCCTATAGTTATACTAAGACGGAAAGGTAGTCTATTACTACGCGATATCTTTAGTACGAAGAAGCAATTTTGTAAACAAGTATTAGACTTTATACTTATTAGCCTCTTTTCCTAGATAGTCTAATTGACTATATAAGTTCTCGAAGGTAAATTCATAAGTACTATAAGCTACTATCGAAGTACTCGACCTTAGAGTATATACACCTTAACTAGTATAATCGCTCTACCTTTATAGTATACTATATAATATTTAATATTAATTTACGTAGCTCTCTATCGGGAAAGTACTCGCGAACGTAGGCTAGAGCCTATAGTCGATAGCTTATTACGATTAGCTACGTATTATTACGGATAGTATTCGTCTAGAGTAGATTAATTTCGAGATAGTCGATATTACTATTAAATACTTATATCGTTCCTCTATAATCCTCTATCTCTTTAATAACCTCGGTATAAAGTCTCTAGAGGTACTCTTGCTATTTACTCGGTTAGTTGCCTATTATAATACCTAGAGGTAAGGAAGAAACCTAGTTCTTAGCTAAAGCTTAAACGTATTAATAGAGGCCTTATACTTATACTTTAAGATCTTCCTAAGTAAGCGACATATTACTATAAATATTAGCTATCTAGTAACGATTATATAGCGTCGGTTTTGTAGCCTTACTATACTTTAAGCTAATGCGAGCCTCTAGTATTTATTCGTACTAAGTAAAGTAGGTACTAGTTGGGATTTCTATCTAGTACTTCGATATATATAGAAATTTATCGACACTAGTACTAACTCCTTAAGTATAGCTAGGAATAGCAATAGTAGTATACCAAGCATATATAAGTACTCGTATATCGAACTTACTAAGGAATATATAGTTATAATATAGAATAGAATAGGAGTTATAGGCATTATAGACTTTTAATAGTAATATTACGATAATAACGTATATAGTAATAATATTTATATTATATACGCTTTATATTTAGCCTATTTGCTATTAGATAAGGTACTTTTCATTTCTATACGATATATATTACTATCGTAGTAATACTAGAGAGTAAAACTATATTCTAAGGTTATATACTAGAGCTATATACTTAGTAGAGGTAGGGTATATACGTCCGAGCAATTGGTTAGTTCTCTCCTATATAGTTATAGCTACTCGAAGAGTATAAGAATAGGCTAGGCTAATAACTACTATTAAGCTTAATTACTTACTCGTATAGTATAAACTAACTATTTATAGTAAGCTCTTTACTATATCTTCTCGTACTTTAAGATTCTCTATTAAGTTTCCTAGTATAGCTATTCTCTATAACCGATTACCTCGGGTTGTACTCCTAAGAGCAATACTACTATATAAGGATAGTACTTCTTATTTACTAGCTTATAGTACTACCTTCGAAGCTTAGCTTAGTACTTTCTATTAAGGCTTTATACTTACTCTAAACTACGACCTAGGCAACTAGTTAGCTCTACTTTATAGTATAGGCTATACTATTAAGGAGAATCGAGAGGAGTATAATAGTATCGATACGAAGAATATTAACGCGTACGTAGAAGAGTCGTATAACTAGTAGAGATAGTTAGACCTAATCGTAAACGCCGATAATACAAATACTACTATCGCCTATACCTAGGTCGCCTTTAATACTATCTAGAACAAGTATAAGGTTAAGATTCGTAAGGAACTTAAGGACTATATTCTTAACGTTATAGAGTTTAATTAAGAGTATAAACTATTAAAAGTACTAGGAAAGAGGAAGCGTAATATCCTTAGTAAGCTAGATTGGACGCGACTTAAGCTATTAGGGAGGCTCTAGGTATAATATAGACGTAGGCCTAGACAATAGTACGCGAAACTAATATAGTACTTAAAGACATTAAGGTAGAAATCAAGAGTAATATAGAGGATATTTAGAAGAGTATTATAATTAGAGAAGTAGTAAAGATAGTAGTAAAAGAGACAATAGACGTAAGTAAGATAGTAGTAGGAATAGTAAGAGATATTAAGAATAGTAGGACATAAGGTAATATAGGCTTACCTTTAAGCTATATAGTAGCTATAGTAAGTAGAAGACTAGTATCGAGTATATATAATATACTAATTACTAAGTCTAGCCTTACTTAGGCTTAACGTAAAGTCCTTATAAATATTAGGAATATACTAACTATCTAGAACCTACGCGTAATCGACTCGTAGAACCTAGAAGCCTATATCGAGAGAGTAATTAAATAGAGTAGAAATAAGAATATTATAAATACTAAAGTAATATACTAGACGATCTACTAATAGTTCTCGTAGGAAACCTTAGTAATTAGTATACTATATAGCTAGTACTAAGTAAGTTAGGTTATATACGTACTTATATAGTAACGTACTAAGAACCTAGAACTCGTTCTCTAGAGTTATAATATCGAAAAGCTAGAGCCTAGAAAGCAACGAATTGGATAGTTATTACTCTATAGGAATCCGGAATCCTAGTATTTACGTATATAACTACGTCCCAAAATCTAATTATAATCGTAGGGTCTTATTATAAGTAGGCTATACCTACCTTCTATAGAGTATCTTTATACCTAAGTTTAGCTATTATAGCGTCTTTTCTATTACTATCTACGGAGCTACGGCTTATTGTTTATAAGTATATTGCTAATAATATAGTATTACTATTAGTATATTACGTAACAAACGTTAAGAGGAAGGTAGTAGAGAATTGGCATTGCTTTATACTAATACGTACCTACTAATAAGTACGAAACAAAGTATTACCTATCTTTTATAGAAGTATTACTATCGACTTAGTTAGACTCTAGTACTACGCTATTCTCGACGAAGATAGTACTAGTAGATTTGAGTATCTTCTAGATATTTGTACTATAATTACGCCCTATACCCGACTTATATACCTCGATAGTAATATAGTAGCCCTATTCTTATTCGTAGTTACTAACGAGCTAACTACTATAAGCTATTTGGAATACTAGTAGTATAACTAGGTTAACTTCGATAATACTATCTTTCTAATAGCTAAAGTACTAGTATTTCGGGACAAGATACGTCGAATTTAGTATATAGAACTTTTGGAAAGTAAGATTAGCTAATGTCTTATAGATAGTAAGAGCTATCTTTAGGAGGTAACAATCGAGAAGTAGACTATAACTACGTTAGCTAATAAGTTAATACGAGTAAAGCTCGAATAGCTCTACTCTAAACTAAAGATAATTACCTCGTAACTAGGCATTTAGAATAATATAGATTAGATATTTCATAGAACTTCGTCTAGTATCTAGAAAGTATATAGTAACTAACTACTTATATCTTATCTATACTCTCTTAAGACTACAACTAATTTAATTAAGAAAGGGCTAGTATACCCTAAACTATACCTACTACTAGACTAGTAATTACGCAATAGTCGCTTCTACGTTAATATTCTATATAGTATTAAGGACTTTCGAAGAATTAAATAGGTAAAGACTAGCCTTAGACTAGCTAGATTAGACGATTCGTTATACCTTTTGTCTTAGAGGTTAGTAACTCGGAGTAATAAGTATAGTTAGATACTTTATAGGACTATAAGTTAATAGTCTATATAAGCAATTTAGTAATTAGATACTTAAAGGGAAGATTCTTATATAGTATTTCAAGTACTTTGAAATCTTGTCGATTACTTCGTTTATTAATAGGCGGATCTTACGACTTTATACTAACTTAGTCTAACGTTCCTTTCTCTATAGAGAGCTATCCTATAAGGCAAGCTAACGTATATCAAAATGTAGCGTCTATCTTTACTAACTAACTTACGTATTAGTCGATCCTATAGCATCTCTCTATACTATATTTTCCGTCTACTACCTTAAGTATTATAAGAAGGGGATAATAGTAATTATACTAGAGACTATTATATAGATACTACAAATCGACTCGTCGACAACTAGCCTCTACTATACTATAACTATTGTCTTACTTCTAGCTCTTAGAGAGTAGATACTATAGCCTATTAGGTAATAGACGTATCTACTACCTTAGGAAGTGTCTTAGTAAAGCATTATATAATCTAAGAGTTTCTCTATTCGATAAGATAGATCTATAGTCTACTAGTATATATAAGACTCGTAATTGTACTAACCTTAGTCTATTAAATATATAAACCTATTTTAGTACTATACTATCTCTAGTTATACTATATAGTAGAGTATAGTATATAGTGTCCTACTTCTCGACGCTTCTATTACTATATAGAGTTTAGTACTTCTACCTACTATCTACTTTTAGACTAGTTTTTAGGTACCTATAGATCTCTTAGAAGGTAGATCTCCTAGAAACTCTACTTTCTACTTTCCTATCCTTCTATATTACTTTTGTATAATAGTATAGAGTATATAGACAAGGCTAGCCTAGTACTAGCTAAAGATACTTCCTCTAGTATAGTAAGATCCTTTCCTACTCGGTTGTATCCCACTTATATTCCTCGTAGCACGCTATATTATCTCGCGTAGTCGATTGTAACGAGGGCGCTAGAGTATTGGTAGTAACAAGTATCTGTCCGTAGCAAACAAACTAATCTACGAGTTCGATATGTTATGTAGGAAAAGGAAAACGAGTAGGGGTTATATCGTATAGAACAGTATCTCATTCTAGTCTAAAGATGCTTATAGCCCCCGAGGCTTGTCCAATCACTAGCGATTTC
Source organism: Dothistroma septosporum (assembly GCA_002236755.2). Classification (NCBI taxonomy): domain Eukaryota; kingdom Fungi; phylum Ascomycota; class Dothideomycetes; order Mycosphaerellales; family Mycosphaerellaceae; genus Dothistroma; species Dothistroma septosporum. Next base: position 1,029,969 of record NBZP02000040.1, on the reverse strand, counting down.
TCGTATACTGCCGAGCAGCTTCCCCGGTACTCGTGGGGCAGCCACAATATCTCTGCGCCCTGGCTGCATATCCACTAGTCTCTGAGCTCCAAGGAGGATGTCCGTGCTGAAGTACTAGTAGGCATAATCAGACCACGATATGGAATGTGGAACTCTTCGGCACCAGTCCGCAGGCAATTGCCATCTTCAGAGAAAGTAATAGAGAATCCGGCCGTTACATGGACGTCAGGAATGAGGTGAATCATCTGGCCCATCGCCAGATTCCACACCCGCACCGTCTTGTCCCGTGATGCCGACGCGATGACCTGCCCGTCCGGCGAGAACGCCACCGCGGTGACATAGCTGTCGTGCCCTTCGAGCTTCTGCGTCTGCTCGCCCGTCGCCGCGTTCCACACCCGCACCGTCTTGTCCCATGATGCCGACGCGATGACCTGCCCGTCCGGCGAGAACGCCACCGCGGTGACCCCTCCGTCGTGCCATTCGAGCTTCTGTACTTCTGCGCTCCAATTCGCTGGGACCTCCGCAAAGTGTTGCCATCCCCGTGGTATCTGGTGAGAGAAGGACCGTCTGACGATACTCTGCGTAGGAGTGAATTTCAAAGCAGAATGGTATAGTTGCAATGGTGCTAGGTCCGTAACATATCTGTTGCGTAGTATGAATCGCTTTGCATCCTGAAGGAGGCCGGTGAGTTCTCGGTTGCCGTTACCCACAAGCGATAGCAAATCGCTGACGTAAGCGATCGCGCTCGCAATTTTGCCGATCCAGCTAAGAGCTTCCAGCCAGTGCAAGAGGTGTGTACGCAGAAACCTGTGCACTTCGCCGTTGTCACACAATCGAGATCGGCTCTTCATTAGGTGCAGAGGCCAATAGCTGCATGCGTAGGCCACGTCTGGTGGAATATGTGTCCGGATCTGTTGTGAAGACAACTCGAAGCGTCGAATTCCGGGCTGCCTAACACAACAGATGTCACTCCGCAAGACCCCATCTTCGCTCAGACGCCGAAGGCAACATTGGGCGAGTTTTGCGTTGGTCTCTACTTCGTCAATCCAAAACCCTTCCCGATCTTCTCGTTCCGGAGCAACAAGGAAATCGCGAAACGACAGATGGAGCAATCTCACCGGATCATGTGGATTGGATGGTACCTCCAAAACAGAATGCAAGTGCCGGAGAAGTTCGTCAATATCTTCTTCCTCAACATCTTGCGACTGGTCGCAGAGTAGAGCGGCGAGCGAAGAGATTGAAAGCGGATCTGCGGCCAGGCTAATGGGCCCTACAATCTTTCGGAAGTCCTGGATCAGTTCATCTCGCTCAGTTTGAACCTTTCCGTCAAGCAGATGGTTCAGAATAGGCAAGTATGTTCTGGCCAGGTGCGAAGCCACGGCTGCGTGGCGTTGCGCGAGAATTGACTCGAGACGCTTTCGAGGTTTTGTCTCCGATAAAAACCGACACACCGTCGAGGCAAAGATAAATAGAGGGACCGCCAACTCGACGAGTGCTAGCAGGTCAGCCTCTGTGGGCCAGTTTTGCAGTTGTGCGGCGTCATTTCTGTCCTCTCTGATCTTGACGAACGCAGCGTCAAAGTATGCCCGTATGTCCCGCTGAATAGTGTCTGCTTGGACCTCTTCCAGAACAATATCGTGATGGAGACTTCCGTCGAGTGCGCGGAATCCCAGCTGGACTGGGAGCTCTGGCCTGCTCGTAAGAAAGACGCGCAGCCGAAGTTTGCTTTCAGCCTCTACTTGAGCAAAGAGCCTGAGAAACAATCGGATATCTGTGCTCCGGTCGCATTCGTCGAGGGCGTCGATGACAATCACTAGTATCTGTCGTGGCAGAGCCGCCGGGTCCAGGCTCAGCGCCGGCTGCAAAAGTAGCTTCTCAAACTGTTCTTGCAGGCCTCTGCTACAGATGAAGGAGTCGTGATTAAGCGCGGTTAGGATAGGCCTGCGCATGGCAGGGATCAGGTCTGCAAGCTGTGCAGCGATCGTGGCAAAGAAGAGATTGGCATTGCTGCGGTCCTGTTCGCCTCGCTTGAAGAAGAAACTTGCTCCCAAGCACGGCTTCCCACCGATTATTGGCGATTGACTCAGGCTCTGCGCGACCGTGCGACTGATGGTCGACTTTCCGGTACCAGCCTTGCCACAGAGCCAGAAAATGAACTTGCCGTCGGGTGCGTCCACCCACTGCTGAATATTGAATAGGATTTCTGACCGCGTACCTTCAAGGCAGGTCGATGTCGTCTCTTCTGCTGTCGAGTTGAAGATTGCATTGCGAGCCACAGAGAGCTTTGAGAGATCTACCTTCCCCGCGGCTCCATTTTGTTGAACGTCAATCGCTGCGAGAAAGCGCCGCTCGGCTCTGGTGCGGCCTATGCCATAGTCCACGACGACGTCAAGGTCCAGGATACCAAGCATAGCATAGTATATGTCCTCGGGAAGAGTCGTCGTTCTGCCGTCCATCCATCTGCGCTTCTCGTGTAAGTCTACGCGACAGCTCGCCTCATAGTTATGTAGGATGTCTTCCGGGATGCCTGTCGTCTGTGCAATCCGGCCTTCGAGCGCAGGCTCGATGGTTGTCCCGCGATACCCAGCGGCCGCGGCACCCTTGTTCCCAATGACCTCCCAATGCTTCGTGAGGAAGACTACTGTCCGTGGTGCGAGCAGTTCCTGCAAGGTCCAGCCTCTCGTGAACCACACACTCTGCCGGAACTTGTCATAATCATCGACGGACTCAACATTGCTCAGATAGGCCAGGCACACCTCTGCTTCACGATACCATCTGAACATCGAGTGGATGGATGACGACAGCTCCGCCGAGCTTGTCTTATCAATGCAGCAGGTATCGATCCAGAGCCATCCGACCGAAGGCACGTTGTCCTTGATGTATTTTGCAAACTCTTCCACCTTTTTGAAGCCAGCCGAGTCTGTCTTTGATCTATTTCCCACATCTTCCAGCGTTGCTTCAGAGTCACACCACCGGTGCGACGCGATCGCATAGGGCGGCGGTTTCTCCGGTTCTTTGAACTGGCGCAATTTGAGGGTGTCCACGCAGAGCAGTCGCATGGCTTATCGCATGCGGCGTGGTCTGTCGTAATCGACTGCCTTGCATCTATTTGTCGCAATTTGTCTGTGGCCGTCGGTGTGCCATGCGATCCCCAAGGCTGCGGATCGCGCGGCAGACCTGTGCAGCTCGAGGCGATCGGCCACGAGGCTTAGCTCTTGCATGAGGGCGCACCCACAGCCTCGTGCTGCGCATGCTGAAGCGAATCATCGTGCGCGGACAGATCATCGGCCGTTGCGAAACGTGAATGTGCCTCGCACACATAGGCTGCTGTGTGCTGTCTGCTATACTGCCCGCCTCTGAGCGGCGTAAGTAGGATCTCTTTTCGCAAGGGAATCGGGGAGTGGGACGGAGCACACGAATTTCGATTCGCTTTGTTTGGATTCCTGAGGCAACAATCGGTAACACGGATCTGAGCTTCGTTGAACGAGGGCAAGACAACAGAAAGACAAGTTAAAGTGTTCAATCAGTGCTGCAGCATTTTCTTTGAGTGTCAATGCCGTTGAGTAACAACAGAAGACTCATAATCCTAAAATGCGTCGAGAAGACGAGCTGAAGTGCGTCTGTTCTTGCTATCTTGGCATTTTCTAAGCAAGGTGATGCCTGTGTCTCTCTCACTTCGCTCTAGCATCGTCGCCACATCTGCATCGGCCAACGCCGTAGCCACCGTTCAGCTACTGAAAATGATTCTTGGAGACTGTGATCGATCATCAAAACGTCACGAGTTCCCGGAATACGAATCTCAAAAAGAAGAAAGCGCCCCACGGGAACATGATACTGCAATTCCTTTGCTACCACATCCGCGCCACAGGAGCCCTACATGGCCCCGGCATGAATCGACTCTCTTGAGCCTCAATGCCGACCCGCAACGCTTCTGTATCACGGAAATCTTGGGTTTCGTTATTAGGTGCAAGCGGCTTTGGCCTGGACCTGGCGCTGCCCGCTTTCTTGGCCTCTTTCTCGGCTCTCTTTGCCTCTTTCTCAGCCTCTTTCAGGGCACGATCCATTCGTGCCTTTGCTAAGTCTTCGTAGCTCATCACTCTTGCCGTTCCGATGATCTCGGTCTTGGTCGATCGACGGGCTTTTGCTTCATTATTGATCTTGGCCAAGAAATGATTCTGTTCTCGAAGAAGTGCGCGTTCGGCGAACGACAGATGTGTTGCATTCGTGAGCTTCTTGAGGTGTTCTTGGAAACGCTGCCGACGCGTCACGTCGAGCGTGTCGGTATCGTGCTTCATTAGATTGTGCAGGGCGTGAACCCCTTCCGCCGATGCAGGAGTCACAGGAGTCTTGGGTGTTACCGGAGTGTGCGGCGTCGGGTCGTGGGAAACCGGATCTTGCTATACCGCGCCAGGCGCCAGTCCTGCTGGTCTGATATTCGCCTGAGGTAAGTCTTCCACCACTTTGGCCGGATCGAACGGGAACAGGCCTGCTTTGGCCCAGCCCGATCGTATATTCCGCGACGTGAAGGCACGCTCACGCGCAGGGCTGTATAGATACGTAAAGTGCTCCTTTCCGATCGTCCCCACGCCTCCACGTTCTAGACGTTCGACCTGATCCCGATACGCTGCTTTCAACGGACCGAACACGGAGATGTCACAGGGTTGCAACTTATGGGAAGTGTGAGAAGGGAGGCGACACAGCGTAATGTTGTTCTCAAAACAGAACTCCAACACTTCGAGCGTTTCATGCGTCCCAAACCCATCACAGATTAGTACTCGCGGCTTCTGTCCTACACGATCTTTGGTCTGAGGGTCGAACACCAGCTTCAGCTACTACAAACTGAGATATGAGTCTGTGTACCCGCTGTCCGAGAATGCGTAGTGCCATCCGGGGGTAGGCGACGTACTCCAGTTGGATCGGTGAGTGGTAGCAGGCCAGATGATCATGGGATATAGATACCTACCATCGGCGCTCACGCACTCGATGGCGGTGATCGTGACGCGCTTGACACGGGCACCTCTGTAGCTATGTGGGTTCTCCTTACTTACTAGAACCTTGACGGAGCCCAGCTGGGAAAGCATAATGCCCGTCTCGTCCATATTATAGACGTTCTCTCGCAACACATTCGAATCCTACAAAACCTGTCAGATTACATCAAACCAATGCACTACTTTATCGTAGATCTCGTATCGCTTCCAATCGAGCGCCCTGGCCGTACTAGCTTTGAGCTCTGGGTGTCGCTTGTAGAAGTACTGCGGCCAGTTTTTGCCCGGCGGTTTGCTAGGCCTCTTCGGAGGCGCCCGCTAGCGAGCGAGACTGAACGCAATTGAGCCTATATACTTGATCCGCACAGGCCGACCAAGAGCGTCTTGCTGGACGAGAAAGGCGACTAGCGCCTTCTCTTCCCACGGATCGAGGTACTACTAGCTTTCCGCCTTCGCTTTTAGTGAAGGTCGTCCGCGCGCGCGATGCTGGAGCGTAGTGCAGGGAATACTAGTGTGTTGTGACCGAGCGCGAAAAGATCTCTTTATGCTAGAGCACGTATCTTCGGCTAGCGCTAGGCTAGTCTTGTCTATATGCTCTATACTACTATATAGAAGTAATATAGAAGGATAGGAAAGTAGGAAGTAGAGTTTCTAAAAGATCTACCTTCTAGAGGATCTATAGGTATCTAAAAACTAGTCTAAAAGCAGATACTAGGTAGAAGTACTAACTATATATAGCTTTAGAAATATCGAGAAGCACGCGACTATGCGCCACACTCTACTATACGACATATCTAGAGTAGCATAGCGCTAAAATAGCTATACGTATATTATAGTATAAGGTTAGTACGATTATAGTTCTTATATTATCTAACGAACTATAGATCTACCTTAGTAAATAGAGAAACTCTCGGCTTGCTTATATATTAGGTGAAATTATTCCTAGAGTAGAATATATATTATTTGCCTAATAGACTATAGTACTTATCCTTCGAAAGTCTACTATAATACTATAGATATACTTTAGTAGAGGCAATCTAGTAGAGAGTTAATTTATAGCGTTTGTAGAATAATCGACGAAGGGACTACGACGATATATTTCTAGTAACGCTTCTAGTAATAGGGAGAGAAACTACGTAGGCAATCGCTAAATAGATAGTAGAAATACAAACCCCTAGTTAATAGCAAGCGAGTTGAAGGTTAGTATATTAGCTCGTTACGTAGGGTAGCTCGTCTCGTAGTAAAGGATATTATAGCAAATATGCCCTATAATAATAGTATTGTCTATCTTGTCTAAGTTACCTTATACTTCTACCTATCTACTTAACTATATTCTCTATAGCTATAGGACTTTCAATTCCAAGTATAATAGCTTAATAACGTATTGTACAATATCTATTATAGAGTAGTATCTCGACGCTACCTAGTAGTAACGTTATATACTCGCAATATCTACCTCCTTTGCTTCTTCTTAGTAATATATTCGGAGACAAATAGCTGTAATTCCTATAATATATAGTCTTGTCAAATACAAGTGTTCGAAACTAGGCAGTTATACGAGTACGATATAATACGTTCGACGTAGGTATAGTTATTAGAGTAGAAGTAGTCCTAGGTCAATTCGAGGTAAGAGAGATAGTATATATATTATCTCGGTCCCTTAAACTAAGCTAGGGCTCGGAAATAACATACTACGAGGTATAGTAGTAATAAGGTTAAGGCTTGTAGCGTCGTATATTTGGTAGCGTATTAAGCTCCCTAATGTCCTAGTTACCTAGCTTCTTAGAATTAAGACTATATACAAGAAGAATATTACTAATATACTTAGAGTACTTAACCTTTATATAAATAGACTACGACAATAAACACTTACTATGTCGTCTTTTCTTATACTAGGCAAGATTGCTATAAGAATATAGCTCCTAACAAACTATTATAGTAGTAGTAGGCTCGAGCTATATATAATAGACAAAGTAGGTAAGAGGAATAACGTAGACAAGGTAGACGAGGTAGACGAGATAGACGAGGTAGACGAGGTAGACGATATAGGCAAGGTTCAGTTAGGGTAGCTCTATAGGTTAGCTATGCTAATAGTACGTAGAGACATTTATCTCCAGATCGATATATACTTCAATAGACAGTTATACTTACTTTCTCGGACAATAAGGTCTCTCTCTAGATAACAAACGTACCTTCTAACTAATAGCGAAAGTATTTAGGTTCGGCTTAGAGCAGAAATATCACGAAGTCTAACCACGATACCGAAATCGCTTGCTTATAGGGTGCTTCTCTTTTGTACCTCAAGCTCTCTAAGTATTCGTTACTTCTTTTAGGACGAAAGTTTGGAGAAGAGAAGATAGAGTTTAAATAAACTGTTTCCTTCCGCATTTCGCCTCGTATACGAGGAAGGGAAAGTAACTTACATGGATTCTGTGAACTTGGTAGGGCGAGCTCCTACAAATCGCTCTCGTCTAGCTAGTCGAGCGTCGGGAAAGTGCGGATTAGCTTGCCCATGCCTAAGTCGGACATGTCTTTAGATCTTGTCATAATAGGAGGTAGTAGGGGCCTTTCGCATCCTTTAGACAGGAAGAGTCTATAGCGTTGGACCTTGTCCAGTGGTGGAGCCAGATCCTAAACTACAACTATGGTGTACAAACCCTCGACCCAGTCGCCAACGAGACTCTCATGAGCGAGGACAACCACTACTACCTCGTCTGCTTGCTCGGTAAGTGCAACATACGCCTGCTCTATTAACAACCTGCTAGCACGTACCTCACAGGCCACTACACCCGCCGCTGCCACCCAACCTACCTCGTCCCAAAGTCCTACCTCAAACTCTCCGCCCCCAGCGCCCTCGACAACCTCCGTATCCACACGGACGAACTCTCCGAAGTCTTCGCCTGCATAACACCCGAAACCCTCACCATTGCAGTCCTAATGGACAGCATGGACTGGTTCACCCCCGGCGGCCCCGAAGCACCAGCACAATGTCGCGCTATCAACCGAGCCTTGAAGCTCGGTGGAAGAGTTCTAATCAGATCGGCGGCTTTAAGTCCCTGGTATATGAGAGTTTTTGAGGAGTGTGGGTTTAGCCCGAAGAGAGTTGCGGCGAGAGTGCCGCCGGGGACGTGTACGGATCGCGTTAATATGTATGCCAGTACTTGGATTTGTACTAAGACGGAGAGTTTGCCGTTGGAGGAGCAGAGACGCTAGTGTATAGCGCCTGGCACTAAATATGATGATGAGCTGAAGAAAAGCATTAGAGATTTATTCTTGATAGCATGATACCACAATCGCGACGATAGATGATTTGATATGAGTGCGACACGACCAGGTCTCAACATGTCTCATCTCAACCATCGTCGACCATCTGCAATACAGTAATAGCTGCTGTCAACAGTCCGATAAAGACCGAAATGGGGTTAAGAGCATTCTGCACCTCTTCAAACCTTTTGCCCTTCAGCGCCAGCCACGCAATATAGAACAAAGCGCTCAGCACAGTCAAAAGAACCATCCATCTCATCACTTTGTAAAGCGAATACCCCTGTCTGGCATACATGCCCCATTCTTGTACGCCTTGGTCCCATCTCAACCGCGGATCCCTGCGTTTGGGTATCATGCTAAGAGTCTGCGATTTCTGCTGATTCCTGACTTGCTTGGGACGAAGTATCCGTGTCCAGCGCCAGGGCGAGATGCCGGCCATGATCTGAGTCTCTGCGATGGCTTGGTGGACTTCGTCAGGCGCGTAATGGGTATATTCGTAAGGATCGGTTGGCGTGTTCATTATAGGTGGCAAGCCATTGCTGAGTCTCTTCACTTGGGCTGGATTGTTGTCTGATAGTGTGCAGAACTGTGGTGGGTCTATTGTTAGTATACCACTGGTGTATTGCCTGCCCGACTTACCTTGATGAAGTCGATACCATGGCATGACTTCCATGAGAAGAGTCTAGCTCTCCAGCCGCGGACTTTGGTGTAGTCTCCATTCAAGCGAGAGAAGAGTGTACCATCTGCCAGTTCTTCGTTGACTGCAATCTTTTCATGTACGGTCTCCGCAGGCTCGTGGTAGCATTTATGGATGCACCAGTATATTTCCTTCTTCTTGATTGCAATCTGTGACATAGGTTGCATTGCAATGCTGGATCCTTGTACAGGTAGTCCAGGTTGATCGACATCCTGCTGGTGCGGATCGTACACGGGCTGAGGTCTTTGAGGCTGGGTGTCACCAGGGATAGGTTCTTGCGAGCACGTCCCGATGCGGGTCTCGATTGTCTCTGAAGGCTGACTTGACAGTAAGACGCACTTCGATCGGCGGAATTGTAATGCAGCTTCGGAGGACACATCAGTCCACAGCTTTCGTTCTTGCCACTGCGACCATGTCAGTCGTTTGCTCACACCAATAAGCCGAATATGTATAGTATGGCGTACTTCCCAAAGTAACCTTATATGGTCTTCTTGACATGGGTGCCGACCCTGAGAGAATGGCCACCAATCTATCGGGGCGTTCATTAATTTTGTGACCCGTTTTCTGAAATGGTCAGCGAGGGTCAATGGCTCCAGAGCCTGCGGCCATACGAAGCGTAGGTAACGAGCACCGTCCCAGTACATTGCGAAAGACGACTGATTTCGTTAGCGTAGTAGGCAGCATCGAAAATATCGGACTTACGTCTTGAAGGCCTTTTGAAACTGCTTCAACCTTTGATCGTTGGTCTGCTGGACGGAGCATGCCGTCGATGAGTGGCACCAGCTCCGCAGCTCTATAATCATGTTTGGAAAGCCTCCGCATCCACTCGAAGACCTCTTTCTTTGCTTTCATTCCATCGTCGAATCGAGCGATCTCATCTGTCTTGATGGTACCATCATCTGTTGTGATGAAATCACGAAAGTCTCCAACGCCGGCGCTGCCATACACCAAGAAAGTCAACAATTCCACGAACACAGCTCCAAGCTTCCAGATATCACCTTTCAAAAGTTCCTCGGGGGTCAAGGCATATGGCTCATCCGCTTTCAGAGCCTCATCATGCAGAGCTTGACTTGCAGCTCTGCGAATCTCTGGGGCATCATAGTTGAGTGCGGAGCGATACTCCAGGGTTCCTCGCGTATGGCTTTTCACTCCGTCGAGGCCGCAAGAGATACCGAAATCAGCGATCTTCGCAGAGAGATAAGACGTGTTGCCCAATGTAAACAAGAGAATGTTCGAAGGCTTGAGATCTCGGTGAGCAGTTCGACAATGGAGGTTCAGGAACTCCAGGCCAGCCGCGAGGCCTTCGAACTGATACCAGAGACTATCGACTCTGTCCAAAACTCCAGAATGCGGCGTTGAACCATCGCTCATCTGATTCCGGAACAGTTGCTTTAGGTTGCAGATAGCAAGTGGAAACGCGAAGGCGAATCTCTGAAGCCCGTCTTGTTCCCATCTGAAGGCGTCCAATATTTGGACGACATTCTGATGGTTCGTGACAGTGACATCCTTCAGCGTTTGCAGCTCCTTATGGAAGTGAGCCGCACTAGTCTGCGACTTTAAGACCTTTGCTGCAACCTACGAAGCATGAGAATCGCAACGAATGCTATGACCCAGGTACTCACTTTCTCCGTAAAACTTTTACGATCGCGCCTTAGCAAGTCTGGATGCTGCATCTCGATATTGGCCGAGACTGTGTAGACGTTGGATGTCATTCCAGATGACATAGCATGCTCGGCGAACACGAACATTGTCTTGCCATCCCTCTCTTTCACTTCAACCTCAAGCTCCAAGCCGAATTTCGAGACGTCTCCAGGAGGAATCAATAACTTCCGGTGTTCTGGGTCGAACGCACCTTTCGTGACCAATCGTTCGGCATTGCTTTCGTGCGAGTGTGACTGCTTAGATATGTCTGAGTCGAAGTCAGGGCTGTCGCGTCTTTTGATCACGTCGGCTAATGTTCTGAGCCGACCTGTTTTCGGGTCCTCATCTTTTGAACACCATGCTTTTTCTGACTATCACGAGTCAATGTGAAGCTGGTGGTTCGCTGGAAGTGGAAAACATACCTCGGTCAAGAGGCTTGGTACATGCACATACGCGCCGTCCCTCGTCTGCGGCCGTCGCATCAGCATACGTCCTTCAGATTCTATCCTGACTTACATATTCGATTCTCCACAGAGTTCCGAACTTCAACGTCAAGAGCTCCTTGATTCGTGCACCATCCACATATTTGCCAACATATTGTTTGTTGGGCATGTCAGTGAAATCTACTAGAGATTCAAAGGTGACAAAGCTGTTTCGTTCAACTTCCTGCACGCGCAGCTATGGTGAGAACATGACAAGTCTTCACAAAAAGCAGAGCAGCAAAAGTCCTCCGGGAAGCTCGAAGTGAAAGTGGCATTGCGGCTGACATGTCGTGTTCGACAATGATGCACCGCACGCGAAGCTCAGCTATGCTGCGTGACCCAATCTTGAAGCCGAGCGATGCACCATCGTTAGCTAGAACCTATCATCGGTCATGCTGCCGACCCTCGTCGAGACTTCTCGAGTAAGCCGATTGTACGTGCTGCAAATGCTTGAAGATGAGGCCGTTGTACGTCGAGAGCTAAACCCAAGCGACCCAAAGAGCGAATGAAAGGCCTCTGCATCGACTGCCTTACTTACGAATTTGTTCTCTCTGCTTGCAGCCGAGACTCTCCAGCTGAACGCTGCGTCGAACCTGGTAGTGACTACTTGCAGCTTTGTTCACGTCGTCATGTCTTCGGTGTCATTGCGACGGCATACAACGACCTCGTTCCCGAGGTGAGATCCATGGATGCTTGTGTGTCACATCGTTGTCGCCCATAGCGTGCATGGTCTGAACTCAGCCGATTGTGTTTCCATTCCATGCTCTTAAGTACAAATGTGGCCATGGTATGTACGGAGGATGGCAGACCGCAGGTATTGGCTTGAGAAAAGAGGCTCCGAAGGTATCGTCTGATTGTCGATGTGGGTGGTAATCAGGTGCAGGCGGTATGCGGACTCTCGTCTTCAGACGGACAGGGCGAAGATGCTTGACTGAGGTGTGTAGAACTATCTGGTCGGCCAACAGATTGTCTGGAACCGAGCTGAACCTTATCAAAAATGCTGCCCACTTCAGCCCATGACTTCTCCATCCTATCGCTTCTGCAACTGGCCTGTGTGTCTTCTACAACATTGGGCTCTTCTCCAGGCAAGTCCTCGAGGAGATTACGGCTCACCCCGCCAGGACCATCTTGGTCTATCTGCATTGAATCTCGATCCCTTTTCTGCGTTTTATTGCGCGCCTTCTTCGCTGCTTTCTCCGCCTCTTTTATCTTGCGTGCTGTCCGTGCTCTTTCTAGATCTTCATAGCTCATGACTCTCGCCGTCCCGATAAGCTCGGATTTGGTTGACCGACGAACTTTAGCTTCGTTGTTGATGCAGTAGAGGAAGCGATTCTGCTCTTCGAGGAGCGCGCGTTCGGCGAAAGACAGCTGCGTAGCATTCGTGAGCTTCTGGAGGCGTTTCCGTAAGCGTTGCTTGCTCCTCTCATCTAGGTGATGCGCATCTTGTTCGATCAATCCCTACAAAGAAGCGACGGCTTCTGAAGACACTGGTGTGACTGGGGTTTGCGGGATGTCATCTTGCCTGGTGACATCTCTCGGCGGCTCCGGCGGGTTCAGCGTTGTGTCATTTGCGAGAGGCTGCGGAACATCCTGGATGACCCTGGTCGCATTGAATAGAAATAAGCCTGCCTTGCTCCAGCCAGCGCGAATGTTTCTTGGCGTGAGCGCAGCCCTTCGTGCCGCGCTGTGTGATGAGGTGAAGTGCTCTTTTCCGATCGCTCCGACCCCTCCGCGCTCCAAGCGCACGACATGGTCGCGATAGGCGGCTTTAAGGGGACCGAATACGGCAATATCGCACGGCTGGAGTTTGTGGGAGGTATGAGACGGGAGGCTTAAAAAGAGAAGCGGCCCGCTCAGAGGCAGCCCCTAGTCGCCAGGACGAGATGGAAGACGCAGCGAATAGACGCCGTCGAAGCGGTGACAGAGGCGATGTCTAAGTATTGCTCCGTCTTCACAGTAGGCCAGCGCACCAAGGATTGAATACAGAGAGGATCGTCCAAGCGTTTGGTACCTCACCCAACACCCCTTCTCCAGCGCAGACAGCTAGTGAGGACGTACCACGGCAAGCTCCAGTGGCACGAGCATATTAGTCGCAGGGGAGCGGAGTCTTTCGATTTCAATCGAATTGTTCAATCATGCTGGGACAGTACAATAAGAAGTGCGTAATTTGCATGTGATCGTAGCAGATATGCATGAGGCTATTACTTGTGGCATCCTTCTCACTTTCGACACCCATCCTACCGCGCCCTAATGCTCTTTGATGTGTGCCTGACCATACAAGCGTGTGTAGGGGCTACTTTCTTTGCTCAAGTTTCACAATGAGGATGGACGGATTTATAGGCGACGATAGGCAATATTTCTCTTCTTCATAATCACATTTGCATTTTGCGCTTGAAGGACATCACTTCCCTCTTCTCCCGCGCTACTTGCTGCTCCTTCTCGACCTTGGCTTGCTTCGCTGCTCGCTTCTCCAGCGCCGCTTGCTGCTCCTTCTCGACCTTGGCTTGCTTCGCTGCTCGCTTCTCCCGCGCTGCTTGCTGCTCCTTCTCGACCTTGGCTTGCTTCGCTGCTCGCTTCTCCAGCGCCGCTTGCTGCTCCTTCTCGACCTTGGCTTGCTTCGCTGCTCGCTTCTCCCGCGCTGCTTGCTGCTCCTTCTCGACCTTGGCTTGCTTCGCTGCTCGCTTCTCCAGCGCCGCTTGCTGCTCCTTCTCGACCTTGGCTTGCTTCGCTGCTCGCTTCTCCCGCGCTGCTTGCTGCTCCTTCTCGACCTTGGCTTGCTTCGCTGCTCGCTTCTCTAGCGCCACTTGCTGCTCCTTCTCGACCTTGGCTTGATTCGCCGCTCGCTTCTCTCGCGCCTTTTGCTGCTGCTTCTCGGCCTCCAGACGAACCGCTTCCATCTTCGGCTGCGTGATACGGGCCTTCACATTCCTACAGGCGGCTACCAAAAGATGAGTTTGCTTTGACTGTTGATCTAGTCCAGCGTCATCTGCGTGCCGCAGACTTTCTGACTTGCGCAATCTACTACGCTGGACAATATTCCTGAGCATATTCGTGATTGTGATGCATTCCAAGAAGTCGAACCATTCACAAGATCGATCTACGGGCCACATTTGATAAGCGAAACCCGCAGCACCCGAAACCGTTGGATGGACATAGTCGATCTGGATAGCATGTTGATCTGATACGCAACCTTTAAGTATCGGTTCTTCAATCTCACGGTAACTGGAGTGTTCCCGCATGCTATAAACGTTCGGTGGTGCCTTTGTAAGGACGATAACGCGGCGGTTTTGGCAAGCTTTTTGTGCAAATAACCAGGATGCACCTTTCATGTATCTCGACCATGAAGTGGTGGACTTCCGAGCTTTAGGTCTTAGTCTCTTGTTGTCGGCATACAGCGATCCCATAGCAATGGTAAGCGTCTTGAGTTTATTCGCACGAGCCCAGTCTTTGGCGAGCTGAAAGGGTATGCCAGTCCAGAAGACGAGCACCGAGTCGTGCTCTAGCGAGACTTCGAACGCCTGATTTAGTTCTGCAATCTCGGACTGACAAAGATATCTTGAAATACACATAACTACTGCTTAGAGGTGCGATGATTGTCTTCCTGTCTTGCTTAGAAGAGAATTATAGCGGATATATGCTTCTCGAACGCTGTTAGCTCAAAGAATCCTCGATATAGTAGTCGAGTGAATTACTTCAATTCAAGTTCGGTAGTCTTGGATACTCTCTAGGGTAGGACTCAGTCGCCTGTATCTATAGGGATTACTACGGGCTAGACAGGTACGGCTTATACGACCCCGTAAAGAGGTCCATAGTCTTGTATGTTAAGCGCCGAGGTGGCCTCGATAAAGTCGCTAGTGTCTAGATTCTCTTTAGACGCTACTCGGTACTACGTAGCGGACCACCCTGGTAGCGGTAAGACATTCTAGTAGATGCACATCGAGCCAGAACCGGATTTTTGTCTATATTTCACAAGATTCGAAATGATATTTTGGTCTGCGAGGTGTTCCGTCGGCAGTATGACTGCCTCAATCACGCGAACAGCCTTGGAACCGGCCGCTGAGCCGACCGAAACCATAGCTCGCTTGTAGCACTGGAGGTAAGCAGGCTAGTGGTTGCAACACATGTACACTCGTGACCGCCGGTGCCGAACCATCGGCCGTTGCTTACTGGAAGCCCAGCACGACGATGCCAATGCGCCACTTCCTAATTCGGGCGTAGCATCCATCGCTGCGATCCTTGGGCAACTCATCTTTCTGATTTCTCCTATGTACACCATGACACCTAAGCACGCCAATACAAAAGCGAAAAATGGCACACGAGTGCAAAGCCTGTCTTCTACGCGCGCTCAAAAGCTAGGTTCACTACGTCTGCTAAAGTGATTGCAGCATCGCCCTGGACAAACCAGTCGCTCGAACTGGTGTATGCCTCATCTGCCTCGAGGTTGAAGTGCGCTATCTTAGCTCCCTTTTCCCTCGATCTGGTAATGTACTCCGCTGCGGGAAACACGCGGCACGAAGTACCTACAACAAGTAGTAGGTCCACGCGCGGCAGTTGATCAAGCCAGTCATCAACACGGCTTAGAAGGCCCAGTGGAAGCTGCTCCCCGAACCAGACGACCCCAGGTCGAAGCAGATTGCCGCGACACTGTGGACAATGTGGCAGCTCGTGAATCTGAACAGGTAGAAGCGGCACCGTCGGATCTACTAGGACTGTGTTGGACAGGCATAAGGAGGGCGCTAAGGGTAATGAGTTATAGTTCCATGTCTCGAACGTACAGTTCGGGTCGAAGCATTTTGCGGTAAAAAGAGACCCGTGGATTGGGGCCAGCTTGGAAACAGCGTGGCCGGCCCTTTCTGACAGTCCTATCGACGTTGAGTCAGCAGAATTCTACAGATGGTGCGTGGCATCGAGCCCTACCATCAATGTTTTGGGTTATAGCAAGGAAATGTTCTTTTTGGTGCGCTAGTCTCGCGATCGCAATATGTCCCTGGTTAGGTTGAGCCCAAAGAGCCTGCTGTCTTCTTTGTTCATAGAACTGCCAGACCAACACGGGATCGTTGGCGAAAGCAGTCCTTGTCGCAAGCGATTTTATATCTCGTCCTCTCCAACAAGAACCAGTGCCTCGGAAGGTTGGTAGACCTGACGTAGCGGAAAGGCCAGCACCAAGCAGGGCTAGCACAAACTGTGAGCTTCGTAGTAGTTCTACAAGTGTTGGGATGTCCGCCGACATAATGCAGCCTAGGTAATGGATTGTGAAATATGCCTGCAAGTGGCAAGACACCAGACGGCTGTATACCAGAGAATCAGAGGCGACCCCACACTGTTTGGCAGCTACGAGTCACCGAAACGTGGCCCAAAATTGATCTCGGACTAACCCCATCTCACGTGATACCGCTTGGGCATCAACACTTACCCTACCAAGCCCTTTCGGCGGCATGGCGGTAACTACACCACCCGCTGGTACATCGTAAACATACACACACTCGTCAGTGCGTACAGCACTCGCCGGCTCCGTTATCGCCGAACGCACTTCCAATCCTCCGTACGACGAAAGGCTGAATATGCGCCACGCTTTGCGGGCGTAATCACAACTTACCTGGCCCCGAAGTCCTGCGCCCACAAATCTGAGCAGTGATCATTGCCACTCGCGAGACAAGGAAAGGGTACGACGAGAAAGTAAAGCGACACAATGTCTGAGGAAGAGGTGATATACCCCAAGTTCACACTGGTGATTGGCGCTGACGAAGTCAGATTGGGGCCAAGGCCCTACGAGGAGAGCCGGAGTATATAAAGATAAAGTTGTTCGAGGGAGTGGACCACGATCGAGAAGTATCAGGTAGAGGGACATCGATTCAGGTATATGACCCCATGATGGAGATGAGTTCACCTCCATTCTGGTTACATGAAGACTCTGCGAACGAGGGGACCGGTCATGTTCCGGCAGGATATAAAATCCATGTTATGGATGCTACTGTGAAATTTTCTGTAGCATGAGTTCCAGACCTTCAATAAGCTGTGTTCCTTTCTCCCAGCCTACCAATGCGTTGATCGCTATGTCAAACCCCCGATCTTTCGGAACTAGGGCAGTCAGGCAGTCAGTCGCCGTTCCCATGGCGAGCTCACGTTCCCACTTCCACTGATGGCTATCTCGAATGGCGTCTGCAAACGGTTCACCGAGTATCGAGATACCGCTCGTTGGTGCATGTGAATAGGTATGCTCAATGCCTACAACATTTGATTAACGACTGGACTGGATAGCATCACCTCCACACTTACGCCTGCCAGTTCTCATTGGGTTCGCATCTCTACAATCTGTTGTGCACTGCTGCCTGCGATTCCTAAGTGGTTCAGGACCTACACCCTCGATCTGCCTCCGCTTCCGAGTTCCTGAGCAGTCAGAATTCATGTACTTGAATTCATTGAGGTTAACATTAGATTCACGCACCTCTTTCACGGGTCACACCATGTTCCTCTGCAAGCCGCGAAAGGGCTGGGAAGACAAGGATGCTGCCAGCTTCTTTGATTGTGCGGACAAGTGCAACCCGATCTTGAATGGTCATAGTTGCAACCCTCTGCTTGCCCAGGCCAACTGCACTAAGTAGAACCATCTCGGGACCGCAATGGCGCATAACGTCTTGCAAGAATTCCCGATAGAGCTGAAAACTTCTGTTTGCCTGCTCACTTTCCAAGGCTTCCCTGGCCACGCAAACATGCTTGCATGCGCGGTAATCCAGACGCTCGAGAACTTTCAACGACTCTGCTGTTTTTTCGATCCTCTCATAATGGGTGCTTGTAATCTCGCTTCGTTGCGAAGATACTGGCATACCACGGCGCCTTATTTCCAGTTCCACGGCAGCCTGAATATGCTGACACTGTTGAAGAACGGTTTGCAAGTTGTCGTCGTGCAAATCTGAAAGGCTATCAGACGAACGAACAATAGTCTCATCGCTGAGGTGAAATGCGACATAAGGATGATCCATGACAAACGGCTCAGGCGTGCCCTGCGAGCGAGACGGGAAATCAGACTTAGGAGTACTCGGGATGTGTTCGAAAGTTGTGAAAATGATGGTAAATCTGAGAAATTGTCGTGAAAGCAAGCTGCTGCCTAGAGCGCCATGTTGCCAAATCCCGACCAAGATCAACACGCCCGACACTGCATGCACGTGGGCTGGAAAACCGGCAGCTGTTGCCAAAATGCTACACCATAAAATTTCACTCTTCGCTCCTTGCCTCCGACAATCTTTTCATCTCTTCGAGGACTGTCATGATAGTCTCGAGCCGAGCTCTGGTTGCAGCTTCATCCCGTTGAGCTGCAGCAAGACTTGACCGAACGGCTGCACTGTTTCTCAGTACCCACCCACGATTCTGAAGTTGCTGGAGCTGCTGTGCCGCCAACCTGGGATTGTTGTCTAGGTTGTGCGACAAGGATGCGAGAGTTTGCCGTTGTAATATCATAGGCTGTAGCGAGGTCTCGACTTGGGTTTCCATGTTCTGCCACGTCGTTTGCGCTAGTTCTTGGGCAGCGTCTACGTCGAATGTGCCAGGCTTTATGGAAGTAGGAACTCGTTCGGCTGCCCTTGAGTAGAGGAAGGAGAGGTTATCGAGAAGCCCAATTGCGGAAAATGCAATCGCCCATCCGTTCATCTCATACAGTGCGACAATGGTGATACTGGGGGACAGTCAGTGGACTGCTTGTCTGCTCTTTGGGTACCAGAGAGGCATGTACATACTGCCAGTGGCGACATCCCATGCCGCCCGGTGCGAAGCAGAAGTCGTTGAATCCTCCACCACTAATGATATTGTAAATGGCTCTGACAGTGGGTCGTTGTTGAGGATGAAGAGGTATGTCGAAATCCGTTATCATTGATCGGCTCTGATCGTAACTGTAGTTCCTACTGACCATCTCGAAGCGGCCATTGATATCGTCTTCGTCAACGTGGCGCTCGTTGATCTGCACCGTTCCGCCGCCAGCGAGGGAGAGGTACTGTGTAACGTGATTGTTGCTCAGACTGCTACTTTCCCACTGTCCTTCAGTATGGACCACAATTGTGATCTTCGAGACCTGCTTATTCCAGTCAGAATTTTGGACTTGAATCCTTACGTACGGATTTTGGAGGCTTGACATCGTGCCGACTGCGAAAGCTGCCTTTCGTTGAGACGTGGCGTAGTGATGGCTTATTTATCTTCAAGCATAGGTACGTCGTCCCGAAGAGCGTATCACCGTCACCCTTTGCGCGGAGTTCGATACCTTAGAACAATTTTCTGTTTTTTTCCAAAAATATTCAATATTTTTACTAGTTTAGTATTCTCCTCCAAACTTCGCCTTTTTCATGTCGGGAGTACATCGACGGAGGTACTTCTCCTCGAGCGCAAACAGCTTCAATTAGCCACAAAGACTTCTACACATTGACCATTGTCTGAGACTTGTCGAAAACCACAGGCTAGCTTTTCATTTATGCTCGCTAGCGAAAATACGGAATGCCGGTGTGCTCAAGCGTGCAGTGACCTTGTATTGCTCGTGGAAGCTTCGAAAGGTAGACTAGAAAGGCACTCCGGCCACAATGAATCGATCGTCTAATTCTTACGCCAATCGCTCGATATAGATCTGGCCGTCTTCGCTGGTGGTCTAACAATATTCCCATTGAGATCGCGGGGCTTCTTATATCTCCACCCTTTCTGTTCTTCTGTAAGCCTAGATGGGCGTAAGCAACCGAGCCAGCTAACAGAGTTGATAGACCTACCAATGAAATCTGACATGGTTGACAGCGAGCTCTTGCCAGCATCCGATCTGCTGTGCTTCAACTTCGTCTAATGGACTGTCTCGGAGCATGGCGGCCTCGAGACCATTGTAGAACGGTAATTCCTCTACACGTTTGCCCGTCCCGAGACGAAGAGTAGCAAATTCCGCCGATCGTGGAAAATAGCCAGCAAACTCCCAATCTATCAGCCAGATATCGCTTGCTGTGAACAGTAGGTTGCGAGGTGCAATATCGCCGTGCGTGAATACGAGCGGTGTGTTCTCTACGTTGAATTCGTCGGATAGTCTTTTCAACCTGGAGCGCACATATGATCCGAGCTGTTGTTTCGTCGTAAAGGCGATGCGCTCATCTTCTGACCAGAGCGGACCAGAGCAGGATCCGCGGCTCAGAGGTCCCGGTACATCTGAGGAAAACGTATGGAGATGGTTAACAAGTCTAGCGACAGCTTTGATAGTTCCAGGGTCCTGGATATCCCGTTTCTGTTCGCCGTCAATGCCGTCCATGACAACATATGTCACTCCATGGGCCTGGAAGTGGGTGTAGATGCGTGGTACTCGGACGATGGTAGGGTCGAGCAAAGCCTGAGCATGCAATTGATTCTGAATCTCCTCAGCGGAAACGCTGCCAAACTTGATAGCAAACCTTCCGATCCGGACAATCTGTGCCTTAGCATTGCTGTATATGCAATCACGCTGAGGTGACTGACACGCATCAATGAGGTACTCTCTGGTGAGTAGAGGAAGATCAATATCCACGCCCGTGTTATAAGTCATGCTTGACCGCTAGGCTGGGTAACAAAGAAAGAGGTCAGCAGCTGAATTGCAGGTTTTGCAGCAAGACATACACGTGACTCATTATGGAAGCTCTGCACGAGCGGAAGCCGAATCACGCTTCCGTTTCTGGCTGGGCTGATCTGAATCGAGCGGATCGTGAATATCGAGCCTGCATTTCGCAACATTCGCTGTGCCGCTGGTGTTTCGAGTCGCGGGCATTTACCTGCTCTCGCGTGCCTGTATCCGATGCAACACTGCGCCAACAACACGCTGAAGAGAACCACACTATATCGCACAAGAGTCGACAGCAACGCACTCGCCCTTCCTACGTTTTTAAGATAAGTATAGGCAGGGAGAAGTACGTTACCTATACAGCTCTATTGCTCCTTATAGCAGTATCGCGAGGCAGTGCTACCCTTTCGGCTGTCGATATCGATCTAGATCCTACTCTAGTACTCGAAGACAGACTACCTTTCTCCTTCTATATAACGCGAGATTAATTACTTCTTCCTTTTTAGATTATCGGGGTAGTCGGTATATATATAGCCTATGTGCTTATACTAGGATTCCTACTACTTACTATTAGGCAACAAGCAAGAGAATTGAAGAGAGCTCGACAAGATATAACAATATTATCTCTAGACTATAGAGTCTATAACGACAATATACTATTAAGCAATTAGCCCTATAGTAACGACTACTCTTAACGTTACGACACGAGCTTTAAATAGATTGTATATAAGACTTAAGATACTTACTTAATAGTATAAGTTACTTATAGATATTATAGTACTTAGAGAAGAGTAAGAGTATAGTTAGATATATAACGAGAATAGATAATTAGTAGATCGTATAGTAACTACTATAAGTAAGGGGTTTGATTCTAGTATAGCTATTATCGAGGGAGATATTACTAGGCTAGAGTATAAGGTAGTCTCTAAGTAGACTAAGTAGAGATACCTTATCTAAACAATACTAGATATAATAGTACCTCTAGGCTACGACCTTATATTAGAGACTAAGAATAAACGAGTAAAGTAGACCTTACGACTCCTAAAAGGCTATATCTACGTCGAGTATACGCTAGAATAGTTCGATTATAAAGTAGTAGTACTAGATTATAAGAAGGTATTATATAACTAAGTAGGAGTAAGGTTCTAGATACTAACCTCGAATTCGGAGGATAAGGTTTATTAGAATAGACGTAAGGAGTTGTTTACAAACTATTTAAAGGCTTTCGTAACTTATCTCTACTCTTGGAAACAATATAGTACTACTAAGTCGATATATCCTTTAGCTTTAAAGAAACTTAGGCTATATATAGAGTAATTTTCGATAGAGTTCTATAGTAATAAGGGATTCTACTAGTTGGATTATAAGGAAGAATATGTTATTACTAGGAATAATAAGTATTATCGATATATATACTATAGTAGCTTTCCTTATATACTAGGCGTAGAAACTTCCTCTATTAAGCTATAGTAACTTATTCTACGTAGAAATTCTTCTTTATATATATAACCTAATACTAACTATATTATATTCTCGACTAGTAGAGTATTATTCTCTAGCTCGAGAAGTTCCTATAACCTAGCTACGAGTATAGCTATTAATACTCTTAGGCTCTATAACGTTATAGCCTCGAAGTAGGTATAAAATAGGTCGTAGATATATTAAGATACTAACTCGGTATATAAAGGTAGATAGTCTACTTCCGAGGTTCCTTTATTATATTAGCCTTAGAAATAGTCGACTAGAACTAGATCCCTATACTAGTCTATTTTGCTATATTGTCGTATACTATATAGTAATAATATTGTCTACTTCTTAATCGTAAGGGAGAGATACTTAATATACCTTTCTCGTAAGATAGCTTCTTACTTATAAGTTAGTAGAACTTCTCGTAGTATTAGAGTAGGGATATAGCATAGGTAAACTTACTCTACTCTAACTAAGTAGTATAGTTCGAGCTATAGGTAGCTAGGTATAAAGTATATAGTAGTAGCTTCGATTAAGAAGAATCTCCTATTATAGTATACTCTAATCCAATTAAGACTCTACGCGAAGTACTAGCTAACGCGCTATATATTACTATTATACTAAGTAAGGGTCTATACTTATTATATCGATTAGCTAGTATAGATAGGCATATACTACTTACTAACTATTAGTACCTTAATCTATAAGTAGTAGTAAGCTATAATACGCTAAAAGAATAGAGAGAGTATATTATATATTCTATCTGTACCTAATCCTAGTACCTATATTATAGTATACTATAGATACCCTTCTTCTAACGTAGTATAGAGCTATACGCTAAGGTAGTATAGTTAGGACACAATCTATAGTCGGAATATACTAGGGAGAGTATAAGAATATTACCTCTCTTAGTATACTACCCTATCTCGGATCTATAGGTCTAAATACAAAACCTCTCTCGATTATAATACTATATTCCTTCCCGAATTAAGTTATAATACAAAGAGCTTAATATATATAGATATAGCTAATATACTTATAGTAAGGCGGAAAGTAGTCTTGCGGCTAGCTACGTTATAAGATTATTAGTCTATATAGCCAAATAGCCTCTAGTATCTAGTACTATATTCTCTAATACTATACTATTTTAGTAGAGTTACGATTAGACAGCCGTACAAATATCTACTACTCCGTCTTATCTATCTATAGTCTAGATACGTATATAGATATATAGGAAGTCTATAGAGTAACCCTAATAGTTTCAAATCTATTATTAAGCGTAGATAGCTAGTACTAGTTAAGTTGTAGAGAAGTTAGCAAAGTCCCTAGTATACTATCTAGGAACTCGTTCTAGACTAAATCTACTAGCGTTTCTCCTAATAATATTCTAGCTTTATAGACGCATTTATTACGGAGGTATATCGTAATAGTACGGCTACTAAAGCTCGTATATCTACAAAGTTAGTACTTCTTACCTATACTATAAATTTGTACCTAGTAGTATCCTAAGGACTTAGAATCTTAGTAGCTTATACTATAGCTATTGCCCCCTATATCTTAGTAATTATAAGTAAATAGAAGTACCCTATAACTACTATATTAGCTATACTATACTTTCTTTCCCTAATATCTATCTCTTGTACTATTATAGATTATTCGTCTTAGTTCTAAGTAGTAATTACAAAGTAGTCGATAGCTAGTATACCGACTAGTATTACGACTATACTCCTCTAGAGTCCTATTATATACCTAGCTACTTATTATATATAGTCGATATTAGTATACCTCGGCTAATATATTTATCTCAAATTCTTATAATACTTTAACTAAACGTTAGTACTATTAAAGCGTAAGAGGCTAAAATATATTAGCTATAGTCTTGTATATTATAGGAGATAAGTTCCTTCGTAGCTAGGGACGAAGTTCTACTTAAGAACTATAGTATATAAGAATATTCCAAATACTAGTTATACTTAGACTTATACCTTACTAGATACTATTAGCTAATACTACTTAAGTTAACTTCCTCTAGTAATAAAGTACGCGTAGAAGCTCCGATTGTCTAATACCAAGCGACTTTAGCTACTAATTAGACGCCTAATACGTCGATAATATAATATATAGTCGCTTTGTAATATAGCCTAGAAGGTATATTACGTACTATATCGAGGTTAAATAGGTAGGTTAGAGTACTATAAATTTGATATTAATAATACTTAAAAGCTTCGTAAGCTACCTTACTATTTAAGTTTTGGAGGATTATCTTTTAAGCTTACTACTAGGTCCTTAGGCTCTAATAGAATACTTTATAACTAGTGCTTATACTCTATCTTTACTATCTCTAATATAATACTCGTAATTAAGTTACGTAGCTTATTACCCAAATAGTACTAACGTATCTAGGATAGTATCTATAGCTAGTAGCTCGTTATAATAAGCTATATATTATTCCAAATAGTATTTGTCTAGAGTAGGACAAGTTCTAGGCAATCGATATTGTTAAATACTTGTACTAGTTACTTATAGTTTTCTTACTTCTTAATAATATAGTTGTATATATACTAGAAGTATTCCTACTTTTTATTTAGCTAGTCTCCTACTATAATTCCAGGTAGTAGAGACGCGAATCTATTCTCTACTAGAGCCTATATATACTAATAAATACTATCTACCTAGATTTCTAGTCCTTATTTGTTAATTAATATACTTCTACGACCTATTAGCTATCTAGTAACGAGATTACTACGATAATCGCCGACCTTACTATACTATTACTAGTATACTAGTCCTATAGGTTAATTTTGGTAGAGAAAAATTAGGGTAGAGGAATTGGATCTCTTCTCTAGTATTATATAACACGTATATAGTTTTTGAGAGTTAGTAGAAAGTACTAACTATATAGCTAGATACTATAATAAAACTACGTAGAGTAGTTTAGAGTTTCTCTACTATTGGTTTATTAACTAACTTATAGGCTAATTACTAGTAGGACTCGTAGTATATAGAGTAGAAGTATAGGTCCTAGGTTAAGCGAGATAGGTAGTATTAAGTATAGCCTATAGTACTACGACTTGTACTATCTAATTATTCTAGTCCTAATAATATCTATCTAGACGAATTAGTTGTAGACTTATAGGATAGCCTACGTATACTTTTATATATACCCTTCTAGACATATTTACTAAGATAACCTAGTACTTATTACTTCTTATTAAAGTACTAATAGATCTCTAGAAAGTATTTAAGCTACGTTATTGCAGTTTTGGAAGATTAGTATAGATAGTACTTAACTACTAAAGTATACTTCGGAATACTCCTAAGGACACGCCTCTCTTTATAGTAGCTATAAGCTATAATATAGTAGTAGGAAGTATATATACTACTACTTCGAATAATACTAGTATTGTATATACTATATATAATTCGTAAGATAAATCGCCTTGATATATATAAGGTATATAGTATATATATTTACTACCTCTATAGCTATATAGATAATTCGTAATATTATATAGTATATAAACAAAAATATCAATAGAGTATAATAGCTCGATTAGTATAAGAGGCATAATACTATTCGATCTACTCGATTGAGAATTAGACGGGATAGTATACTAGTTATAGCAAATAACTATAGTCTACTAGACTAAGTACTAGGTATTATATCTAAGCTAGTTTAATCCTTAGTAAGCTAAACTCGTTTCGCTATAGAGTTGCCTTAAGTATAGTCCTAGTCTATATCCGAGATTAATCGACGACTATAGTCGGTCGCATTACTATACCCTAGATAGTAGCTAATAGAACTCGTAGGCATTTACCTTACTTCGTTATAGATAAGATAAGCGCGAGTATTAGCTTCTTTAACGAAGTCCTACCTATATCTATATACTTCTTCGGTTATATTTCGATATAAAGTCAAGCTAGTACGAAATTGTCCGGACGAGCCTAGTATATACTCGCCTCTAATACAGGTAGTATATATTATCTCCTTCCTATTAATATTAATAGGTAGGTAAATATAGCTAATATATAGTACGAGAGTACTACTATTATACATTATACTAAAAGAGCAAGTAATACTATCTATACTAGTACTATTAGGTAGCCTATATATACGTAGGTAGTATATTATATAAGTACTAGTAGTGCTATTCTACGTAGCCTAAACCTTAAGAACTTTATTCGAGCTATCTAGACCTTTGATATTAAGGAAGTCGTTTACTATAATAGGTCTACCTCTTTTGCCTTAAATAGTTTCTCTTAGGTTATCTCTAAGAAGCTCCTAGTTAATATTATTAGAAGTAATACTATAGTAGAAGTTGGGTTTTAGGTCTTTTATCTCCGAAGTCCCCTTGTTATATAATAGCTTTAGGTTCTTTATCTACGTATTTTGAGTATATATATCGCGTTTATATCCCTAACGAGACCTAAAGTAATCGGTAAAGTATAGTATAATTACTCGAGATATAACCTCGTCTTCGTTCTTATAGTTAGTATTAACTTACTCGAAATCGTAGAATTTGGAATTGGAGTAGTAAGAGAGTAATAGTAAGTAGTAAGGTTAACTAAGACGAGCTCGAATCTCTATCTTATTACCTAGCCTAACGTAGATACTAGGTCTATAGTAGTTATTATATTCTAGAAGTTAATACGTAAGATCGGCTTCGTAGATACTAATCTTACTATTCGACGAACCGAAAGAGGTTACTAAGCTCGCTTAGTCTATATAGGAGCTTCGGAAACTACGATTGTTACCTAAAGTCTAAGATAATATCTTAAGTAGCTTTAACTATTAGTACTCTTCTCTACTAGGTAATCGAAGTACTTATAGCTATAGTATCTAGACTAATCTACTCTACTATATATTACTTTACGCTAACGCTATCTCGTAATAAGCGCTCGATAGATATAGTAGAGAGTAATTTCGCGCTCTTAACGGCTCGTAGAATAGGTAATCTAGAAGAGGTTGGTCGTAAATACCTACGTAGGTACTTTGTTATTCTTCCTTTGTCTTTAAAGCTATACTTTCGCTTACCTAGTATAGTCGTAGTCTAATAATTTATAGTAAAAGAAGAAGAAGATAATAGTAGGCGAGAGACATACTATTCTTATATTCAAAAGTAGGTAGTAGGCAAAAGTAAGAGGTATCGACGACTCTATATTCTCGGCTATAGCTTAGTTGGGCCCTACTAACGAATTAGAACTTTGTATTAACTACGCGTTATCTTATTTAATAAAGAGACGTATAAAAACATTTATATATAACTACTAAGTATTAATACTATAGTATCTAGATAAACTATACTACTAGCTAATATAGCTCCTAAATATACTAGAGTTTACCTTCTATAATACTCTTCGTAGTACTAGGCTCTATAACTACTACTCTAAGGTTATTATATTTTATTATAGTAGCCTACTATAGGATCTATATATATAATTAGCCGGATCTTAGAGTCTAACGTACTATAATATACCTAGTTTATTATAGAGTAAGTAATAACTTCGCTACTCCCTCTATTAGTATATTGTTTACTTTGGCTCTTCTCTCTTATATCTACTATAGTAGTCTTCGATCTACCCTTATTCGAAAAAGGCCGTGCTCGTACTAATACTACTAGAGTAGTACCTTGTCTTCGAGACTATACTCGTAAAAGGCGACCTTCCTAGCTTATCTATAAGGCAAATCTCTAAGTATATAGAAGTGTTCTTAAGCTATAGCCTATTGTTCTTATTACTAGTAATAGACTATAGTAGACAAATCTATTCCTATCTAAATACGTCTTTCCTTAGTATCTAGTTCCCGAATTAATTAACTTAAGTAGTAGTAAGTCTCTACTAGATCTTGTTCTCCTTATAACTATTACATTTCTACCTACGTAAGATATTAATTGCAAGAAGATTAAGAAAGGATTTATCTTTAATAGAGGTATATCTATATTAGATAGAAAGGTAAAAGGAATAGCTAGGAATATACGTCGATTATAATCTACTATATTATACCTTATAGCTAATAAGTCTTTATAGTACTATTATTATAATAGTAGCCTTATTACTTCGTATAAGATAGTACTCTAATATCTCTACCTCCTAATTTAGTCCTATTCTAATCCTACTCTACTAGTAAGATAGATTAATCTAGCTAATTAACGAGTAATAGACTTTATCTTAGAGAGGAGAGTTAGTACTCTATACTATATCGATTAGTCTTCTAAGATACTATTTATTCTATACGAGAAGTATACGATCTAAAGCTTCTAATCTTTAGTAGCATATAATATTAGAGATAGGTTAGTATATATAAGCTTATCGAGATCCCTCGTATAGAGACACCTAGGTAGTATATTCCTCTAGGCGTTATACTATAAGACAAGTTTAATCTATACTATAGATTAGACCAAATTAAGATCTTAGTTAATTAGCTAGCCGAGATTTCTATCTATAGTTAGTAACTACTAAATTAGTCCAAAGGAATTACGAGGTATATAGAGGTAGTAGTACGGCTTACTTCTCGACCTAGTACTATCTTACCTAGGCGTACTTCCCTAGCTAATAGCTATATACCCTATTATAAGGCGAACCTAGTACTACTAATTATACGAAGCTAATAAGGTAGTGCTATAATCCTTAGTATATAGCTTTCTACCCCAACTATTTACTTACTAACTAGGTATCTAGCGTAATAGTAATAACTAGTAAGATACTTAAGGCTTATCCTTAGTAAGCTTAACCTAGTTAGTAGATAGTTAACTTAGCTAGTAGTACTATCTAGTACTAACTTCTAGGCTTAGGCTATACTTCGATTCCGATCTCTATATCCTATCTAGTATAGTAAAGCTTATATAATACGTAAGTATTAGTAGCTCCGTATTAGATAGAGATAATAAGAAATAATACTACCTATTAAGGCTTCTAAACGTTTACTATAGACAATACTTACCTTCTCTTAGCCTTAATACCTTAATATATAGTAATAGTAGTAGTTCTATATAGGACGTATTAACGTCGTATAGGCTATAATATAAGTAAGAATATTACTATAGTAGTAGTTAATAGTAGTATTAACTAGTAGAAAAGGTTTGTATTAGAGTAAAGAACTCTCGAATACCTACTAAAAACATATAGATTATATACTAATACTAGTATAAAGGAGTAGAAGAGAGATAGCAAAACGAGTAATAAGAATAGAGATAGAGTAGTAGGCTAGTAAAATATATACTAGTAATTGTTATATTCGTACAATTACGTATATATAGCTACCTAGTAGATTCTTAGTAATAGTTTGTAGGTTATATACGACACGGTATAACTTACTCGAGACGTCTATACTCTATTTCTACTAATATAGAGAAGTTTGTCGATATTAACTTATTGGTTTATATATTATATACTAAGAGTAGACCTAAAAGATTCTACTCTATTGTAATTACTATATCTATATAACAATCTTCTTGTTATATACCAAGTATACTTATATACTCGATCTCTCTAATTTGTATAGGTAGCTATCTATACTTTTTCTAGACTAGTCTAAGCCTAATAACTAATACGTTATCGAATATATTCTCGAAGTATAGTTTGTTTATAGCTAGTAGTCTTAAACTCTTAACAACAATTTCGTAGAATTTATTCTAGGTATCTAAGATACTAATAGCTATAGAACAATAAGCGAATTAATACTATATAATTAGCAAATAGTAAGGCTAGAAGTATAGTATCTATAAGTCAAACAATCTTCGTATTAAGCTTTATAAAGTAGGTATATTACTATTTAAACCCCGGTAAATAGCTTAGAATAGTCGAGGAAATACTATCTTAGCTATTATAAGTTATAAACAAAAGTAGTATAGATAGAGTACGTCTACCTTTTTGGTAATGCGACTTAGGTACTCTCTCGGACCTAGAGCTTAATATTACGTAATAAAGACTACTATAGGTATAAGGTATCTAAATCGGCGACATTAGTTTAGTAGTAGCTAGATATAGTAGCAAGTATTCTTACTTAATAAGTCGTTAGCTATATCCTTATAGTATCTTAGCTTTATCTCTCTATAGTATTCGTTTTAGTAAGTATATATAATATAGTAGGAATCTCTACCTAATTAATAAGTCTAGTACTAGTAGCTAGGATAATAAAGTACCTATAATCTAAGCTCTATTATAAGTAGCTCGAAACAAAAGGATATTAGTAACTATAAATACTAGATTTAGGAATATAGTAGTATTATAGATTAGCTATTAGATAATACACTATGTCGTATAGTAGTACTATAGGTTATCGAGTCCCTATAACAATTCGGAAATTAGTAGAAGCTAATATAATATCTACGTAGGCGTAGCTATGTCTACTAATTAAGTACTACCTTCCTCTAGGAGTACTACTAAGCGTAAATTACTACCTATAAAGGATAGTTAGTAATTATAGCTTATATAGAAAGTCGTCTACTTACGTAGTAGATTCCGTCTATATATAGTATTTGGTATTTGCTAATCGAGTATCTTTATACTCGTCTCTACTATCTTCTAGTCCAAGTAAGTATTTATAAGCCTTAGTACTTCTTCTTTCTCGGACGGAAGTACTTCTTTCTATTACTATAGTAGCTAGCTCTACTACTAATATATTCTTTCTCCTAAGTCGATTATATATAGTAGTACCGAATTGCTATTAAAAACTTGTCTTAATAATACTATACTAAGCTATTTAGTAATAGTCTTTAGTCCTTAGTATCTATACGAGGCTACTTTTGGACACTAAGTCTAATCTTATATTAAAATATTCCTACTACTATTACGTATAGCTAGTAGCTACTTAGTAGTTTGATACTATTTTACTCTCTATCGACTTCTAGTATAATACTCGTCGGGTAGAAGTTCTAATTATAACGTATATAGCTTAGTAATATAGTAGCTAATCTAAGTTACGTAAAGCTTTATATACGTAGTACGTTTTAGCTATACTATTTGGAGTATACGATCCCAATTTATACTTCTAGAACTAACTTTATATAGGGGTATTACTCTCTATATATAAAATAGCTCTAGGCTACTATAACTCTAATAATACTCTAACGCGATATATCTACTAACGATATATAGCTTACTATTACTAGTAATAGCTAAGATCCGCCTAATAATAGTACTCTATAAACTAACGTTAGTACCTAGCTATAATATTGCTATATATAATAGATATATAGACTCTTAGTACTAGACGTTCTTCTATACTTTAATATCTAAAGAGTAAGGCGTATATACTCTACTAGTTAGAGAGAAGAGTATAAATACTACTAATCTTATTTATAGATTACTAGATTTCGATTAAATAGCTATTATACGTCTCAAATATAGTAACGTAGAGTAGTCTACGTAGAGGCTCTAGTAGGATAATATAGAGTAGTTACTAGCCTTACGGAACTAGATACTAGTAGAAGTAACTTACGAGCTTTCCTTAGGTCTATTAAAGGAGTAGACCTATTACGTAGACGTAAGCCTTGTAAATACCTTTATAAGTAAGGTTAGTATATACTTTAAGAATACTTTATTACCTACGGAGCTTCTAATATATACTATAGTAGTATTAGGCTAGTAGTATCCTTCTAAAAACCGAATATAGCCCAATTTAGGTTAGTTGCCCACTTATAGTATTTACTTAATAGATTAGTAGGCCTGTCTTTTAAACTACTCTTTACTTAATACTAATACTACCTACTACTAGAGGTAGTTCGATACTTAAGTATTCTACTTAAATCTAAACTCTATACTACGTATAGGTATACTATAAGTATATACGTATACTTACGATAATAATACTCCCGTAATTATAGATAACTTTATAGTAATTCTACTTAGGACTATACAATTTACTACAAATATACAAATAATATCTATAGTTATTTATACGTAGAGTATAGCTAAAACGACGACAATAGGAGGTCGAGTAAGAGTTAATATATCCTACTATCTTAGCGAAGTATTTACTATAAACTAAGAAGACTAAGTACAATTCCTTATTATAAACTAGCTACGAGTATAGGAAAGAAAGTTTGTTATACGTAGGGATATATATATTAGATATAACACCTCTTATAGTTACTATATTTATAGTACAACTAGCTCAAAGTTTTACGTATTTAGCCAAGTCTATATAATAGTAGTCTAAGAGAACTAAGCCTATATATAAGCTTTTTGTAAGTCTATTACTTAGTTCTACTCTATCTCGGAAGCCTATAGTTATAGGTATACTAGTAGTAGGTCTTTTCTTTAGAAGTAACGTTACGAAACGCCGAAACGTATATAAGCTACGTTACGCGCGAAACGCAAAGTATAGTCTAAACGCAAGTAATACTAAAGTGCGTAGGTTACGCTAGCTAATACCTCAAACGTATATACCAATCGCACGTACCCCGAGTTAGGTCTTGCCCAAACGTAGAGTACAACTATTATATTACCTAGGTTATAATTACAACTAGCTATAATGTCTTGAAAGTTCTTTATATATACTAGTAGTATTTAAGGGATTGTCCCATAGCCTTCCTAGTAGTTTAGGCTAAGTCGACTTCGTAAGGTAAAGTATTATAGCAATAAAGTCGTTCTATTATTATAGTAATATCGTAAGAGGTACCTTAATATTAGCTACTATATTATAACGTCGTATCTAGGGCTACCTTTTGCCTAATTCTTTATAAGATATCGATAGCCTATATTAATAGTAGTCTTCTATACTTCCTATACGTTATATTATATACTAAGGTATTAGGATACTATAGTACTTAATACTTCAAGAATATTAGTAGTATAATATAGGCGCTATACCTATTCTTCTAGCGTCTCTATTAGCTAAATACGTATAGAAAGTAACCTATCTTTATTCGCCTATTACTTTAACTTGTTTAATATAGGCTCGTCTAGTATATCTTTGTCGCCTACTTACCTACCTAACCTATACTAGTCTACCTACTCTCTATCTAAATACACCTTATACTATAAGTATTCTTCCTCTATGTTCTAGGTAAACATTCGTTTAATCCGAGGCAAGACACGACGCTAACTATTGCCCTTGTTCCTTAACTTAGTAGTAGAGAGCTAAAAGAATCTACTAATATTAGTATTATATAGTAGAGAGAAGTACTAGGTACTTACTTGTTAGGGTTGGACTCCTTAGGCTTAGTAGTATCTATAACGCCTTTGTTATTGTCAACCCCTTTCGCTACTCTTTAAGAATTATTAGTTTTATTCTCCGTTACTATAAACTAGACATACCTTATTAAGGGTAGTAGGCTCGACGTAAATACTACGTCTTTACTACTATACTCTTCGCGTCTATTAGATATTGTACTATCTATACTACTTTCCTGTCTAGTATAGTATTCTTTATTTGCTACGTCTTCGTTATTAGTAGTAACGCTACTCGTAGTATTCCTCTCTAGTAGTACTTGTTCGGGTTTGTACTTAGCCTACTAATTACTACTATTCTATAGTAAGGAGAGTACTTGCTTATACGTTAAGTTAATAGTACTATCGTTACTATTAATCCGCCGAGCCTTGTTAGTATAAATAACTCTAGACCTAACTATAGAGCCGTTCTCGTACCCTATAAGCCCGTAGTCGTCTTGATCTCTAAGCCTAGCTTTGCTCTAACTATAGATATTAAGGCTCTTGTTAGTATCCTTATTACCTTCGTAGTTAGACTCTCCGAGCTCGTCCTCTAGGCTAGCTAATAGCTCGCTAGTATAAATATCCTAGTAGAAGTAGTAGTAGTTATCCTTCTCGTCGTTACTCGTCGAGGCTATACTACGCTATAGAATAGATAGGATCTTTGCCTTACGTATATCTAGTATTATCTCCTCGTCTAGCTAGGTAGTATTATATTTATTAACTCTTACCTCTATCTCCTCGATATAGATATGGCTATCTCGTAGCTAGTTAGAGTAGTCTCTCTTAATATACCTTTCTATAACTATCTAAAGGATATAATATACTATAGTATATACGAAGATTACCGAATACTACTAAATCGGCTAGAAGTATTCCTTGCCTTACTTCGACAAAGCAATACTACCTTTGTCGAAGTAAGTAGTATAAAGCGTATTATATACTAGAGGCCTAATCTATTGTTTATACTATATCTAGTTAGATTATAATTATTGTATTAGGCCTTAACGTACCTCTAAACTCTCTTTATATAACCAAACGTCCTTCTTTAGTATCTCCTTTACGACCTTACTTTAATCCCTACTAGTAGATAGTAGATATCGTTTAACTACTCTCTTTAGCTTTATAGTAATATTCGTATAGTAGTTATAGAGCTTCTCTCTTATCTAGGGGATATTAGTATATAATTCGCGATAATATTAGGCTAACTTCCCTATATATAGACCTAAGTATTATATATATTCTCGTACTAATATAGGATCTCCTCTACGCCTATAACTAGTAGTATTTTCTACTACTCCTTCTACGTATAATCTACTACTCTCGTTAGTACTATGTCGTTGTTGTAGACATTAAAGGCTCCCTCTTAACTAGAGTATACTCTCGCCTTAAATAGTACTATAACGAAATTAAAATAGAATTTGACTTCGGGATCTAGCCTCTATGCCCTAGGTAGTAGTAGCTTATACTTAAATCTATCTATTCCTATTCTAGCTTCGTCGATATCTATAGAATCTTACGATAATTGAGCTAATTGCTAGTACTTAGCTAGAGGCCGAATCGTCTATTCGCAATATTAGTATTATTAACCCGAACGTAGTAGGGATATTACCTTTTAATACTTATCGAACTTTAGCCTCGGATTTATTCTCTCTAATAGACTACTAACTCCTATATTACTACTATCGAAGCTCTAGGTCAATACCTTTTACTTAAGATTACCTAGAGCTAGACAAGGCTATAAAGACAGAAAGTTACTACTACTTGGAGCTAGACGTAGCTACGAGAACTATAAGGTATTAGCGTTATATACTACTACGCGTAGCTATAGCCTAGTTCTAGTAGCTATACGACTATCTAGAACGCGTCGCGCTTGGACTTAGCTCTACAATTAAGTAGAGGTAAGGCTAGTATCGTTATAGTATCTACTCTATAATAGGGCACTAGATTTAGTAGTAGTAAAGGGACGACTAGCTATAGTAGCTTATAGTACTATTACTTAGGTTTGTTCTACTATAGTTAGTTTATCTTCTCCTATACTATATAGCGCGTACTCTACGTAAATTAGTATAGATATATATAGTAAGCGTCAATTTGTAATAACGTCTCTTTAACTACTAACAACGAGATATCGTCGACTCGTAGTATATTATTAGCTAAATAGTAGTATAGATACGCGTCGTGAAGGAGAAGAGAAGGAAAGGATAGTATATTGTTCGCTAATCCTCTACTAAACGTAGTAGACTATACCTACTCTAAGTATATTAGCTAATTAGACGTATACGTTTCGGATATATTTCGCCAAACGTATTGTACTAATACGCGACTACGACTTGTCTACTATTACAAATACTATAACGTACTACAATCCATTCCCTTCGCCCTAGCAAATAATAAGTCCTACTATAGTCTACGCAAGCCTCTATATAGTAAGTACTATAGAGATAGTATACTTGCCTTTACTAACTATTACGTTAGGCGAAACGCAAGTTCTACTCGAGGGAAATTAAAGTTATCGATATAACTACTATAAGCGAAGATTCTCTATAGCCTTTACCTTACTAATTACTCGTATTCGAGCCTATTACGCCTCTACCTTATAAGAAGACCAAACTAGCTACGCGCTAGAATAAATTGGATAGATCTTTACTAATTAAGATCGTCTACTATCTAGTGTCTTGTTAGGCTTGGAGGAATATTAGCCGACTAAATCGTAGAAGTCTCTCTACTAGATTATCTCTAATCGAGGTTATACTATAGAAAGAGGTAAATCCTATAGAGCTTAGATAGCTCTAGCTTAGAGTTAGACAGTTAGAGGACGCCCTAGATAATATCTACCAACACTTAATATCTTCTAGTTTTAATAGAGGAAGGCTAAAAGTATTAATATCGACGATATACTAGTATACCTACTAGTAGCTATCGTTATAGCTATCTAACCTCTACCGAAAACGTGGATTCTACTAATAAGTAGTAGAGGGGTTAAAGATATAGACATTAACGTATAGGGTAAGGTACTAGTTAAGTTCTATTATACTATTATTAAGTCGTTCCTACACTTAGGACCTATCTAGCTCCTTATATAATTCCTTATAACAATTAGTAATTATATCTTCTCTACGTCGGCGTGTTATTACCTACTATACTCGACCCTACTAACTATAAAGAACATATTCTCGCCGAGTATTACTAATACTACTACTCTAAACTATACTACCTCGCTTATAGGATAGTATATCCTCTCCTTCTATATCTAGTAGACCTTATCGACGTTTGGCTAGAGTTAAACGTATAAGGCTAGCCTTAATAGGAAGAGGTCGTAATCTAGTATATTAATATTACGCTTCTTTTTCCTTAGCTAGTTCTTGTCTAGTTCGTATAGCTAGTAGACTATAATCGAATCTATTTCCTCCTACGATACCTATACTAGCTTCTTCTAAGAATCTCCTACTAACGAATACCGTAGAACGTATACGTTTAAGTAGCTATCGTTACTCTACTACGTTTCGTTCCTTACTCTAGGTAGTATATCGGTGCGTTATATACTAGAGCTACGAGGATTATAATCGTAATATCCCGAGAGTTATTTAGTTCTTCGTCTAAAATTGGAGTAGATCTTATATACTAGACGATTAAATACTACTATACTCTCCCTCGTCGATATAGCCTATCTAGTCTAAGGGAAATCTACCTTAACTACCTAATCTCTTGTTACTAGTAGAGGCAAATTAGTCTACAAGACGTCTTACTTAGTATACAATCGGAAGGTATTAGTAATCTAGCTATTACTCTAAATTATACCCTCTACTATTATATAGAATATCCTATATTTACTATTCTCGATTTGTAGACTATAGCGAATACTACCTACTAAGTACTACGAGCTACTTGCTATCTCTTCTACTATACTACTATTACTACTAGTTTCTCTTATAATACTTACTTCTAGCCTTATTGTTCTAGGACAATAGCTACGATTAGCTATTTGTATACGAATCGATTGTCTTGTTACCGTCGTATACTATAGTATAGTTCGTGCCTTTAGTAATAATATTGTTAATTAGTTACGTACTAAGAGAAGGGTACGCGCTAAGTACCCTAGTCCTCGAGTAGTATTGCTATATAGCTACTAGGCCTATATACTCGTAGGTCGATTCTCTAGAGAGTATCGCGTAGACTTCGTGTCTATATAAACGCTATTACTATAAGCTCTTTATACGAAATAGTTGCTATCGAGAAGGCTAACTTTTCTTTACTATAGCTATTTACTAACTACGAATAGGATATAAAGCTTCGAGTACTACTACTATCCCTATTGTCCTTTAGTCGAACCTATGCTCTATACTCGAGAAGGACATCTACTAATAGAAGTAAGGTTGTTTCTAGTAACAAGAGATAGAGCTATACCTAAAATCGATAGTATTGTAGTATTAGAATAAGGATAGGATAGACTTAAATAGTAGTACTCTAAGATACTTATACGAAAAGACTACCTTATCGCGAAGACTATACGCTATCTATTAGTAGCCTTATCTTCCTAGAATAGTATTAAACTACGTAGTAGTAGCTATATAAATTAGGACATAGATCTAGGTCTCTAGATAGATAAATATACTAGTCGTAGTTAATTACTATATAATAATTAGGTCGAGGATTATAAGCTCTTTCGTTAGGATTCTAGTACTAGTTCTAGAGATCGTATTAGTAGAATATATATATTACCGAGTAGTATATATGTCGCTTCGCTTACTATAGTCCTTATAGTAATCGGAGTACTACTATTAGATTAGTTATAGTCCTCCTAGTATCTATAATACGTATCGAAATTCACCTTACTTCCTATATATTATAGCTTCAAATTCGCCTATAGTATACCTTTAGCTATAGCTTACGCCTACCTTATTCTCGCTCTTACCTATACTATTACTATTACTTATCCCTATTACGAGAGCTCTACTTACGATATAATAGACTTTATAGCTACTTGAGATAGCTCGTAACTCTCTCTTAAACAATATCGACTTTATAAGTTAATATAGCTACTAGTATTCTATAGACTCGTAGTTAATATATTATTTACTAGGGACCTCTTACTATTCTTAGTAGGTAGTTGCCTACTAACTATATATGTATTTGTACTAACCTACGTGTTTGGTTACGCGTTTGGTAGTACGATTAACTATGTAATTAACTATACTTATACTACGAAATGTAAGGGACGTTTGTGCTTTAGTTATCTAGCGTTTAGTAGTATTAACAATAATAATTACTACTACTACTAAATTTCGACCTTACCTACTAACTTCAACTTTACCTACTCTACTACATTTCGACCCGATACGTAGATAACTTACTCTATTACACTTTATATTACGTACTATAATCTCGTTAAAGTATATATAGTACTCTAATCTATTCCCTTTACCTAATATATTATACTAGTAGTAACTACTAGTAATCCTTCTAGTACGTACTATAGTATAATTATTCCTCTATTTGTAGGTAGTACTTACTAATTTTAGGCGTAGTACCTATCGCGTTGTCTAGTAGCTTCCGATTAATTATAATCTAACTATCTACTATAGTACTCTAGAAGGTACTAATATACCTAAATAAGGACAGTATTCGTAACTAGCTTAGTAATCCTTCTACTAGTAATAGGGCGAATTAATACAAGTATATCTTTAGCTAGAACAAGTCGGAGATATTAGAAGCTAAGTAATATACTATATAGTATCTAAGGTAAGCTATTAGTAATAATCGTATACAAATACTAACTCTAAGTAACGATAGTAGACGAAAACTCCGTCGAAAAGTAGAGAAGTTGATAATAACTAGCGAAAAGAGATACCTCTTCTACCTATACTAGCTCTACGAAAAACAGCCTAATAGCTTCTAGACTCCTAGATAGTACTACTCTAATATATTCTATAGTACTAATCGAGAGTCGGGTTCTATTCTATAAGGAGAATCTACTATATTATAGATAGTAATAATTGCTTTCTATATCTATGCGAATCGTAGCTCTATAGGCGTTAAGCAAGAAATAGAAGAAGATAATAATAGTAATAATAATAAGAAAGATAATACTAAAGTAGTAGGTTCTTATACGCCGAAGTTACTAAAGCCTAAGCCGAATACAAGTAGTAAGTATAAGTATATAGTATAAGATATAGACAGTCCTAATAAGAAGAAGAACAAGCCGAGTACTCCTACTTCTACGATATACTTCCTACTAAGGCTAGTAAAAGATAATACTAATATAATTGTCTACTTTATACTACTAGTACACTTAGGTAATATCGTCCGGATCTCCGCTACTAGGAAGGTTCTTGCCTTAGGCAATAACTTTATTATGTAATCTATAGACGAGATACTTCGCGGATTAGTATATAATATCCAAGTCGATATAGAGGACTAGTTACTATTCTCTTGGTACTATAAGCCCAATCTATCGATAAAGGTAAGCTTAATAGACAGTAATCGAGAACTTTAAATAGTACTAATCGAGTAGTATAAGGCGTAGGATAGCTATTCTAGTATTAGCTACTAGAGTTATATAATATTCTTCGCGAATAATGTTACTATATTAGACAAGCTCCTCTATACGAACCTCAACCTTACTAACCTCCTTTAGAGTAAGTCTACGACAGTTAATCTCGATAAGGTAAAGTGTAATACTAATTAGATCGAGTTAAACAAGGAGCTTACGAGAAGAATCTAAGTATAGTAGTAAGAGGAAGATAATTGTAAAGAAGCTAAGCGCGTCTAAGCTAAGCTAGATACGATTTGCGAGTTAAATGTAGCTAGTAAGAATAGTAATAATATAGAGATACCTAGTAAGATACCTACTCCTAATATATCTACTAAGACAGATAACTACGTTAGTATAAACTAGGATACCCTAATTAACTTAACTATCGACGGATTAGTATAGCCTACTTAGTAGCCTCCTTAGCCTAAATTATTCCTATATACTATTATCCCTACTACGCCTCTCTCTATTCGTAGTACTAGTAATATCACGATACCTTATACCTAGTCTAGCCTAATTGCTAATAACTATAAGGTAGAATACATTAAATAGCTATCTACCTATCCTAAGAGTAGTAAGGTACTCGAGTAGAAATCCGTAGAAGATACCTTAGATACTATTACTAATCTCGAAGACGATATATTAATCGCGAGTATATCTAGTAATACTTATATTACCTAAGGTAATTAGCTAAGGTATAGTGCCTTTATATATACCGACTCTTAGTAGTACGTCGATTCTTAAACAAAGATTATATAGGATAGCTAGGTAGAGAAGAAGGTACTCCCTTTATACTAGCTAAATACAACTTACTAGTCTCTTACTCGTATTATAGAAGGTAGAGATCTAGTCGTAGTTATACTAGATACTAGCCTCGGAAAGTCGGTTATCTTTACTACTATAATCGATATACTATATTGTATAATAAGACATATATACTAAAAGGGCGTAAAGACTATTATAGGTCTACCTACCTCTATCTCTATATATCGAGTCCTCTAGGATAACTCGCCTTATACTACTAATCTCGCGACTATGCCTTTAAAAGACATAGCTAGCCATTTCGACCTTTATAAGCTATTAGACCCTAGTATACCTACGAAGATCTACTATAGTATTAACCTCGTCCTCTATACTCTAGCTATACTAAAGACTCTTACTAAGGAGTTATGGAATATATATAATCCTACTAGTAGTACTTAGTAGCTTATAATCGTACTTATAGAAAAGAAAGTACCTACCTAGCTTAAAGATACGCGCGCCGAGAGTACTTTTACTAATATATTCCTTATTAAGGAGTATATTCGTATAGACGATCTATGCTTTCTAGAGGGTAACTCTATTCTCAAATACTTTACTAATAATAATATAGGTAGGCCTTACGAAGAGATTAGTATCTAAGAGCTTATAAGATTATAACTCGTTAATCTAGCTACTAGTACTAACGTAGGAGAAATAGCCGAAGATATTAGAAGACCTACTTTATAGTATAGTAATATCGTTACTATTTATAATATAAAGAATATAAATTTGTAGTTCTCTTTATATAACTTCGTACGAGATATAGTAGCAAACAAGCTAAGAGGCAACTATATTAACTATATTATTAGCTATCTCTATATCGACGAGTATTATAACGCTCCTAGTACTAGTACTACTACTATCGACTATATCTTAGGTTTGTCTAGTAATTCTACAATAACCTACTTCTTAGCTATACTACCTTATCTACCTACGGGCGCTTTAAAAGCTACTTCCTACGTATATAGTCGGTACTACTCCCGGAATATTCTTACTAGTAAGCCCACAAGTATATATAGTAGCAATTTAAAAGACTAGAGGCCTTACGACTATTTAACTCGCAAAGGTATAAAACCCAAGGTTACTCTAATACTAGTATAGTAGAGGCTTCTCGTCTATTAGAGTTACGTAGGTAAGAGTAAGGTATTCTAGTATACAAATAGTCTTGGAACCGACAATTAGACCTTGTCTATTAGTACGACAAAGGACTAGCTTTAGAGTACTACTATCGAGGTATCCGATCTCAACGAGAAGTAGATTAGTAGTCTATATACGTTTGGCGAATAGACGAGAGAGTACTAGATTACTATTCGTTCCGATACTATCTAGAATATATAAGGTACTACGAGTAGAGAATAGGTAGTCGAGCTCCTACTATACTTATATTAGGATATAAAAGTACCTATTCCTCTTTAATATTAGCCCTAAGTACGCGAAATCTAGGACAACAAGATAGCTAAGGTTGGGGCTATAAAGTCTAAGTACTTGGTCCTTACGTCTTTAGGTATGTTTATAGTACTCTATATATTCCTATATTTACTATAATATTACTAGAATCTAGAGTTCGACGTATTCTACGTAGGTAGTAATAACGTCGAGTATAGTATTAAGGCTATAGATAAGATCGCTAAGATAGTCTAGAGCAATATACTAGATAGGCATATAATAACTATCTATTAGCTACTAAATATCAAGGCGTTTATAGAGGGCTTTACTACGATAGAAGCGACGCTAAATAGTTATAGTAAGATCTACAAGCAACTATATATCTACGAGAAGCCGTTTAATATAGGAATACTAGACTACGTAAGTCACCCCTTCTATTTTGCTTGTCGTCGCGGCTAATACTATATAGTATATATACTAGAGTCGTAGAACTAATAATATCCCTTATATTACTAATACTAATAATAGCTTCTTTATCCCGTCTTCTACCTTTATAGTTAAGCTTAATACCGAGAAGAAGCTAGAGGAGTTCTACGTAGCTAGCTTAAGACCTACCTATAAGGAATATAATAATAAGCCTTAGTATATTGTTAGCGTTAGCTCTAGAGTCCGCGAGAGACTATTGCTTTAGCCTATAGATATAGTTTGGATTCTAGATACTACCTTTAAGCTAGCCTACTTATACTAGGTACGAGTACGTGTCTCTTGAGCTATAGTAGTCTAGTATAATAAGAAGACGTTTAGTATTCGAGTATTAACTAAAGACGACTATATTCTATACGTGGACTAGTCTAATACTCGTAGATTGAACCTTAGTAAGATATAGGAGTATTTGGCTAAGATAAAGAAGAAATAGATTATATTATAAATACTTGTTTGTCGAGTAGTAGTACTATCTCGTCTTCAAGTATCCTAGGTACTATATAATATACTACTCTTACTATGTCTAATTTGTTCCCTTACGTCGTATATTATGTCCGTATTATCGGCTCTA
Organism: Dothistroma septosporum; assembly: GCA_002236755.2. Classification (NCBI taxonomy): domain Eukaryota; kingdom Fungi; phylum Ascomycota; class Dothideomycetes; order Mycosphaerellales; family Mycosphaerellaceae; genus Dothistroma; species Dothistroma septosporum. The sequence goes on along the minus strand of NBZP02000040.1, from coordinate 986,962 downwards.
TTAGTATGTTTTTATATTAATTTATCTCTTTAATACTAAATACGAATACTTCAAAGCTACTATCTCTACAATTACTTCTCTACTAATAGTTAGATTGTACTTAAAGTCTTACGGAATAGTTACAACTATCGAATCTATAGGATAATAGCATTAGACTATAAAGTTATAAGGCTAGTATACTATCGTCGAAGTCCTATAGCTAAATCCTACTTATTACCTTAATACTATTAGTACCGATACTTCAAATATATAGTATACTTAGAAGCCTATACCCGAGATATACTACGTTCCAATTGGGTATACTACGCTTAGTATTAAAACAACTACCTATTACGTCGCCTACAATTCTACAAAGAATTACTTTATCTATACTATACCTACTATCCTTCCTATTATAGTAAGCTACGTCTATTAGGTAGCTTCTCTATAGTTTGCCGTAATTATTTGTTATATTAGAGTAGCTACTACTATTATAAAACTACGTCGTAGTAGGTTACCTTAAATATACTATAAGGCTACTAGTTATACTCTATCTATCTTTACCGAACGTGTTTTTAGCAAGTTAGTAAAGTAGTCTATATTAGCTTTAGGTTAATATTATCTATACTAATAATCCAATTACACGTATCTAGTAGTAAGTTGTAAGACGTAGCTACGTCTTACTATATCGACGTATACTCTATCTACGGAATCCTCTCTATCTAGTACTTAGAAGCGCGCTTTCTATATAGTAGTATCTAATATACGAAGTTGAATATTAGTACTATAGTAGGCTAATTCTATATATAGAGTAACGACGTATTAATTGATTCTAGATCCTCTTTACCTCCTATACTAAAGTATGCTAGATACTATTACTAAGGTAATAAAAGATAGTCCTATATAGCAAGTATACTCAAACGCAAAGTATAGCTAGTAGAAGAAGTTTAGTATATAAACAATATAGACCTAGTAAGCTCGGTATAGAGCTTTGTATTAGTAACGTTAATATAGGTCTTGGACAATAGTACTAGCTTTGGTAAAAGAGATAGTTATACTATATTATTAAGCGGATTGTTATTACAAAGCCCCTAGGCTATATATGTAGAACATATCGCGCGTTTAATAGAGGAGATATAGGAGTTAAAATACTATATTTATTTGCTATAGTTAAGGCTACTACAAATATACTATATCTATCTAGATTATATTACTATACCTTAACTAGGATATCTCTAGCCCTTATATAGGTAGAATACACATTTCTAACCTCCTTCGTAGCTAGTCTTACTAGTAAAAGACTCTATACCCAAGCTCGAATACTACCTATACCTCTCTACTATACCCTTCTTACTATAGTTACTATATAGATTTGGCTATATCTTACTAATATACAACTACTCTATAATATAGCTAACGTATAAGTACTTCTTCAATACTATATACGCGTTATCGCGGATCTTCTTCGACTTGCTATATATATATTCTCGTATATAATAGTCCCAATTAGTATTACTAATAGACTACTACACTCCTTCGGTTTCTAGATAGTAAGGTTAGACCTTCTTTCCCCTTAGACAACTAGGTATACGAGTAATCTAGATATCGCTACTAGTACGAAAAGAATACTACTGAAATTTTCTACTTTTACGATAATAATCTATATAGATTACTAGACTAGTATTCTCGATAACTTAATCGTCGACTTTCTCTATACTCTCTAGTACTATACTAAAGGCCTACGATTTATCTGCCTTAAAGCTAGGCGAAGTCTCTAGTTTAGGAGTTGCTTTAATATTAAAGATGCTTTTGTTAGACAATCTAATAGTCTCTTACTACAAGAGTATACGTTTAAGTTACCTAGGCTACCTAGTACTACTAGTTAGAGTCTTCCCTTTAGATATCCTAATAGAGTAGTAATTCGTATTACTACTAGCACTTATCTTAGTATCGTACTTCGTTACTATATAGTCTAATAATAGTAGCGTAAGATTAGTAGTATAGATAGTAGTTTGGTAAGCTATATTAGATATACGTACGCTTTACTATACGTATACTTTACTATATATACGAGTATACTTTCTACTACAAAGACTAGTCGCGCTAACTAGACACCTATTACGCTTATAACTAGAGGCAAAAAGAAGTAGTAATAACTAATACGCGTACGTAATAGTAGTTACGTATATATTAAAAATACTAAGATCTATATTCGGAAGGTACTAGCCTTAGATAAGTAGCTTATACTTGCTTATATAGTAGAGCTTAGCAATATAGCCTAGTTCTAATTTGCTACTTTTATATAGTACCTTAATACGATAATACAAGTAGCTATATTATACGACCTACTCTATCTATCTATATAATATAAGGTAAGATACCAAATAGGCTTTACTTAACTCAAACCTAAGTAGTAATACGACTACTTCTAAGACTACTATTACAAGTAATACCTAACTACTACTTCTATCTCTAATACGAAAAAGGGGTATTACTTACCTCGTCGTTACTTGAGCTATACGAAGGTTACCTCTACTAATTATACCTTCTACTAATTAGGCTACTACTAAGAACTTCGGCGCTAATCTAGTACTCCAACAACTAGCTAGGGGCGTTAATCTAATAAATTACGAGCTAAAGGTATTCTACTCTAACGGACTACTATAAGTCGAGTAACGTAGTATAAGAGTATATTATATAATTACTAATAGAGGACCTAAGCTAATATAGTATAGCCTACTATCGTATATAGAAAGATTACGTACTATAGCTCTAGCTATATATTGTTCTTCGATAGCAAAACTTATATTTTCGGTAGTAATTAAACTAGTAATTAGCTAAAGTACGTAGTTAGAGAGCCTAATCTCTTCTAGTACTTCGACGTAGACTTCCTCTATATCTAGTTCGAAGATAACAAAGGAAATATCAACCTCTACTACTAACTCTATCTTAAGGTAATCGGCGATTCTAATAGTATAAATAAGAAGTAATATAATATTAGTAAGCTCTAGATAGTATTAAGTGTCGTATCTAATAACTACTAGGTAGGCAATTACGACAATTATAAGTACTAGCTACAATATACTATTAACTCTATAGAGTACTTATAGGACGAAAGGACATTAAGCTTTAGAGCCTAGTAACCTACTAGAGGTAGCACAAAATATCATAGTAATAACTTGGACCTAATAGTATATAGATAGCTACTATAACCTTGATTTTAATATACGAGAGTTATATATAGTAGTATTTAGATATATAGTTGAGAAACTTACTTTAGAGTAGTATAGATTATATCGATACGTCTATAATCTATACTATAGTATTATATGTAATATATAGCTTCTACTATCTAGAGTAGCCTAGCTATAATTACTATTATAGTAGCTACTAATATACTCGGAAGGTACTAGAGTCGAGCGAAACGTAGCCTTCCTAGCTACTAGCTTACTCGTAAAGTACCGAATCGAGTAGAAAGTAGCCTTTCCTACTATTAGTTTACTTAAAAGGTACTAGAATCGAGCGAAACGTAGCCTTCCTAGCTACTAGCTTACTTTTTAAGTACTAGAATCGAGCAAAACGTAGCCTTCCTAGCTACTAGCTTACTTTTCGAGTACTAGAATCGAGCAAAACGTATACGTCCTAGCTACTAGCTTACTTTTCGAGTACTAGAATCGAGTAGAACGTATACGTCCTAGCTACTAGCTTACTTTTCGAGTACTAGAATCGAGCGAAACGTAGTATATCCTAGCTATTAGCTTACTTTTCGAGTGCTATAATCGAGCGAAATGTAGTATGCCCTAGCTATTAGCTTACTCTAGACGAGCTTGGATCGAGCGAAATATATTATGTCTTATTCCTTATCTCAACGAGTGTACTAATAGACAATAGAGTACTATCGTCGCCTACGTAACGAGTTAATACTACTTAAGAGCTCGACTATTATACTACGTAGTAGCACGCATTTACCCGTTACTATAGCCTTCGAACGAAGTAGCGCCAATAGTTGCAATTTACGTCTTAGTAATAAACAATACTAGCTATTCGATAGTAAGTATATTTATATTATCTATATAAAGACTATAATAACTATTTACCTTACTAATATAGGTAGCTATTATATTGCCCAAGGTATCTCTCGTCTACTCCGTAGTACTATTACTCTAGTTCTACCTAGTATATTACTCTATCCACGCCTACTAGCTAGAGCCTATATACTATATTTCCCTAGCTAGTACTACTACGCTCTTAATCTACTCCTCGAAGTAAGAAGTCTCGATCTAGTCTACGGCCTCCCTAATCTTGATATTATTACTACTATATATACTAGCTTCGTAAAGTATAGTAGGCTCTAGACTATAGAGAAGTATATAACATATAGCGCGCCCAAACCTCTCGATATTATTAATCGAGTAAGCGTAGTCGAACTACTATATAGTTAGTAGAATAAATACTAAATAGAGTAGATAATATACCTTAATGTCGTTACCTCCGAAGTACATAAAGACCTCGCCTTACTAGATAACTACAAATAGCAAAACGCGCTACTTATAGTATCTCTAGACCCTAACTTACTAAATCGTACTTATCTCGATAATTAGTTCGAGTAGATAGAAGGTATTTGTATTTCGAGAAGGCTCTTAACGATATTAATCGAGTATAACCTACTTGCGTTGTTTGTTTGTTTAAGTAGAGAGTAGTAGTATGTTCTTATTCGAAGGTAGTTAGTAATATTAATTATCTATAACCTATCTTATATATCTACTAATTAAGGCGGAAGGCCTAGAGATATAATAACGTAGAAATCTCCTACCTTATACTCATTTCGGCTTTAGTAGATAGGTACGTAGTTAAAGGTAGGTATAGCTATACTAACTATATTAGTAGGAGTAGATATCGTATTTAGAAGAGTAACGCTATAGAAGCTATAGCTAGTATACGTATAGACTACTAGTTAGGAAGGTAGGAACAAATGCTTTAAACAATCTCCTTATATACTACTAAGTAGATTTATTTACTAATTATCTTCTATTATATACTACGCGTTTAGTAATGCTTTTTACGTCGCGTTTTATACTACTTTGCGCGCATTTAGCATAGCCTATATATCAAGATATAGTAGAGCTAATAGGAACGCGTCTATATATATAAACAATATTAGTATTAGATAGTAGTACGACGCGCCTCGGCTACTAGAATATACGTTATATAGAGTATAGCTATTACTAATTATATTAGTATATTAAGAATATCGAGAGTATTTTATAAACAAGCGCTCCTTTAAGAGCTATATAAGGTACTATCTAAAGTATTACATTACTATAGACGACTACTTTAGAGGCTATAGAATACTTGTATCCGACCTAGATAATACGCTCTAATAGTATTCCGACGAAGATATTCGCGATAAAGGCTACAATAGTACTAGTAGTATATCTAATATTGCCTACGAGGATATATAACTATATCCTAGCAAGTAGGCCTATGTAGTAGAAGAGGAAGAGTAGCTAGATTCGTATAGATATAATGTATTAGCTATATAACCTAGGCTATACTATAGTAGAGTAGAAGATATCGATATAGGGGAATCTAATATAGATAGGAGATTAGATAGAGGTACTAAGGCTACTACGTAGACTAATACGTTTAGTACTACTAATACGAGTACCTCAAATACAACCTATACAATAAGGCGCAATAGTATTAGACCTCTATCTATAGCTACGATAGTATATTTACGGCTATTATTCGAGAGCTTAGAGAGTATTACTACTAGAGTAAGTATTAGAGAAGTAACTCGAGACTATCCTACTATCAAACCTCTTATATAATAGCAATCTCGTTTTGACAAGATATTTGCTAAATAGGTCAAATAAGTTAGTATATCGGGGAATACTATCGACTATCTCTTAAAGGATCTAAGCTCGTAGCCTTTACTAGATAGCCTAAGCTAGAAGAGCTCGGATTAGCTAAATATACTAATAGAGGACACGGCGTCCGAGAAGATAAAGAAGGCATACGAATAGTAGAAGCTAATAATAACAATATTAGCTAAGGAACAAAGACTAGAGGAGAAGGAGTTTATTCTATAGTATAGATCGATTAGACGTATTATAGAGTTCTTCCTAGTATATAATACTTTCGAGTACGATATCGAATATACCCTATATAGACTTATAATAGCTAACTCAATACTACGAAGGATCTATAGTAAGATATTGTCTTGTAATTAGTAGTAGGAGTAGTAGAAAGTAATTAATATTCTAGGTATTACTATTATACCTCTAATTATCTCGATAGACAAGATACTCGTTACTAACTACTCTAGCTACGTCTCTACCTATCTAGTATACTTGTCTATTAGTAACCTACTATCTTATATTCGGAACTCTAATATATAGCCTAGTAGTTTCCTACTTAGTATACTACCTATCTACAAAAAGGGCAACGTTATCTCCAAGTAGTAGTATTATTACGACTATATAAGCAAGATATTCGAGGAGGTTAGGAACGCCGTACCTAGGAAGGGCTAGGATATAGACTACTCTAATAGACAAGTATACCGATACTTCTCTATTATAGTAGTAATAGCTATCGATTATAAGGAACAAGTATTAGTTACTAGTATTAGTATACTAAAGTATTACTTAGTCTATTAGATCGAGCCTAATAGACGAGAAGACCTCTCTTATCGAGTACTATAGTAGATATACGAGACCTAGAAGTCGTAGCTATAGTAATAGAGAGATTACTAAACGTAGTATAAATAGCTACGAAATATATTACTAGAAGACAATATATTATAGAAGGCTATATACGACGTAGAATACTTTACCTAGAACCTTAGGCTATACGTAAATATATATAAATCGATAATGTCGGATATACTATATTAGCTCTTAACTAGTATTCTAGACTATACGATAGACTAGGCTATAAGTATACTATAGGCTAGTACAATTATTAAGGGTACTATACGATACAAATCTATATTTAAGTAGATAGAACGTAATAGGTATAGTATTAGAGACACAATACTAAAGAAGGCTATAGTAGCCTAGATAATCGACAATTACTTCTTCTTAATACTAGTTATATAAGGATTAAAGTACTTTCTAGTATACTCTTTATATTCTAGGTAGATAGGTAATAATATAAAAGGTATTCTAGCCTAGATAATACTAGTACTAGTACCTCTACTTACTAAGATCGAAGAGCTATAAGGTATATAGTTCCTAAAGTTACTAGCTAACTTCTATATCCTAGTAAACTACTACGTCTATAATAAGGATATACTAAGGTATATAGACTTGGCGCTAGGAGGTATAGATACGTTTAAAGAGTACTTTTAGCAATACTACGCTACGAAGTTAGAGAAGGACAAGGCTAACTATAGTACTAGAAACGGTATAGGTAGGAAGGTAAGCGTAACGAATACTAAGAAGTATACTAGCGTTATTAAAGAACTAAGAGGCAACTTTAACTTCTTAAAGTTCTATACTCTAATATACTTTGTCGACATAATCAAACTATTTAGAAATATACCTAGCTTAGATACTAGAGTATTCGAATATAAGTATGTTTATATTAAAGGTAACTATACTAATACTAATAAGTAAGCTAGTTAGGAAGATTAAGTTATAGAATACAATACTTATAATATAAGTTAACTAGAGTAGATAGATAATAGTCGACTACATATATTAATAGTAGACGAGAATATCGTCTAGTATAGTATAATGTCGGCCCAAATACCAACTATATACGTCGACGTTAATAAATTCTTCGGATAGAATAAGGATAATAATCTTCGATAGTAAGGTTTTAAGTCGAGCTAGATTATATAGCCTTCTATCGAGCTCTAGCTAGACCTAGCCTCTCTTCCTACGTTTCGCCTCTCTATTACGACATTTGTACGAGAATAGTAGAAGGCTTATAGATTCCAACGACTTGGAGACTTATATAAAGGTACTAACCTACTACAAGTAGAGAGGAATCTTCCCTTTATAGACGAACTATTATTGCACTTCTATAGCTCTATTAAGTATTAGAAACGTACTAGAAAGGAACCTAATAATCCCAAGTATTGTAAAGAAGATGCTATTAGATACGCGTAGTATTAGAATAGTTAGAAAGGTAATAAATACTATAACTAGGCGTAGATCTATAATAGTAACGATACCTAAGGTACCTAGAGTAGCTTCTTACCTAGCCAAATTATATATTCGATTACAATATAAGAAAGCACGGATTTTATAGACATATTAATCTCGAATAGTAGGAGCTATAATATAGATATTAGTATAATACCTATATATAGTAGTACGATCTTCTACGTATATAAACTATTAACCCTAGATACTATAGTCGATCCTACTTACGGGATAATAGAGATTATACCGATAGGTATTAGCCTCTACTATAGAGAGCTAAATGGTATTAGGATATATAGTATAGCTAGTATCGTATATAGTATCTATGTTTATCTAGTAAATAAGCGTATTACTAGGTCTAGGAAGATATATATTAACAATACGGTCGATTTCGAGTTATTTAACCTGTTCTTTAACAAGGACTTCGAGTAGTAATAGGCTATTAGTATCGTTAAGGCAAAAGCTATAGTAAGGAATACTAGAGTTAGGTAAGGATATTAGAGAGACTACCTTACTTAGTAGCCTTTATATTAGACTTGGTACTAAAGATAGCTCTTATAAGGTTTGGGTTCTTTGCTAGGTTACTATTATATAGCTTGTTCCTATACTAAGCTTATACTCGTAGAAATAGTAATCTATAATATTAGTAACAAGAGTATTAGGACTTAAGCCCTAGTTCGTTATAAGAAGGATAGTCGTATTAGTTTATATAACGTATTGATCTTATATCGATTAAGATCTTCGTACTTCTTCTACAAGCTTACTAGAATATAAGCTTCGTTTACGAAGTAGAGAAGGTTTAGTAGCTCGTATATCTAGTAAGAGGTAGCTCGAATATAGGCCTAGAATATATACGTTTAGTATAGACATATATATCTCGCCTACAAATTAGGCTATATCTACTACTACGACGATACTACTCGAGTTACTACTCTAGTTTAAGAGCTTACTCGACTACTATTACTACGCAAGTTCGTCTTATTTACCCTAGACACGAAAGAATAGGATAGCTTCCCTACTTAGAACTTTTTCAAAGCTTAGGATACTATTAAGACTCTAGTAGAAAACGCTATAGTACCGACTACTATTAAGGAGGCGAAGAAGAGAGGAAAGAAGAAGAAAGTCGAAAAGTCGAAGTCTATACTTACCTCTAAGGACAATACTACCCCTTAAGTGCTAAGGAGTCGATATTAGGACAAGTAACAACTATATCCGAGCCTATAGAGGTAGAACTACTAGTTTTGAGAGATATTAGCCTAGTACTATTATTAGAAAGGTCCGATAAGAAGAAATATAATAAACGAAAGACAAGAATATAGACCTCCAAGAACGAGGAAGAGAGTAGCTTAGATAGTAGTAGTAGTAACTAAGAGTAAGTAAAATTCGTCTTATGGAATAGCTACCCTATTAGCTACTCCTAGTACTAGCTTATTACTAGAACCGAGAAAACCAAAGAGGTACTATTAAGGAGAAGGAGAAAGTCTTGCTACGAAACTACTTAAGGTTACTAGTAAGCTATTTAGAGAAGACCTCGATAGCCTTTATAGAAAGAAGAAGAAGACTTACTACGAAGTCGAGCCCAAGTATAGATAGATAAACAACTCCTTAAGAGGCTTCTAATATATCTACTAACCTAGGTCTAACGACAATAGGCTATAGTATCTAATATAAGTAATCGAGCTAATCTATAGTATAGGCTACCTAGGCTATAAACCTTATTGCCTAGTAGGTATACTATAACTTCGTAAATTTGACAACAAGTACTCTAGAATCTAGTAGAGAACTAAGCGAAATACAAGTGCTATTTACTTTTACTATAGATAGTAGAGGCGTAGATACTTATTTGGTATATGTTTCGGGTCCTTACTTTAAACGTATACGTTTGTATCGTAATAGTAGTTCTAGCTTTACTTAGTAAGTACGTTTCGTAGTATATAAGCTTACTAGCGCGTTACTTCCTCTTTTAGATACGATAGCTCTAACCTTTTACCTCTTACTAAGGTAGGTATATACTTCTACTATTGTTACTAACTATAAGTAACTCTTACTACAATCTATATACTTCGACTCGATAATAATACTAGCCTTATAATCCTATTCCCTAGCTACCCTATTATATACCAACTATCCTTACTACGACCTATATTATATTAGTATATACTACCCTAATATAGCTATATAGTACCCGAAGCTAAGTATAGTATAGAAACGTAACTTCGGTAGTAACTATAGATAGGTATAGCTAAGACTAAACTAACCTCTAGTCCCCTATTACGAAGGTTAAGATAGTCCTTATATAACCTATACGTATAACTTAAGACTAGTACGTATAGATTAATATCGTTTGAAGTATACTAACAAGTAGTAGCCTATACTAGTATATAGCGAGATTGAATACGACGACGAAGCCTATAGTCTACTCTTCGATAGTAATAGATATCTCTTTAGTAGCTATTAAGACAACTACGTATTCTAGTACTCCCTACTACTAAAATATCTTTACTAGTTCGACGTTAACTTCTTATATATACCAAAGAGTAACAACGACTACTTCTAGATCTAGCCTAAGCTAGCTAGTAGAAGCGACGATAGTAAGAACAATATACGTTACAATACGATAGAGAAGGTAATAGAGGAGATTAAGTAGGTATACGATACTAATAACTATTGTAGTAATAGTAGAATACGTATATTAAGCTTCGACCTATTCGTATTAGAGGAGGTCTAGGTAGATAGAGTATTCGTAGACTTAGTATACCGATTAGCCTAGTCTTAGTAGTCTTCTATATAGAGTAGGGACTAAGGCTAATACTTCACGAGTTAATAAGAGTAAGGTAGTAAGCCTAAGGTATACTAGGTAGTATTGGAGTCTAGGCTTATAGTAATGACTTTTCTTAGTATATTATAGTAATCTTAGAGCGTAGCTAGGCCTTCCTAGTCAAACTATAATTATGTAATATCCCCTCTTCCTAATTCTATCTTCCTAGTACTACGACTAACCTAAGTACGAACCTACTACTTTGTAGATCTCAAGCCCTTCGATAGTATTACTATATAAACTATAGGCTATACGAAAGAATATGTCTTAGGAGCGTTTATTCCTACCTTACTTAATAACTATAGTACTAGAAGGGATTACTAGCGCGACGACTACTATTACGAGCTAATTAATACCGAATAGTAGTAGAAGTGCTTTCTAGATAGTATACTATTAAGTTTTCTAAGATATACGAAACGTATTCGAAACGTAGAGGCCTAAAGTACAATAGAGTATACTAGGCTATATATAGCTAGCAATTACCTTAGATAAAGACTATAGAAGGGGAGAATCGACTATATAGAGTAGAGTAGGTAGGAATATAAGTAGTAGGTATCTAAAGTCTACGCCTCTCGTAGCTCTTCGATTGGATTTGCTAAAGGTATAGCTAGGTCTAGGTAAGACGATCTTCTACTTAGATAGGCTTAAACGTAGCTTCGACAATAGCCCTAGAGGTAATTTAGTAGGTATAGTCGACACTAGAGTAGTCTAGCGTCTCGCTATTTAGCTAATAGGAGCTTAGAAAGATATAGCTAGCTATGTCGTTAGGTAGGTCTAGGCTATTTTTATTAATATACTAGAAGGTATATTAGACAACTATTAGATCTAGATTACGTCGACAGATCTCTCCTTTAAGATCTAGTCTAGTACTATAGTACTACTAGATAAGCTACTCTAGCTAGTTACGTACTATCTATACCTTATAATCGATACCTAGTAACTTAGAGTAGTAACTTATAGCTCCTTATTCTCTAAGAAGAAGAGGGTTTATAAGGCACGGAATCTCGAAGCCTAGTACAATTACTATATTGCGGAGTACTTTAAAGAGTAGGAAGTACTTAGTAAGGTATCGCCTATAGCTTAAGAGCTAGAGATAAAGGCTAGTAATATAGCTTAGGTCTCGTCTACGCTAGGCGTAGACGGATATAAACGTAAGGTCTAGTCCCTAGTAACTTGCTTCGCGTACTATAACGTTGTAGTAATAGATACTATAGATATATTTGTACGTAAGATTAAGTATAGTCTAGTAGTAGTATTTGGAGAGAGGATTCTATACTATCTTATTAGTAATCTCTATAGGATAGACAATAAGTACTCGAAGGGCTACTAGAGTTAGTATTAAAAGACACGACTATATATACTAACTAACCTATAGACTAGAAGTAGGTAATACTAGTAGGAATTAGTAAGGCAAAATAAATAGTACTAACGCCTCTAAGTAATAGTATTATATTATTAAATATCTTAAGAGCTAATACTAGTATTTAAGGATCTACTAATAGCTCGACTCGATATATAGCTATTAAGATAGTTGATAATCGTAATAAGTTTAACTTACCTATCTAAATAATAGGTAGATAGACTATTACCTAGGGACGTTAGTTATAGGATCCTATATATATTAGTATATAATACTTTAGGCTTCTTCTATCGGAGAGTACTAGAATATTCACGAGAGCTTGTATTGTCTACGTTACGTACTAAAACGTAGGAGACGTAGAGCCTTTTAGGAGATATTCGTACGTTTAGTATATTATAGAGCTAGGTACGAGATCTAGACTACGTCTAGTATATAACGTAGCCTAACGTACTAAACGTAGTCGAAAGTTACTAAACGTAGCCGAAAGTTACCAAACGTAGCCTAAACGTACAATATATAGCTTAAGTACGTTTTAACGTCTCGTAACGAAATAGCTCTAATTCTATATATATTATAAGTATATTCGCTAAAGGCTTTCTAGCTACTAACCTACAATTTGATCTCGGGATAGAGCTATTCCTAATACTCGTATAAGGTATATATATAGAGTTAACTACTAGTATTAACTGGGAGATAGTAGTATAAAGGGCGTCGTAGCTTTCTAAAGCTAGTAAGTTAATATATAAAGTATGCTTTATAAGAGCTAATAACCTATATAAAAGTTACGTAGATAGTTATAGCGTAGTTCTAGAGGTAGTACTTGTGTTTTAGTACTAGTATATAGTAGAGATAAGGATATTCGATTGGTGTTATATATAGTAAGTATTATAAATATATTCGTTTAAAGTACTTCTTAAGGTTACCCTTTCTATAAAAGCTCTTTTGGCGATTATCGTACTATAGGGCCTTATTACTAAGATAGAATATATATTATATTAGAAGATAGATTACTAGGTAGTTATTCTACTAACTATAACTTGTAGCTTCGATCTTAATACCTCTACTCGGTAGGTATATCTAATAGACTCGTTATTCCTAATATCTATAGAGAGTACTAATAGTATTAATAGCTTCTAAATGCCTTATACTTTCTTCTTATAGATTAGAAGTAGTAAAAGTAAGTAATACTACTACTACCTAGTACCTTACTATACTTAGACTATTATTAATAGGTTACTTGAGCTTACTAGTAGCGTAGCTTATAGTACCTAAATCGTTTGAGCTATAGTTTAGCTATGCCTCGATATCTACTACTAGCTAAGTTTTACGGAAATAGGTCTAGCTATCGACGAGTAATTTGCGTACAACTATTCGTTTAGTACTTCGTAGGTCCCTTTCTACTTATTTGTAGAGATAATACGTAGGAGTGCCTTTCGTACTCGTAATAGTTCCTAAGGTATCCTTGATTTTTTTCCTAAGTTACTCCTTCTTTCTATATAGTAATCTAACTTCTAGGTATTAGACTACGTCTATAGATTAGGTTTCGGTTAACTTCCGTAGGCGTTAGGTGTCTATACTATAGAGTATTCTACTTATAACCCTTATAATAGACGACTATAGCTCTAAGTCTCGATATACTACCTAGGTGTCTTGTATTATATAATAAGAGAGGTAGTTATACTAGAAAACGAGCGAATTTGTATACTATAATATTAAATTCTATTAAGAATCGCTAATATAACCTATGTGAATTAGCTAGTTCCTATATATATATACTAGGAAACTTACTACTACTATTAAGAGCCTTGCTATTACTATAGTAGAAATAATATAGACTAACTAAGAACTCGAATCTAGTAACTATCGAGAGTATAGACAATCTCTTCTAGAGCTAGTTATTAGTTACTACTACGGATAATAGGGAGAGACTATATATCTATTATTCGATTTTCTAGAATATAGGTATACTATAAATATCTAGTTTAAATAGTAGCTCTTACTAGTTACGTTCCTAACGAATACGTAGGCTAAAAAGCTATTCTAGACTAATTAAGCTAGGCGCCTTAAAGACTTCGTTAGTAAAGATTAGTCCAAGTAGTATAATCTACGAATAAAGTAGGAGATAAGACTTACTAGGAATATTAGGAATAGAGAAGGTATTCCTATACTACGTTAGTATTAATAACTTTAGTAACTACTTAATACTAAATATATATATTCTTCTAGCTAAGGTAGCTTTTTGTGTCCTTGAACATAAACTCGAGTAATACTCGAGGCTAGTTAGTACTATTTGGATTATAAAGTAGTATTACTTTGAGATTCTCGTAATATAGTACTAGAAGAGCTCCTAGGTAGTTACTAGTTATTCCTACTAGCTATAACAATAGCGTAAGTTATACTTACTAGTACTTATGATCTAGCGTTACTTTACTAGATATCTAGAGTGTCTTTAATAGCTCGAATTCGTCTTTAGTATAAACAATAGGCTTAGACTTCTTTTTGCTACTAATTTTAAACTCTTCTACTAGGCGTTAGTAGACCTATTAATATATTAACTCTTCGTCCTTGTCGTCGAGTATTAATTAAGTACTTACTCTATATATCTAGCTCTTAGTTACGTAATCAACGAACTACTCTCTAGTCTCTATCTTATAGACGATATATAGTACGTTCTAATACGTCTATATAGAGGTAGTATATCGAATATTAGGATAGATAGTAAGGACCTAGTAGAAGAAGTAGTATAAAGTAGGTATTAGTATTATATATAGGGTTTCGATTAGTAGTTTACTAATAATATCGTAGTACCTAAGTCGTTATTAGTCTATTACTATAGTATAACTATATTATATATATACTAGTACTAAAGCTTCCTAACCTATATAACAAGTAATTCGGTACTTCTAGTATAGATCTTACGCGTTAGTTTCGTCGTATTATATCCTTTCTCTATCTACTAATAATATTTAGCTATATTAGCCTTAGGTATACTATACTAATATAAAGTTATACTAGCTATTACAAAGGTATAGGAATAGAGCTTAATAATAAAGTAGAGCAATCGATATTAGTAAGTAGAAGAGCTATAGAATAGTCGACCTTTATAAGGTCTAGAGGCTACTATAGTACTAGATATAACCTCGAAGAAAGGGTATATATCGCGCTAATAACGACGACTAATACTATAACCTAGTAGTTATAATAGAGGAGAAAGATCGCGTAAGATAAAATAGTACCTAGGTAGGAAGGCTATATATATATCTAAACCTTAGTAGTATAGAGGTAGGAAGATAGAAGACATAGACGGAACCTATAGGTAGGAAGAAAGCTAAAAGGTAGTTGAAAATTATATATAAATACCTAAAAGAGGATAACTCTTTGCTATATAGGTACTAAAAGTTATTATAATACTTACTACTAATATAGTATACTATACTATTAACCTAGAGCTATACTATACTAGTCTATAGTAATTAAAATAAGTAATATAGTATATAATACTAGTAATCCAAGTATACTATATCTTAGAAACAAAATAGTTATATATCGAATTACTCTTAGTAATAAGTAGTATTAGTAATAAGTAAGAAGTAATTAGAGAAACAAGTCTATAAAGCTAGTAAGTAGATACTATTCTCTAGAAATTAACCTATAGTATACTCTACTCGATTCTTTACTAGAGTATAGTACGAATATAGCTCTTAGTAGGTAATAAGATATTCTAAAAGTATATACTTACCTTACTTATTAATATATTAATAAAGCTTATATCTATATAGTAGATCTATTTCTCTAGTTTTCTAAGAAGAGTTAATATACTATATAAGTATTTAATACCTTATCTCCTATAAGTTAGATAGAAATAAGATATATATAGAGTTAGAGCTATAGTAAAGTAAGCTAATTTTAAATAGTATAAGCTTAAGGCTAAGGAGTACCTAGGCTTATAACCTATTATAGATTAGAAATAAGTAATTACTTAACTAGCCTTATATATTAAATTATAAGACTAGAGGGAGTATACTATAAATGGTTGCCTTATACCTAATAAGACGAAGTATATAAAAGCTCTTAGGAAAGTATAAATCAATTCGTATATTAATAAGACAAGTAAGTTCTTAGGCCTATATATGCGTACGTACTTAAGCAAGTAGTGGTATCGCATGTTGCTCTCTCTCGCAAGGCAAACTCACCTCCTTTCAACACTTACAATTAGATGCCTTACTACTGACACGCGACCCGCGATTCTCCGATAATTCTCCGACTCCTGCGATTCACGATAACGGGCAATTCGAGCAAAAGATCGCGAGAGGGGACGGCAAAGCTAACTACAAGCCATGAGCGGCTACTATGAGGACGACGCTTAGTACTACTTTTTGTTGGTTGCCCAGCCGCCGGAGGTCCTGAGTAGTCACAACCTACGCCCCCCCCCCCTCTATGGTGCCGCAGCACTCCTGGTTCTGCAAACAGGGTTCACCAATCCATGCATCAGTCAAGGACAATATCTAAAGGCAGCTGCTCTCGAAGGCAAGTTTCGTGCTCGATCATCGACCTTTTCAAAGCCGAACACCGCCAACGCATACTGAAACCGCATCGAATAATATCCTGAGCAGCGTCAGAACCTCATAAAGTCCTCAGCTCAACGGCAGCGTAAGCAATCCGCCCACGGTGTCCCTCTAATGTATGAATGACTTTTGGCTAGGATGTGCGGATTCGAGACACTGGTCTTCCAGTGTGGGCACAGCAACAAAGCTGTCACGATGAAGTTATGTGGGGCATACGGAACCACGAAGCAACACGCTTTCGACGACTTTCAGACCGCCATCAATTCCAAGTGTCAAGGTTGCAAGGCTGCAGGTGCACAAAAGGCAGTATCTGGTCCACGCTGAGGGACTTCACTAGGACGCCTTGTGTCAATGTCCGGACTGTGGGCAGCCTGAACATCTGCCGAATGATTCGATTGCGCTGTGGTCCCTTTGACTAGCTACGTATAAGACTGGAACATGGAGACAACAGGATCGTTATCTATCGCTACATATCGGTATGCGCTTTGTAGACAGTGTAGCTGTCGGTAATCGCGGGTGTTAAACTGCCTGCGAGAAATAATTTGGCTTTCCACCTTAGCCGTGCTCAGTGAGGCAGGACGTCGGCCGATGTTGTGCGGACTGGCACTTCCATGACTGATGCGAAGCACCGACCAGTCGTTTCGCGTGGCCCATCCAGCTTCGCCAATGGCTTACGAAGTGCGAGGCACGACCACAGATCATACTGTATGGGAAGGTCGGGACGGCGCTACGAAGGCCGAACCCGAAACGAGAGTTGTCCGGGTCCGCTGAGATAAGGCGATAGGGCCCTGACGCGCCGCTCCGCATGAATTTAGTCCACTTGACCACTAAATTCTTCAACTGTGCGATTTCCAATCCCTTCACCAATCATGGCCTTGTGCGGAACGCTGTGCTTCTGTACCGATTGCGGGGACCTCCTTCCTAGAGCCCGGCCAAGTCAGAGGACGATCAACTGCGACGTATGCGGAACCAGCAATGAGAGTATGCCTTCACCTTCAACTTCAATTCCAACAACTGCTCGCGTGGAAAGCTGACCTTAATGAGACAAGTGGCCACACAAAACCACTTCCGTATCGAAACCAAGCGCATTCCCTTCTCAACTCCGACAGCGGCTACAAGCAGGATTGCAAGAAGTTTCTTCTACGGATAAACAGCAAGGAAAGGTGATTCAGCAGGCATGCGAAAAATGCTCTGCACTAGAGTTGAGATACTTTGAGCTTCAGCTCCGAAGTGCGGACGAAGGCACTACACTCCTGTATCATTGCCTACAGTGTGGCCACAGATTCAAAGAAGATAATTAAGCGAGCGGTGAGTTCCACGCTCAGGCTACAAGCAGAGGCTGATACCTGTTGCAGGAAAGACATGGGGAAGCTCCGCACAGCACGACGAACACTGTAGGCGGCGGCCAGGAGAAAGAGGGTACGGCTTGTATGAGATCGTGAATGCACAGAGTCATGATCATCTATAGCGAGCCGTAATTGAGAGATTTACTTGGGTGGAGAATACGTTCAGATCGCCGCCCGGTGGGCCCACTCAGCGGCACAGCGGTCCGCATCTCCGTGGTGAGTTCTCGAACACACCAAACCTTCACCTGATGTCCTCCCGATGCATCGACAACAGTATATGAAGTATACACCCCCATCTCATGAGACGATTCCCCCTGATTGTCATCTCCAGAACCAAAACAAGATCCGCCAAACCCGCTCTTAGTCACATCATCGCCATGTACTTCCCCATCCTCGATAGGCCAACACTGCCGACATGTCGCCGGCAGCTCCTCAGGAACCACGCCCTGTGTCGGCCGACGTCGGGTCGCCAGATACAAATATCTTCACTCATCGTGAACATCGCCCATGACCACACAAGCAACCGCTGAATAACCCCGCGGACAACTCTGGTTCGCTCGAGACTCTCTCCGCACTAGCGTTCACCTCGAAAGCCCGATAGTCCAAGCAGCCATGGCGGCGGCCAATGAAAGTAATGGCGAAACTCCAACGTATCTGCAAAAACTGCGATCTATCCCAAGGCAGCCTTTCCTCTTTGGTCCCTCCCCAATCCAGTACTTGCCCCGACTCACGAAAGAATTGAGTCCCAACGGCGACGTCCGAATTTGGGCCAAACGCGACGACTGCAGCTCCGGTCTCGCCTACGGTGGCAACAAAATTCGCAAACTCGAGTACCTCCTGCCCGCCGCTCTTGCCTCCGGCGCGACACACCTGGTCTCAATCGGCGGAATCCAGTCGAACCATACCCGCGCAGTGACAGCAGCAGCTACGGCTTGTGGATTGAAGGCCGTAACGATTCAGGAGAAGTGGGTTCCCATTGATCCACCTTTGTATGACAAGACTGGCAATATCTTACTGTCGAGATTGATGGGCGGTGACGTGAGAACTAATGACGAAGGGTTCCATATTGGACATAAGGAAGCCGCGAAGGATGCGGTGGAGGAAGTGGAGAAGCAGGGTGGAAAGCCTTACTATATTCCTGCTGGGGCGAGTGATCATGAGCTTGGGGGTTTGGGGTTCGTAAATCTCGTTGTGGAGGTGGCGGAGCAGGAGCGTCAACTTGGGGTTTTCTTCGACACGCTGGTGGTGTGTAGTGTCACTGGATCTTCCCACGCGGGACTGATTGTGGGTGCCGTAGCGGAGGGTAGGGGACGTAAAATCATTGGGATAGATGCGAGTGGGAAAGTTGAGGCAACCAAGGAACAAGTCGCGAGGATTGCGAGGAATACGGCGAAGCTACTCGATCCCAAGTTGGAGATACCGGATAGCGCAATTGTGCTGGATGAGAGGTTTCATGAGGGTATATATGGAATCCCAGGACCGAGCACGATTGAAGCGATGAAGTTGGCGGCGAGGACGGATGCGCTGATCACGGATCCGGTGTATGAGGGAAAGAGTATGGCTGGGTTGATTCAGCTTGTAAGGGAGGGAGCGATCGGAAAGGGAAGCAATGTGTTGTATGTGCATCTCGGAGGACAGCCTGCACTCAATGCTTATTCGAGCTATTTCGAGGAGTAGCTGCTGTATAACCATACCCGTGACCCTCACCCATCCCCTTTGCCTGTTTATTGCGGTCTGCGCTTCATCGTCTCGAATTTCCTGATCGTCTCGAATCCTATCATGGCAATTTTCATGCTTCAGGATGTTTCACTCATGTCGGAACGACTGTCTAGCCATTCAACCATTCATCATTTCATAGCGACGAGCAGTCTCCATCTTGCCCATGAGGTATCGCACGACCTCGGGCAGCACTTTTGGCAGCACATTCTCCGTGATGGCGCCACAGTCCCCAGCACTGTAAGTGGGACACAGGACATCATCGGGGTCCTCGACCTGATTCTCGTCATCCGCCGAATGATCGTCTCCATCGACCGCCGTGTTCGATGTCTGTGGTGGACCATCGACGTCGGCACCAGTCTGTGAAGTCTCGCTGCTCTCAAAGCGCTTGAGCTCTTCCTCGAGTTTTGTGTGCTTGGCGTTGATATCGCCGACGCCGAGGAGCGACAAGTCGATCCGCTCTCCATACGGGACGTGAAAGCTGTGCTTCCAGGTGATGCCGCTGCCGCTCAAAAAGCTCTGGAAGAACAAAGAGTGGACCTCGCCAGTGATGATGTTCTGCGGATCGATCATAACGACGGCGTTGATCTTGTCGGTCATGTCTGCGCGGCGCTCGTCGAGCCAGAGGGAGTCCAGGGTACTGATGGTGTGTTCGGCGCTGTCACCGATGGTGATGATGTAGAGTCGGGATCGGGGATCGACGAGGCGAGGAATGATGTCGTCAAAGGCGGCGGCGATGTGGTCGCGGGGTTCGCGGTGGCCTGGAGGTGGTCAGTGTGGGTGATCTCGAGGGGGGATGAGGTCTCATACCTGGCACTTTGTTGTACTCGTCAGAGATGTCGTATACCGGGCTACGCGCGGTGGCGCGAGGTCGGCAATCCCAGGTAACTTGCGACATTGACTTGTTCTCGATGCTTGAGTAGAGGAGCTGGCCTGGATTGAGGATGATCATGCCGGGAGTACTCCCCTGTGCGAAAGTCAGTGGGCGTGGCGACGCGCGTGAAGGAAAGGTGTAACTTACGTCGCACCTGTCGATCCCGAGTTCTGCAGTGCTTGCCGCCAGATCCTCATCGTAGTCTGCCTTCGAGACCTCCTGACGTACTGCCTTGCGCTCTGCCTGATCCTTCACCATCTTTGCCAGTCCCACGACAGATCCTTGCTCGATGCCTCCCCCGTTCATCAAGACTCGATATGCCCATATGCCTGCGTCTTGCCTACCCGCTGCTGCTTCGCCTATCACGATGATAACATCGCGCTTGGCGCGAAGCTTACTCACCTCTGTTGCCAGCAAGGTGACATGTGCCTCACTTGGCTTGGTGGTGTTGATCTCACCGTCGCTGTCGATATAGATCTGCTTGATATCGAACTCGCTCTCGAGTTCGCTTGCTACGACTGTGCGTGCGGCTTCGTGGATCGCCTCCTTGCGGCGATCATTGGTGTCGTGGTCATCACTGTTGAAATAGTCGAAGTACTGTGGCGACGACTCGTCCTTTCTTACGAAGGTGCCGTTGCGGAGCTCGAAGCCCAGCTTGTCGAGTTCTGGTGGGAACGCTAGTGCTTGTGGCGGTGCTCTGCAGATGAACATCTCGTCTGTGGTGTTGGTAGTGGTGGTGATGTGGTGTGGATGGAAAGAAAGAAGCGGAAGTGAAGGCGCGAAGTTTGTTTCTATCAACAGGTGAGGTTATGAATTTGAGACGTTAGCGCCGCCGAGTATCCTTGTCAAAACGGCCGCGCGTGTGAGGCTGTTGGCACATGCGAAGCTTAAAGCGAAGATGCCATCGCCTCAAGCTATGCAGTATCTCGTCCATCGCAACGAGTGCCATACTGCCATCAAAACCTTTCGCTCTTCTGGCTCGAATGCTTGGAAGCAAGGTGATGCCCACAGTATGACGCGCTCGGAGCGTTGAAGTCTGCTTCGTTACTGACGTGGAAAGCCAAGGTGAGAAGAATCGCTGCCAGAGCGATATAGAGAAGCTCTCAGAACCGGTCGGATCGCGTCAAGCGACCTCGAAATCCCAAGCAAAGGACTACAACTCGGGCACCCAAGCTACAATGCCACCTCCATCACCGACAATTCTCTCGAGTCATGCCACTCCGTCCGCATTGTTCTCGCCTCCATGATCTCATTCGGACCTTCTTGGCCCTATCCCGGATGTGAACAGCGAATGCTTGATCTCCTCCCCCGTCGTTCGAAGCTCAATCCGCCTTAGCCAGATACTGGAGACGTATCAAGACTGGTGCCCATTTGACTCGTCCTCGACTGATGTGAGCACATTTGATGGTCTGGCTGCTGCAAGATCACCGACCCAAACGCTGATAAGTCCGGGAAGACGATCTATATCCCCATTTCTGGTCCCGGGAAGGAAGTGGAGGAGATGTTACTGAACGGGCAGAAGAGACCAAATCTACATTTCGTCTTCGGCTTGGAAAGTGTGGAGGATACGGAGGCTACGGGAAAGTACTTCGAAGAGAAGGAGGTTGAGATTGTCGCCTCTGTCCAGTCCTTTGGAACCTCTTGCAGCATCCACTGACTCCAAGACCGATGGAGCTGCTGGTCGGAGCATGCTCAGTATGAACGCGGCCGACAATGCAGAGGCTGTCTTTTGACCAACTATTGCCATTTCTAGCCGAGCTCAGCAGTCTCATACCCCTGAGTCTTCGACTCTCGCCTCGCTGCCCTCAACGCTCTATAATGCACGTTGCTGCAGCCGCGGCTTAGCAGTATTCCCACGATGCTCTGAAGCATGTTGTTCATCGGGAAACTGCTCCTGCTGTCGTATAGATGAACAACTGCCGAGGTTTCGGTCGTCGATTTCTTACTGCTGTAGTGGTTGCCCTGCAATCCTACGCTTCCCAATCGCCTGAAGCAAACCTGTCGCCGTTCTCGTTCTTCCACATCTACCGTCTGCTGGGCAGTTGCGGCCACCTTCGGTAGTTGCTGCTTATGTCTTCTGTTTCCGGAGAGGCAATTTGGATCGGTACATCTTGCGAGTCTGGAGCCGTGAAGTTTCAGCTGGCGTTGATGTGGGATGAACTGCATCAGAAACAGGTCCGTCTTCAGTAGTCGTAGCTACGGCTCGCGGTGTGAGCTCAACTGCATCCTCAGCAACATCATCCGCCGCACTGCAGATGAAATTGTCGTTGTTGCTGTCATTAGCCCTTCCAGCTTCGAGCCGAGTCTGAAGAAGCGGTTCCTTGTGCTCCACAATAACGTTGCCGCCTGTGTCCTGCAAGTTCAGCTTCGCCTGTTCCTTCCGTGCTCGACGTAGTAGACGCTTCGAGCCGAGTCGATGGGGGTGACCTTCCGCGAGCACTCGATTCCGGATTGCTACCACTTGCTCTAGTAACCGTACCGCCTTCTCAACTTGCCAGTGCTCGACCGGCTCTATTAATAGGTATGCACGGGCGAGCTCGTGCTTCGAGCCGAGTCGATCGGGATGATCTTCCGCAAGCACCTGATTCTCAACTGCCACTACATGCTCTAGTAGGCCTATAGCCTTTTCGACTTGCTGGTGCTCGACTGGTCCAATTGATAGGTATGCTTTAGCAAGTTCGTACTGTGAGCCGAGTCGATAGGGGTGATCTTCCGCGAGCACTCGATTTCGGATTGCTACTACTTGCTCTAGTAACCGTACCGCCTTCTCGACTTGCCAGTGCTCGACCGGCTCGATTGATAGGTATGTACCAGCCAGCTCGTGCTGCGAGGCTAGCCAGTCTGGATGGTCTTCCGCGAGTACTCGACTCCGGATTGCTACTACCTGCTCGAGTATCTGTACTGCCTTCTTGACCTGCCCATTCGCTTTATATGCGCGACAAAGCTCGTGCTGCGAGGCTAGCCGATCGGGATGGTCTTCCGCGAGTACTCGATCCCGGATTGCGACCACCTGCTCGAGTAGCTGCACTGCCTCCTTGACCTGCCCATTAGCTAGATATGTACCAGCCAGCTCGTGCTGCGCAAAAAGCCTGACACTTTTCTCCTCAAAAAGGTTCAAGGTCCGTTCACGTGATTCCTCCAGCCAGCTCACTGCATCTCTTGTCCTCCCGTCGATCTGCAAGCATCGCCCGACTTTGATACAGATCTTGGCCCAGATCTCACTTTGCTTCTCTCCCTCATACGTCCACACACGAGCAGCATGGGGCATGTAATTTCGCCAACCCTCTCGATTCTCCCAAGCATCTGACGGGAAGATTTCGTAAAGATGCTCGAGGGCCTGTTTGTGCACCTCATCCATCATACCTTCCTCTTGCACCCACACGCGCGCTGCCACATGGACCAAGCGATGCATGTCATACATCTCCTCACCCGTTCCAAGTGCGGACCCTGGCGCGATGAACGAGTACGAAATGAGTGTACCAATGGCATCCGTCATCTGTCCATCAGACCCTTTGAAGGGCAGGATTGAGTGCGGGATCATTTTCCACTCGATGCACGACATGAATCGCAGGAGATCCGCTGCATCTTTGTCTTCCTTGTCAAGCTGTTGGAAAGACACGAGCCACGTCTTTGCTACAGCGCTCGGCACCTGATCATACCGATTGAGATCGCCCATATCCTTGGCCAATGTGCGAACCTTGTCCTTTTCGGTACCTTGTAGGAGATCCAGGTACTTCGATAGAGGAATTTTCTTGACGTTCATGTAGGCGATCGCCTGGGTCAACGCTAGGGGCAGATAGTCCAGTTCGATTAGCAGCTCCTTAGTAGTGGCAGGTTCGTTGTGCACGGCGTCTCTATGCTGCAGCATGTTCTCCAACACCTTTACTGCTTCCGCGTCAGTCAGCTTCGTCAGCTCAATTACGTCGCTCCCAGCTGACGCGATGAGCTATTTCGGAGTAGCGTGTCGTGAACACCGTCGCACCTAGCTCGCTTATCGGTAGGAATTCCCGGACGGCGTCTATCACCTGCATGCTGTCTGCATTGTCCACGATCATCAGCCATTTGCCAGCTTCTCCCTTACTGAGATGTCGTTGGACGAGCTTCTTTACATCACCCTCTCCTTCGGCCCTGAGAGATATCTTGAGAAGTCCGGCGATTTCTTCGTATGCTCGCTCGAAGGTCTCGGCGCTCAGCACAGGCACCCAGAAGACCGACACGTCCGGTTGCTCGTCCAGTACTGAGTACGTACAGTGGAGGACTGCCTGTGTCTTGCCGATGCCTCCCAGACCTACGACTGCCATCTTTTGGCAGCGATCCAGAAACAGCTTCTTGTGCAGCGAGTCAAGTGCCTCTCCTCGACCTACAAATTTGCGATTTTTAGGGAATGGTAGATATTTCGGACGCTCGAACGCCTGGTCTGTGGAGGAGTCAATCTATTAGCGCTTGGTCTAATGCTAAAAAAGTACTGTGCCATGATCGATAGATGACCGTGATATATCAATTCAATGGAGCCAAGAATATCTTCCGACATTGACTACTTACTGGCTTGCAATCCGCCTCCAAAATAGCCGGACCGAGCCCGCGGCTCAAGTGCTCGCGGAGCTTCCTCTGCCATTGCCTTCAGCTTGTGTATCACAGAGAGGTATCTTGGATCGCGAGGATGATCAAACCTGGCCAGTCCCCTGTGATCAGTGTTGCTAGGGATATGGTCGATATGCGAAAGTGCTGACCAATCCGCTCGGCAGACATCTTGGTGACCATAAGCTGCTTTGATCCTGTTGTAGATAATGGCCATCGCCCATCTCCTATTGTATGGCTTTTAGTCAACAACGTGAAATGAGCATAGATACAGCTCGACAAACTTACCGCCACTGTCGAACTGGACCTTGTCTCGTAATACGAAACAATCTCGAACGGTAGCTTCCGTCTCTTGTCTAAATCCGAGAACTCCCTCGTCAGGTAGCCCAGGAACTGCGAGGCCTCGCCGTCTGATCTGATCAAAAGGTCTTTGACGAATCCATCATTAGGCCGACCTTTCACTACAATTTCGAGCTGGTCATGCTTCAGGCCCAAGTTGGGCACGCCCATGAACACGAGCCCGTAAGTCAGAGTGACGATGTCGAGCAGATTCCTGTGCTTGGTGTCGGTCAACTTGCTCGATGTGACCAATGCCTCTTTCAAGACGACGCCGCCAAGGCTATGGCAGACGAATAGCAGCGGACGTTGCTGTGTCTGAGTAGACTTGCGGAAGATGGCCAGTCCATCCAGCAATGTATGTGCGAGGTCACGAATACCTTGATTGCTATCGCTTGCAACGACAGCGGTGTCGTAGCCGTATGTGACGAACCGTGCTCGCGGGATCTCGTTGGGAGCAAAGTCCCGCGGCCAGACTTTGGTACCATCAGCGGAGCGGAAAGACCCCAAGGCGTGCCCGCCCAACCCCGTGACGACGACGATGTCCACATTACCATCTTCCGGATCGCTCAAGGGCGTGAAACCCTCAAAATCTTTGTCCACGAGCCAATTGTTGTTGCTCGGTGTTGGTTGCTGTTGGGCCGTGAGCGTCGCGCACAGTGTCGTTCCGCTGTCGGCCGCTAGACTGAATCCCAGCCCCGACTCTTGCGTCTGGGCCCACAACCACTGTTCGGCAGCATGTCTATCTGTGGTCTTGATGTTCTGAATACGCCAGAATGCGGGTTTTGGTGGAGACGTGGGAGAAATCACGCTGAGCGCTCGCAGGCCGAAGCGCCCCGCGTTCGACCACCTGGTAGGCGATGACTGTGCCACCCTGAACGCCGATCGAGGCGTATATGAGTACTTCTACCAAAAAAGTTGAGCGTATCACAAGAGATTCTGGCCTGGACGCATTCGAACGTACGAGAGAGCACGACACTGAGCTGCTCAGGTTTGGCGAGTAGGCGGTAGCGACATGGAAGGGCTGTGCACCGTGCGAACAGCCACGCCACCTGCATGATGTTGTCGGTGGCTTCATCTCACGCCGCTCCAGCTTGCACTGCGGCCGGCTTGAGAGGCAGCCCGGCGGCTGTGTGTTGGAAGCCCACCAAGAGCATGAGAATTTCCTGTCATCAGGACTTCCTGTCTACATCCTGCCGGCATTTACATCTCTTCAATGTCTGCGACGAGTGCAACCGAGAACGGGCTCAACGTGCCTCAAGCCGCCAAGGAGGTCACACTAACGCCGCCCTTCGCGCTCGAGTGTCAACTTGTGGCGACTCCAGATGCAGAGTGCAATACACCGGATCGTGTTTTTCGTGAGCGCAATCGGATGTGGGAAGCGGTATACCCAAAGAAACTGGAGTCAATACACAAACAATTATGGTATGCCGGCAGGAAGAGCAACATCAGCCCATTACACCACCAGAAAGTAATCCGAAGGGACATTGTCCTAACGGAAAGAGCGTCGCTCCACCTCGTCTGGTTTGAGAGGATCATATACGTCAAGCGTCTGAACGATGAGCTGCTCGACTGGACTTACTTCTCTCAAGTCCTATGCGGCGACAAGACACTTCATCAAGCAGCATCTGGCTTTCTCCTTTCGTACACACGTCTTATTGAATACCCTTCCGACCTGGATATTGCAAAGACAAGTGCACTCATCAATAGAGACGTCACATGGAAGAAATGGCAAACCTTCCGGACCAGTGTCATACACCACCTTGGTGACCTTGCCGACCGTGACATCCACGACCGGTAAGAGTACGGTGAGCTCCGTCTTGATCGGCTCAACCAGATATACCGCATGAAGCTCCTCGGTCTGTCATACTTCAACGTGCATCGCGATTACTCGAGCTTCTTCGGGGACAATTTTAAGACCCTCATTGCGTTGTTTGCATTGGTATCTGTGGCGCTTTCAGCCATGCAAGTCATGACTGGCGTGAACGGTGTACCAGCAGCGGCATTAATCACGTCGTACAGGTTTGCGGTCGCGACGCTGATCGCACTGGCTGGAAGCTGTGCTGCTCTACTTGTGCTATACGTCGGGCTGTATGTGTGGAATTGGTCGTTGATTTACATCAAGCGGAGGGGACGTGGACGACATGCCGAACGTCAGAATTGATGTGCTCCAGGGACGACCTTTGTACCAATATCCAGCAACAGGCTTAAGGACGAGCCCACACCGAATCAGCGCATACCGGCAGCCGAATAGGACAAAGCTGGGCCGTACCACTCCTAATGGTAAATTGCTACCATCTGTCCAAGCCTCAACTATACCGCCTGAAAGTTCAACTCTTCTTTGCCATATCGTATGTCGCCGAGACGATCTGGCAGTTACCGAGTTCCCCGTAGACCAGATCAAAGATCTGATAGGACGACCCAGGGAATCCATCAGGATTGAGCTACTCAAGCGATAATGTTCCTTTCTCGTCGATACCACACAGCGGCGTGGCGTTAAAGGATACAAAGTCAAGAATGATATCCTCGTTAGGTTTCATCTTTGCCGCGAAGCCAGTCTCATCCGCGCACGCTGTTGTTCATAGCTTGGTCACCCACGTCGCAAATTTTTCACTGCAATGGCGGGTTGCCGTCGGTG
This sequence comes from Dothistroma septosporum, assembly GCA_002236755.2. Lineage (NCBI taxonomy): Eukaryota > Fungi > Ascomycota > Dothideomycetes > Mycosphaerellales > Mycosphaerellaceae > Dothistroma > Dothistroma septosporum. Next base: position 958,599 of record NBZP02000040.1, on the reverse strand, counting down.
TAATCAATAGTTTGCCAAGAAGCTGACTCGTTGTTGGTAGTACTCTGCAACCAGATATCTCGTTGTGGTCTTGACGAGATGGGATATCGCTCGGCGTGGTCCCTGATCCGATGGAGCAAAGAGCTACTGGATCTCTACTCGCAATGTAACATCTAATAGAGATTGTGCTCATTATGCTGTCTTTACGAAAAGCCATTGCAATTCCCAAGAATATATTAGACGGTGGAATAGCGCTTGTCAAGGTTCCCGATTGGAGTTCTACCATTGGAAGGACGATGAGCGCCGTACAGAGCAGGGACCATCTTCATCCTTCTCCTCGACAGAGTCCTCGACGGTGTCAAGCGACATACTGCGTTGCTCATTGCCAGGAGTTGCGAAGTCGGAAGTGTGTTCCTACGGGCCAAGCGTTCACTTCGGCAATGCCTCGGCAATGGTGAGCTTTGGCCAAGCACGAGCAAAAAGTTTCACAGCAGACTTGAATGCAAAACCATACAACACGAGAGATTCTGACATGATGGATTACCGGAATACTGGTCTCCGGATCGAGTGTCATCCCACAGCATATCTCTCACGGTTCCGACGAAGGCGCCATAACCCAGCTTATGCAGCGTTATGTGTTGGCTCAAAACATGAATACCCCCTGAGCTCGACACGTCCGCTTCTTCTCGATTCAGCGTGGTTCCTCTCGCGGCAAGCTTTGGGAATCGACAGATCCTGCTAAGTGTGATCGCGTGAGCATCTGCGAATCTGTCATGGACGAGGTTTTTGCAAATTCCCTGACCAATGAACTCTCGAATCGCAAGTATTCACCAACGACCCGTCCACATGTACGACTTCTTGAAATGCTCAGTCTCTCCACGCATTCCGTATCGCACTGACACGTTTCCACTTCCACATCACCCCATAGCAACATACCTCTCAACATCCCTCTCATCCTTCAAGCACAACCTCCCATTCTCATTCGGCAATCCATCTTCATTCCTCACCTCCCAAACCTCACTCCCGACCGCCGTCGCCGCCCAAAACAAATCCCTCGGGTCCCACTTCTTCTTCAGCTCCGCCAGCCTCGGGTACTTGGATCCCCAAAACGCCCACTGGAAGTTGGGCTCGCTGCGATCAGCTTCATTGAGATATGCTCCAGCACCAGGGCTAAGCTCTCGCCATTTAGCCATGATACTTGTCTCGAATTCCTCACGTTTCGCATTCTGAATTGCTGGAGGGTCGGAGTTGGACCAGAAGCGGATCGTCTGGAAGTGGGAGACTGTGTTGTGCCAAGCGGGGTTGATCGCGGTTGCTTGATTTCCGGCGGGGTTTAGGCGAGGTGCAAAGTTGTATGCAATGATACTGTTGCCTGCATCGATGGTGGCTTTTTGTGCTTCGAAGGTGGCGTTTAGGATCGTTTGGTTGTCCCAGTTTTGCCGGGGCCAGAGGCGAGAGCCGTCTGAGGAAGAGATCCAGGCTGGGAGCGTTGTCAGTGGGTAGGCGTAGCGCCAGGCGTCGTAGTAGGTGTCGAAGTGCTTTGAGGTTATGTTGAGGTTCAGGCCGAGGGCTTCCAAGTCGTCTAGGAATGGAGAGAGCTTAGTCTTTGCCTCGGTCAAGGTCATGTTCGGTCCTACGAGGGCCGCCATCTGGAATTCGAACACTCCTGGGGCTCCGGCAGGAAGGATAAAGTAGTTCGAGTGCAGGCCAGCATCAGCATGCTCGGGAAAGTAACCGAGATACGTTCGGTAGGCAGCCCAAAAGGTTCCATTGCTGATGTTACCATTCGTGTAAGACCAGTTGAAGACCGCTGTGCCTTTGGGAAGTTGAGGAAATGCTTTGACAGTGACTGATACCACAACTCCCCAGGTACTTCCTCCACCACCGCGTAAAGCCCAGAAGAGATCCGGGTTGTCAATCTCGTTTGCAGTCACGAATCTGCCGTCTGCAGTGACGACGTCGAAGCTGAGGGCGCCTTCAGCTGCCATGCCGTGGACCGATGAAAGTGGACTGTGGCCGCCTCCTTGAATGTAGCCGCCGAAGACGCCGACGTTCTCGCACTCGCCGCCAACAAGCATCAGGCCTTGATCTCGTGCCGCCTGGTACATCTCGACTCCGAGCACACCAGAACCCGCCTTGAAAGCTGGTCCAGAATAGTTTGTTGTGGCTGAATCATATGAGGGGATGAATGCGATATCTCGAAGATTATGAGTCCAGATGCTCAATGCTCCAGCGCCAGTGGACTTGCCTAGGGAGGCGTTAGCTCCATTGATAACTGGGCATAGGACCGCGTGACGGCAACTCACCCATGTAATCATGTCCAGTATTCTTGATGATCAAGCGAACGCCTGTGTTACGGGCAAAGTTTACAGCAGCTTGCACATCCGAGACTGTCGTAATGTTGACTACGTGAGATGGATAACCGCCCTGCGTGCAATTGCCATAGTTCCAGCCATTGGACCACAAAGCGGGAGGCATGCATGTCAAACCCTGCCAGACTTGCTGGAGTAATTCGATCGGGTCATCGAGCCTTCGAAGAGGTTAGTACGAGCAGCACCGACAGCGACCTGGCGGCTTACTGTGTATACGAATCAAACCAGCTCGTCGTTACAGCTTCACATGCTGAGTCGTCGTGCTGGCTAGTGCCGTTGAAGTAACAGCTGCTCGCACGGGGAATAGGTGTGATCAGCTGACCCTCGACAACCTGGTCCAACGCTTGCCATGCTGAAGCATTTGGCCAGTCGTTATCACCAGGAAAGACTTTGCAGTCGCTGGTTCGCGACTTCACCTTATCTGTACTCTTGTCGTTGAGGCCTGATGTATGTGTGTCAGCAGCGTCCATTGATGGTGCCCATTGGCAGGATCTTGCCTGATACCTGAGGCAAAGAGGGCTGCTGTTCTGGCGTCGAGGCCCTTCAGGCTGTCATTGGATAGGCGCTTCTCTTCAAACGGAAGCAAGGGCACTGAGTCGGCAGTTGGTGTCAACGTTGTGACAGCAATCGTTGTCTGAGCCAACAAGAAGCACGCTAGCGGCAATCGCGCGCGCAAGTGAAGAAAGGTTGTTGACACCATGGCACACCTAAGGTGAATCCTCACAAATTAGACCTGCTTCCTAGCAAGGCGATTCTGCAATATATGCCGCAAAGTCCTCTCTTCTCGTGAGAGCTCGCCTTCACGCGGCCACCAAATCGTAGTCTGCCATATATGGACAGCCATCAAGACAATCGTGACCGCCAGAGCGGAGCCGCAATTCCTATGATGCACTCCAAACGCGGATCTGCATCGACTGATTGGGTTACGGCGGTGATGGTGCTAGGCGGTGATGGTGCTATGACTGGCTGGAGTCTTAGCATTCAGGACTTAACAAAAGGCCGAGCGCATCGCTCTCCGGAGCTGAGACATACTGCCCATAAGACATATTGCATTTCATGGCAGCGGAGGTGCCGGCCTCCTTCCGGTGTGAAACCTCATCCAAGAATTGATGCCACTGCTACAATAATCAGCGACACAATACGGCCAGATCGAAGTGCTGAGAATGGGTTATGGGACAGACGCATCATGTTGAATACCGCCACAATCTTGTGTTACCTGGATGCGATTCCTTCGCGCTAGCAATCGGGCTCCGCAGCGAGCTTTGGACCCGCAACCTCAGGCGCCGGAGTTCTCGCTCCACGCAACTGCTTCAAGTAGCAGACAGTCCTCCAGAGCTTGCTGACATCTCGTATTAACGCTTGAGAGTGAGATGTCACCGGAAGACAGAGGAGCCAGCGAATAATTTCCGCATGTAGATTGCGAAAAGCAAAGTGCGCTTCCGAATTGTGGGTGATGAAGAAGTCCGAAGCACTCCTCCCTCATCCACAGCAGCATCGTGTTGGCACAGACCATGTCCGCGATGGTGAAACCGATCGAGGAGGCTGATGAGCCCTAGGGCGAGAGCTGCGCGATAATGGATGCGACATCTTCATATAGGACCGAGGCTTGGGACAACACCTACAACGACGGAGGATCCGAAGGTGCCAACGGTGTACGCGGCGTTATTCTGGCCACTTGCAGCGATCGCGAAGGCGACAGCGTAGAAGAGAAGAACGGCGGCAGAAGTCTGCAGAGTGGCTTACCTTAAGATACGAGAGCAGACTCTCAACAAGAAATCCTCCTGATGCTTGGCACTTCGAGACCGAAACTCTCTGCGCTCTGGATGCTCACGCTTTTCGTGTTTTCCCATCGCCGAAGTAGCCATTGTTATCGCCAAGCAATGACTAATGTGAGCTCTTGCAGGCTGTAGCTAGCATCAACGCACCTACCAAAGCAAACGTCCTAAGGTTGGTCTGGATTCCGTGAGGGGCACTTTGCTGAAGAGCAAGACGTGCAGAGCAAATGGCAAGTCGGGTAGAAGCAAATAGGAGCATTAAATCGACGTATGTCGTCAGAAGCGCTCTCACACTGCTTCGCAAGACAAATAATCAAAATTTGTTCAAGCAAGTCCCTTTGATTGAGCATCTCGCAGGTCTGACCTCGCAGTTGTTTTGGCTGGAAATGCCAGACAATCCCAAGCGCTGAGCTGTGTCATGGAAGAAGAGCAGACGTCCGAGGAACACCAACCAGAGTTGCGTGTTGTCTTACACTGTGGTTCAGCGACGTATCGCAACAGGCATTTCTGATCCTGATTGCAGTTGACGATCCGCGATTGCTGCGTATCTGCTCGAGTCGGTGGAAGTAAAGTTGTCGCAAATGCTTTGATAAGCCTTCACGCCAGAACCGTTCCATGGCTACATCATCGCTCGCATGAGGCGCAGGGTAGTCATGAACCCGGCATGACATGAAAGTTCGGAATGACCTTGGCGGCGCAGTAAAGGCGCATGCTGCTGGCGGTTACGCTTGCTGGGCATTGTATCATGGGTGCGACGGTGGGATCTGATGGCGAGCGTTTGAGGTGACTGCATGGTACCTCGCTGGTAATAAGGACGTAGCCGCGACGGATGTGAGATGAGACGTTCCTCACTGCGCCGAGCAAAGTCAGTGCCAGGAACCAGGATACGTGTGCTCCGGCCACCGAGACGTTGCAGGGTGTTGTGCGAGCGATGAGCCTGCGCGAGTAGTGTGCAACCCATCATAGCCAGAGCACATAACATGAGGATGAATGGTAAGAGGTGTGCATGGATGGACCTGAGAGACAAACATCGAGTGCACGCTGGAGATGGGCGGTACATGTAGAAGGGAATAATGGTAGAGACGATGACGCGCCAGACGGCATTGATTGCTGTCACAGCTGTGGCGCCAGGTGCCGCAAAGTCTAATCTTCCACGATTCTGATTCTGCGCGCCTTGGTCAGCGTGACCACCGCCCTGTCCTCTCCTCCACCCTCCCATGCAGCTACATAGAATCTTGCACATGTCGCACCGCCGTGGCCCATCGCACCACCACCATACACCATACATCTCCCCACACGTTGTGCATGGACTGGACAGCGAGTCATCGCCGTTGAACAGACCTGGACTAGGCGTGTCCTAGCCGCGCATCCAGCCACACTCCACTACAAGCATCGAACGACAGCCAATCTAGCGAAGGGCATATACCACCACCACCGCCAAGCTGGCGGAGTACGTTCTACTCTCACACAACCACACCCTCCCACGTATCCAGACTCACGTTCGCCCAGCTTTCTCTTCGTGCCCGGCTGGGGTGGCCATGGCAGCACCTCCTTAACCTCCGCCGCCGCCGCTTCACGACCCACCGTCGTCCGATCCCAGACCCCGACGCCGGTAACCCCGTCCAGGTCGCGTTTTGCCTTCAACCGCCTCATCAAGGCCAATAGTTCACCCAACATCAAGAACAACGTCAAGATGGCCGCAGTGGCAAGTCCACCCATCAGTGCCATACGAGACGAAGTCATGGACACGCGAACCCCCAGTCCCGTGCATCGCGCCAACAGTTCCGACAGCGAGACTCAGGAGCCTGCATACAAACCGGATCTGAGTGCCGAGGTGGCTATGCTGAGCACGAAGCTGGTCAACGCCATCAACTACCAGACTAATCTCGACGACTCCCTACAACAGAGTCGACACGAACTCGAGCAACAGCGCCAGCGATGTACGACATTAGAGGAAGAGAAGAGGAGGATTGATCAGCTCTTCACGAGTGGCGCGCTGGTCAAGAAGAGCGACACAGATAAGATCATCTTGAAACTGCGCCAAGAGCTGAACAGCGAGAGAACGGCACGAGAGATCGCCGAGAGGGACAAGAAGAAGGTTGAAGGCGAGCTGGAAAATCTCACGAGCGCGCTGTTTGAAGAGGCCAATAATATGGTGGCTGCTGCGCGCAAGGACACGGAAGCGGTGGAGAAGCGCAATGCTCAATTGAGAAGTCAATTGCAGGACACTGAAACGCTACTCGCCTCGCAGCAAGAGCAGCTCCAGGACCTCAAGGCTACGATGGAGAAGCAACACGAAGCAACCATGTCTCGCGTGCCAAGCATGCCGTCTACTCCGATCACTACACAAGGTGCGACTTTCGACGTGCTACAGATCTCGCCGAACGGCCAAAGTCTTCCCGATCTCCCACCTGAGCACCCACTGCACTTTGTACAACTCATCTCGCCAGTGCTTAGGAGCGACATATCCGCGTACACCGATTTCCAGGATCTGCTACTACTCGCCCGGCGCCTTGGGGCACATTCCAGGACGAACAGCAGCACAGCAACGCAATCCGCGCCGGGAGGAGGAGTTTCACTGAATCAACTAGCGTCAGCATCCTCACCCAATCTGCCGGGTGCCTTCTCGTTCTCGAGCAACTCTAGCCCATCGTCGAATGTTGCAGGTGCCCTTCCACCGCTGAAGGACAGCAAGTTTTACAAGCGAGTCCTGACTGAGGACATCGAGCCGTGCCTGCGTCTGGATCTTGCGCCAGGACTCTCATTCCTGAGCCGGCGCACGGTGCTGGCCGCACTTTTGCAAGGCACACTCGCCGTGGAACCATACCCGCAGAACAAGCACTATTTTGCGTGCACGCTTTGCGGTGAAAGCAGGCGCAATGAGCCTTACGTCCGCAAGTACAGATTCAGAACATCCGAGGATGATGGGGCGTCCAAACCTCTGTGCGACTACTGCGTCGCAAGACTCCGATCGACATGCGACTTCCTCGGATTCCTGAGGATGATACGAGATGGACATTGGAGATGCGACAGCGAGGAGGATCAAAAGAGCGCATGGGAAGAGAGTGTGCGGCTACGTGAGCGCATGTTCTGGACAAGGCTAGGAGGTGGAGTTGTACCGTCACAACAGCTACGGACAGTACCGGCCACTCCTTCTTTCGCAGCTGCTGCACGTCACAGCTTGGAAAGCATACCAGAAGCCCAAATAGATCCGAGCGGAGCAGTTGGTGGTAATGATGACACATCGGGCGTATTTCAGGGACAGCCAGAGAGACCGAGAAGTGCCATTGGAAATACTCCGGTCGGCATGTCGTCCGATGCTGACGCGAGCACACTCCCCGAGCTGCGACCACAACCAGCAGCGGAGAGGTCCAAGTTCATTACACCTCCAGCTAGTCGTGGTATCGATGCGGACCATACCACTCACTCTGCAGCTGCCACTGATGCTGATGCCGTCGATACCCAGCCGGGCACCCCGTTCGAGGACGCGAATCAACAGCTTGAGGCCGAGCTGGAGGCAAGCGCTGGAGTCGCTGACGAGCAAGTGGCTGAGTTCACGTCAATTGATACAACATCGCAGCTTGAACCCGTCACCACGAATGCTTCAGACAACATGACGACTTCACTCCGAAGCTCGCTACACGAGCTATTGGTGGAGAAAGACGCCACTCCAAGGACTTCGCTGCAAGTCTCTGCTCCCGAAGTGGAGGCAACACCACGGACGTCGCTTACGGTTGACCAGCAATATCAACCAGAACGAAGAGGTTCATCCGTTCTGGCAAGAGTTCGTGCAATGGAGTCGCAGGGAAAGAGCGTGCCCGGTGCTTTCGAGTAAGAGGTTGATTGTTGTATTGTAAGATAATGGGTGGATGATACACGGTCTGATAAGATATGTGAGGTTCATGGCATGACTTGATTGATTGCAAGCGAGCATTTGAGGCGTTTTAGCGAGCTTGACTTGCGCAGAAAGGGTCATACAGTCCCTGTAATAACACGCAGCGAAGACTTACGTAGACAAAGACGCCGCAATGCGCATGTAATACTAATGCAATGAGTGCAATCATGGTCGCTTGAGCACACCGATGTCTCGTTCAGCAGGACAGCATTGTTGAAAGACCAGCACGATGTTCCCACAGTCACGTGCTGCAAGCAGGCCCGTGCCTGTGAGCTCCATTTCGCTCGACCTTGACAATTGAACTTCAACATTGCTTTCACCTTACTTCAACTCCATCCACTCACATCCACTCAACATCGCTCAAGCAGCAGTCAACTGCACGACATTCTACGTCAAGCATGCATCATCCACAAGACCGAGCCGAATATGGTATACTATCAAGAAGATTGAGCGAACGCCGTATGTCAATGAAGCACCTTCGCTGACATGAAGGTGTTCTCAAGACAGCGCGCCCAGTCAAGATGACGACACGGGATTCCAAATCCGAGGCCGGGCCAGTATAAATCAGCGATCAAAGGATGTTGTGGCCACTACGGCTGCGACTGGAGAGACGGTGAGGAGAGAGCGTCGAAGTCCGCCGCCTGCCCGTCCAAGTCCTGCCTCTGGCAATGCTCGTCGATCACCGCCACGAGATCCACGTCGTTCGCCGCCAGCAAAAGACGCGCGCCGCTCTCCAAGTCCTGCGCAGGCATCTAGGCGCACTAATCGATCCCCAGCGCGCCGCAACTCAAGGTCACCACCTCGCTATGCACCACGCTCAAGGTCTCCACCGAGACGGCCGTACCAGGACCTGGACAATCCACGGATGAGCGAGCGTGCTACATACCGCCCGCCTCGATCGGACTATCGCCAGGAGCGAGAACGCAAATCGGACCGCCACCAGAGCAGCAATGTCAGTCAACATCTCTTGGATTACCCAGCGCAACAACTAACTTTGAATAGGACGACAGGTATCGATCGCATTATGACAGCAGATCTAGGGACTATTACGAACAAGATTATGTCGACCCGTCTTTCTACGAGGAACCAGAGGAGCCACCTGCCAGCAATGGCGATAGCGATGTCTCACCAGACGGTACACCGCTGCAGATTCTGCTCGTCCGCGGGCTTAAGAATAACGTGGACGAAGCATTACTCAGCAAGGGCCTTGACAAACTGTACCTCGATGACGACCAGCAGGAACAAGCGAATCAGCCACCAGCTATCGCCCTTCCGGGGGCTCAGTCCAAGCCTAGCCCGCCAGGTGCCGCGCCGCAAAGTCTGAAACGTGTCTTCGTGATCCGTGATCGTGTGACTGAGAAGAGTCTTGGATACGGATTTGCTGAGTATCATTCTAGAAAAGATGCACAAGGAGCACTGGCGAAGGCAAATGAGCTGGGCGACAAATGCACCATTTCTTCAAAGCAGATCGAAGTTTGCTATCCGCACTTGGGCGTGTTTCCACCTGTTGTAATCGGTCAGACGGACGATAACACTCGATTCTTGTTCCAAATGGATGACGGCAATTTCAGGAAATATCACGATACGCGGTACTACGCTTCTGGGTCCATCGTTAACGCCGAGCCGCCAGCACGCCCCGAGAGCCCGTCGCTAGCGAAGGACACGACCAAGACAAGCAAGAAGCGCTCGAACCATGATCAAGCATCCGACACCCTAGAGAACCCTGACGGCGTCAAGAAAGTCAAGACCGGACCCGCGTTCACCATTGCTGCCCAGTGGCAGAAGAAGCAAGCTGAGCTTCGAGGTGAGGACGAGGCGGCCGACAGAGATGACACGATTCCCAATTCTGCTTCAGGACCTAATGCCGAGGCCATTACAGGATATGTACCACAGAGCTTTGTCTACCACGGAGAGCGAGGTGGCAAACTGAGGACGTGTTGTTTACTATGCGCGACGGATCTCAAGGCCAATGTATCGCCGGCAGACCATGTAAAAGGCAGCGCCAAGCATGCCGAGAATCTGAAGAATGAGCAGAAGTACCAACAAGGTTTCGAGAATTTGAAGAAGTGGGGAGTCGCAGAGCACGCCACCGTCCAAGTCGAAGACGACTCTCTAAAACAACAGCCACAATACATCGACCGCGCAGAAGAACGCCGCAAGCAAGAAGCCCTCACAGGCACCGGCGAGAAGTTCAGAATGTCCCTCAAAACCACCAATCGAAAGACCAAAGCTCCCACCACCGAAGAGAGTGCCCCTGCGGCACCGACTTACGGCAAGGGTCTCAACATGCTCCAGAAAGCCGGCTGGAAAGATGGACAAGGTCTCGGATCAGGGAACGGCATTACTGCTCCCGTGGAGCAGAACGTCTATGCAGCGGGAGTGGGTCTTGGACACGAGGGCAGTAAGAAGGGAGATGCGGTTGAGGAGGCGAATAGGAGTACGAGAGGGTCGTTTTTGGAGAAGACGAGGGATGTGGCGAGGGAGAGGTTCGAGAGGATGGGATGATTTGGATTTTCCGAAACTGAGAGTATTGGATTGTACTTGTAAGGAATATCAGGAATCGAATCGTTATTTTGCGTTGGATGACGATCAACGTTTGGGTGAAGGACTGATTTCCTCGTGCCGCTACGGTCTGCATGTTTAGGATCAGAACGGGAGACAGGGAGAGCGAACGACTTCAAGAATCCGGCGAAAACGCGTGTGTCGCTTTTTCATGTATCGTGCTATTCACCGGCTAGACTCTTATCGTCCAATGCCTATGTTATTGCAAAGGAAGCAGTTGTAGCACGCTCTGGTATCGTGAATCAATCACATGAACGTCACTCATTCATCCATCTCTTCTCAATACATTAACGAACGTCTCCCTCTTGTTGTCATCTCTTCCATGTCATGTCACCGTCCTGTATTCCGGTCTACAGCTGCGCCTCATATTCCTGCGTCAGCGGAATCTGCTTGGACACGACCTTCGAGCTTTGAGTAGCGTCAGTGGTGTTGTTGCCACCTGTGCCAAGGACGGTGATGCTCTCGATGACGAGGCTGGTTCCGTAACCGAATTGACCCGTCATGTGGAAGTCACCGCTGGAGGAGTACGAGAAGTGGATCACAGAGGTGCTCTTCTGGACTTCGCTGACACCATCGTCGAGGTAGAGATCACCCTCAGCGGTGCCATCTCGACCTGGAGCAATGATGAGCTCGAAGTTCTGCTTTCGAAGCTCGGTCGTCGTGTTGGCGGAGTTGACGCGCTGTGCGAGGATGTTGCCGCCCTTGTAGTAGAGTGGTATGGAGTCGTAGGCGATGTCGGTGCGGGTGACTTCGGCGCCAGCGCCCTGAACAGTGGCGTGCGTGTAGTAGTCATAGTAGATCTCATCAGGCAGGTAGAACGTCGTTGTCGTGCTGTTCTCTTCTGTGACTGGTGCAACGAGGAGACCGGGACCATAGTAGAACTGGTAGCCGAGCGCGAAGGTGTTGGAGTCGTTCGGGTGGTGGTAGAACATTGGCTGGATGCTGGGTGCGCCGGTCTGGTTCTGGTGGTAAAAGGCCGTGTAGAAGTAGTCGAGTAGCTTGTACCTAATCTCGATGGCGTTCTGGGCGGCAGATGTGACGATTGGCCAGATATAGAACTCCTGCGAAATGGCATCGTTCTCATTGTGGTTGCGATAGAATGGGTAGAACGCTCCGAGCATTGCCCAACGAGCACAAAGATTCTCGTTCGTGTCCGATCCGTAGCCGCAGACGTCGGCACCAATCATTGCCACCTGATACATAGCATTGAACTCGAGATTCTCCTTGATGGATATCAGGTAGTGGAACCAATCGGAGAAATTGTCGCCGAGCCACTTGCCGACCTGAGCTCCTGCGCCGGCGTACGTGGACCGGGTGATAATGAGCGGACGAAGAGTTGGACGCCGAGCAAGCATAGCAATGCGAGAAGCCTCGGACATCATGAAACCATAGACATTGTGAGTGTCGTACTCGACCAGTCCATTGTAGAGGACGATGTCAGTATCGGCTGTCTTGTTACTCAGACTGCCAGCTGCGTCGCCAATGTTGTAGGGTGGGTTGATGAGGTCACGTCCGGGAAGGCCCTTCTTGTCACCAGTGGCTTGACGTCTATAGTTTGGCAAAGACTGGTGTCTCTGATAAGAGAAATCTGCAAAACGTCTAATCTTTGAGCTCTGAGCTGGCGAGGTCGTCGTGATGGTATCATTGGTCGCCTGTGGTATGCTGTTGCAATCGCCTGTCGTGATGGTATGATTGGATGCTTCGTAGACATAGGTGCCGTCAGGCTCAGCACGGACATACTGATAGGCAACCACGGTGTTCGCTGGGACGTCAATGGTGGCACTCCATGTGGGATAGTTGTTCGCAGCAAGCGATGCAGCATTCGTGATGTCGCCATCACCAATCGTCGACACATTTCCGTAGACGAGGATGTTCTCGCCGAAGAAGGTGGTGGCAACCACATTAAAGGTGATCTGAGCTTTGCAGACTGGCTGGAAGTCGGGGCCAAATCCGGCGATTGGACGAGGAGAGCCAAGGCGCACAGCGGGTGGTCTTGGCGGGTCACCCATTGATTGTGCTTCCTGCTCGGGATTGGTGCAGGGATAGTTGCAGAAGTTGCTGGGATCATTCATGTCGATCCACAGGCCATCGATGTCAATACCAGTATCAGCACTGAAGAAGCTGGTAAATTCGCCGTTCCAATAGGATTGTGCGCTTGGGTGAAACCAATCTGGGAATGCGGTCACACCAGGCCAAACGACACCCTTGTAGATCGAGCCGTTCTTCTTCATGAAGATGTCGTCGTTGACACCGTTGTTGAAGGCATCGTAGTCTTGGTATGCAACAGCCGGATCGACCATGACAATGTAATGCTGCTCACGCGCGTGCAACGTTGATACCAGCTCCCTCATAAGATCGAGTGGAAAGCGGTCCGGGTCGAGAGTGAAGACCCGTCGAAGGTGCATGTAATCGATATCAGTCCACATGGTCTCAAGAGGAATGTTGGCGGCGGAGTAGTTGGCGACCACTTCAGCGACATTGTACACGTCCTGATAACCATAGCGACACTGGTGGAAGCCAAAGCCCCAGTACGGCTGCATCGCAGACTTGCCCACAATTTCCGAGTACTGCTGTGAGACTTCGACAGGAGTGGGACCTGCAACAAAGTAGAAATCCAGCACACCACCGAGTAAGTCATACTCGAGGTATGTACCGTCGCTATCATCGATTTTGTAATTCATGCCGTTCGAGCTGAGTAGGAACACTGCATGAGTGCCGTTGGCACCACGATGATCGTAGTAGACAGGATGAGTCGAGTAGAGGTTGGTGCCCGCTGGCGTTCCATATGCGTCACGGTTCCAAGCAGTACGCGTGTAGTTGGTCGTGTTGAGCATACTGGGGAACACAAGGTCAGCATAATCTCAGGTTATGAAACCTGGGTTGCCACTTACAATGGGTCAGTGTGCTCTCCAGTGCCGTAAAGACTCGGATGCTCCGGTAGGGATGTTCTTAGGCGCACGTATTGATCCTCGAAGATCAAAGATGCTGCCGATGTGTCGAAAAGAACCTCGCCGGAAGATTTGCGCTTTACTGTGAAGCTGAATGGGCTCTCAACATAGTCAAAGACCAGATTGCTGGAGCCCTTGTCGACACCGGTAAATGTTGGTCGAGGAAAGACCGACTCGGGCACTTGGTAGACTTGTTGGGCAGCATCCTGGATTAAGACGTGTAGGCGGTTGTCTAAAGCGTGGGTTAGCACATGGCATTTGTGGCGATATCAAGGCTGTTGACCCGTCTGGTACTCGACAGTCAAAGTCAAATCTTTAATGTCAGTGCCATAGACATTGCAAGACGAGCCGGCTAGCGCAAGCTTCGCAGTGAGGCCATTGCTGCTCGTCTGTACGTCGCTCGCTTGGTATCCGGGGCATTGGGTTGTACTGGTGCCGCTTTGTCGGCGTGTGAGAGCGTAGGGTGACGCGAATGCTGCAGACGACAGTGCCAGGGTTGCACCGAGAAGCCGTGCGAGAGGCGCCATCGTATTGACCATGTGCAACGGCGGTGATGTAAGGAGCGAAAGCAAAAGCGCGACAACCCGCCTTTTAACGTGCGGACTTGGATGTGTTTATAAAAGATGGGGCTCCGCATGTGCTCGGCGCTCGGGCCCTGACGCAGCGTGCTTCCCCCCTCTTCCCCCCCTTGCTCGCGTTCGTGCAGTGTGCGGGGAGCCCACGTTCAGCAGACGTCGCTGGTGAATATGTGCCACTTGCGTGCATCCAAATGAACGTGTTCCTGCGGCTAATGGAGCTCCACTGGCTCGAATGTGTGACGGAGAAGCTCCAAAGTCGCTCGCAGGGAGGCCAAGCTGTCCCCGCTGCCGGACACGCGCTCAGTTCACGGTCTTGTCAATGCAGGTTAACTATTCCACCACACATCGTGCAAGAGCGGACCGTGGTATGCAGAACGCTCACCGCAAACGGGAACCCGGTTGTGTCAAGGACTTGGAATACTTGGATCTTGACCACAGCGACGGCGCTCGTGACCAACGAGATACCCGCAAGACTGCAGCTTCAGCCGCGTCGATCGCCATAGTCGGCCTCTTTTGCGGGCAAATGCAGGCATTCGTCTTCATGTGCGGCCACGTGCACGGCGTCACGTCGCACCGCTGATCGTAGATGGTATCCGACGGCGGCAAGATGCGTTCGCCGCTGGCCCTGGCTCTGACCCCGTCCTGCTGGGGCACTTGAATTTGATGTTTGACGTCGTCTTCTTTGCAAGGTCCGGGTGTGAAAGAGAAGATCAGAAAATAGCAAAGGTTCGTTCGGCTATCGGCAGTCACATGGCCCGATCCGTGCAGGTCGGTGCCGCCGGAGCTGAGTCCTGATGCGCGGCTCGTCCGCCACTCGCGCGTCACTGACCATCCCATCCAAACAACGGACGCGCGAGAGGCAAACATCCATTCCTTCACCACCGATGGCACATCACATGGCACCTCCAACAACGACACACGAACGATGACCATAGTCTTCGCCTTCCTCGATCATGGCTAGCAAGGAGGTCTTCCGCGTGAGACTGAACTGCGTGGACCATTACCAGAATGCTCCCAGCATTCTCGACGCGCCGATCTTTGGACCTCGCGGATTTGCCTTGACGCAACGAGACAAACTACCGCAGGTTCCGGTCATCAGAGTCTTCGGCTCAACAGAGACTGGACAGAAGGTCTGCGCTCATGTTCACGGAGCCCTGCCATACCTCTACGTGTCGTACCAGGAATCGACAGATAAGCAACATGTCGATACCTACATCTCTCAGCTTCGCAACTCCATCGATCATGCACTGGCTCTTTCGTATCGAAGGAACCCATACGAGGATCCGCGAAAGTCGGCCTTTGTTGCGCACATCAGTCTGGTCAAGGGCGTGCCGTTCTTTGGATACAACGTTGGCTTCAAGTACTACCTCAAAATCTACCTCTTGAATCCCATGCATATGACACGTTTCTCGGATCTGCTTCAGCAGGGTGCCATCTTGGCACAACCTTTCCAGCCGTACGAGGCACACTTGCAGTACCTACTGCAGTGGATGTGTGATTTTAACTTGTACGGATGTGCCTACATCGAAGTGGATAAGCCTCGGTTTCGCGAGCCAGTGCCACTTTGGGATGAGCTGGATGATCCAGCTCACCTCTGGCACGACCGGTCCATCTCTCCTGATCAAATACTGGACATAGAGAGATATCCTCGACAGAGCCATTGTCAAATCGAGCTTGACTTCCGGGTGGAGGACATCCTCAATCGACATTCTGTCGAAGAGCGGCCTTTGCACCATTCGTTCATCGAGCGCCTGGAAAGTCTAGAGAACCTCGCGCCCGAAGAGAAGCTTGTGCATTCGATGGCGGGACTCTGGAAAGACGAGACCCGGAGACGAAAGATGCGTATGGGTCTGACCGATCCATCATCATCGCCGTTTCCGCCAGAAGTCTTGGTAAGCATGTCGGCTGATCCAAGGAATGATAGCAAGGGCGGCTGGATCCATGAAGAGGAATTTCGCGAGACAGTTGCACGTCTTTCCGAGCAAGAGAAGCAAGCAAGAGGCGGCGGAGATTTGAGCTTCGAGAGCTTCAGCAGCCAGGCAACTCAAGTGGACGGTGTACAGACTGTGTTCGACAGTGTTCAAGAGTTATTCCACGCCGTGGTGGAGCAGAAATGGGCACAAGCGAAGGCTAAGGAGGATGAAGCGATCGACGTCGCATTCGACTGGCCTGGTGTTGGTCACGACAATTGCAAGCGAGAGGTTGCTCCGTTGGTGGACATGAGCAGCATTGCTCAGGTCCGCGATGAGGACGATTATGGAAGTGACGAAGAGAACGCAAAGGAGATCGCGCTCACTCAGAAACAGAAGCTCAAGGATGCCGGATTGAATGGCAGCATGGGAGAGGCGAAGGTGAACGGCACTTCAGCGGAGATAGAGGCAGCAGCCGAAGCGTTTCAAGACGTGAAGCTGCCTTCCATGGCTACGGAGCGACACGAGCAAAACGTCTTGAAACGCGGTGCCCCGACTGGATCTCTTTCGCCGTTCAAGAAAACACGTTTGACTGAGCCTGGACGTCCTCCGTCAGGCAGACTTGGCAAGTTTCGAGTCAAAGACATCAAGCCACATGGTCGATCAGGATCCGCTGAAACTTGCGTTGAGCATGAATATAAGTTTTCGCCATCAGCACAAGACCAGAAGACAAGGTCTTCTGGCCCAGCTCAGTTACCCGAACCGCCCTCCGCGCAGCCTCCCTCCTCACAGCGAAGCTCACAAGGCGCCAGACTTGACTTCCCTTCAGTGAAGCATCCTCATGATGCTCAAACGAGCCTTCGGTTGAGTCAGCGAGATGACTTGGCGCACATCCTTCATCGCAGTTCGCAAGCACAGCAGAAAGACGACTTTCTGGTGTCTTCAAATGAGTCCAGCAATGGCAAATCATCTTCAACACTCAAGTCGTCCGCAGGTGAAAGACCTGCAGTCAACCCAGCACTTGCCACGAATTATTCAAGGATCTTCACCTTGCCTGACAATAACCACGCTTACATTTTCCGCGCAATACCCCCTCGCGTGGACGAGGTGGTGACATCAATCAATCCTTCCGTCATCTATCAGGATGCGTACTACAGAAACGAGAAAGATGTGCCAGAACGGCCTCGAGAATATGCAGGCCAGGAATTTAGACTGGAAAGCACTAGCCTGCCTTTCTTGCCTGCTTTCGATAGCGCTGGCATGATCAAGAAGGTCAAGCCAGCGGATAGAGCGACAGTTGATTTTGCGGAACAGAAGCGTCGATGGCAATGCTCTTTGAAGACTTGGGAGATCATGAGGCCGCCGCCGTCCTGTAGAGAAGTGCAAGAATGGCTGAACGACGGGGACGATCCAGAGGCGGACGACCTCGACCAGCTGGAAGTTGATGGCCCGCCAGCAGCGTCGCAGCTCAAGCGCAAGAATCGCCCTGCGCCTGAGCTGTCTCAAATCGAAGGACCAACGCAAAAGAATAAGCATGGGTTTAAATTCTCACAGAAGAAGGCCAGCACAAGCGTCCAGCACGAGACGGGCTACATGAGCACCATGAGTCTCGAAGTCCACGTCAACAATCGAGGGGATCTTGCGCCTGATCCTGAGCGTGACGAAGTCAATCTCGTTGTGTGGATCATCGCTGATGAGCAGATGGACAACAGTCGAAAGCTCGGCATTGTACTGCTGAACAAAGATGACGACGAGGAAATCGTTGACCGAATACGACATATCGTCGGAGCCGACGTCGAGATCGTGTCAGAAGATAATGAACTTGATCTGCTGAACCGAATGGTCGACATCGTGCGCACTTACGACCCTGACATCTTGACTGGGTATGAGGTTCACAACAACAGCTGGGGTTACCTCATCGAGCGTGCTCGTCTGGTGTACGAATACAACCTGCCAGACGAGTTCTCCCGCATGAAGTCACAATCTCACGGCCGCTTCGGTAAGGACGCAGATCGCTGGGGCTTCACGCACACATCCACAGTGCGCATTACTGGACGACACACAATCAATATTTGGCGTGCCATGAGGTCTGAACTGAACCTGCTGCAGTATACGATGGAGAACGTCGTTTTCCACCTGCTACACAAGCGCGTTCCTCATTACTCTTTCCAGACACTGACTTCCTGGTACCAAAGCAAGAAGCCACGTGATCTTGTAAAAGTGCTCGACTACCTCATCACGCGGACGAAGCTCGATTTCGACATACTAGATGCGAACGAGCTAATCCCAAGAACCTCCGAACAAGCTCGACTGCTGGGAGTCGATTTCTTCTCGGTATTCAGTCGCGGTTCGCAGTTCAAGGTGGAATCGCTCATGTTTCGTATCGCGAAGCCCGAGTCTTTTGTCTTGGTCTCACCCAGCAGAAAACAGGTCGGTGCACAAAATGCACTCGAATGTCTGCCGTTGGTGATGGAGCCGCAGTCGGCATTCTACAACAGCCCTCTATTGGTGCTCGACTTCCAGAGTCTGTATCCAAGTGTCATGATCGCATACAATTACTGCTATTCGACCTGCCTGGGACGCATAACAGAGTGGCGTGGCACGAACAAGATGGGCTTCGCTGACTTCAAGCGGGCGCCAGGTTTACTAGAGCTCGTCAAGGACAAGCTGAATATTGCACCCAATGGCATGATGTATGTCAAGCCAGAGATGCGAAAGAGTCTTCTGGCGAAGATGTTGGGCGAGATCCTCGAAACTCGTGTCATGGTCAAAAGTGGCATGAAGGTTGACAAAGACGATAAGACACTACAGCAGCTCCTTAATAATAGGCAGCTTGCCTTGAAGCTGATCGCGAACGTTACGTACGGATACACCTCGGCTAGTTTCTCAGGTCGTATGCCGTGTTCGGAAATTGCAGACAGCATCGTGCAGACCGGGCGAGAGACGCTTGAGAAGGCCATTGCGTTCATCCACTCTGTCAAACGATGGGGCGCAGAAGTAGTGTACGGCGATACCGACAGTCTCTTCGTGTATCTCAAAGGCCGCACCAAAGACGACGCCTTCAAGATTGGAGATGAGATTGCTAAGGCTGTGACTGACATGAACCCTCGGCCGATCAAACTCAAGTTCGAGAAGGTCTATCATCCTTGTGTATTGCTTGCCAAGAAACGGTACGTCGGTTTCAAGTACGAAAGTCCTAAGCAGACTGAGCCAGACTTCGACGCGAAGGGTATCGAGACGGTTCGGCGAGATGGCACGCCCGCGGAGCAGAAGATTGAGGAGAAGGCGCTAAAGCTTCTCTTCCGCACATCGGACCTCAGCCAGGTCAAGAAGTACTTCCAGACGCAGTGTACCAAGATCATGGCAGGCCGCATCAGTGTGCAAGACTTCTGCTTCGCCAAAGAGGTCAAGCTGGGCACTTACGCAGACAAAGGACCGCCGCCGCCGGGTGCGCTGATTGCCACCAGGAGGATGCTGCGAGACCCTCGTGCCGAGCCTCAGTATGGCGAACGTGTACCGTATGTCGTGATTGCTGGCGCACCAGGAGCTCGACTCTGGGAACGATGCGTTGAGCCAGAGCGCCTCATCAACGACGAGTACGCCGAGCTCGATGCTGAGTACTACATTAACAAGAACCTCATACCACCCCTCGAGCGCATCTTCAATCTCGTCGGCGCCAATGTCCGACATTGGTACGATGAGATGCCTAAGCTCCAACGCATTCGCACACTAGGCGGACCGCGCGATGGCGACACCGCCACCAAGGCTAAGAAGACAATGGAGAGCTACATGGGCAGCTCTCTATGTCTTGTCTGTAGGACGAAGCTGGCGCCCGTCTCTGCGGCATCGACGGAGATTGAACTGCCACTCTGTTCAGCTTGCAGACACAAGCAGACCTCGAGGACATTGATCGTCCTGCGAGAGAAGTTACAGAAGGCTGAAGTCAAGGCGAGAGATATGCAGGATGTCTGCAAGAGCTGTTCTAATATGGCTTTCGATGATCAAGTGCGATGCGATAGTCGCGATTGTCCGGTGTTCTACAGCCGCGTCAAGGCAGATACACAACTTCGCGTCGCAAAGAATGGTATCGGGACTGTGCTGGAAACGTTGGAGGCTGAAGAAGCGAGGAAATTGCTCTTCGATTGGTAAGTATGCCGTCGGATTCTATATATTAAACTTCAGACTGCTGCACATCGCGCGGACAAGCCACGAAAGAGGCAGCTATCTCTTACCCCAAACATGATTGACAAGAATCATACTAACATCAAAGGCAAGCTGCCTCATGCCTTCAGCGCGAAGCGAGCGCGCCAGCTTTCCCTCCCAACCACACGTGCAAATTGATCGATGTGCCTATAACGCGCGAGCTAAGTCACTCCATCGCTTGTAATATGCACTCCGTGAGCTCCATCATAAACAGAAAGAGCTTCAGTCTGGTTAGCAGCAGGTCATATACTGCGTAACAGCAGGAGCCATGTGTGAATCGTGACATTTCAGAAGTGATATGTTCGCCCATTCTGTAGATCAAATACGCGTTACGATCACTCCAGCTCATAACGAATACACTCATCGCACTTTATCTCTCTTCCTCATCCAAGAAGCTGTCACATCCCCACCGAACCCTCATCTCAGCACAGCCTCGACCACCTAGCTGACTAAGACGCCAACGGCGACATCATTCACACCGCCGTTCCTCGACGGCAAGGACCGGGTGAACGTCTGTCTCCGACCTTTTCTTACTCAAGAGAACAGCAGCAAGGACAACAAGTCCACCGATCTTAGTCGGTCTTTACCTTAACACCGCCTCCGCTGCTGAATCGTTGGCTCCATAGGATTATGTACCTGCATTAGCGTACAAAGTGCACAGCACGTCCGTCGGCGGCTATGATGTAGCTGCTCAGCTCCTCCCAACCAGGTGATTCGGAGCTGACGAGGGCTTAAAGGTGGTTGTGAGACGTATATATGAACCTTCGTATTCTATTACCTTCTCGTGTTGGTAACATCGCATAGGCCACGCAGGAATATCGTCAACATCAACCAAAAGGCTTTAAAAAGTGATAATGGCAGCGAAGAATATCGTCCTCGTCACAGGCGGTATGTAAAACTCTCCCCACAATCAACATTCTTGCACCGTTCTAACAATGTCACAGGCAACGCCGGCATAGGCTACGAACTAACCCGCCAACTCCTCGCCTCCCCCACCCACCACATCCTCCTCGGCGCCCGCTCTCTCGAAAAAGGCACCAAAGCAGTGAGAGAACTCCAATCCCAGTCCCAACCCGGCACAGTCGAAGTCCTGCATCTAGACGTCAGCAGCTACGACTCAATCCAACAAGCCGCTAAGAACGTCACAACCTCCCACGGCTACATAACTTCCCTCGTCAACAACGCGGCAATCGCCACCTTCCCCGACAATGTACCCATCCACGACCAAATGGATCAATGCTTCCGCACAAACGCCACAGGCCCGCAACTCATGGGCGAAGCCTTCGGGCCTCTACTATTGAAATCGCCCACCACAGCACGAATCGTCAACGTCTCCTCGGGCGCGGGGTCCATGTCCTCCCGCCTCAACAAAGAGCTAGTGTCGTACAGAATGTCCGCGATTCACTACCGCGCCTCTAAAGCAGCGCTGAATATGGTGACGGTGAATCAAGCGGTAGAATTCGGAGATCGGGGCGTGAAAGTTTTTGCGTATTGTCCGGGCTTTACGGTGAGTAATTTGAGCGGGATGAATACGGCGGAGAGTGGAGCGAAGCCTACGAGTGAAGGGGCGGCGCCAATTGTGGAGATTTTGGAGGGGAAGAGGGATGCGGAGCATGGGAGGTTTTTGAAGGAGGGTGGGCAGTATGATTGGTAAATGGGGTGGAGATGGGAGGTGACGGAGTGGGAGCTTTTCGGGTTGGGTATCGTCGTTGTGGAGATATGTATCTAGAGGTAGCCTTTGAGAATTGCAGCTTCGGCGTTGAGGATGCTGCTGCCTGCGGCGCCTAGGACGGTGTTGTGGCTGAGTGCTGTAAACTGGAGGTCGAAGATGCCGCTGTCGTCTGCACGGACACGACCGACGCTGACAGAATAGCCATTTCCGAGATCGCGGTCCAATCGAGGTTGTGGTCGATCGGGCTGGTCGTCATCAAAGACCACGATGGCATGTTGTGGTGCTGAAGGGCAGCCGAGCTTCTGTGCCTCTGGGATGTATTCTCTCAATGCAGCCTTCACTTCCGCCACACTTGGCGGAGGTTGCTTCTCAAATTTCAAAGACACACATGCCGTGTGTCCGTCCAATACAGCGACACGATTGCAGGTAGCGCTAATGCGGAGGTTGTCTTGTGCTGTGAAGGCTGTGGCCTCGCTGTTGATGATGCCCAAGATTTTCTTGGCCTCGGGTTGGAGCTTGTCTTCTTCTCCGCTGATGTATGGCACGATGTTGTCCAAGATGTCCATGCTCGGCACGCCTGGGTAGCCAGCGCCGGACACTGCTTGGAGGGTGACGACGGAGACTTGGTTGATGGGTCCGAACTTCTGCTGCAGCGCGGCGAAAGGACCAACGATACCGATGACGGCACAATTGGAGTTACAGACCAGAAAGCCTTTGTCGAGCTTGTGCTGTTTCCGTTGATGTGGGATCAGGTCTAGGTGAGGAAGGTTCACGGTCGGTACCACCAAGGGCACGCCAGGATCTTGTCTGTAGTTCTTAGCGTTGCTGAAGACTGGGATGTTCGCCTTCAGGAAGGCCATCTCTGCGACGGGTCAGTATCTGGTCATCCCATACGTGGAAATCTCTACTCTATCCTCACCAGTATCTCCAGCAATATCACTGTCCAGCCCGCTGAAGACGACATCGACTTCTCCGGCGAACTCTTCAGGCGTGCAGTTTCTGACGACCAACTCGCCCAGCTCCTTATCAAAGGCACCGGCCTGCTTCCACTTCACTGCATCTTTGTACTTCTTGCCGGCACTTCGCGGTGATGCACCCACGGCAGTGAGCTTGAAGTGTGGGTGTTGGTGGAGGAGGAGGATGAATCGTTGGCCGACGGAGCCAGTTGCACCAAGGACGCCTGCTTGCGGTATGTGTCAGTGGATGTAGTCCATTTCCTCCCGAACGAGTGATGCCATTGGAATATGACCAGCACGAAAATCATCATGCACTGGTAGTGACGGGAGGGACTCACTAACCGCACCGCTTGGCTGGGAACTTAGTCTTTGCCTGGAGATCAGCCATCCTCACTTCGTTTGCCAGACCTTGTTTGTGGATGGTATGCTTAGCAGTTTCCATCGAGAGATCGGAAACGATGGCTCACCCCTGTCACCTCAGCGAGACCACAAAGATTCTTTGGTACAGTATGTAGTGTGAGATATATGACGTACGGGACCAACCAATACTCATCAAATTCTCCATCAGTACTTAGTGGCCGCTGCCGATCTCGGAACATGAGGCGGCCTTCTGCAGCAGCGCGATGAAAATACGACCTTCTCCTCCACAACAGCAACATGGACATCGACCTTTCATGCTCCCTTCGATCTTCACATCTGCGCATTCGTCAGGGTACGTATACATCGAATGAGTCGCTGATACGCGCGCCACGAAACTGTCTGAGTACGCGACATGCACCTCCTCGTGTCGTTCTCGCTCACCACCCCGAGCATCAAATGCAACCTTCTAAGTCGACGAGGGAAGGCGTATCGACCGACTCGCACAGTCCGTACCCGTGGCCAGCTCCGAAGCCATCACAGGGCCGCTGATGCTTTCGACTACTCTACTAAGCCTCAGCTGCCAAGCACCGCTTCGATGACTTTTGCGGTTCTCTCAACGATCAGCTCGATGTCTGCTCTTGTGCAGTTGTATGCTGGCGCCAGCATGATCACATCACCATTGACTCCGTCCGCGACTCCACCACCTGGCAATATGGAAATGCCGTATTCCTTTTGCAGACCTGTAGCATGGATCGTTGCTGAGATCTTCTTGGACGCTGGGAATGGTTCCTTCGTCGTTTTATTCTGGACGAGTTCGATCTGTGAAGCAACATCAGTAAAACCTCTGGACACAAAAAGGGCAGACAAGACTTACACCCCACATGAACCCCCTCCCCCTGATATCTCCAATATTCCCATGCCCACCCAGTCGTTCCCTCAACTTCTCCCCCAACACCACCCCCAAAACTCTCACATTCTCCACCAAACGATCCCCCCTCACAACCTCCTGCACCGCCCCCGCCGCAGCACAAGCCACCGCATGCCCCTGATACGTCTGGCTATGCACAAAACTCCCCGTGCCCTTCTCAACGCCCTCCACAACTTTCTTGCTCACTAACAGCGACCCAATGGGTTGATATCCCGCCCCCAAGCCTTTCGCCACAGTTTGTAAATCTGGCACCACACCTTCCTGTTCCCAGACATGCAGTGTGCCGGTTCGTCCCATTCCGCACATCACTTCATCGAGGATGAGGAGCGCGCCGTGGGCGTGGCAGATGCGCTGCATGGCGGCGATGTATCCCTTTGGAGGGGGCACGGCGCCGAGCGTCAGGCCTGGGAGAGTTTCGAGAATGAGGGCGCATACGCTTTCTGGTCCGACTCGTTGGAACTCCTCTTCGAGCTCGGCTGCGAGGTTTTGGACATATCCTTCGTCGCTTTGGCCGGGGCGTTTTCCGCGGTAGGGGTAGCAGGGGGAGATGTGGCTGACATTTGTGCTCAGAAGCGGCTGGTAGATCCCCCTTCGCGCTTTATGGTATCCCACAGCCAGGGAGCCGAGAGTATTGCCGTGGTAGGACTGCTTCCTCGCAATGAAATGCACCCTTTCCGGCTGGTTGGTCTCCACGAAATACTGCCTCGCAAGCTTCAAAGCCGCTTCGACGGCTTCCGTTCCAGAGCTGACGATGAAGACTTTACTCATTTCCCCATTGGTACTTTCTACCAACTGCTTCGCCAACGCCTCTGACGCAGACGTGGTGAAGAAGGGGGAGTAGCAGTATTCGACCTCGTCGAGCTGGTTCAGGATTGCGGATTTCACTTCGGGGTGTCCGTGGCCGATACATGCTACTGCTGCGCCGCCGGTGGCGTCGAAGATTTCTGTCCCGTCGGAGGTTGTGAGGTAGTTGCCTTGGGCTTTGATGATTTTGGGGGGTGTTGATGTGAGCTTTGCGTGGAGGACTGAGCTGGCCTTTGAAGTGCCGTCGTTGTCTAATTGCGAGGCCGCAGCTGCTTGTGCTGTTGTGCCGAGTTGTGGTGGCATTTTGGGGAGGATGTGGGATGTTGGGGTAGTGGTAGAGTCACCGTTCGTGATGCCCAGCATGGTAGCTGTCTCGAGCAATGTGGTCGATTCACGGGTGAGACCGTGATCGTGGAGTCAAGAGGTGCACTCTTTTGCTAGCAGCAAACCTTTCGGGGTATACCTCGACTCTTATCAAGTTCATCCACTCATCGCATCGACCTACTGCTTCCAGTCCGATAGAGCGGACACGAAGTGGTGTTGAGTAATAATATTAGACCCCGCTACTATTCCTGCAGTAGCTCAGGACCCATACCTGCCGCAGATAGGCCTATTCATGCGCGGCTTATCGCTATTGTGTGCGTCTCAGACAAACTGCAGGCGCCTCAACTCGTCCGGAAGGGCTGTTTGTTTGAAGTCATCGAATCGAAAGAATGATGGCGTAAAATTTGACTGACATGAAGCTGATTCTCGGCATGCCTAAGCCGTCGTGTAAGTTGTAATAGATGTCAGGATGATACTACACCTGCAAAAAGCAGAAGTATATGCTGTCATTTAGCTGTAAGTTTATGATACAGCATTACTATCCAAGAAAAATTCGCTGCTTTGTGAGCGAGAGTAGTCAGCACGGTAAATGGGCGAGCAGACGATGCAGCGCCTTCATGGTCGGCGCCGCTGCTGCTTGAGTTACCACTACTGGCACTGCTGGAGAAGTTGGCACTTTCGGTCTCAGTACTTGAAACGCCGTCGCTGAGGTCTGCATCGGTGGTGGAAGGAGTATCAGCCTACTGGCGACCGTCCTCGTCGCTGAGACCTGGACCAGTACCGGCACCGTCCTCGAAGAACTTCTAAGCACCCTAGGGCATCTCTGGGAGGAGAGTCGTAGCGACATACCACTCCCCGGTCACAGCTGGGCATTCTGGAGTGGTGCGATTCTCACGAGCGCCGCCGTCGCCTTCTGGATTTGGGGTAGCCTCGTAAGTAGCCTTTAGGCGGTCGAGGTCGTCGTTTGGGATACTTTGGCCGTTATCAACCTCGACTAATTCATAGCCGGTGGCTTCCAGGGTGTACTCGTATACAAGACCACCAGAGTAGGCGATCATCATTTCTGGGGAGTAGACGGCCTCGATCTCGTTCCAGTGGCAGGCTGTAGTCGGAGTAGGTCGCGACCTTGGTCTTCTAGCCGGACTCTTCGTAGCTGGATGGGTCGCACCAGGAGTAGTCGATGAAGGCGAACAAGTCGGAGCGGGCAATATCGTCCTCGCCGCAAGCGACGTAGAGGGCTTGCGATTCAATGTTCTCGGTGACATTGGCGGAGGACTAGCCGACTAGAATCCCGCGGGAGGCTTGGGCGCGGATGTAGTTCTTCATATGATGAGTGACGGCCTTGATGTATGGGGCGGCATTGGTGTTGTTTCGGATGTCGATGACTTCGTTTCCAGAGAGGAAGAAGAGCAGGTTGCCTGAAATATGTAAGTGAAGATCAGCGCAAAGTGCACTGCAGTGCAAGATACTGTATCCTTTGAACGCATCAATAGTGGCATACACAGATTGGAGGTAGATATCGTTGTATGGGGCGTGAAGAAAGTCAATGTCCTGTCTGTTCAGCGAGTACGTCGGAGTGTTGGCATCCAGCGCAAGGTAAATGCCAGCCTCGCACAGAACTGCCATTGCCTCGTCGTGGTTTTGGCTGTTGTCGATGGTGGGCATTCTGATCGTGTTGAAACGCAAGTTCTCGAACTCTTCCATATCACGCTTGAAGGAGGCCAAGTCAAGCTGAGGGTCAGCCGCATCGGCAGCACCACCTGGTTGCTATCGCACAAGTGCCCATTGTATAGTCGAATATTGCCAAGGACTTCTGGTACGGTCGATAAAGTTCGATGCGGGCCGGGCAGTGAATAATCATATAATGGGTAGTCAATGCAGTTGGCGATATGCTGTATTCAGAAGAATGCTTACTTACAGAATCAGCCCATGGACAGATTACATGAGGACTGCTAATGCCGCTATGTCAACCATGCCATTCAGTAAAGATCTCCAAAACGTATCCTCATGCGTTTGCAACCACCTCATTTCCCCGTGTCGTCGCTAATGACAACAGTGTTGTTTGCATTCCTTGTTCCCGAAATAGTAAACATGTACGGATGGCGTCTACGGTCGCCAGGGTGACGAAGTGCTGTCGGACAAAGATCATCATCATGTTGCTTCGAAAGACGTGACATGACCTCGAAGCACACCGTCGGCAGCCTATACTTTCACCAACGCTTGGGGTGGTTCGCACTTGTGTCTGCACCGAAGATATTGACCGGCCCTCAGATGGAAACTCTATAAATGCAACGCGGCGGGCCGTAAGTCGTCAGTGAGTGAATCTCATGGTGCACGAGGTGCAATGGTGACGGTCGGCGCTGTGGATGCCAGTCGGAGATCTTGAGTGATCATGTAGCCGATGCCATAGCTCGGTACGAGTGCGATTGAAATGAGCCACGGGCACAAGTTATAGGTGAAAGGAAGACTGCGAAGACTCGTTGGATCCATCAAGGCCAGCGACGTGATTGATGTCAGTCGGTCTCCGGCCCAGCCGTGTTTTCGAAACACAGTCCTCGAGCTAGGAGTTGACCACCCAAGGGCCACCCAAGGAGAACGAAATCCCAAGTCATGACCAGCGTCGGTACACTCGTCCTCGGCCTTCGCACCAGCAATAGTTTGAATATCCATCTGCAAGTCAGTCAGCGGCGATTGTGCTGCGACACGACTGCTGATGCGCTTCAGCATTGCCGGGAGAGACTTGACAAGAGGTTGCCCACATGTGTATCATGCCTGCTGCAACATTGCATGCTTTGCGGGAGGTCGTGACAGTCCTCACCATACGAAAGACAGCTATTGTATGTCGCGTTCGACGGTACATGCCGCAGCTCATGATGCTGCATCGGCAGAGCAGAGTGCCCCAGCGGTCTCTCGAGCGACTGTGTTCACGTTCGATGGTATGGCGTGTCGCCGAGATCTTCTCCCACATCAAGCAGCTAGAGGCCAGGAGAAGGATTCGAGAGCGGTGTGCTCCGGTCTGCTGTGCCACCAGTGATGTAAAACTTACGCAGTGCGGAGGAGCTGGAGTTGATTCAGGCACGTCAGGCTGCTGCTAGCTTGGCGCGGTCTTGTAGAATTGTTGGTCGGGACAATGTCGCAGAATCCACGTTCTCCATAGCTGAAAGCCTGCTTCTCCACAGCGGGACGACAGAGCTGTTTCCCCAACGCTGTACTTCGTCGCCGATGATTTTGCAACGCTCCCGAGAGAACATGTTACATCTCATCGTATCGTACGTGTCGAAGGTCGAGCAAAGAGTGGGAGCTGGCTCTGGAAGCTGGCCATCACCCTGGTGCCCCGTCGAACCTGCTTCGACGATTGCATATTGGCAGGATCTTGAGAGTTCTGCTTAGTGAACATCAGCTGATGGAGTAGCTGATATGCAAAGGGACTAGCGGTTGGGAGATCGTCTCTCCACAGCGTGCTACCAATCGTGGCAGCCACGCTGCTGCTCTCCGCGGGAGTTGTGAAACAGGTGCAGCGACTGTATGGTCAGGAACGCGAACAAGCAAACACGAAGACGCGCGTGGTAGCTCCTCCATATTCTTGCCGAATGCTTGTAGACTGCGGTACTGTACAGTAAGCCTCGCAAGCAAGGCTTATCAAAGGTGAGCCCTGCTGGTCGCGTACCTCTCCGCAGTCGGTGGAGGCAGTGAAAGTGTGTTTGCGCTGGGGAATGTGGTCGCGCGCTGACCGATGTGGTCGCAGTGCTGCCGCTGGTAGGCGACTTGGCAGCTGCAAAACGCCACCTCCAGGTTTGGCGGTACGAGGCGGGAGCTGCAAGGAACACCGGATGGGACCACAGAAGGACGCCAGTACGTGCACACGCAGACGGGCGAACGATGGCCCTACCAGAGCGCCTGATGTTGAGTCGTGGGTGGCTGAGCAGATGGATTGACGATGAGAAGTAGAGGTGCAGACGCAGATGCAGACGCGGATGCAGATGCTGTGATGCCAAGCACGCGTGTCGGCCGATGGAACGTTGTGATCCGACACGGCCGATGTCCACCATCCTGCGACCAGGATGTGTCGCGTGCTCTCCTTATTGTCTCTCGCATCACTCTTTCTTGCAATTTACTGTCTTACCCCAACAACACATTCTCTTCATCACCCAGCGGCACACTCTTCACGAAGTTGCGACGTGCCATTGCTTTGTCCATACATTCTTATCCCACAGCTCCTTGTGCAGTCTACGCGGCATCAGTCCCTCTCGTTCCGCTGCATCCGACCAACACGAGCGACTCCACGGTAGAGCAAACAACACACCACAACACATACCCGGCGTGGGCTCGTCTTCCATAGGCAGGTCGGCGATATTCGAGGAGGTAGCGATTGCGATATGGCGCATCACAATGGGACCATGCCAGACCTGGGCAAACCTCAGTCCGAGGCTCGTGCTTGGTTCGAGCCTGTGGTAAGCGTCAGCTGGAACACCTAGCACATCAAAACCTGTGTTTCCGGCTATCAGTCGTGCTGACATACGACACAACAGTTAGTTGTCTCAATCATGGCAGCATCATTGTACTTCAATCGCGATCGTACTTTCAGCATAATCCCTTCCCAAGACGAGCGTTACGACGCATCGAGCGAATACCTCATCAAGACCCAGAATGGCGAGTACGAAGAGAGCCGATCATCCTCGAGGTCTGCCAGTCCGGACAGACCGAAGGACAGCATCGATCAGCAGAGAGGGACATCGCCATCGCAACGGAACGAGGATGTCTCACCGTCGAGCATGAACTTCCCCAGCCGCATCTTGCAGAAGTTTCCCTTTCTGATCGAGATGTTCTACTGGGCGCTGAATTATGTCGCCTACGCCATGACAAAAAAGCTCGGCGCGGCCTTGTACTCCAGATACGATGGACAGAACCAGGTGACGGAGCTGGCGCAGCAAAATGGCATCGACATTTTGACCTTTGAGCACGACACCATCTTCAGCATCTTCTTCCCCATGACTGAAGTGGCCTTCCAGCAGTTCTTCATCAAGCATCATTTGATGATCCTGAGCTTTTTCAACCAAATATACTCCCTGGTGCACATTCCCGGAACGGTGGCTTTCCTTTCCTGGTACTACTACGTGGCTCCCTCACACGACACTTTCGCAACCGTGCGGCGGACCATGACGCTCGGGAACTTCTCCGCCTTCTTCATCTTCTCGCTCTACCCGTGCATGCCGCCAAGACTGTTACCCGAATCATTCGGCTTCAAGGACACTGTGCGACAGGACAACGCCGAGTCGGTCTGGGTCGGCGGCGCGAATGTGAATCAGCTGGCTGCAATGCCATCCTTACACTTCACCTACGCCTTCGTGATCGGATGCACCTTCTTATTCCAGAGCGGAGTCTTGGCGACATGCTTCGGGCGGAGAGCGAGCGTGGCGGCGAGCCGGACGAGCCGGAGCTGGAGGAGCAATATGAGCGTGGTGTACGCCGTGGCCGGTGCAGTCTATCCAATCCTGGTCCTGAGCGTGATCGTGGCGACAGCGAACCACTATTACCTTGACGCTGTGGTTGCGACGTTCTCAGTCACGCTCTGTTTCTTCATCAACCGGATATGGATCGTTCTCCTGCCGGCAGAGAGGCTTCTGTGCAAGGTCCTCCGACTACGGAAGCCCACTCCAACAACGGCGCGGAATAGTATACCGGAAAGGCCGCGGGTGGTCGTTGAGCAATGGGCATAGGATGTCTGGTTGAATTGCGGTGGCGGCGATGGCGTCGGCGTTTATCGAAATGCATCTTTTAATTTTGAGAGACCATACTTTGGCGGCATTGGCATTTCTGGCGGGCGAAATGTATGTGTCCTTTGACGGTATCAGGATCGAATTTTGGAATGGCGGCCTGGAAAGTATTCGAAGAGGGCCTGGGTAAGGGAAGATATCTTGGTTTCAGAGAGGCTTATGCCAATAGCAGGCCAGTTCGACGTTGTGCTCGCCAGGCGATGGCAGGCTGAGCGAAATGATGTAGCATGTCTGTATCAAAGATGTTGCATGAAGAGGCCGGCATACCCTGGCACATGTCGAATTGAAGCAGACAGTGGAGACCAGAATAAGGCTGACTTACGGCGAGGCAGCGATATGAAGTATAGAGCGCCAGTTTGGTTGCTACAACGGCGCCTGACGAAGACAGCGCGAGAACGTGCGAGGTTCGATTGGTAGACAAGGGTCCAGAGCATAAAAGTAAGTTCCACACCTCTTCAGCTAACATTTCACGTGGCACACTTCCGACGGATCGAGACACTTGTACAACTGGATGTACAACACGGGAAGAGAATTGATTTGCGCGCTGTACGACGGAGGCGCTTTCGTGCTTCTGTAAAGGATGAAGGTTGTCGCTAACAGTCAAATGCAGGTAAGGCGTGCTGCGGTGATTTCGAACGGCGGGATTTAACAAACAGGAGAACAAAGAACACCACGCTACGCAGGCTACGCAGGCTACACAGACTGCTCACTGTGCGCCAATCCACGGACAGGGAATGCAAATAGGAAGATGAGGATACTGATGATAATGCCTGGTGAATTGTACATCTCTGCTGATGAAGATGAAGATGCAGATTGAGGGTGAGAAGTTCTATGACGGGTCGGCGCTCGTATGGACAAAAGTCTATCGCCAAGCGTTGCGTGAGATGCAAGAGAATGGGTGACGATAGGCGACGGCGGCGGTTTTCGCTGTTGTGCGACTTGACTGACCTATCCATGGACGCGTCGTGCTCACTGGTGATCGGACATTTGCGCAGCACTGTGACTGTCAATGAGTGTATGAAGGGCAGCAGAGAACAGATGAATCGCGATGGTTACAGGATCACATGTGGGAGTGGGAGAATTGACATGCTTGAGAGCTGCAAATGGTGTCTCGCTGCCCCATCTGGACTTCTGCTGGCTGACCACCGAAGCCTGTCATCCGTCGGCTCAGCCAGACACAACCTCCATGTCTTATCAGGCGACGAATCTACATCCTGATCGGCCAAAGCGATTCCCTCGAACTTCGCTGGGTACAATACAATGTCGTTTCACTGCGTCGGCATTAGAAGAAGACCTGGAAGATGGAGATATATCAGGTCATTGGGAAGGCTAGGAGCCGAGCCCGTGCGGCGCCACGGTGAGGTCAACATTGGTGGGCATGCTCTGTGTATGTGGTCGCTGCTCCATGGACAGCGCATCGTTTTCGCTTGTCGTAATTGCCGTACTGGCGATTGAAACCATCATCCATGGATCAACGAGTCTTGGAGGACGAGTAGAGCGAGACTGTCGATGCTTCCAGGCATATGTTGGCAAGGAGCCTGGTCGCCAATACTCTGTCATAAGGTCAATCAATCTTTGAGGCACTGTAAGGCAAAGATCTGCACGGTGATTGGTCAGTCGGGACCTCTTCACGTGCACCTAGCTGACCGCAGCAGCGCTACACCGCTTCTTTTCTCCCAAGACACAAGAGCGCCGTAGCGACTTATTCTCCAGAGAGATGTGAAACATGCGACCGCATTTCTCAAACTGGCCTTATGTTTGATGCCAGCCATCGCGCCATTATGAGATTGATCAACATTCACACATTAGAGCTACGAACATTCATCGGCACTGCAATTCCTGCTTATGCAATCCTATCTCATCGCTGGTACGACACAGACGACGAAACATGCTACCAAGCGTTCACTTCAGGCCTTGAAAACGACAGTGCTGGGTATCGGAAAGTCGTCGATTTCTGCGCATTCGTGAGAAAAGAGAAGGATAGCTTCTGGCCGGTCCGAGACACGAAAGAGTACAGAATAACTCCTCATGTCAAGTCACAACGCCACAATTCGAGATTCCTGCAAGATGTTGACTGGGTCTGGATCGACACCTGCTGCATTGACAAGAGCAGCAGCGCGGAGCTGTCCGAATCGATCAATTGCATGTATCGATTCTATGCACAAGCAAGGGCGTGTATAGTCTATCTGAACGACGTTACGGCCGATCATT
Organism: Dothistroma septosporum; assembly: GCA_002236755.2. Taxonomy (NCBI): domain Eukaryota; kingdom Fungi; phylum Ascomycota; class Dothideomycetes; order Mycosphaerellales; family Mycosphaerellaceae; genus Dothistroma; species Dothistroma septosporum. The sequence continues at coordinate 925,348 of NBZP02000040.1, read as the reverse complement.
GTGGGCGGAACCTCTGTGCATCTAACACATGTGGACGCTGCGAGAATGCGAAGCATCAATTAGCTTGTTCAGAATGGTTCCAACGTGGCTGGACACTGCAAGAGCTCGTTGCGCCACACACGCGAGTGTTTGTTACCTCAGACTGGAGGGTGCTCGGCGGCATCTTTGATCATGTAAAGTGGACGAACGCGCCCGACAATGTCCTTCTGAGCTGCGTTGCACGGGCGTCAAAGGTTCCGCAAACGGTCTTGACAGACTACCGCTACATGCGTGCATCCAGTGTCGCGCAGAGACTGAGCTGGGCTGCTGGCCGCAAGACGACTCGGCCGGAGGATAGGGCATATAGCCTGTTTGGTCTTCTTCAGGTGAACATGCCGCTGTTGTACGGCGAAGGAGAACGAGCCTGGCTTCGACTGCAACAAGAAATCGTACGCTCCTCGGGCGACGAATCCATCTTCGCCTGGGAAGGCAATCGACCAAGCAGAGAAGGCTGCGGGTTACTCCCGCAACCTGTGCTGGCGTCACACCTAGATTGCTTTGCCAAAAGTTCGACTGTGAGGAATACGCCCAGATTCGAACGCCTGCCATATGCCATCACCAACCAAGGTTTAGAGATGAAGCTACGAGAATCGACGGCGTTCATCACTTTCTCGCCACGAGGCAGAATCATCGCCATCCCACTGAATTGCGGCATGACCTCCGAGAGCTGGATCCGTGACAGTGAGGCTAGGATCCTCGTGCTCCAGCGAACAGCGGTCTGCGGTCATTACGAGAGACTTGGGTGTCCTGAAGCTCGACGTGTGCCGGAATTGTTCGAAGCCATTGGGCATCAGCCAGAATGGATTGAATGTGACGATGAGACGATCTATGTGCACACAGCTCGTGGTGACTGTCAGTCGGGTCGTGGAACAGGTCAGTCTGTGACGACGATCCGGGCGACGCCGCATATGAGCAGTGTCCTGCGCTTCATGGATGGAGATCATGACATTTTGCATGAATATACTGGTTTTTTTGGAAGACATGATGCTGATCTGGGAACCATTACGCCACACGAAGCTCTAATGCGTCCCAGACTTGCATTATCCTTTGGAGCTGTCTCCAAACTGGCGTGTGACCAGGATGACTGCGACTCGATACAATGAGACAGCCAGCATACGTTACAATTGCCGGTGCTTATCCGTCCAGATCCGCAGCCCGGTCTACAAGTCTCGGATCTTTCGACATGCAGCAACTAAAGACGTATCCGGCAAACGGAAATATGAACAGAGCGCGATTACCTTATATAATCTGTCCCTCCTCTACCTAGCAAGCACCAACTTCACCACATTCTCCAACCGATCCGCCGCCCCCATCGCCGGAACATCCTTACACCTCCACGCCACCGTGCGATCCGGCCTAACCAGCACAGCACCCTTCTCACTCACCCCCCTCTTATCAAACCACGTAAAGAACGTATCCTCATAATCCTGTCCCCATCCAATACCATACACATCAATCTCCACACCCAGCGTCTTGGTAACCCAAGTAGCGGCATTCGTCCAAGGCTCTTTGCCGCCAATTCCAGTCAGAATCGCAAACTTCCCATGACCACACAGATCGCGGGTCGAGACGAGAGGTGGACGGGGGCCTGGCTTGGTGGTCGCTTGCCCGAGCCAGGCGTGGGGGACGCGGAAACCGGGATATGTGTCCACGGAGTGATACATTGCCAGTGCATCACTGTTGTTAGGCCAGTATGGCTCGTCGGTTTCATCGCCGGTGTAGACTGCGTCGGATTTGTACCATTGGTTCATCTCGCCGCCGAGGCCGTGTCGCTCGTCGTCGAGAGCGCGGATGGCGTTGCGGAGCGCGCCGCGCATTTGCTCGCCTTCTTCTGAGTCTGCCTTCAGGAGTTCGTCGACTTGGCTTCGGCGTTGGATGTCGGGGTCGAAGACGCCGAGCATGCCGTAGAGGGTCATGTTGAGTCTGCCGTTGTCGTTTGCGCGGCCTACAACGTATTTGCCGATGGGTTGCCGTTCTGTGCTGTAGGTTTGGAGGAGGTCTTTGCCGGCTTTGCCTTTGAGGACGTAGGCGAGCTTCCAGGCTAGGTTGAAGGCATCTTGGATGCAGGTGTTTGAGCCGAGACCTCCAAAAGGTGGGTGGCGGTGGACTGCGTCTCCGAGACAGTGGATGTTTCCCTTGGAGTAGTACTCAGCGTAGACTTCTTCCGTCTTCCACACGCTGATGTTCTTGAGCTTCATGGGGATCGTATCATCGCCAATGAGCTCCTTCACCCGAGTCATGATCTCGTCCTCTGTCGCTTCCACTTTCAGGTAAGCCGGATGGCAGATCAGCGAGATGACCCACTCTGACCATGGCTTGATAAAGTGTGCGAGACCCATCATTCCATACATTGGTTGTGGAAGGTCTGGTCTTGTCAAATACGACAGCAATGCTGGAGTGGTGGTCATGAGATGGCCCATGTCCGCTTCGATCCAGACATTGATAGCAAGACCACCTCCAGGGCCAACATTCAGCGGGAAGTCAAGCTCTCTTACAATCTTGCTCTGCGGGCCATCCGCACCGCACATGAAGCGTGAGCGGACAACATAGTGCTGCCCTGTCACCGAGTCCTTAAGCTCAGCCTCAACGTTATCACGACCCTCATCCTGCTGAAAATGGGCAAGTTCGGTCTCGAAGCGAACGGACCAGCCTCGCTCCGAAGCTCTCGCGAGGAGGATAGGCTCGAGCTGATCTTGTGGTAGGCAAGCTGTCTTGCAAGGACTTGCATCAGCATAGTCGCCGTGGCGGTGAGGATCGTTGCCGAAGGTGTAAGCACGGTAGATCTCCTCTCCGACAAGACTCTTGCAGATTCGGTTGTAGGTAGAGTATTCCTCGACGGTGTGCGAGACCTCCAGGGCGGCCTGCTCTAGGTCGATGTCGCGAAGACATTCTGAAGGGACTGTTAGTCTCGAGCTGGGAGCGACTGGAGCTTGTCTGCTCACCAAATGCAGCCATGTTCTGGTAGTTGGCGCGAGGAGTTGGCGATGGTCCCTTGGCGTTCGAGATCATCACGCCCTTGATGCCTGTGGAGGTCGGTCAATGGAGAGCGCCGCATTGAGCTTGCTGTACGCGTACCATGAGAGCCTAGGAAGCATGCCAGCGCTGCTCCAGAAGGCCCAGCTCCAACGATGAGGACATCCACATCTACCACTGGCAGAGTGGAGGGAGGCTGTTCAATGCTGCCCATGGTGATGAACGACTTGGTGTGTGATGTTTGATTGTGCGTACGACACGTATCGATAGCGGCAAAGACTGTCAGACAGCACAGACAGATAACCTACATGTAAAGCCATTGTACATCGGACTTCCGAACGCCGTTATACATGTTGTTGTGCCAGGAGCTGAGCCTCTGTCCGACGATGATGCTTCTTTGGAAGACCTTACCTATGCTCCCGGTAAGGACTATGCAGGCAGCGGACGACAGACGATGCCAGCTCCCTCATCATAATTCGGTTGTGCCACTGTAGATGCTATGTATCATGCCACAAATGAGAACAGCGCCGTGACGGAAGAGCAGTGGGTGTTGAAGCACGGGGACCGACGTGGGAATGCGAGAAAGTTCAAAATACCCGTCGAAGACTTCTGGCTCAATGTCACGACTTTCTCGGCCCCAACTTGCAGAGCAGAAGATAAGCGAGATAAGGTAGTTCTAAGGTCAGCACTGCGCCACCCCATCGTCCCCGTCACCTACACCTTACGCCCTGGAGCGTTTACATCGCCCTCCACCCTTCACGTGTGCCCGCAGCCTCGAAGCCGGGCTCAGCTCCACGCGCCAGGCATCTGTGCTCCCGCCTTCTGGTTCGCAAGCCACTTCGCAGCTTGCTTCAGCAGATCGCCCGTCTTGTGGAAGCACTGCCGGTTCGCCTTTGCATCCTCTACCGCATCGCCTATCGTCACGTCAAACGCCTGTCCGGTGTGGCTGTCCTTCGCAGGCACGCGGAGGTCTTTGAGGGCGTCCTGCTCGGTCTGCGGTAGTGTGGCGGTATACACCAAGAAGTCTTCCACCGCCTCGCGGCTAGCTGCGGCATCGGCTGTCTGGTCGTCGAGCAGCACTGCCGCCATCTCAGCCACCTTCACGACCGTGGTCCTGCGTACGCCGCTCGTGAGTTCTTTCTGCTTGAGCCGAAGCGCAGCGAGACCTTTCCCCAGTGGATGCCTGATGAAAGCTCGCACATCATCTGCCGAGAACATCTGCTTCGATAACGGATTTCGCATGACGCCACCGTTCGCCTTGATTGCAGACGCCAGCTCTGCCATGTCCCACGCATATCCGTCCTCGGTCACATAGAAGCTGGCGCGCGGGATGGCCGTGATTAGGTCTCCAAGCATCGTCTGCCTGCCATTCTGATATGTCCTACCCAGGATCTCGTGCTCCGTATGCATCCAAGCATCATCAATCGCGTGGCACAGCTCTCCGGGCAGAGCTGCCTTCAAAGCTTCAGCTCTTTTGCGAACCGCGTCTCTGATCCGGTCAGCATTCGTTCCTGGGGCTTGACTGCGCACCCATCTAGCATTCGCTTCCAGGTCGTTGCAAGCCAGATCTACTCGCCGAGGTCCGGCATCTTCTTTAATACTCAGCGCGATAGTTCGCACTGCAGGGGAAGGCCTCGCTCTCACAGCAGATGTCATGCGGCCTTCGGCGACAGCTTTCAGGTCTGCAGCCTGGCCTACGATATTGACTTCTGGTCCGCACATATCTTGGAATGCCTGGACTTCCAAAAGAAGCCTCTGCGCATCTAACAGGAGTGACTTGTAGTCGTCTTCGAGCTCCCTCAAATCACCAGGCAGTAACTCTGGTGCTGTGAGGTCTAAGTTGTCCTCGACAGGCTGTGTCATTGTGTAAGCAGCCGATTTCGCGGTCGCCAGGGGACGGTCATGCTTCTCAAGCCATGCTTTCGCGACCAAGTCATCCGGCCTTAACGTGAGAATCTCTTCGACAATGTCGCCGGCGGCATCAACCCATCCGAAGGCATCGTACTGTTCGGCCAGTACCCAGCGCGCATCTACTGAGCCTGGATTCCGCTCGACAGTTTCAAGCAGGTCGTTGATGATCGTATAATCCTCTGCAGTGGATGGTCCGACTGCGGCGGCGAGCTTTCGGGCTCTGGGCCCGATCTTGGTCATTGTCAATGTTGCTGAAGCTTCGCTGGAGCGTGTAAGGCCACGAGCGTTGTCTGAGAACGTACAAGCATGAAATGTCGTCGTAAGTAATGCAACGCGATAGCTTGACTCTGCATAATAAACAACACGACATGTACAGCATGTAGACAGCGCTCCGTGACATCTGTCCAAAGCCATCAAGGCATTCTTCTACCCCGATGATGGAGTTGAGGCTGATGCAAAACCTTATTTTGCCTTAAGGTGGAGGCTGCGTGCATGTGAAGCGAGGCCGCCCGCATGGCACTACCAGAGCCGAAGCTTGACAATCGGCAGTGCAGACATGCCCCAAGTCGATCGCCAAACAACACATGGCCTTGCGCTGGAGTACTTCCCACAGACGAGGATGTGATCTCTGGATCTATCACCATCTGTTCTTCATGGTCACACGAATCTATGGATGCCCTGAACACTTACGCATTCGAGGCTTCCAGAGGAGCTGTTTCATTGGCAGTCACCGCTGGAACATCACTGAAGACGCGCAGCACAGCACCGAAGAGGTTTTGGAGAAAATACACTCCGGAGGAATGGCGCAAGGATATCGATAGCACCGCCAACGGACTCCTACCTGCTGACACAGGTGGCATCTTTCCCTGGACACAGCTGCGAGTACATACAGATACATACCTAGCAAAACAGAAAACGACACCAAACGAGGTGGACAGTGTTCTCCAGGGCCTCATAGATGGCCACCTCAACAAAGTTGTCGCCATTGCGGCGTGCTCTCATAGGATGTCTCGAGCTGCATTGCTGGTCGTCCTCCAGGGCATCTCTAAGTGGCTGACAGGACCGTACTGTCAAGCAGTTGTTGCTGCTAGTCAGTGCAGTAACGATGTATCATTCGTCAGCGATGGTCGGTGGGCTGCTCTACTGATACAGACGGACAAGGAAGTGGCCTCACCAACGTTGTCTCCTTCGACCGTCGACGCACTGTTGGGCAAATGGTGCTCACCTTCACTGCCAGTAGAACCGGGCCTGTACGCACACGCCATTGCATTGACTACGACAGTACTTGATAAGCTCTATACTTCTTTCGAGCTGTTTCGAATGTGGGAAGACTGGACCGCAGCAATCCCGCTTGCCACAGTTCTGTCAAGGTTGCACGACCGACCGGAGGGCATCTCGATAGCTCTGAAAGAGTCATTGGACATAAATCTGTCGGACTGGCGCAGTTGGGCATGCTGGCAACCTCACCAAGACCGCATGGAGCGGTGGCAAGCATTCCGAGGAGCGGGATATGAGCACATAGATACATGCTGGACATTACTCGGGCCAGACTTTGACAGCCTTGGTGGCATCTATGATGAAGTCGCACCATCGGCACGGTCTTACCACACTACGAACGGCACTTTTACACAGTGGCTCGAGTCGCACGGATTGATGCCTGGCCCCGGCATAGTGGTCGCGGTCCCAAAAAAACTTAGAAGATTCTCAGACAACTTGTTTCGCGTCATCGATCTTGCATGCTGCGATGTCCGCGGAACAGCGGCTATGTTGTTCCTGAAGCACCTGTGCACGGACAAGCGGTTGGGCCTTGACGATCACTCTCTCCATCTGTTTGAGCTGTGTCAGCAAGAGTTGTTTATCCAGGGACAAGCATTTCTGGTGGAACTTCTAGAAGACCATGGTGCACCACTGGCACCACGATACGTCACATCAAACCTCAGAAAGGGCCTGCGGATCCTGAACCGAGATACATATGATGAACTTCGATCGTATCTCGACAGTCGCATTCAGAACTTCGTCAAACGCGGCTTCCAAGCCTTGAAGTCTCACTACATCGATGAGCTACCAGACAACGACGATGTTCAGGCCCCCAACGCCAACGCTATTGCCGAATATCAGGCGCTTCTTGCTCAGTCGCCATGGCTGAATGTTGCGGATATGAGGACACTCTCCCTCGATGGTCAGAACGTCACCTGGTCAAGCTGTCTCGTAGCGTTCTCTGGTCTGTACAGCGGTATCAGGGGTAGGAACTCTCCCTCTATGAAGACCATGGCCATAAAGTACATCGACAGCTTCATCGACGATGCGACCACAGTCGACGATGACTTCGCTTTGATGTATAGTCTGCACTCACTATGGGTCAGATCGACTTCCGGTCCCCGGCGCTCAGCCGCGTTACCACTTGCGTGTGCACTGGACCTCGACATCACCGCACGGATCGGATGCGTCAAGGACCTCGAAAAGCTACCGGAGACTACAGCTCTCGCAATGATTACATTGTTTGTGCGCCCGACCGATGTCAGCACTCCGGACATGTGTCGCAAGACCGTGGCGGTGGCTTCGGATGCCATACGCCACTCCAACAAGCACAAAGATTGCTGGCAAGCCCTGGTGCGGTACGCTATGGGCAGATTCCTCGTGTCGCCTCAATACATGCTCCATCTACGGATCTTCACGGATTGTCATTTCATCACGTATCAGCATTGGGTCAAGAATCTCCAGACTATCTTCGACGACACCATCGATCACTTAAGCGCAGCTGTTGCGTGGACGGACAAATTGCAGGGCCACAAAAGCACTCTGAATGACCTCTATGCTGTCGCAAATTCAGCAGCGAGCATTCATTGCATCTACACTTCTTTCGATCGACCTGGTGTCGGAGATGTGCTCACAGTGATAGATCATGTCGCGCAAGAGAAAAGGAAAGAACGCCGGACTGCAATGGTACATATTCTCTTGTCGCTCACAAGCACAGAGAAATATGCACTCTCGACTTTGAAAGGCGTGCAGATGATCTCATCAGCTTCACAGCCCTGCTTCGAGCAGTGCCAGAAGTTGCTGGATTTGGCGTCGACCCACTCTCTCTACGTCGCAGCCGTGCAGCTGAACGTCTGGATAGCGAGCTCGAGCCTTGATCATACCACAGTAAAAGCGCTGAGTTGCCTCGCTGAGACCTTGCACTTCCCACCAGCGGCCAAAGCAGACCTCGCAAAGGACTACTTCCTGGGTCGAATGGCTGAATTGATGGAGAGGGCGACCCGACTTGAGGCCTCAAAAGCGCAGCTCAAATGTATAGATAAAGATGGTGTGACGGCTCTCCTTCTAAGGCTCAAGATCGAGGACACATCATCAGCGCTTGACGACGAGATTGCCGGACTCCCCAACGACATGATCAACATGGTCGAGCAGGTCGATGCTAACACATTCGAGCTACAATTCCCCTTGTCACATCTAAAGGTGCTGCAGCGCAAAGCAATGGGTCTCACACAAAACGAAAGCCTCATCGTCCGCCTCACCCGAGCACCTAGTGGTGCCTGGGAATCGTTCTGTGTACACACGGTCGACCCCCAAACAGACTGGCATACTATCAAGCACAGTCCCATGAAGCTCAGCCAATCGACACCGCACCGCCTGCCCTGCGAGGGCAGAGATACGCGTATTGGCTACACAATCATGCGGAGTGGGTGGAAATGGCTCGTGTCAAACAAAGGTATCAACAAAACATCGATCGCTGTGATTTACCGCAACGTCGAACGTGTGATGAAGATGTTTGGTACCAAGTGCATTGTGTGTGATCAATCACTACACGCTGATCTATACCGACCCACAACTTGCGCGGCGAATGGATGCTGGGCCACGTGGATCCAGTCGAGTCTGGAGGTACGACTGGCGGACTTGCGTCTCGATGAGAGTGTCGTAGAGCTGCTCCTGGCCGCCGTACAAGCCTCCACGACGAGGATGTCGCTCAAGAGGACGATAAATCTCCTACCCACTCGACCATTTCGACTCAACGACGACAAGCTCCTACTGAATCTCACGGATAGAATTCCAGCCATAACAACAGCAGTGAAAACCTTAGACGACCTTTACCAGATCCAAGGCCGATACAGGTAAGTCTATATTCCATGATGCATCCATGGAGCAATGCATCACTAATCCATCCCAGCATCCGCGGCGAACTCCTCCTCTCGTGGCTCTGCAACGGCTTCAAAGGCTTCCTCGCCTCCGCCAGCTCCGGCCCACTCCGCATCCCCAACCTCCCCAACGTCCTCCAATACGTCGTAGTCGACAGCCCCCCCTCCATCGCCGCCGCTTTCGCCCAACACGATCACCTCCAGCCACGCCAGGTCCTCTTCCACGGCACGAGTATGGACCGCCTATGGCCAATCCTATGCGAAGGCTTGAAAATTCTCAGTAGCACCAGCTTCCAGACGCACGGGGCTGCGTACGGGAGTGGGATCTACCTAGCAGAGAGCCCGGCCACGGCGGTGGGATATGCTAGTCAGGTGTTGTGTCAGCAGCCGACTTTCGCTGCGAATCATTCGCCATATGTCAATAAGAAAGTGCTGTTGGGGATCGAGTATGCGGGGGATGATGCGTTGCGTGGCAATGGCATACATGTTGCGACGGATCCGAGCAAGCTGTTGCTGAGGTATGTGTTCTTACTGCCCGAGGGGTTCAGAGCACCAATTGCGAACCACGTTGTGCCTGCTATGTTGAGCAACTTCAGTACGCTTCGCAATGGAGCCAGGAAGACATGAATGTGCAGCTGTCTGTAGATGTATCCAAATCTATCTGTATAATGCTTCACGCAGTGAACAGCCGACATTGCATCGGTTTCCTGTCTCTGATCTGCTTTACTCAAGCTTGACCACCTCCCACACGACAGTTCCGTTATAAACCTCCTCTCCCTCAAACCCACCAGCAGAACTGGCAAGCCATCTCGTATATCTCGAATTCGCGGTGATGGTACCATAGGTCGTGAAGTTGACGTGGAAGTTCTTGCCATCGACGTCGAAATCGACCGTCAAGCCGAGCGGGCTGCTACTATTCATAGTCGGTGGGTAGGTACTGTCGCCACCCCACGGGCGGGCAATGACGGATTTCGGCACACAGGTGCTGGTGATCATCTCGCCGTCTTTGGCAATGTAGGAAATTGCGTACTCGTTGCCGGCACGATCGCGAGAGTCGTAGAAGACGATTGAGTAGGGTCCGACGCGGCCTTGGGCCCAGTACCAACTTGCGACGGATTTGTAAAAGTTCTGGTCTCCCCATGTCTATGCAGAGTGAGTTAAGGTACTTCTGATATCACTATTGATACGTACCTTATCGTGGTAGCCGACGCCATAGAAGCTGAGATTCTCGCCCTTATATGTCAGCTCGACTTCAGCATTACCATCTGCAAGAGCATTTGACCACCAGAGATGTGGCATGAACTCTTGCTGAACGCCTGCTACAGCAGGGCCGCAAGCGAGATGTGGTGGGGCACCATTCTGTTGAAGTCAGTACTCGAGCTCATTCCCGTGAGACGATGGCAACCAACCGAGTAGATCTTGACACTACCAGTCAGCTCAGAACTTGGCATGTCAAAGTCTAGCTGCCAGTACTTGGCGTCGGGACTGCTTGTCCAGCTCCCATACGAGCCCCACCGGCCCTTCGAGCTTCCACCTGCGGTGAAGACCTCTGCGGTGTCTGGATACTCATTCGCCCAGTAGCTCGTTCCATTTGGAAAGCTACCGAAGATCTCGAGGTCTAGCTTGGTGGCGTTGTTCTGGAGCAGTGGGTAGCCACCAGGTGATGTGGTGTAGAAGTTGAAGTTCACGCTAGAGACGTCGCCGTCGCCGTTGAGAGAGAAGACGTGGAAGTACCACCAGTCCGATGAGGTGCCATTGATTGGCGTGACGCGAGGCGCATCAAGTCCATAGCCGGGGTATACTTTCTGTATGATCGATGTTTGATTGGAGATCGATTTGTCCCAGTGTCGGAGAGATGTGCTGTAGTCAATTGGCCACTCTGAAGATGGCGCACCCTCCAAGCTGTACGCAGGAGCCGGGTTCGATGCTGGAGCGGCTAGGGCGTACAGGTGGCGTGTCGTCAGGCACGCCAGTGCCAATGCGGTGGTCCGAGTCATGATGATATGATCGGAGACTTCTGCTTCGGGGAGAGTGAGGTACGTCTACAAGCGGGTGGCGTAAGAGGATCCAGAAGATCACTTTAAACCAAGAGCACTGCATGATGATGAAGTCTTAAAAAGACCACCCATGTCCGCCATCCAGGCTTGTGCGCGCGACACACGGGCTTACGGCCTTCGTCACTCGCGTCATCGGATGCTCAAGGGATCGAAATATTCCGATAGCGACATTGGTTTTACTCGACTTGCCTGCCAGGGGAACTGGAACCCGAAGCATTCGCTGTTTCCGCAATCATCTCGTCTCAGGCACGGACTTTCGGTTGCTCCCGGAGACCTGCCCACGTGAACATGATTGGCTGTCTCCCCTGCAGTGGTGTCGTTTGCTCGGTGACCGACAACTTCATGTCCACGACGTGTGGAGATATGGTGCTACAAGCAAGAATCGTCGTACTAGATACGGTCATCGCGCAGCTACATGTCTGCATGTCTATTGATCCTGATGATCTGTATACCTGATCTGCAACGCCACTGTAGCCATTCCTTCGAGCGATGCAAATCCTGCGCCCCAGACGATGTCGATCACACTGAGAAGCCGCCCGAGTCTGGCCTGCAGCTTTTCAATGGCGCTGTGCTTCGAAACGCAAGTCGAGACGGACATCATCCTGCACGGAGTGCGACTCGGCGCAGTTCCTCACGTGTCTTACGGCAACATGTTGGCCAAGAAGTTTTAGTGTATGGTAATGTCTGGGCAGTCTTCCCCAAGCTTGCAGCCTCCAGTCGTCCATCCGGCCCAAGGAATGATACGGAAGTCATAGTCATACCAGAGTGACCTTGTCGTTGTAGTCGAAGAATACTCCCAGGGACTGAGTGCAGGTAGCACTCGGATGAGGCTTTCACACCTTCAGCCGTCGGATCTGGTTCTTACAAGAGCAAACACCTCTTGCCATGCGTCCATCTGCCCAACTCAATCCCTGCTGACATACACATGTACGGCGCGGCTTGTATCAGTCCAGACTCGGTTCCTGCTGATCTGCATCCAGGAGGCTCAGCCCAGATCAATTTAGTAGACGCCATGTCAAGTGATCGCCTTTCGGCCCTCTTCGAACGACCCTACCTGGGGATTTTCCGCATAAATTCACGAGCCGCAACCATGGCGGACTACTACTCCCTTGGACGAAGCAACCTCGAGAGGTCACCTTACCATTTTCATCAAGCGACACTCCAAACCCGCTGGGACGCACCGCCGCGAAAGCGACCACAACGTTCGCCATCAGTACCGCATCGAGTACATGTATGATACAGTCGTGTACCATGAGTTAGCTATCTCTTCCCATGGCACACCCAACCAAGCAGAAAGCTGCGTCGAACAAGGACCAGAACGCCAGCGACACAAACGTCGTCAAAATGTTCCAAGGGAATACGGTTCTCCCGGATTGATTCGAATCGGAGGTGAAAGAGCAGAGCAGTGGCGACAAAGAGGGCGAGGAGATGATCTGCGCGACGAGACCGAGTAGCATAATGGCGCGGCCAGTGACCTTGGCTGACGAGCCTACGAGCATACCAATGGCGGGCATCCTGATCAGCACGCCATGTTCACCGGGATTTGTATAGAGCTTACCAATGAGCCGAGCCAGGAGTTTGAGTCACCACAGCCACAGTCATCTCTCGCATACTCGTTTAGATCATGTGTCGATGTATAGCCAAATGACTCCAGTAAGTCAACCAGGTCATTCTCGCTTGAGTGATTTCACACTCGGCGCTACATGTCTTGCTAACAAGTCGGTAAGCTGAACGATTCAAATTGATATGCACAAGTCATATTGTATGCAGTGTATCGCAGGTCGTTAGCGTCAGTCGTCTCTGTAAATTATTTACTTTTTCTTGCCAACACGACGCCATTGAAGTCACTCCAGTCACGGGTCCTGGCCAGCTCGTAGCAGCCAAGTCCGTCCGGCACAAGACATGGTGCAATCTCCAAAGGTCGTCTAAAGCGTAGGAGCGGCCGTTGGCGGCGGCAGGTTGTCCAAGGAATCGTAACTCGCAACAATGCTCGCGCTCCACGATGCGAGCGCTGCCGACCCCGTCGGTGGCAGAGGCACAAACGAATTTGTATGTGTGGCGTTAGCAGTGCCATTGCTGGTTAGACCGGCGCTAACTTTTTCAGTTCCTCGAGGAATGTCCACGCCACTTATCACACGTTCGAAGTGGGCCAATGCGGCTTGTGGCTGGTAGAACGGGACCTCGTGGCCAGATTCGTAGACTCTGGTGAAAGAGAAGTTGCCGCGCTCGCGGGTCTCGCCATACTCGACACCGCCGTAGAGGAAAGGCTCGTACCCAGCGGCGTTAAACTCGGCCTTGTGAGTGTGGTTCACTGCCAGACTGACGGCTTGACCACCGAACCAGTTGCAAATATAATCTGGAACGCTTCGTTAGTGTTGTACGCGGTCTCAAGGGCATCTGTAAACGACTCACCGGCATCGCCATAAGCCAATGCGACACGCACACCGCTGGCAATGATGTCTTGCAAATCAAGCAAGAAGTTAGGATAGATAAAGTCACCTGTGTCCTGGAACTGATAGTAAATATCGTTGTTGCTTCCGGTGTAGTTGACAGAGGCTCCGACAGCTTGCTGGATGTTTGCCTGGTTGAGATAGTCTTCGTAGTAGGATGGTGGAGTTGGGTCGTCTCGAGGGTGACGGATGTCGTACACTCCCCGATCGCCGTAATTGTAGTACATCTAGGGATCGTCAGTAGTGCAACAGCCATGGACCTCTAATTACATACGCTTTCGACATTGTCTCTACACATATCCTGAGCCTCACTGCAGATCGCAGCTATGGCCGGACTCTGCGCCGCAATGTTCGTGATTCTTCCTCGTACAGAGCCGCCCTTGAGCTCCTGCGCAGCCGCTTCACAGCTTTGAATCATATCCTGGCAACCGCCAATCATGTTGTTGGCAAACTTGGCATAATTGTAAACAGTCTCATTGTAAGCGGTGATGTTGTATGTGTTCTTCGTGGCGAACTCCGGGTAGTAGCCAGCTTGGATCGTTTCAGAGATGATGGCATTAATCAACGTGAGGGAGTTGAAATTCATAGCATATCCCTGGGTCGAACCGTTCTTGATCTTCTCGTTCTGCTCGTAAAAGTAGTCGAAGAATGATGGCCCATAGTGTCCACCATAGGACTCGGTAGCAAGGTTAAACTTTTTCGGCGCTGAGGCCTTGTTCCCGTCGAACTTTGAGATCCCGGACAAGAATCCCTGAAGTACATGCCAAGCACCGATAGCTGCAAGATCTGTGGTGTCAACTTCTCCAACATCGACCGGCTCGAGGATCGGGTAGGTGCCGGTGACGGGCGCCTGAGACGCATTGAGGTATTGTCCAGTGTAGTTCGCATAGCTGCCGTTCTGTATCGCTTGATATGAGAAACCAACACCAACTGGCTGGCTCAGAAACAGCATGTTCGAGACATTGTTCCACGAATACGGATTGATGACTGTCGTGAGATCCTCGTTGATGCGACAAGGGCCAAGTTCTTCGAAAAGACCAATCAGGCTGTCAGATCCTGGACCTCCGTTCAACCAGAGCGTGAAATCATCGTTGGCGGGATCGCGTCTGCTCTCGAAGAACCAGAAGAACATGTGCACATTAGGTGCAATATCAACGTATCCAGAATAAGAATCAACTCCCGGTGTCGTCTCGCAAACGCCCTCTTTGCCAGGCTCCTTGTATCGAATCTTCACACCCGTCGGGGTTGTAATCGTTTTGTAGTCTGTAACGTTTGCTGGGAATACGGCCTGCCGCTTGTTAAGCTTCTGCCGGGGGAACTCAGCATGGAACTTGGGGCTCAGTGAAGCTTGGACCGGTGCGAGCGACGCGAGCAGCGCCGCTCCAGACAGGAGTGCTTTCACCAGCATCTTTGCGATTGTTATGCTTAGCGATTAGGACAACAGATGTTGGCTTGCGGCGGAAAGAATGCGAACAACATTGGGTTTTGCTCGTTTTCATTCGGAGAGACCAAGTTCCAGAGCAGGGACACCCTCGACACAGCGGCGGCGGGATGCGAGATGGGGTACACTCTCCGTGCTCATTGTCCGTGTCGCCATAGCCAACCAGCGCCCATGAATGCGCGCGATATCTTGTGTTCAGCTGCTTTTCGCGGTGGCCGCGGATCGTGCTATGCCTGTTCCTGCGTCAGGTTGCATCTACCTGTGGCGCCGTCACGGCGCTGACGTTGATGGGACTTAGCCGAGCCATACGAGCTGCCTATCTAAGCAATGTACCAGCATTGTTCTGATATCAAGCTTTGACCCGGCGAACTAAGCCGGTCTGCCCGGATGAGGTGCTTGTTTATTCGTTGTACCTTGTGCTCTGTGTACCTGTTCAGGATCCTTGGGGATCGGTCCACAACGGGCAGATCGCGGGTGGCTGCACTGTGCAGTGTACACCGCTTAGAGTCGAAGATCCGAACGCACGTCTTGCTGTGTCAACACAATGCGATACGAGATGCCGCAGCGTGGAACGTTGAGGAGGAGGGTGGTAGTTATAGCTGGTAAGCTGCAGGTGCGGAGTCTTTACATGATGCAAGATACCCAGGGATCCTTCCTTGGCACGGAATGCAGTCCGGTGGGCCAATGGCGTCGCGTGATCGTGACTGGCAATGGCTGTCAGTCTTTCACGGGGCATGCCCACATCGTGCCCAAGGCGAGATAACAAGCTTGTCGCATTGACAGAAGCCTGGAGACAATGTGCAAGTCCTCTTGAACAAATAAAGCTTCATGAACGACAACTACAGGAAGCAGAAAGGTGTTATCATCAAGTCATCATAATCATCGAACCTTCCACAACTCAGCAGTGTCACCGGCCACTACAGCCACACAACATGAGCTTCACGAAGCGTTCCCCCAATGTGGGCGACTCATCATAGCGCCGCCTCTGATGCTCATGGCTCGAAGTCGAAGACGTCTTCGTCCATGTAAATTTCCGTCTCAATGGCGCTTCTTCATCATCCTCGAAGAAACAGGCAGGATATTGCGCACTATCCCGCTGTAGTAGGGATCCAAACGAAGTCCTCGGACCAGGCGTCGATGCCATAGATGGTGAAGTGATCGTGTCGTCCGACCATCTGCTTTGCTTCTCCGGCACAGTGCAGACATTCGAAGACGCGACTCTGGTCCTGCAGGTACTTGATGTGGAGTCAGATGAGAGGATGCGAAGCGGTATCCGGCCCTGTCTGTCGCGATGGCCCGAGATGAGGCTGTCGTTACGGCTGCGGACGGAACTAGATATGCTCTCCTTCCGTGGACGGTGACAGCGGTCTGGTGGCGAAGCTATTGAGCTTGTGTTGCTTCCTGGGGTAGTCTCACGCCGGCCAAATGGCTCGACGAGTGTGATGGTGGGTTTCCGAGGCGGAGGGGTTACTTGTTTGATTGTTGGGAAGAGGCTGTAGCCACCATTAAGCGCGTTGTGCCGAATCTGACTGCTTGGCGGCGACAGTGAACTTGGAATATGTTCTTCTCGCTCTGCGCCGGCGTTCGCATCAATCAAGCATGGAACAATGGTGGCGACAGATGACGTGGGAGTCGGTGGAAGACCAAAGTCGAACTGGTCGATTGCAGGATCCACCTTGGGTCTAGGTGGTGGTGGAAAGTCAGGACTTTTCAGCGAAGGGGTTGGCTCCCTAGTGTAGTAGTCTAATATGCCAAATGAGAATTCCGACTGTCGCTCGCTATACTGGGATGCTAGATTTGGCGATCCCGTGCGACGATTCGGCATCGCCGGAGAGTCACGTTGTGGCCATGGTCCAGAAAGTCCATGGTCTACAATGTGCGGGTCGCATAGAGTCTCCGTAGTTTGTGGCAAATTGCCATCCTGGGGAGAAAGAGGCGTTCGCTTAGTGTTGGGCGGCGTCTGAGGTGGCCTTGAAAGTATATTGAGTGGCTTAGGGCGTAGAGCAGACTGCGAGTGATTCGAGGATCGAGATGGCTGGCGAGTGACCTGGGCATTGAGCTTTGTCGGAAGGACAGGAGTCCAATCCTCAGCGTTGAGTCTTCTTGTTGTCATCTTGATTCAGTTCCTGTGGCGAGCGTCAAGCCTGGATGTGCAAGACTGACTGGAAGCGACCTACCGCAGGCACCGGGTTTTAGACACGATCTACCACATTCCCATTTTACATATACATGAGCTGAGACTCCGCTACGGTGGACTTGAGGGGTGGAATGTAGCCTCCTCGATCTGTCAACAGAAGCCAGGCACTACCAGGTGCGTGAGAAGGGTCTGGCGGTCGTCGATCTTGTGCATGAGCTCTTCTCTGAACTCGCGCTTGACTGCTTCGGGGGCCAAGTTCTCTCCATTCCAATGATGTACGAGCATGTGACGCACTTTCGAACTGCTACGACTGAAGCAAGGGGCACTCTGCTGGCGTGAAGACGTTCAATAATGTAAACAAGTCAGAATTGCCGGAAATTGTTGCTGGCCACAGTCTGGATACTGAACGGCGATTCGAACGATGAGGACCGTGTACAATGGACAATGTGAAGATATTCTTCATCCATAAGATACTTTCCGTAGGAGGTACCTGTCTTGACCATGCAAGGCAAGGAGCGAGCGCTAAGGGGTAGTCTTGGATATCAGGAGAGACCTGTGATAGCATTTTTGGGCTGTCACCAAAGGAGAGCTAGTCTTGCCTCAGGTATCGCTTTGTAATGGACTCGACAGGAGTGTTCTTCCAGCAACCTTGGGCTGAGAAAAGTCGTGGTATTCTGTAGCATCTCTGTGGAGACTGCGCTTCGCCAGCAAGAGGTGTACACCATGTTCTATCAGGACAGTATCTCGTACTGCGAGCGACGTTTGATGCAACGGGGAAGTTGATAGCGGTCATGAAGTCTTAGAAGGAGGAGGCGGAGGACAAGAAGGAGCAGAGTTGTTGGAAATAGTGGCCGCCACTTTTGCGCTTACTAAATTGACCCGTCCTACTCCTCGCCTCTTCCCAGCCGATAGTCAACACTTCAGCTCACCGCCTCGCAATTTCGCGCCCACTCATTACCTCAACATTTTCAGTGACGTGCATCAAAACGCCGCTGTGGACTGGGTATGCCGGCTTCGTTCTCACCGTAGATCTCGTCCTGATCTTTCATGGCCTTGAAATGGCCACCGAACTCTGCAAAGAGCGGCCACCAGGCGTCTCTTCTTGGCTGAAATTTGAGATCCCTCCGCAGGCGCAATGCACGCAGCATACGCCCAGGGCCGCCAGACGATACGGAGTTGACAGAATGGACCAGCGAATTCAAAATCAATTCCGTCATGGGCCATTTCTGCTACTACTTGATCGTCGTCCACTTGCAGATACTACAGGTTGAGGTCCCGAGCATCGCGCAGGATCTATGCCTCTCACCAATTTTGTGCTTGTTGCATACTGAACAGTGCAGTCTCACGCGTCCTAGCTCAAACTCTCCCAGTTTCACCACCCATATTTTGACATGGAACATCTGTAAAGTTGAACTTCTACCAACATTTCTGGGGCCTCTTACAGGCTGCACGACAGGTCACGAAGTCGGCGGGAAGCTACGGTTGGAGTCTTGGAGCAACTTAACTGTTCTTACAGGCTATCAAAAGATTCTTGCTTCCCTCGTCATAGGAAACCGCTCCGGACGAGAACCCTCTAGACATGAAGTTCCACTGCCTCGAAGATCTAGACGACGCTGAGGGAACCGTTCTCCTGCACGACATCAACAACGATGGCAACCTCATCCTGCACCCGACACCCAATCCGAATGATCCAAACGACCCTCTCAGATGGCCGAAATGGCAAAAGTACGTTTGCTTTTTCAGCGTCTGCAGCTTCGCATTCTTGACCAACTACGCCATTGGAGGAATGTCGCCAGCCTTTTATCCGCTCAGCATCGAATTCGACAAGACCGTGACACAGACCAGCGGTCTCCTAATCTGGCCGATCCTGACGTTGGGCGTCTTCAACTTTCTGTGGGTACCTTTGGCATTGTACATTGGCAAACGACCAGTGTTCGTGTTTTCGACGCTGCTTCTGAGCATGGCTTTTCTATGGGGAGC
The DNA here is from genome assembly GCA_002236755.2 of Dothistroma septosporum. Lineage (NCBI taxonomy): Eukaryota > Fungi > Ascomycota > Dothideomycetes > Mycosphaerellales > Mycosphaerellaceae > Dothistroma > Dothistroma septosporum. The sequence goes on along the minus strand of NBZP02000040.1, from coordinate 906,227 downwards.
ATTGGCGAAGTCATTCGAAAGCCTGCTGTGGTCCACCATCGTCGCCGCGTTTGCAGGGTCTGCCAGTGAGGCTCTTGCTGCATCGATTGTCAACGATGTGTTCTTCCTGCACGAACGAGCCAACCTCATGGGCTGGTACATGAACGCTATCGCCGGTGGCAACACTATTGGGCCCCTCATCTGTGGATTCGTGATATCCGGCACCAGCTGGCGGGTTCACAAATGGCACTCCTTCGGTCTTGTGGTTGTCAATTTTCTGCTGGTCCTGTTCTTTGTGCCAGAGACACGCTACGACCGCTCTACCATCAACGTGGATGTCTTCACCAGCTTTGACGATGATCCGGCCTCAAGAAACGACTACCCGTTATCACCGCGGTCAAAGACGTTCCCTCGCATAGCACACGACCCTGAGAAAGATACACATGTGCCGTCCACCAACGCACTGGAATGTTCTCGCCAGGCCCATCAAACCCCAAAGAAGTCATACACGCAGACACTCAGTCTATGGCCCGGCCTCGCAAAAGACACAAACCTCTTCAAACTCTTCTTCCGCCTCTTCCCAGTACTTGCCTATCCAGCCGTAATATTCTCCTTCCTCGGCTTCGCAGTCTCCCTTGCCTGGTAAGCAAAACCCATTCACAGAAGCCCATCTACACCGCCTCAGACATCCCTCTTTACCTTCTCTAACACACCCAAGCTAACACCCCTCCCTTTTCAGGGTCGTCGCAATCGGCATCCTCAACTCCTTCATCCTCCAAGCCCCGCCCTACTCCTGGTCCCCCTCCATCAACGGCCTTATAAACATCCCCGCCCTGCTCGGAAACCTCCTCGGCGCCTTCATCGGCGGCTGGCTCGTAGACCGCTACAGCGACTGGCGCAGCCGCACCAACGGAGGAATCTTCCAGCCCGAAACGCGGCTGCATTTCCTAATTGTGCCCGCTTTGATCGTACCCGCTGGGTGTCTCGCGTTCGGCTACGGAGTTGCGGCGACGCTGCATTGGACGAGTCTGTTCTTTGGCTATGGGATGGTGAATGTTGGATTGACGGCTGTGCCGACCATGACGATGACTTATGTATCGGATTCGTATTTGCCTGTCAATGCGGATGCTTTGACGCTGGTTGTAGGGATGAAGAATGTTGTGGCTTTTGGGGTCCTGTATGGTGTGGTACCATGGGTGGACAGTGTGGGCTACGTTAAAGCTTTCGGGACACAGGCGGGAATATTTGTGGCGATTATGATGTTGGGTGTGCCCCTGGTGATTTGGGGGCAGCAGATTCGGGATGTTACTGCGAGGTGGAAGATCATTCTGGCTTAAGGGCCAAAGGTCTTATTGGATAGAGGTAGATGATAAACTTATGGACTGATGAATGATTGTTGATTACGAAATCGCCGATATTGCTTCAACTGGCCTCATTGGTATAGGCACATGTCACGCGCTCTGGGTCAAAGGAATCTAGGCAATATCTTCGTGACATATACAGCTCTTCTGTCTCCACTATCTACAACCCGTCCCTCTGTCTAGCATCCATGGATATCATCGGGAATCTCAAGAACCAAAGTCATCGTCATCCAACCACATCAAATCATCACTCTCGTCTCGTCAAAACATCATCCTTACTTATTACCTTGTCCGCTCTCAATCCAAGCCTGCTGCGCCGCCGGTGACAACTCAATGAGTCGCTCCATCCCGGCAACGAAAACGCCATCCAATCGTAACAGCGCCAAATTTAATAGATCACAGCTCCTACTCTTGATCCTAAGAAGACTCCGCCATGCGTTAAGAAGAGCAAGGCACTCTTTCGCATCGGGCACGGCGGGTGATGTGACGAAGAGGAGGAGCATGAAGGAGGAGGCGATGGTGAAGTTCGTGCGAGAATCTGAGAGGAGTTGTCAGTATGGTCGCGATGAAGCCACCGAGGAAGCGACTTACAGCTCGCCCAAAAAGCTTCCAATTCCTTAGCGTTAAGGCACTCCAGGAATTCAGAAATCTCCTTTGCCACAGCCAATGCCCCCGTTCGTAGCGCTGTGACTGCTGCGGCATTCAAGTCCGTTACCCGCGGTCTGAGCATCGCGCGGAAGAGCTCCATCTTTGCTGTGATGTATGCAAGCTGGAGCGATCCATTTCCGTCGAGCTCAAGCTGCATCGATCGTCGTCGGTGGCTGCTATCTGGCGATCCTATCGAAGACGCGCCGCTCGGATGGTCCGGAAGCAGACCAGGTGGAAGTGTTTGGTACCATTCCGTCAAACGGATGCGCAGTGGTTTGGCAACTTCCAGCGTTGCCTCCAGACTCCTGTGTAGTCGGCGCGTCGCCTTGATGCTGAACAGGTCTCGCAAGATGTCGTCCACAATCAACGTGAGCTCACAGAGCTTTACGAAGTGCTGCGCAGCGGAGTCTGTCCTGCTATCGCTGAGATCGTCGCTTCTTCGATCAAGTTCGGGAAAGTCGTCCTGCGTCAACGGCGGCACATCCCAATCGTCGGCCTGTATGTGGCTGCTGCGACCAGAGTTAAGCGCCAGCCACTTGTCCTGGATGTAGACTGCCCACGCCAAGCGCTTGCGTTGCTTGATCTCCCAAAAAGGTATTGGCCAATCTGTTGGATCTCGATTCAAGCCTAGCGCTTGTGCAATGCTTACTGCCGTGGACATCATGACCCACTTGAATGGTGTGTCGCTGACATGTCTGTTGGTAGGTCGTCGTTGGACCAGCAATAATAATGTCTGCATGACTGAGATGCTGGGGGTGTGAAGCAGTGGCTGACATGACTGCCATGCAATTTTGAAGAGCGCGTCTGCCGAGGGAGGCGTGTACACTTCCACACACAGCTTCTCGTCCCATGCGCAGAAAGGTAGAGCGTGTCCGTAGATTGCTGCCAGCACGCAAGGTGGAATCTCCCGAGGTGTCTGCACTCCATCCACATCTCTTTCACCTCCTTCGCGACTGAGCAGAGGGAAGTATGGCTGCACGTACTTGTAGAACAATCGTACGAGTCGTTTCCCGATCTCATCGCCGACGATATCCTCCAGCTCTCCCCGCCATCTCTCTTGCGTCTCTGACTTGTCCTGTGGCTGTGCTTTCGAAGCTAGCGCGTTGTGTTGTATCATGAAGAATGTTGGTATCGTGCTGCCGCTCTCGCCTGGCCCACCGTTCATCTTGCGCATCCGCACGGACTGGAATGTCGCTTCATTGTACTCGTCGTATCGGTATTTGGAGAGCAGGTAAGGATCAGACTCTCCGCTGATGCCCACAATTTGAGCATTGGAGGAGTTCTGTCGATCCAAGGAAGGCTCGCCGCTGGTCGAGTCAAGAGGCAACTGGAGGTTCGCTGGCAAGCTGGATGGCTGCGATCGTGGAGAGGATGCGCCCATGGAGGATCGATTCTGGTGGTGTGGGCGGTGGTCCGGGTACTTGTGCGCCAGGGTGTTGCCATTGCTTGTGGAGGCAGACATCGGCTCGAACGTCTCGGCCCCGAACATGGGCGCGTGGTACAGCTGAGGGTCGAAGGGGAAGTCTTGCTGCATAGCACGACCGTTCATGGCCATGCCTGGCACCTCGAAGGGAGTCATGTTGTTGTCCCAAGGGAGCATGTCCCGCTGCATGTCCATGCCGTTGATGCCACCATTGCTGAACTGCGCACTTCCATCGATGCTGCCGTTTGTGCTGTGTTTGAAGACGCCCTCCACTGCTTTGTGTTGATCGGTTGTCTGCTCGTTGGGCCTTCGTCTCTTGGCGGGAGACTCAACGAAGGTGCATTCCTTGTTGTAGCGTATGCACAGTTCGCAGGGGGGGTTCGCCTCGAGGTGGCAGGCAGCCTTCTTATATCGACAGAAGTCGCACGGTCGCTTGTTGCGCGACTTGTATGCTCGTGCTCTGTCTGTAGCATCAGCGGCCGAGCTGGGATGTTGTTGGCCTTGTGGGCCTGGCGGCGAGGCTTGCTGAGGGGTGTGGAAGGAGCCCATGTGAGGCATTGGTAGAGGAGGCGGCGGATAGGCGTGGTGTGTTGGGAGAGCCATTGTTATGACTCGGTCGATGCTCGCCAAAACCGGTGGTGCTATCATCTGCTGAGCCGGCGTGGTATGGAGACGCGCCCCCAACAGCGATGGGCGACCCGCTATGGGTCTGCGAGCCACGAGGTCGCTGCGCTACAAGCTGGTCGCCAACCGATTGCGCGCAATTGCGAGAGGGACTGGCGCATGTGTCAGTGAATGGACTGCGACTCCACTGCGCGCGTGCCGATAGCGGCTGCATCCAGCATGATTGAATCCTTGATCGCCAACGGCCCTGGAGGAACAATAGAAGTATGCTAGCAAGCTGCGCTGCGCTGCGGCAGTTGGAGCGCGCCGAGAGTGGTAGGCTGACGCGCAGACGTCGCGATGTAGACACACGATGATAGTCCTGCTACCTTGATCCACACCAATGACACCCAGAGCTGCCGCCGCATGTACGTACTCATCACACTGTAGTCTCCAAGTCCTGCTCCGCCGCTCCCCTCCACCTCCACCTCCACCTCGGGCCAGCATCCGTCTTATCGGGATGCCTGTGTGAGGTTAGTTCTAGTCCTTATCGTGGCGAGCACGTGAGAAGGCAATTGACTCCGGATTCCGGTGGCATTGGCGAATCATTCTTCCTTCCTCCATCATTTTTTACCTCACCACGACGAACATCGTTGGTGATGGAAATGCTGCTGGACTCCGCCCATCGCTCAATGATCATCCCCCTCAGGACTCCTACCCTGATCCTGGATACATGTATACTTCATTCACACTACACCACACCTCACGATACGACGACAAGCGTGCTGACGCCGAAAGACAAGCGACATCCGCCCTGCGCCGATACCGTTGATCCTGACGCCTCAGCTCCTTATCATGCATGAAAGTGCCGCCGGCCGCCCCTCCGGCCCGCAAACGTGGTTCTCTGGCCGAACGACCCTCGTGGCGGGGCATGTTCTCACTCTCTGGGTGACCGTCTTTGCCCAGCACAAGTGAAGCAGCGGCGGGACAGAAGGTAATGCTGAAGCGTTTCACGTTGTTTTCAACTCTCAAGGCTCTCTGCCTCCATTGTTGTCTCCCTCTTGGAATCCCACTCCTGCCTTATCTCGTGCTGTCCAGACAAGCCCAACAAGCTTAACCCAGCAGGATCAAGGCTTTAGACGAGCGGCCGTGCGCAAGAGCTTACTATTATCTTTAGTGATACGACCAACACAATCCTGTAGCCAAGGGTATTGGAGCTGCCAAGATGGCTCGCAACCTCAGGCTAGCAGCTGCCCAGATGGGCGCGACGCATCGTACATCGGCTAGAGAGGACACCTTGCAGCGTATGATCAAGCTCCTGGATGAAGCAGCTTTGAAAGGAGCCGAAGTTGTCTTGTTCCCGGAAATAGCCTTCACGACCTTCTTTCCTCGGCACCTGATCGAAGACCAAGCAGAGCTAGACTCTTTCTTCGAGCATGGCGATATCACGACTGCGCCCAAGACTGCGCCTCTCTTCGAAAGGGCGCGCTTTCATGGTATTGACATATCAATTGGCTTTGCGGAAGCCTGCGATAATGGCGACCGCTTCAACACTTCAATATACTACCATGCTAAGTCGAGATCGATCTTGGCCAAGTACAGGAAGATACACCTTCCAGGTGATTTTGAACCCTTCAGTGATCCCGATGCCACAAATCAGCTGGAGAAGCGCTACTTCAAGCCAGGCAATTTGGGCTTCGAAGCCTTTCGAGTACCGCGCCTAGCGAATGATTCAGAGCCGATCCTCGGTATGATGATATGCAACGACAGAAGATGGCCCGAGGCATGGCGCTGCTTGGGATTGCAGGGCGTGGAGGTCGTGCTTTGTGGCTACAACACTGCTGGCTTTGCGCCTCATCTATGGGGTGGCGACACGAACCAGGATCCTGAGGTAGGTGGCCCGCACGATTTGAGTCAATCGTCTTGACAATTGACATTGTGATGTCACAGGCAGCAGAGCAAGACGCACTTTTCCATCACAAACTCACGATGCAGTCGAATAGCTACATGAACGCCACTTTCTCGGCGTGTGCGGCAAGATGCGGTCTGGACGATGGCAAGTACAATCTAATAGGCGGCAGCTGTATCGTGGACCCAGAAGGCAAGATGCTGGCAGAAGCACAGACACAAGAAGACGAAGTCATCATGGCAGATTGTGACCTTGACATGTGCAGGCGAGGCAAGACCAGGACCTTTGACTTCGCACGTCACAGACGAGTCGAGCACTACAGTCGGATCGTCGAACAAACAGGCGTGATTGAGCCTACCCATTTAAATGCGCAAGGGAAATCAACGCCAGTCGTCGTCATTCCTACGAACCATGAGGGTACCGCAGAGATCAAGGACACCAGCCAAGAACAACACCTCCAGATCGCGCCAACGCCTCCAACCTACTTAACCCCCTCGGCAAGCTCCAAACCCATTCACATCCTCCTCGTAAACCCCAACGCCACCCCCTCCATGACCACCTCCTGCCTCACAAGCGTCAAAGCAACCCTCCCCCCTTCCGTCTACATCACAGCCTTCACCGGACCCCGTCACCTCGCCCCCACCGCGATCGAATCCCACACCGATAACATCCTCTCCTCTGCCGCCTGCTTCCGCGCCCTCCACCCCCTCCTCTCCTCCCCCACATCCCCCTACTCCGCCATCCTGATAGCCTGCTACTCCGACCACGCCCTAACCCGCATGCTCCGCGAAGAATTCGAAATCCCCTGCATTGGGATTATGGAAGCCAGCCTATTCTACGCGCGAACGCTGGGCGCGACGTTTGGGATCGTAGCGACGAGTGAGAGGAGTAAGATTGCGCATGAGGGGAATGTGAGGGCGTATGGGATGGAGAGGTTTTGTAAGGGGGTGGAGAGTTGTGGGATTGGGGTGCTGGATTTGGAGCGGTGGCCGAGGGAGAGGGTCGAGGCGGTGATGAGGGGGACGGCGGGGAAACTTGTGGAAAGGGGGGCGGAGGTGTTGTGTCTTGGATGTGCGGGGATGACGGGGATGAAGGAGGCGGTGGAAGGGGTTGTGGGGAAGGAGGGCGTGCAGGTTGTGGATGGGGTTGTGGCGGGGGTGCAGCATCTTGTGGGAGTTGTGAGGATGGGGGGTAGGACGAGTAAGGTGGGACTTTATAGGAGCAGTGCGGCTGGGCGGGAAAGGCGAGGGCAGGAGTATGTTTGAAAGTGTGAATTGTTCACTGATTTGGTCTCTCGCCATGTAACCGCCACCGTGTTGGACCACCGCGCTTACCACCTATCGCAGCAGTAGGCAGGATATACCACCCATATCTGAGGCTCATCTCATGAAGCAAAGACGGCATATGCTAATCTGCAATACTCCGCAGTCCTCACACCTCACCTCATCAACCCCCCAACCTCCCTCCCCAAAGCCCTCATCTCCACCACCCACCGAAACTGCCCCTCCCTTAGTCCCGCCTCCTCAAACCCATTGAACAACACCCTCACCAAAACCGCCTCCAACTTCACCCCCAAGATTCCCGCACACCTCTTCGCCTCCTCCACCTCTAACAAATTCAACGCATCCTCCACACCCACCAAATCATCCCATAACAAACTAATCAAACTCTCCTTCGCCGTCTCATCCAGCACCGCCGCAATCCCCGCAGTCTTGACGAAAGAGTTCATGATCGTTTGGAGAGTCTTGTAACTTGCCGCAGTCGTGCTGGCACGGTGGGTGAGGGTCTCAGGGACACTGGCGGACTGACGTTTGAGGATTTGGAGGCGGGCGTACGTGGCCTGGTCTACGCGGGAGAGTTCGATGGGGGTGAGAGAGTCGCGGAGGGAGAGGTTGGAGGGTTCGGGGCCTAGCTGGTGAGCTAGGAGGTGTTGGTTTGAGGCGTTGTGAAGGAGATGGTGGATGCGTCGGACGTCGTGGGTGGTTGGAAATTGTCCTCCGTGAAGATCGATCTGGGAGGCTGGTGAGGCAGGTGGATTGAGGAGGAGATGGATGTTGGATTCGGTCAGAATGTTGTCGAGGTCTGCGTCGTTGGGTGCATCGTGGATGATTTTCTCAGCTAGCTCTAGTAGGGCCTGAATTGGGCCGTGCATGTTGGTGGCATCGCTTGTGCGAGTTGGAGGTGGGATGCTGCGGTGTTCATGCTGAAGTTGGACGTAGGCTATTCGAGACGATGCAATTTGCACTTCTTTGTTGGAGAAGTAAATGCACTGGGTCTTAGGTTGAATACAATGAGCTTGTGCTGGATGCGGACTCAATGCAAGCGAGGAATGTGGATGCGGAGGCCAATGCCCAGGGTGTCGGGATGTGCAATTTCTGTCCAGTTCATACTCCAGTTGCCTTGCCATCTGCCCATTTGCTGTGGTGATGTTCGATAGATTGGACATCTTCGTCACTCGCAGCGCCCTCTACGACTTCGTCTGCGCTGATTGGCATTGGTGACAGCTTGTCGCACACCCAGTAGATGGAGCCACTGATGAGGATGCTGACCAACCAACTAAGACTGTACAAATAAGATGCGCCCTTCGGTATCGCGAGCGCACCATTGCATGCTTTGGCCAGACCAGGCATATTGGGCGCAATTCCGCAAATGAACGCCACGAAGGCTCGCCAGTTGATGCCGTGATTAAACCAGTGCGGTGCATCGTGCGACGCAAGATAGAGTGCTGCGAGGGACAGTTGGCGCCTACGAATGATCCAGAAGTCACAGACGAGGATGCCCGCAAGAGCACCGAGGAATAGAGCGTAGCCTCCAAGGAAGGAAGAGAATGATTTTGCGCTGTATTGAATGTACCAGGGCACAGCTGCGATAGAGAGCGTGGCGCACACATACGCGCCTCTTCTGGTATTGATGTACCTTGGGAACCACAGGCTGAGATCGTTCGAGAAGCTGACGCTGTTAGCTGAGATATTCGTTCCGATCACAGCGAACGCCCAGCATAGTCCTGCGAAGAATTGCGCAGCGCGATTGTCCCAGAGCGTGGCAACGTAGAGTGGATTCCAGGCTTGCTTCGCTGACACCCCGTACACCACCTCGGCGGCACTTGTGACTGTCGCACCAAGCACACCACACATGGTGACTAGAACCATCAACCCAACAGCCTGAGTCCAGAAGACCTGGCGTGGATACTTGGCGTAGCGTGTAAAGTCAGGCATATTCAAGGCCAGGGTAGCTTTGGGTCCAATGGCTGTCGTGACGCACTGGAAGAAGACCACGACAACCGGCGTGCCGTCGGTGATGCGCGTCGGTCTGGAAAAGGTAGGTCCGAAACCATTCGCCGCCACCAGCGCCCAAATGAACAGCGTCAGGCCAAAGACAGGCATGATGAATGTCTTCGCCATGAAGAGGAACCGTAGACTGCTAACATGCAGGTACAGCAGTGGAAGCTGTATGATGATGAACAGGAAGAAGCACAGCAGTTCAGCGCTTGTAACATGAGCACTTTCTGGTATTCGATTCGGGAAGTGGTTGAAGGACGGCCAGATAGCAGAGATGATGATCTGCAAGCATTGTCCACCTTGGAAGGATTGTGTGCCGAACCAGATGACAGCAACAACACCGCGGACGAAGACAGCAAAGTACGAGCCATGCATGCCAAAGGCAGATCTGCAGTAGACTGGGAAGTTTATACCAAGTATGGCGCCGACCCAGCCATTCAACATTGCAGGGACACAGACCAGCGCATGGCCGACTATGACCGCGAGGATAGCCAGCCCTGGGTTGAGACCTTTGGATACGGAGGTGGAAGAGACTGTAGGCGATATAAGTATGCCTGCACGTGACACATTCCGTGAACGGCCCACCTTGGTACATAGATATACTGAAAGCTTCAGCGATCCAGACTGTTTTCCGGTCAGACGGCGTCTTTCGCACAAGGCAGCCTATTCACTCACATCCCAACAAGCTTGGCCATGTCCATGTGCGCTCCGGACTACCCAACGGTACCGGCTCCAGGTCTTTGTTTGTCGCCACGCCATCGGTGGCTTGCTCCTCGATCGCGCTCTTGAGCACGAGTCTCTGTCGTAAACCCATGCTGTTTTGGCTGTAGCGAGTGTCCACGATCGAAGCGACAGAAGGTCGAACAACCTCAAAAAAATTGCTCAATGGAAGAGCTCCAGATCGTCAGTGGCACAGCACCACGGCAGATCTCAGAGCTTGTTGTTAGCAGAACTTAGAGTATCGCGAAGAGGCCGAGCATCGCAAAGACATGGACTGGACTTACGTTGCCCATGATCATCGCATTGGAGATAGGTCAAGGCGGTGGTGTAGGGCAATGGGCAAAATGCTATCTCTGGCCGGTGGATGCGTGGGAGTAGCTTATCAGGTTCATATGCAGGCGATATCGCCATCCTGGACATGAATGCTTGGCGCGAGAGAAGAGATGACAGGGCACATTGCGGCGGAGCAGATTTCTCGTAGGGTGCTGAACCTCTCCTTTCCAGTTTGATGGTTCTGCGATGAACACGAGTTCGCTCGTCGGTATTGCTGGAGAAGTCTCGGTTGATGGAACAGCCCCGTGGACGTTATTGACAGGGATCCTTCTTGGTGCCGGCCCACGATCTCCGGGCTTGGAAGAGCAAGCGGACGAGCTGAAAAGAATCAGATACAGCGCTGCCACGTCGTTTTATCACGCAAGACCCACGGCGGAACCGTCAGTCGCCTATGCCTCAACTCTGTTCGCTACTCGCAGTAAGATGTGTCCAATGTGTCTGGTGTTGCAGAAATATGAGCAAGAAACGTAACGACCGACTCGTGTGGAGATGGCCCGAAGCACGGCCATTAGAAGTGTCGGGTGGCATGCCCGTCGGCTCCACAACGAAAGCTTGAGGGGAACTCGTCGTGTCGTGGTGTCGGTCGCTCTTGGGAGACGGACATGCGCATTCAGTTCCTGCATGTGCACCACGACAGTCGTGTCATGGTCGTCTTGGCGCATTGCACGATTTCTCATCAGCTGCAGTCTCCTCTGTGCTTCAGCCGGAGCGCCGCTGTACAAGATCAGCCATGCTCCGCGAACGCAGTCGCTGCAAACAGAACTGCCATCACCCACAGGTAGGCGTAAAGAAAGCATCGCACATGACCGACCGTATCACAGGCGAAACGACGACAGTGAATACACGGAAACGGAAGTCCGGCTCTACTTCGAGGGCAAGTCCTATTAGTAAAGAAGGCGTCCCGTCTTCTTGGAAGCGTGTTTATCTTCTCTGATATCTCAGGACGTCCACCTCTCGACTGTTCATAGTTCTCTGCAGCACCACTCTGCGAGACTCGACCACTGACCGTAGCATCACAGCGACGATGCTCCGAACCAACATCCTCGCGCTATGCGCAGCGACTGCTTCCGCAGCTACCAACCTCTTTGTCGCCGACTACAGTGGCAACGTCACTACACTGTCCCTCACCGAGACCAATGGCACGTACAAGCTCGAAAAGACGTCAGCCAACGACGGATGCGCACCCAACCCTTCGTGGTTGACCATCGACCCCGCCAGAGGAGTGCTTTACTGCCTCAACGAAGGGCTCACATCACTCAATGGCTCGCTTAGCAGCTTCACCATCAACGCCGATGGCAGCCTCGAACATGTCCAGAACACCACCACCGCGAGCGGCCCAGTGAGCGGTATCATCTACGGCGAGCCAGCAGGTCAACGCGCCATCGCTCTCGCACACTACAGTGGATCGGCAGTAAGCTCGTGGTTGCTGAAGGACAACGGCAATTTCACCGAGAATGGCGCCCAATTCTTCACCCTCGACAAGTCAGGGCCAGATCCTGACAGGCAAGACGCTCCACACGAGCACGAAGCCATCACAGACCCTACCGGACAGTACATCCTCGTGCCGGATCTAGGTGCAGATCTCGTGCGCGTGTTCTGCTGGGATGACGAGACACTCAAGCTCCAAGCTCTTGAGCCATTGCAGGCGACGTCAGGATCCGGACCACGACATGCTGCCTTCTACACGCCCTACGGCACCGCAGGCGGAACGACGTACATGTACCTTGTTGCCGAGCTCGCTGGAACTGGTTAGCATCCCAGAATGATCAAGATGACCGGCTCTATGCTCACTCGTGCACAGTCACCGCCTACTCCGTCTCCTACCTCCCCAACAACGGCGGCCTCTCCTTCACAGAGCTCAGCAACAGCAGCACAATCCCCCTCTTCACCCCACACCGCCGCAACGCCCCGGCTGAAATTCACGTCTCGCCCGACAACCGCTTCCTCATCATCTCGAACCGCAACGATAGCTCTTTCACCCTGCCCAACGCCATCGGCGAGAGCGACTCCCTCTCCACCTTCGCCCTCGATCACGACGGCAGCATCGCTTTCACACAGCTCTGGCCAGCCGGCGGACTCTTCGCACGTCAATACGAGACCAACGCCATCGGCAATCTCGTCGCAGTCGGCCTGCAGAGTAGCCAAGCTGTCGCGATTTTGGCAAGAGATGTACAGACGGGATTGATCGGCGAGCCGATTGCGAGGATAGAGATTGGTGGGAATGTTACGGCTGTGGTGTGGGATGAAGAGCGAGCGCTGGGAGTGTTGGGAGGTTAGGAAACTTCGGACACCCTGGTTGGCGTGATATGCCGCATCAGGGATAGGCTGGACACTGTCAGATTGTTGTTCTCGCCGCTATAGTGTGCTCTACTGCCAGATGCTGGACCTGGTGGTCCGCACAGTAGACATTAGGGCGCGGGTGTTGAATCGACAAAGAAGAGGGGGCCCAGCTGGTCAAGCTCTCGAGAATTATACACGACAGAGAACAGCACGTAGAACCACGCATATGGCATCTGCCTGGAGAACAAGATGCTCTTCATCATGTGGCACAGCGCAGTCCAAGCAGCTTGTAGATTGAGCGTGAGTCTAGCGATCGTCATGAATGGCCTGTGCAAGTCGGATTCAGCGCGACATCGGACCACTTCGTACCTGCTGAGTCAGAAATTGCTTGGACATCGTCAAAGTCTCGATCTGTCACCTCGAACAACGTGCCATTGAACAAGTGTCACGACAATATGAGCTTGCCGCCGGATGTCGCAGAATCAAATGTGGTTCTACTGCTTTTCGCGAAGTCGAAGAAGCCAACAGAGGTATGTCGGCCGTTGAAGAGTCCAAGCGTTGGGAAAGATATGTCGACCTGCCGTACTGCAAAGTGCCAAGACAAACATCATATGACTTGAACAAAGCAGTACCTGGATGGAACTATATAATTGACCATTTGATAGGTCTGGCAGGCCCTCTTCAAAGACCTCCATCAAAATCTCAAACCACAACTGCAAAGATCGCACCAGGACCTGTTCCCACGACCCTCATTCTTAGACAACGACAATGGCCGCGTTGCCTCCCTGCACTTATTACTCAACTCCCCTCCAATTCTCCGAAACCTCAAATCCCTAACCGACACCTCCCTCGCCCCCTTCCAGCAGACTCACGACGTAGAACTAATCCTCCAACCCACTCCCCTCTTCCTCGCCCACAACCTTCCCGGCCTCTGCGTCTTCGACATGGACTCCACCCTCATCCAGCAAGAAGTCATCGACGAGCTCGCCCGCGTCGTGGGAGTCTACGATAAAGTCTCAGCAATCACCGAAGCGGCCATGCGCGGTGAGGAACCTTATACGGATTTCGAAGCGAGTTTGCGCGCGAGAGTGGGGTATCTGAAGGGCGTCCCGACGGGGATCTGGCAGGAGATGAAGACTTCTGGGATCATTACGTTCACGCCGGGAGCGAGGGAGTTGACGAAAGTACTGAAGGGACTAGGGTGGAAGATGGCGGTGCTGAGTGGAGGGTTCACGCCGCTGGCGGAATGGGTGAAGGGGGAGTTGGGGTTGGATTATTGTTTTGCGAATAATCTCGTCGCTGATGAGGCGAGGCAGATTCTGACTGGGGAGCTCGTGGAGGGGAAGCCGATAATCCATGGTCTCAAGAAGCAAGCACTGCTCAAGGAGATCGCGGAGAAGGAGGGGATCCCGTTGGAGAGGGTCGTGGCTGTGGGGGATGGGAGTAATGATTTGCCTATGATGGAGGTGGCGGGGTTGGGACTTGCGGTCAATGCGAAGCCGAAAGTGCAGAAAGCCGCGCCCGCGAGGCTGAATACGAACAGTCTCAGGGACGTACTGTTCGTATTAGGGTATCGAGACGAGGAGATTGCGAAGTTCATATAAACCAACCAGCCTTGACAAAATTTCCACATTGGTCTACCAGGACTCTATCCATCTCACTTACGGCTCACAGGTAGCTCTGTCGGATCTTGATCCGTACCCAACTCGACCGGGGGGCCCGGCGGCATTTCCTTAGCCCCCGAATCGCTGCCCAACGTCGACCATCCTCTGGGTGTGTATACCGGCGTCCCAGCCGCTTCCTGCATACTCTCACCATGAAATGGATGCGGAGTTTGATCATGTCCTGCATTCCTCGCCTTGCCTGACCGTCTTCGTAGACAAAATCCCAGTGCGACGCCGACTAGGAGACAGGCTACGCCGGCCCCTACACCGACGCCGATGCCGATTTTGGTACCGGTGGAGAGGCCGCTTGATGATGTGTCAGGGTCACTTGAGGGTAATGCGGAAGCTTCCGATGTTGAGGCCGTGCTGGTTGTGCTGGCGGGTGCTGAGGCCGTGCTGACTGTGCTGACGGGTGCCGAGGTTTGCGATGAAGGTGATGAGGAAGACGTGGGTGACGATGAGGTGCCGGTGATGTTGAAGTAATGGCTCGAGAAGCGCTTGCCGATCGCGCCGGTGGCGAGGTTCGTTATCTGCCGAACTTCGAGGGAGAAGACTGCGACATTGTTAGATTGACCCTACAGGGCTCGTTGAGGGGGTGCTCACCATTTGGAAGTGCGAGGGCCGAGTTGTTGAGGTCGAAGCCCAGATTTTGCGAGTCGATGCTCCACTGCAACGTTTGGACGTATGGAACTCGGTCGAGGATTGTCCAGGTAAAGGAGCTGTTGTCGTTCTGTGAGAGCACTAATGATAGTTCGTCAAAGTCGGTGGTCCATTGCAGATTGATTGTAGATCCGACGGCGTATACATTGTTATCGGTGTATTGATTTGATCCCGGTGTTGGTGGGTTGATGAAATAGTCGTCCTCCTGATCTTGGGCCACCACTCTTGAACATAATGAGACCAGCCCAACAATGAATGAGAGAGCGAATGAGAAGTGCATCATGCCACGGTCCCTAGTAGAAGACGTGGGAAGAACAGGAAGGAGAGTGTCCCAACAAAGAGAAACACAATGGCTCTACTCAATGCGGTATACCACTTCGCCTAACACTCTGCTCTCGACTTACTAAACAAGTTCACCCGTTCAGACTGCAGACCGATCAATTATGCACTCGACACTGCGTTTCAGCCACGAACCCGATGAATGGTTAGTCGTCTATACGCATCCTCCCTAGAGCAGAAGCGCTGCGAAATGAGGCAGTGTGAACTTTGCGATCCCTTGGGCTGGTGTTGGACGCCTCGCGTGCTTCAGATGCTTCGCTAGCAGCCGCCAAGGCGTGGCAATTTTTTCTGGGGGACATAGGGCAGAATTTTTAAGGTTCCAACATAGCTGCATCCGGGCCTCTGGGCGTGTTCTTCTGCAAGTCGGTGACATCGCCGCTGCATAGATGTCAATGATACCATCATGAATTGCTTGAACGTTGTCGGAGACAAGGCCTAACACAACGCCGGTCGCCGCAACCGTACACTCCCTGTCTGCCCTCGCTACCCAACCTCCTTCACGCAGCGATTCTCTTTGCGATAGCCTTGATACTAGAGAGGAAGAACCATGCTCCTCTCTGCATCTTACCGAAATGATTGACGCCGTTGAATGGCACTCCGTGCGTAACAACATCCGCATTCCCTCCCTCTGCTGTCCGAAGATCACATCCAGCCCAGCCGGACAGGGGACATCTGGGCTGTTCGCCCAGCGATGTCGAACGAGCTTGTAACCATTCTCGATATTGCTTTGGTAGCACGCGAGGAGGAGGCCTCGATCCGCCCGATCGGTCTCCTGGTGGGATGAAAGTCACTTCCGTATGCGATGCCGTGACGCAGGATGCGGGAAGTGCAAGGCCTTGGCGAATGATGGATTTGCGGATGTGAGCGCTGGCGGGGGATTTGCTGTTGGCAAAAGTGAGGTCGCTCTTGAAGGCTTGGCTTGAGACGTCTGTGTCCTTACGCTTGCGGTCCTTCTTGAATTATCGAGGAGTCAGCTTGAGCATCGTGGTCAGTCAAACGAGTGTCGCGATGCTAGACTAGTGACCACTCATCCCTTGGCCATCGCCCCATGAGCATAGCACCGGACTTGGCGCTCTCGCACGTGAAGCCAGCTTCCACGCGGTTATCGAGGAATAACTTGTCCCGGACTGCCAAATCTTGACCAAGCTTGCGGAGGATCAGGAAGCTGTCATCTATCGTCCATCCTGGCTTGCCTGAGTTACCACCTCTGCCGACTAGGATCAGTCATGGTGCGATGAAATCAGCAGACTTCAGTCTGGTTGGGGAACCCTTCAAGGAGTCTGTTTGCTTGAAATTCAACAGGGTTGATGCCATTGGAGAGTGTCGCTGCCAACGACTACTGCGAAGGATCTGTACTGGTACCCGTGATGAAGATCTTTCGAGATAAAGGATCTTGAGCAAGTATGGTAGTCGGTGTCAAGGGGAAAGGGAGTGGAAACAGACGACTTCCCAGCAACATGCTTATGCTGATGCATCAACCCTTGACCTTTATTATCATCACGCAAGATCCTCTGCTATGCCTCGCCATCACATACGAGCTCACTCGCTTGGCGTGCTGCATGTTCTGAGCATGCTTGAATCTAAGCAGGCTACAGTCACATGCCAAGGCAAAGTTGAAATCGTTGGCCGGACCTTTTCCCAAGCCCACGTCGATGGCGGCTGCCCAGATATGAGATAGACCTGTAGCAGTGCAATGGCGTCCGGAAGTCCTGCTTCGCCAGGACAATGCTACGTTGCTACGTGCGATACCGAGTAGTCCCAGATGAGCGGAAACGGTCTTTGGCAAGCTGCGTAGTCATCGAGCCACCAAACCGCGAGCAGCTGATGCAGCACGCTTTCGATATGTGACGTAACCAACCCCATGGCAACGAGCTAGCTGGCTGGACGTCCCATGGGGTGGCGATCGTTCGCTTCAGGCGACACAATCACGCAGACCCATTCCATAGCCGACGGATCTGTGATGATTCTGCTTAGTCCCGGCGTGATCATAGTCCAGAAGTGAAGTTGACAGCTCGAGACGATAAGGTCCGGCCCATGGCGTGAGCTCCCATGCCTGATGTAGGTCGTTGTTCGAGACCGCGCCAATGCGTGCAGCTGTGACGGTGAGACCATCATGCAAGCGCGAGTGTTGCCACAAGTAGCACAGCATCATTCCAGGTATTCAAGTACCGGTCTCAACGCCAGCGCAAACGATCGAAGCAGCAAAGCTTGCGTACAAGGACGATGCAAGTTGCATCATGGTCGAGTTTCCTGGGCGAGCCACGTTCGGGTCTCTGTGGTGGAATCTCGTTCCCATTCTGGAGTTGTACTGTATCTCGTCGCTATCGCATCGGCCAGGCTCTTTCCAGTACAGAGTTCCACCTCTTGCTGGACTGCATCCTTGCTACTGAACATGAATCTCTGATTATGAAGGCCTGCACAAATGCACAGTATGGAAGCACAAGGCCACTGATGACGACTTACCGACGTCGTCGAAAGGAAGTACATGTTCGACCAACGGCAGCGGAGTTGAGAAATCACCACCTTCCCGTCGGCGGAAAGATGTTCCGAGCCAAAACATATCAACAAGCCCTCCCTTCAAGAGACAATAAATAGTTCCAGGAACAACTCTTAAGCACACCATTGCTCAGCAACCTCCACACCATCCCAATTATCAACCTACACCTACCGCCAAAATGCCCATAACCCTCACTCTCCCCACCACCTACGGCTACACCGCCATCCTCGCCCTTGGCGCCATCCCCCTCCTCTCCTTCTTCCAAGGCATGACCGTCTCCAGTCTACGCAAAGCCGCCCGCGTCCCCTACCCTAACGCCTACGCCTCCGCTGAGCAATCGAAATCCTCACCTGAAGCCTACAAGTTCAATTGCGCGCAGCGCGCCCATGGGAACCTGCTCGAGAACATGCCGCAAACGATCGCGATGTTATTGTTTGCGGGATTATTTTATCCCACTGCGACGCCAGTACTGGGAGCTACGTGGGTTGTGGGTAGGGTGCTGTATGCGTATGGGTATATTACGAGCAAGGAGAATGGGAAGGGGAGGAGCTTGGGGGCGGTGTTTTGGTTGGGGCAGTTGGGGTTGATGGGGTTGTGTGTTAGTGCTGGGTTGAAGATGATTTGAGGTGGAAGGGAAATGATGATCGGGAACCATGGGAGGGCAATGTGTAGTCGCAGGCCGCAATGAAGCTTGGGAGGGCACGGGTAGTAATATAATGGAGACATAGGAAGACGGCAGACGAGGATTGACAGCGTGATCGACCGAGAGTGCGGAACAGAACGTAAGACAATTGTGGAGCGGCGTGGTCCCGTAACAGCGAATCCACTAGGCAAGCCTTTTCCACTGCCGACGCAGCACCGAAACATATGCAGTGAAACCCGGCGAAGTCGTTTCAGCACTGCTTACGATTCGAGCTTAAGCGTATTGCTTAACAAGAGCCTCCAACTCCGTTGGCGACTTTTCCTTGATGCCAAGCAGCTCATTGTCATTCCTACCCTCAAAGTTGCCACCATACTTCTCGTTAAAGATACTGACAATAATGAACCCGACCATGGCTCCGCCGATCGCCTCTCCACCCTTCTCGAGAGCAGCATATGAATCCTTCAAGACTTGCTCAGTGCTCACACTCTCAGTCTCCGCCTTGAACCCCGGCTTCACCTTCTTTGCGATTGCGAGGAGCTCGTTCTGAGATATCGCAGTGCTTTGAATATAGACCGCGCGATTCTTGGTCTCTTTGGGCTTCTTCAAGATGTTTGCAACTGCTTTGCCAATATCTGCCAGCGCGGTGTAGCTACGCTTGGTGTCCGGATTATCGTAGAGCTTGGTGGTGCCATTAAGGTTGAGTTGAAATCCGAGCTTAATGCCCCAGTCCAAGAAGAGGCTATTGATCACGAAAGTGTGGCTGATCTCGTTCTCCTTCTTCTTGAGGTAGTCTCGAGTTGCTACCTTGCCTTTGAAGACTGGTAGTGCTGCTGCATTGGCGTTCCCGGGAACATCTGAGCCGAAGTCTGAGGGCAGGAAACGTTTGACACCGGCTGCAATGGCGGCATCTATCAGAGGTGCTTGCTCGCCGTGGTTTGGAATGGCTGACACAAAGGCATCTTGGCCCGTGAGAGCATTCACTAGCGAGTCTCGAGAGCTGTAGTCGACAGTGACGATCTCAATACCAGATGGGAGACCGTCTGACCTGCCGCTTCTCGAGAGGACTGTGACTTCAAAACCGCCATCTACGAGGCCCTGGACGATTGCGGGTCCGAGGTTTCCGGTGGCTCCGGCCACTGCCACTTTTCGGTATGCTGTCATGATGCTATGGTAGATGTGATGTATAGTTTGGTTGAAGATTTTCGATACTGAGATTTGTTGATGAAGTGATGGTTGAGGTGCATTGCTTACATTGTCAGCGACTTACCTTTCTTCTATATCCGCAAGCATACTTGTGTATGGTTGCAGCCTCGACAAGCACGCCTGATCATAAATGCGTTGCATCAGTAATTGTAGCGGGCTTTGACTGGAGCTCGAAGCTCCTGATTGGATGGATGATTCGTTTATGGCATTTTGCTGACAATGCTTGGAGATAAAGTCCGGGCAGCACCATTGCGCCATACAGGAACCGGTAGCATTTTGTCTGAATCGTAACGCATCTGCTTCGTAAGCGGAGAATTACCGCGTTGCTTACGTACCCAACGGCCTTGGCCTGCTCGACGGAGATCCAGTGTGGAACCGCAGTGTCGTGCTAAGGAATCGACTCCGGCACGTGTCTAGTGCAGGGAATGTCCTACAACTACATACAATTGGGTCCGACATTGAAGCTGCGTGATATCTCGTGTTACGACACGATGTTTCTGTTCATCGAATCGGTCGCGGATTTCGATAACAGTCGGTGAGTTAGTGCAACGAGATTGAAAGAACGTTGGCGAAGCTCGGCAAATGTCGGCGTTCGGTCTGATATCAGGCATGAAATTTTGCAACCTCACGAAGCTCCCTCTTCCACCATATGCTGGAACATGGCCTCGCGTGAGCACACTTCTATACTGGAGCTCGACATCTGGACGGTGAAGACCTTAAGTATGGATTGACGGTGTAAATAAAGGCCACAAGGTTTTATCGACGAGACTTCCACGCACTTCGGCGAAGCTGGCTGTTCTCAGCATTCGTCCAACCGGATTTATTCGTATGGAATGCCACCTTGAAGCATGAGCGCACGAGCGCATGAGCAGATCAGGTCGAACGCGAGACGACAACGGCGCACTCAACGATCGGCGAGCTGTCGTACGGCAACATGTGGAGCTTCGGTCAGCAGCTGGCAACTCTCAGAAAATGATGCTGCTCATAGAGAGCCTCATCGTCCGAAAAGCAAATACTGAGACTGCCTCATTCAACATCGCAGATATTCCAAGACCCCACCGCCAGCAAGATTGCGATTATCAGCCTTATCAATGATGGACCTTCTTCCAGTGCGTTGGCCCAACCGTCACACACACAGCGCCAGGAATCGGATGGCACGCGTATCGATCACCATCTATGGTCTCACTCCTCCCACCATTCAGCTCTGTGTCTCAAGTCAGCAGAATCTCAACTTATCGCGATGCCTGGATCCATCACTTACTGTACACCACGTTTCCGCCACACCGATGTCCATGCTTACCCTTGACATACTGATCCCAGAACGTGATGTCCACAAACGACATATGGAGGTCCGTAGGGAGAGCATATCGCATGGACACAGCGTCTGTCTTGAAGTGCTTGTCACTATTCGCTTGCATGTTGTAGCCCGTCTTGTGGACGATTTTGCCTTTGCAGTTGGGCTCCTGCATCGATATAGTGAGTCCGTGGGAACTTGAAGCAAAAGAGTGGAGGTGTCAAGTTACTGAGTAACGGAGCATGTAGAACTTGTCCCTGCCCTTGTATGGGAAAATCGCCCAAACTTGCCAACCGCTATTACCGCCTTGCATACCACCGTGGTTGGTACCGGGTCCTTCTTCCTTCTGCATCAGGTGGTACGTGGGCTCGAAGATGATGTCTTCGGACGTCGAATTTGTCGAGGTGTTGACTGCTGCGCCGAAGACGGTCGGTGTGAGGGTCAAAAGATTAGTGAAGATGAGGACGAGGCGCATCTTGCCGAGTGTGCGTTTGGAGAGTGAACGATTCGAGAGTATCTGCGGGCTGGTAGGGAGCAGAAGGGCAGAAGTAGACGCTTGGAAAACCCCCATGAAAATTCTGTCGTGAAGGCATAATCTTGCAGCTCTGACTAGCACTGTTGTATGTAGATCAACTTCTCAACGTCATTAGTTGGATGTTTCCATTCCAAACTTCACGCTGGCCTCCTCCATACGCTTTGTACCAAGTTCGATGGAGTTATTGGTCTCATGTTCCAGGTCACGCCTGGTCTTCGGCTCTCGAAGAGTTATCGTAGGTGACGCAGGAGCGGATCCTAGAGACATGTCACTGCTTCATCGCCGGCCAGTCTATGCTCAGGCTCTGATCACCTTATAAATTTTGCTGTCCAGCCTCTCCTCCATCTATTCGGCCACAGTGTCTGTGAAGTAGCGCTCGATGCATTCGAACAAATTTTATTCCGAGCTTTGCGTCATATCTCGCATGAGGTCCGATTTGTGGAATTGGCACATCTAGCGTTCTTGATTGGACATGTTAAGAGCATATTGGCGGGTTTGGTGGACGATGACCGAAATGTCAGCAACGACTATAACAGCTGCATCCTTCGGGATACCCTACGTGTATCAGAAGGCGCTATAATCTGATGCTTTGTCGAGATGGTGAGTTTGAACGACATTTAACACAAGGTTATCGTCTGATCCAGGATGAAGTGGTAGTGAGCGGATCTAATGTCCGGGTTCCGGCAGCTGAGGACAATAGTACTCGCTCAAGGGCATCGATTTGTGACCTCCATGTAGAGTCGCCATTCTCGACATTATCGGTTGACAAGAACCTCGAGAGTACAAGGCTTGGCATATTTTTGTGAAGCTGCGCCGGGACAACAGGCGATTTCTTGATAATGTAGCTGCATAGTGACACGGGACTGAATGATAGTGCTACCCATGTCGCAGTCTTGCTTCCGAGATGTACTACGCAACATCGATATCGTCCAGAAACGTTGACATCTTGCGCACCCCACGGTATTGTCTTTGGTCACCGATGGACGGCCTAGGATAAGAAAGCTGTTGTTGGATCATTCATCTGCTCTTCAACCACTCTGTTGGGCTGTATCGGCCCAATTCAGACAGCCTGTACGCAATGATGCTCCTTTTGTTGATGCTGCAACTGGTATCTTGGCTGTTGTTCCGCTTCCATGTCACTTCCAGGGCTCTGCTCGCCGAACAACGAATCATACACGAAAAAGCCTGCTCCGATCACAAGCATGATCAAGTCCTAGAGCACCCGATCCTCAGACCCTACCTCCAACGCCTTGCTCAGAACGACTTTCTAATCACCCTTGCTCGCCTTCGCAACCTCCTCCCGCAAGTTCTGTGCGGTTCCCTGGTTGTTCTCGAGATCCGCGGCCCAAAGCGCAGCTGCACATGTGTTGGTGAAGGCCGCAAAGATTCCAGCTACCGGGACCATCTCCAGAAGCACAGCGGGCACACCAAAAGCAGTGTAAGCGCCCTTGCGAGCTTCGATGTACTTCTCCTGCTGCGACTTGTTCATGCCCTTGAGCTGGAAGTAGCGGGCGTGTGAGGAAGGTCCGTAATTGCGGCCCTGCAGAATAACGAAGATGACAGTTCCGACAACTGGGATGAAGTTGAGTGGAAGGTACATGAAATACTTGATGATGGCTTGTGGCGAAAACTTGGCGAATGGCTTGGTGGCGAGCTTGCCGAGGCGCTGGAACGCGTCACCGACGCCGGAACCCTTGACTGTACGCTGCTTCTCGACGAGAGCGGTCTGGCCGCGTTGAACGAGGGTGGCATCGAAGGTATCGACCAGGGCGTCCTCGATGAGAAGAGTCTTAGAAAGGACCATGGTAAGTGTGCTGGACTCGGAAAGGACCAGCAGAATGGTAGTGAGCGCGGCGATCGGTCCGGATGTGAAGACAAGGACTGCCAGCTGTGGTAGGTAGGTGAAAAGGAACATGAGTGTGGTGATACCTGCTCCGAGGGTCATGGTCGGGATCAGGCGCGAGAAGAGTGGCTGGCGGAGTTCCTTATGGGAGAGGAGGTAGAAGATACCCTACAGATTGTCAGGATAGATCTCTCAGATCCTGCTGTCTATCGTCCTCACCTTGATCGGGTAGATGTATGCGCCAGACTTGACACCCTCGTTGGCGATTCTCTGAACCCTACTGGCCTCCTCCTGGGCCGTCTTCTTGACGTTGTCCGCCATCTCGTTCGAGAATACCTGTGTCTGTGTGGACCACTTCGAAGCTATGAGCGTAGCTTGAGCTGGAGCGGTAGCCGTGAGTTAGATGTCTTGTGCAGTGTCACCTTCTGTTGCAGCAAGAGAAATGGTGTCTGCTGTTGACATGTGAACGCATGCCGACGTCATTGTCTACAGTCAGACCCTCCCGCCAAGGCGGTCATACCTCTTTGGGAAGGCCCCGTCTGGCTATCTCATCTTCCTGAGCCCCTCAACGCGTCGGCGGAACCCCTCGAACATTCACTTCAACCCTGCTTCAACCCTGCAGACTCCGCACTTCCTTCACCATCCAACAGCTTACAAGCTCACGAGCCTTAAGCTGAGCAGAGGTGTACCTTGCAGATGCAATGGCACCAATCTCCTCTGCGATTCTTCAGTCTTCTGCCGTCTTCTTCCCAAGACTGAAGCCTCCGTGAGCGCGAGATCAACATCAGGTATACAGCGGCTCCCCTCATTCATATCACCTCGCGTAGTTCTTCTTCACCTACTTCTGTACGACAATCAGCAACGGTCATGGCAACGACAGATCCATCAGTCCTTCCGGGCGAGCCCGTCGCTCCAGACCAAGCACAAGGTGCTCAGATCCCATTGCAATCGTTCAATGTGCCCGAGTTTCCACAGGAGGTAGGTCCTGAGCGAACATTCTGCTTGTAGAAGGAGACGAACGCAATGTGGACGCAGTTCCTGTAGCAAAGCATGGACTTGAGGTACTGCGAAAGCATGGCTAACGATCCTTCTGTAGGCCCAGGGCCTCAAAGCCCTCACCCTCACAGCCGACATCAAGATGACCGAATACCAAGAAGAGCTCTCGAAATCCTGGTCAATCCCTCCCCTCCCCCAATCAATCGAATCTCTCACCCTCGAACTCTTCTCAATGGGCTATCCGGCCGGCTTTCTCACAGCCCTCGCCGAACGTCTTCCGAACCTCAAATCCCTCGTAATCTATTCCCAACTCTTTGCCGGTATAACCGACAAGTCCCAGAAAGACGCCATCGCCGCCTTCAAGATATGGCAGAACCTGCGAGCTCTGCATCTGCTAGACGTCTTCGCCAAACCGCACTTCTTCGAGTCGATTGCTCCATGGGTGACGTACAACACTTCGGATGAGCCGGGCGAGGCGCGGAGGGGTTTGATGTTCTTGGAGATAAACTACACGTTTCGACACAGTGATGAGGACTTCATGGGCAAGATTCAGGCGCCGGAGTTACCGATGTTGATAGGACCCGGGTTGATCAGTTGTTCCTTCAATTTGGCGGAGCCGGAGACGGCAGAGGATGATCCGGACGATCCGATGTATGTTGAGGGACAGGTGTGTACTCAAGCGTGCGCGAGGTGCAGGGTGCCTTTGGCTTGGAGCCCGTTGCTGTGCAAGAGATATGTGCTTTCCGCGCTTCACTCCCAGAGACGGCAGCACTGTCCGAGCTACTGTAGCTCCAATCCCGTTGAATATCATCGCACTGACCACATTCTATCTCCATAGGGCGGCAAAGAAGGCATCATGGCCTTCAACAAGTCTCTCGCCGACCCCTTGGTGCAAGCTTTGACGGACGAGAAGACTGGTCCCAAGGGACTCCGCGCATTGAACACGACATTGTACACGCTCACCGCAGAGATGCTGAACAAAGTATTGTCAGTACAAAAGAACACCATGGTCCTGCAAGCTACAGCAGAAGTCGAGCCAGGAGAGCACTACAAGAAGAAACTCTTGAAAGCACTGGAACCATGTAAAGATCTGGAGCAGGTAGAGATCATCGCCAACCCAAGCTTGCAATTCTTCATGGAAGTGCAGAATCCACGTGAGTACATACATCGCATCGTCCTTCCAGCTCCAAATCGCCCACGGAGCCTGTAGTTGGATCTCGTCACCGCCGAAGAGACTATACATCTCGAAGCAATATTGTCCCCCATCAGCTTCCACAAGGCCGTCTCGTCACCCCAGAAACACCACATATCTCAAGGCAGTACTAACATTAAGCAATACCACAGGTTCCGGCGTTATGGCCAAAACGTTCCCCTCAGCAGAAGACCTTGAGACGCTCTCGAAGAAGTGTGAGAAACTCTCTGCCTTCAAAGCGAATGTGTTGCGCACCACCAGCATGGGTAGTGTTGAGTGGGAGCGAAAGGATGGGGGATGGGATGGTGGAGTGAAGCTGGCGAACGGTGTCGTAGCCACGGGCCAAGTGTCGATGTAGCGATGCCGCAATAAGGGAGCGCGTGGTCCTGTGCCGCCTTCAAAATGCTGTATGTCGTTGATGGTACCCATAGAAAGACGCGGCTCTTAGCATCACCACATGCCTTCGTAGTGCGGTGATGGAGACCGTGCCTCTGCCAGCTTCTTCGTCTCCTTGACATCGTCGCGGCCTTTGAAGTACTTCTCCTTGGCCTCTTGGGCCTTCTCAAGCCGAGACAACTTATGTCGGATCTTGTTTGCGTCGAGGCACGACAGAGCTTCTTGAATCTTGGCCAGTCGAATCTGCAGCTTCTTTTCCTCCTCCGCATTCTCACACAGCCAGAGGTTGGCTTGGGGCTCACTGATCTGCACATCGATCCACTCCAGATGGTGCTCGATCGCGTCAATGACATGAAACCCCTTGTAACGCGGCGCTTCCCGTCCCTCGAGACTGCAGTACGGATACTGTGGTCTGGTGGCGTGGTGAAGTGCCACAGCAGCTTGGCCGTGCGCTTTGAGCAGCTGCATGCGCAACAACGTGTTGGACGTCGTGCTGATGTCCGAACTCTGCATGTCAGACACAATAGTCTTGACCAGCTCCGTCGGATAATCGCCAGTGACGCTGACTCTGCTAACGTTGCGCAGACGGCGGAGAGGATAGAGAATTCCAGTCAGCGTATCGTCTTCGAGCTGATCGATGCCTCTGATATCGATTTCGACATGTCTCAGCCGGTGTTGGTCCATGAGAAAGCTTGCCAATGTCAGCAGACAGTTGCGCAAATATTCAGAGCTCCTATTAATGGCTTCATGCCACTCGTAGTCATCCTCATCAAGCAGTAGAAGAGCGATTTTCAGGTTCGTGATTCGCCTGTAGAAGGCAGGATATAGGGCTACGCCCTTGTCAATCTTGCCGTGGTCGGTCAAGCCGCTCACTCTGACTGCCTGCTTGTGGATCATAGCATCAGTGACCATGGCGGCTGGGACTTCATCCGCTGCGATAACGGTAAAGCGGGCGTCGAAGACGTTGTCTTCATAAAGGATCGAAATGGCTTCTTGGTTGACGGCTTTGCAGGTCCGAAGGATTTGAGCATAGCAAAAGCGATGGCCAGGGCATGTATCGACGTTGAACGTGAGCAACTCAGCGTATACCAGGTTTCGCATCTCTGCAGGAAGGTCCAGGAATCGGAAGGTGGCCTCACGATCCGCTTCGTCGAGGATTTTGACGTACATCGCCTTCAGTGTCAATCCGGATGGATATGGATCCCGCAGACCACGGAACTTCACGAACTGCTTGAGCTCTTCCGGGCTACACATTTCGTAGTCAAGCCGGTGGCGGTGCGCAATTGAGTACGGACCTTGGCCGTTGGCATAGACACTGACGAACAGGGTTCCAAAGATGTCGGGACGCTGCCAGCGGCGCCATGGAGTCAGATCATACTTCTTCCTCATGCAGGAGCCGCAAACACACGCCTCGTCACACTCGTCGTCATCGCAGGTGTCCTCACAGATGCACGTGAAGGAGGGAGTGGTGGTGTGGTCGATATAGCGGAGGTTCGGGGGCCAATCTGGCAGCTTCTTGAGTAAGTCCTTGGCCCTTTTTGCGGATTGTTTGGAGACGCCATTATGCTTTGCGAACTCGGCTACTTGGGCTGGAGTCCAGAGGTTGAGAGATCCCATCATCTTCACCCGCCTCGCAGTGGTGCCAGCTAAATCGTGCCGTATCGTAATCGTGTGCTGAGCTCCCTCGACCACTGGTGTGAGCGGTTGTGGTGACCAAGTGGTATCGAGATAAAATGAGTCGAAACGAAGTCGAGGTTGAGTAGGAGAGGAAGTCGCGAACAAGAGACCGCCAGGCAGCCAAAGCATCGGCCGGTGCCGAAGACCACGCGCAGGAAGTCGTGATCACTGCGCTCGGTAAGTGCAATCGACTTACCGATGATATGGAAGCTGCAACACAGCCCTGGACAAGTAGAACATTGCTTCCATCCATCTATCTTGGCAGTCCTTTTGTGCCTTAGCCTTCAACGCCTACTGATGCAAAGTCCCTACTGCGACATCTCCACGGCAATGGAGCTCCACAATCTCCAGTCGTGCTCTCCGGTCGCATGCCATCTAGAAATCTCGTTGAGATTCTATGCACTGCCATTCTGCAGTGGCTGGCCGACTTCAAGGCTACCTCGCACACCACCCTTGCCACCGACCTCCCGCGCGACTACAGTGACCGCAAGGTCAGCAGCCACATTCACCTGAATCTCAACCTTGCCACCCTTCTTCACGCCCTTGATACCGACTTCTGCGAGCGCCTTGCCTGCTTTCCACACCTTCTCGCGAATCTCTTCGGGCTCATCGTGAGAGTCGTCGTCCTCATCCTCGTCATCCTCGTCCTCCTCGCCTTTGGCAGCTGGCTTGTCCTCTTTCGTCACCTTGATCTCTCGTACACCCTCCGCGAGCTTCAGCAGCACATCGCCACCTGCTTTGACGGGGATCTGGACTGTTCTCCGCACGGGCACGGGTGTCTGTGGTGGGATAATGACAGCGAACTGGTTGTCTCCGATAGCGAGACCGATGGCGCTTGCTAGGTGTGGAGTGACGGTCACCACAGCCTCTGTATTTTCCTCGATATCCTGCTGCTCGAACTCTGCGATCAGGGACGCCTGAATCGCGGCACCGCGGGGTGTCAGTTCGCCGGGATTGACTGCGGTCGGGCTTGTGCTTGGCGCGATGACAGTTGTTGTCTCTGGAAAGTGCGATTGGAGATTGGAGGCGATCTTTGGCGTGTGTGCGGTACCGCCGGAGATGAGGATCTCGTCAATGTCGAGAATGTCAAGGTCGGCTTTCTGTACTGCGCTCTCGATAAGACGGGTAAAGGACATGAGGACCTTGTTGGCCAGGAGCTCAAATCGTGATCGATTGACGCTCAAACTGAAGTCGATACCGTCCGAAAGCGACTCGATCGAGAAGGAGGCAGAGGCACTCAGACTCAAAGCTTTCCGCACTGCCTCAGCTTCAAGTGTGAGCTTCGACAAACTGCGCTCCGTCTCGCGTGGGTCTTTTGCGTTCTTGTTCTTCTTGAGGAACTCTTTTGCGGCATATTCGATCAAGACCTTGTCCAAGCTAGCGCCTCCAAGATCGTAATTGTGTGCAGTAGCCAGAGTGCTGTAGATGCCGCCTCTGCTTGCAATGACTGCAACATCGGATCGTGTGCCACCAAGATCTGCAACAATCACGTTCTTGTCCTGCGATGACTGAGCCTCGCCGTTGGTCTGAGTCTTCGCATCGTGTGCAAGTAGTGCAGAAGTAGGCTCGTTGATGAACTGGAGCACCTCGATACCAGCTTCTTGTGCAGACTTTGTGAGAGCAGTCTTCTGTGCATCCGAGAAGTCGGAGGGTATCGTGATAACTGCAGAGTTGACGGTCCTTCCAAGGTAGTCCGACGCGGATTGCTTCAGTCTCCCCAAATGTCTGACGGTAACTTCTGCAATAGTCAAGGTACTCTTCTCTGGGTTGGGTCCATCCTCTTGCTCTGAGACCTTCTCTTGTACCTGAAATGCGACTGATCCATCCTTCTCGATTGGGTGTGCGCTCGCTCGGCATGGCGATGGGTCAATCTCCTTGAAGGATTTGCCAATGAAGTCGCGGAAGTGTGTGATCGTGTCTCGTGGGTTGCGTATAATCTGTGCCTTGGCCTGAGCGCCGTGATATTCCTCTCCACTGACATATGAAAGGATCGAAGGGATCTGTCGGTCGCCGTCTGGATCTGCAATGACCTCTGCCTTGCCGTCCGAAGGATTGGTGTAGGCAATGCTGCTATACGAATTGCCAAATGAGATCCCGATGGCGACTCGCTCGGACTGGATCTCTTGCTCGACCTGTGCAGGCGCCGCTGTACCTACCGAACAGAAGGACGTTAGCTACTGGAGAGCAATGCGATGTCGTCTTAGATAGTTGCTGCAACAGGGGAGTAAAGCACTTTGCGAAGCGCATGTCTCGAACAGATCACGACTGTACGATCCACCGGACCATACCTGCTTATCCTCGATACGTACCTGAGGTGTGTGCGCTCATCTTATCTGTATGCTGAAAGCGTATTGTACAACAATGAAACAGCAAAGGCGTGACTATGTTGTAATCACCTTGACGATCGACCTCACCAAAATTCTCGAAACCCTTGTTGTGACGGGTAGATCCGAAACCTTAGATTCACGGAGGAAGCACCTCGCCACCGAAGATCAACTGTCTGCTCTACAACCACGACAATGGCCACAATCCTGCTACCGGGTGAGCAAATACCCACCGACCAACTCCCAAAATCGAAGAAAGGCACCCTTACCCTTGGTCCGGGCCTCCGCCACATCCCACCCCAGACGATCCTCACCACCACCTCCGGCACCCTCCAAATAGACCCGAAAAAGTCCGCTCTTTGGCTCGAGCACCCCAATGGTCGCTACGTTCCGTCCAGTGGCGATCTCATAATCGCCCAAATTCACCACACCGGCTCCGACGTCTACTTCTGCAGTCTCACACCTCACACGCCTCACGCGCTCTTAGGCCAACTCTCCTTCGAGGGCGCCAATAAAAAGTCCCGGCCCCAACTCAAAGCCGGTGACCTCGTCTACGCGCGTGTTACGAGTACGTCAAGATGGGAAGATACGGAGATTGAGTGCGTGAGTTCTGCGACTGGAAAGGCAGATGGGATGGGCCCGCTTAGTGGTGGGATGTGTTTTTGGGTCAGTTGTGGGTTTGCCAGAAGGCTTATGATGGGAACGGGTAAAGAAGGGAGGAGTAAGGGCGGTGTTGTGGTTTTGGAGGAGGTGGGGGAGAAGGTGAGGTTTGAGGTTGCGGTGGGTAGGAATGGGAGGGTTTGGGTCGACAGTGGCAGTGTGAGGGAGACGGTTATGATTGGGAGGTTGCTGAGGCAGGCTGACGAGGAAGGGCTGGACGTGGAGGCACAGAAGAAGCTGGTGAAGAGGGCGTTGAAGGATGTTTGAGAGGGTATAAGTTTCAGGATACAATGCTGAAGCTGGCTCTGGAGAGCTTCGTGATTCATACCTCTGCGCAAGTGCTGCGAGAGGAATGGTCTGAAGCATGGAAGGACTGTTTACGTCGTGCTACTCTCGAAGCACAGCTTGCATCGCAAGCTTCTTCTCACGATCGCTAAATCCTGGATCTTTGCTGCGAGATCTGGATCACTGCCATGGAGTTGTCGCATTCATCGTTCGTGGGAAGACTGTCTTCAGCCTGCGAGTCATCGAAAACTCTACGATGTTCGTCGCCCGCCTTAGCTGCGAACACACTTAGCCTTGGCTAGCGTCTTCAGCATGCCTCTGAGCTCGTTCGCAAATTTGTACAGCGTATCGGCAGAGATGCCAGCTTCGAGCATCCACTCAACAGCCTTATCAAGCTCGGTTGGCGCTGCAGGTGCCCGACACTTGCCGCACTCAAACCAGCCGCGCATGAAGCACGACGCCTCGACGTGTACCTCAAGATCTGCGCTGCTGACTGGGACAGCTGACTCATCACCTGGTTCTGCCTCTTCGAGACCTCCTTCACGCTCCGGACGATCTTGCTCATGGCTGGGCTTGACCCGCATCGAGACGACGAACGAGTCGTCCTCCTTGTCGCAGCCAGCGCCTCTTCGCCATCCGCTCGCAGGATCATGGTACTCGAACGCCCAGTCGCGGATCATCAACAACCAGGCCGTTTCCTTGTTGCCAATGGTATTCGCCCATTTATGCACCGCCGCCACGCCCGTGAGCGCCTTTTTCTGGCCCATCTTGGCTGGCTCTGTCCTTAGGGCTTCTTTCTGCAGGCTGATCCCGAATGTATTCAGCCCATAGTATATTGGCAACACCTCCTGGCGGATCTGCTTGCAAGTCATGGCCAGGTCAGGTTGCTCGCGTCCGGTCGGTGCGGTAGGCCAGATGCAGCTCTTGTCGTCAACGACAACGAGTCTCCAGATTCGTGTACGGACCTCGTCGGGGAGGTCGGTGAACCAGCCTGCTGTGGGCTTGACCTCGACAGCTTTCGCTGCCACATCTCCCTTCTCTACCTTTATTGCTGGCTGAGTACGCCCACTTTGCTCCGCTTGCTTCGACTTCTCCTTCGCCTCTCCTTCCTTCGCGGTTCCTGCTAGCCGAGTATTCTCAACTTGCTCCGATTGCTGCTGCATGGCAGCTTCTGCCTTCTCCACAATAGGCCACTCCTTCAGACCGTACGCGTTCCTCCACCTCATCGCCCTCATCGTCGGCTGGAAGATCACACTGGCCATCCTCTCCCTCTCCTTCTTCTCCCGCCTCTTCTCATCCGCACTCTTAATATCATTCCAACTCAGCCCACCATCACCTCCTATCTCCTTTCCGCCTTCTCCCGTCAACGGCAAAACTTCCTTATCCTGCATCCTCAAAATCGTCATCAAACCGGGCGTGTCCCGCTAAAGATCCACAGTCAGCATCACCGCACCCAGATTTCGCAAGAACGTCTGGTGAATCCATACCTTCCCCGTCCTGCCAATCGGCAAGTTCGCATTCTCCTCGCCACCCTTCGCCTTCCTTATCGCAATCGCAGCCTTGATCTTCTGCTGCGTCGTCAAAGGCTTCTTCCGAATATTCCACGACTCCTTCTTCTGGCCCCTCGCTTTGGCAAGTTGGCGCTTCTTCAGCTCCTCAGCGAGGTAGTCGGCCTCATTCGGGGGTGCAAACGACCGTGCCTTCGGATTCTTGGATGCTGGAGGAGGAGAGTCGTCGTTCATGGCGTTGTCGGAGCCTGGAGGTGCTTCGCGGGGTTGATTCTTTTTCTTTTTTTCTTTGATGGCAGGGGCGCGGAGAGTCTTGCCTTGAGTTGTGAGGGGCTTTAGAGGAATGTATTTCTTGGTCGCTTTGGGTGTGTCGCCGGCTGTGAGGAGGGCCGACTTTGGGGCCATGGCTTAGAGGATGTTTAGTCGTTGTGAGCGGTGGTAGGATTGGAGGCCCACTCAGCGAGGAAGTGGTGTATGGAATTAGCTGACTTTGTGGTCTTGTGGTGGTCTTCCGCCGTACTGCGAAGACTGGAATGGAGGTCCACTCGGCGAAGTTGGCGGCGGTGGATGTGGTGTTGATCTATACACACGGTGTTGTGGTGAGTTGTGACTGGAAGTCGAAGGTCTTGATGTCATGATGTTGTGACAAAGACTGAGCAGACTCTTAAGTGGCTGCGTGGAGACCGTATGGGCGAAGCGCATGTGCATGTGCATGGAACAGAGCATATGGCCGCGTTGTGAGGATGAAGTGAGCAGGCGCTGACTGAGAGCAGATCGTCTTGGCTTTAGAAGGGGTGTGATCCGACTTGCTACCAACTTCCGCGCCCCTGAGTTGTTCTCTGGTCCTTAAGTTTCACCACCACCTCGAAGCGCATGACTGATATGTCGGCTGCTCCGAGTAGGTCTCGACGCTTCTGCGACGGTGAAGCATTGGGTCTATCGTTACGCGACCGGCCGCTGCGCAGGATATCCTCAAGCGCCCACATTCGCTCCACTGTTTCCCAGATTCGATTTCTAGCGCCTCTTACTATTGTAGTAATGTTCCGATGTCAACAACGACGAACAGAACCGCCGGAATTTGAGACCGACACCGATACAACGATGCACCGATGGCTCCAACATGTGCTTTTGAGGTAAGGTCGACACAATGGCTCATGATCCCCTTGCATCATGAGCTCGCGGGAGCGCCATGCCACCAGGTACGAAGTCGAGCATTCCGATACTGTAGAGCCCACATTCACCTGCACAGGCGATGAGTGACTGGCCATACTTGGACGATGTCTGTCACACGGAGAACTACCTTCCACGCCAGAACCACATGTAGTCTTGACTTCACGTCAATACATGCCAGTCCAGCTCGTTGAAGGTTATGGCGGGTTTGCTTAAAAAGAGAGGCTGCTCCAGCATGGTCGATAGCTATGCTATTCATCGACACATCAGGGACATGCAGCCCAAAATGCGCCACTCAACGATGGCATCCGCCGTTGGACTTATGATGTTGGTCAGCACTGCTATTGCAGCCCCTTTGACTTGTCCTGCCTCAAACGAGACGCAGGTTCTAGGTCCAAATGGCAACACCTTCATTGTCGAGTGCGGCATTGATCATGAAGCTGATGACATAGCCAATACACAAGTCAGCAGCTTCAAACAATGCATCGATGCCTGTGATGATCCTCAATGTGTGGATGTTTCGCTGTCTGGTGTCGCTTGTACCTCATAAGATCATCATGTCCACGGCGTGCGCTGACCACTCCAGTCTATCTGAAAGGTACACTAGGCAGAGCCATCGGTGCTTCAGACGTTCAGGGCGCACGCAAGCTTGTGACAACTCTAGCTGTCACAACGACAACGACAGCTTTGAGCAGTTCATCATCGGCGGCGACCGCTGCCACGTCCGTTGTTCCATGCCCTAACAATGGCACCGAGTTCGTGGCCAACTCGTACGCACGATTCGTGACCTACAAGGGCTACCAGGGTGCCGGTTCCAGTGTTGGCATGCGTCGTGGCGTTGGAAACAGTACCAGCTGCGTGCAGTTGTGTGATCGTGCCGCCAGCTGTGCTGCTGCTACCCTATCTGAAGATGATAAGTCAACCATGGTACTAGCTTATATGACGACTGCTAGCGGCGCCCACGCATCTGCATCCTGAAGGCCGATGCGGACGGCTGCTATCTCAGTCCAGGTATATTTGGAGCACGACTTATCACACCCGGACCACAATGTCCACCAGCGGCAGGCACCACGTACACCTCAGTCGACGGCAAGCAGTTCTTGATAGACTGTGATCAAGATTTGGCCGGCAGTGACCTCTACGCCTTCAACACTGAGGGACCTACAGGTAATGAGGGCGGCTTCGGCCAATGTCTCGAACGCTGCTCCACTTACAACGGCTGCTACGCTATAGCTTTGCAAGGCGCGGGCTGCTACTCAGAAGGCTATACCGTCTCGGCCTCAACAGCGTCAAACGGCTTGCTATCTGGACGACTCCTCAATACCGCAGCTCCGATCCCTTCACCTTCTCCTGAGCCAGAGCCTACCAGCAATGTCGTCTCTCCTCTCGAAGCCGGCGTATTTCAATTCCTAAGCTGCTACCAGGACACTGCGACCAAACGGCTTCTTGAATGCTGAGATGCACTACAGCACTCCGGACGTTCCTGTGACCATCGACGCTGATGAATGTGCCAGTATTTGCGCGGAGTATAATTACTTTGGCCTTGAATTCGGTGGCCAGTGTTGCTGTGATGACAACTACAGATACGAACCGGTCTCTGCGCCTGGAAAGTGCCTTACTCCTTGCGAAGCCAATGCGAATCAGACTTGTGGTGGCACCTCTGCCATACAGGTCTATCGTGTCGCAAACTACCTGGATCCTGGGCCTGCTTCTGACGACACGACTACAGTGTAGGTGCTCACATTTGACACAAATGGAATGGATGCATACTGTCGTCCAGGTTTCCACATAGATCACGCCCGTGCGACATGGCTCCTGGTTGCTAACATGATTCGTTGCAGTGACATGCCAACAACGACGACTATCATTTCACGGCGAACCATTTCGACTGCTCCGAGCCGTTTGAAATCTTCCCGACCGGCCACTTTCACTACTATTACGGACTACATTACCTCTTCAAATGGAACGATACCTCGATTTGTCCCGAGGCCAACTCTACGCCTAAACACAACATCCATTTGGCAGAACACTACTTCGGTACGCGCTAACGTTACCTCTGTGTCTATCGGGACTCGTGGAGCGACCGTCAGCAATAGTACTACTTTAATGTACTTCGGAAATCGTATCGTCGCGGAGACTCCTACAGCGATCTTGAACGACAGGCCAGTGCCGGTCCCGACCTTGATCCAGGAACCTGAGACTTCCTATAGTGCTGCCTCTTCTGTCACCTTGATTGTGACTCCAGTGCCAGCATCAACGTCTATTGAAGTACCAACGCCAGTCGACAGCGACGCAGCGAACGAGGGCGAAGCAACGACCACGGGACAATCTTTCCCACTTCCCACTGTCGTTGTAACTCCAGTACCACTCTCAAGTCCATCCGAAGAGGCGACTGAACCTATCACAGCAACCGTCACACCAATACCAGCCGACGTTGTCTCTTTAGAGCACGTCGAGACTTCCAGCACCAGCACACCTCCAGTACCTCCCCCAAGCCCCATTGAAGAGCCACGACCATTCGACGGTGACCCGGCGGAGGCGACCGAGGCAGCAACAATGACTACCACGGACAATGTCAACTCGCCTGCAGTTGAGACTCAGTTTGTGGTCCCTCTTCCGAGTCCAGTCCCCACGGCCGCCGATGGTACTCTGTGTACTTCGGCGGATGGAAGGCGCAGGGATATTAAGCATGTCGGGCGCGACTGGGTCCCATTTCTTGGTATGTGAAGAGCTCAGAGATGGCTGGGAACGACATTTCAGCAAGTGGAGTGGATGAAGTAGGCGGTGTTTTGGTAACTGAAAGTCAGGAGTAATGACAGCGGAGACGGCCTAGCATAGCGTAGACAGAGTTTGATAATGAAATGGGGTCATGACTCGGGTACAATGAAGGGCTTCTTGCGTGCAGGATTCGTTTACACACAATGTCAGACTCCTCGTTATCGCCCAAACTCACTCCTCTTAACTAACGCCACAGGCGCCACATAATGATGTCGTCCTCTCACGACATAGTATACCGTAGCAATCAGCATGATCCCCGCAAACATTACAATCGCCCAATTCATCGTACTCGGCTCCACGGGCGTAGCAGTCGGGAAGAACATCCAGACATAGACCATAAGCAGAAACGCCATGGCGATGATGTTGATACTCATTCCCCACCGACCGAGACTCCACCGAGAGTGCGGAAGTGATTGGCCGCGGACGCGCTTGAGAAGGACACAGCCGATGACGATGATATAGGAAGTTAGAAGACTGACTGTTGTGAGAGCCAGGATGGCGTTCAGAGCGGCGGTGGAGCCTAGATTGATGAGGGAGAGGAGGCTCGTGACGAGAAGACTGACAAGCACTGCGTTCAATGGTATATTCCAGCCAGGTGTGATGTGAGAGAGCCACGAGTGGCCGGGCATGCCCTTGTCGCGGGCGAAACTCCAGAGTTGTCGTGAGGCTGTGGCAATTTCGGCGATGGCCGAGGAGGTGAGGGTCAGGATCAGAATGAGAGTCAAGATCGATGCGCCAGCGTAGGATTGTGTGACGTTGTAGAAGACTTGGATAAACGGATATCCTGTTGGAGAGGCCAGAATTGATTCCACGTCGCCCAGACAGAAGCACATCGTCACTGCCATGATGAAGCCCAGAAAGCAATTGAACCAGAAAGCGCCGAGGATGGCTTTCGGTACAGTGTTGCCGGCGTCTTTGACTTCTTCGGACATGTGGACTCCTGAGTCAAAGCCGATGGTTGAGATAACAGGACTTAGTAGACCGACCATGAACGCGGTGCCATCAGAGTTCCACCCACCAGCGTTCGTGAATTTCGTGAAGACGTCCTTGGCGTTCGCTGTAGGCGCCAATACCCAGAGCGTAATGATGATTGCGAAAAGTCCTAGAACGTGTAGAACCAGGAGGAACCCTTCCACGAGTGGCAAACGCTTCGCGAGAACGGTGTTGAAGAAGATCGCAAAGACGGCTACTGCGATCACGAGTAATGTTCCGTGCCAGGACTCGAAGACATAGCTCGGGGTATTCAGTACGATCAGACCTTGGATGACTGTACCTGTCAGGTATGTGATCGAAGTAATGGCGCATTGCCAGCCGGTGAAGCAGAGCCATCCCACCAGGTAAGACAGGAACTTCTGGGCAGGCCGAGGTGCGAATTCTGAAGTCCAGTGGTACTGCCCTCCAGAAGTTGGTGCCATGGATGACATCTCAGCAATTGACAGATACACAAACGAGAATCCGAAGGTCACGACAATGAAGCCCCAGATGACTCCAGCGGTGCCGCCATCTGTCAGAATCGAAGCGATGGTCGTGAGGAGGACTTCCCATGTTGCAACTAGAGTACAGCCAAAGCCTAGGATGGAGAGGAAGTCGAAGTTTCGCTGCGGGACTCGTCAGTATAGGATTTGAGAAGCTGTCGTCATAAATAGTGACTTACACGCAACTGCTGGACTCTGCCCAAACTGGCCATGTCCTTCCTGTCGGCAGCAGTACCTTGCCATTTCTTGGCGACTCCGTGATCCGACAGCTCATAACCATCCTCGTAATCTTCATTGGGATCTGCGAAGGTAGTGTGGACTTGCTCTTCGAATAGCTTTGGGTCTGGTGTCTCGCGAGGACTGGACGAGGTGGGAGAAGCCATGCCAGACGCGGTCGTCAAGTGAGATAGCGGTAAGAGACACCACAACAAGGCTTGCGATATGACAGCCCCGTCCGAGCCACCGGAGCTGAAGGGTCAAGAGGTCACGTCGATTCAAGAAGAGCTCTCCTGGCTAGTTTGTCACGTGTTGGCGGTTCTCGACCCACCGGACGACATACGAGCCGCCGAAGTGTAGTCGTGAAAGTTCAGGATCGAAGGAGACAGCCTGAACAGGCTGGAGCTCCGGTATTCTGCGGCAAGCGAAACTCGAAAGCAGCAGGTCCAAAGCACGAGCATTTAATCGTTGACATCTTGTGCTGCCCTAGCACGCTACAGAGGGGACTTGCCAGAAAGGATCGCCGAGTGGCCAGTCTAAGCATTAGATGCATGAAGATCTTTCGAGACGTAATGAGCTCGTGCCGAGGCCGTCTTGTGGCCCAGCGTGTTGTCACAGTTAGCATCTGGAGCCGCGCGCGATCATTCAGCCTTATGCTGATCAAGTTGGACCTCTCTTGATGCTACTGTCGTTGTTGTGATACCGTAAGAAGTTGCAGGAAGGAGCTGATTACGCGCCGAGCTCGGGCCGCAATTCCGTCACAGACGCGTGGAGAGGACCCATTTCTTCCATTGCCGACTCTTTCTCCTTTCCTCCACTCACGCCTTGGAGATCGCCTTCGACCCATAAATCATCTAGGAACATTTGCGTCTTGCGCGTGTTCCTGGCTCATCCGACGGCCCCGATGCATATGGAGCGAAAGAGTCGAGAGAATTATCCCCCTAGCCAGTGGAGCGAAAGGACATGCACGACCACCATCCCCATCATCCACCAGCGGCACGTCTGTGAGAATGCCTTTGGCTCCCTCCACGAAGCTGCCTCCAGGTGTTGGTTCCCTCCATCGAGTCCTGGAGATGGCGAGGGCCCGATGATTCCGCATTCCGGTTCTGCCGAAGAAAGTCGAGATAGACGGGATTCCTTGTTTCAACATGTGAACGGCACACCACGACATGCGAGCTCGCCTCGTATCGTTGACCAGGTCCGGGCTCTGCACCATCCCATTCGCCTCGTTTCATATGCGCCTTTCACATGGCACGTCTTGGTCCGAAAGATGGGCGGCACGGCGGCAGCGGCAGTTCCTTATCGTTCCAGTCGCGGCTCACATCTGTTCGACCGGTAAGTCAACACATCTGTTCCACCGCTTCTTGAAAGATCCGCACGTTCTCGCGAAGTCTTCACACATACTACAGACCGTCCCATATCGGAAGACTTGCCTTTTTGAAGCACACGACTGAGGCCATCTTGCGCACGTCCGAGTCTCCACAAGGTCCACCCTCCTTTCTCATGCAACCCTTGCCTTGGCTCATCAGTCCACGTTTGATCTACCACGTGCCGATTGCATCAAGGACCTTGTTCTCGTGTCGATCTCGCTGTACGCGAGAATATGCGCGAGTCGATTTGTTCTGTAGCTTCGCGGAGAAGCGTCTGACATGAAATCGGGCGACGAGCTGCCTGTCGAAATCACCGTGGCACCATCGTTGCCAACAGATGGGCGCATACTTCCAGTGACTCTGCTTTCCAGCACAGCTCGAGGTTTAATGGAGAGGTAGTTGATCTCTGCGCCGACATCGCCACGGCTTCTGGATCGGATAACATGGCATCTCCAACGCCTTCAGCTCTCCCTCCTGGTTACAGGGCGCCTTTAGCTCTTGTGGACGATGATCATCATGGAGCTTGGGTGCACATCTGCAATGCATTCGGGTTG
The DNA here is from genome assembly GCA_002236755.2 of Dothistroma septosporum. NCBI lineage: Eukaryota > Fungi > Ascomycota > Dothideomycetes > Mycosphaerellales > Mycosphaerellaceae > Dothistroma > Dothistroma septosporum. The sequence goes on along the minus strand of NBZP02000040.1, from coordinate 866,414 downwards.
ACAGTAGTCCTTATCACTCTCGCGGTCAGAGTCTGGATCAGAAGAAAGATTAGTCCTCCCTTCAGCTATGACGACTACACACTGCTCGCTGCGACGATTCTGTCAATCACACAAAGCGGACTGACCTTTGGAGAGGTTCATCAAGGTCTTGGGACCTCAATGAAGCTGATAAAAGATGCAGATTTGGTGCGCGTACAGAAAGTGAGTGAGAAGCATTGCCGAGTGCACAGTATTGGTCTGACAAGGTGGTAGATTTCTTATGCCGCCGACATCTTCTACATCTTTTCCATCTATGTCGGCAAGTGCAGTGTCGTGCTCTTGTTCAAGCGATTGACAGCAGACAGGAAGCAAGTACTAGTATCTTGGGCCCTCCTGGCGGGGTGCTGTATCTTTGCTTGCATCTCGACGTTCCTGGTGGCACTGCGTTGCAACACCGCGCGCCCGTGGATTCAATACAACGTCAGCTGCGGTAACTTGAACGCACAGTGGATAGCGGTGGCAGCTTTTGACATTATCAGCGAAGTCTGGCTGTTCCTCACCAGCATTCTGCTTGTTTGGGGACTGTACACCAAGGCGGCCAATAAAGGACGAGTCGTCTTGGTATTTGCCATCAGGTTGCCGTGAGTTCAGCAATCTTGGTTCAATAGGCACACTTCAGCTGATCATGTCAGAATCATCGCTGTCATTGTTCTGCGATTGGTCTACCTCCAAGACGAAATCGAATCCGATGATCCGACTCTTGCTGCTGCGATACCAGCAGTCCTCAGCCAGGTGGAGATGTTCTATGGTATCATGTCAGCAACAGTGCCATGCCTGCGACCGTTCCTGGCCGGCTTCGCGACCAACTATGGAGCAATGGGAGGCGGGACGGTCATCGGGGGATCGCAAGTCGCATCTGGAGCCAAGAAAGATCAGAACGAATCGAACAGTGGTAGCTTTCACATGGGATCTTTGACGTCGAGATCTCACTTTCAGTCGAAACACAGGCGGAAGCTACTGTGCGACAAGATGACGAGGTCAAGGAGTAGAGACATGCCGAGCGCGACTGAGATCAACAGCTGGAGGCAGGTGCCTGCAAACAACAGGACCACGGTCACGCGAGGGAGCCAGCTTGTCGATCTGCACGACAGAAGCAGCGTTGGAAGCAATGACAGCACAAGGCTGATCATTAAGAAGCAGGTAGAGTTCCGAGTGGGTAGTGAGCATAACACCGGCATTGATCACCTGAAAATCGATGGTGAAGGGAAATCAGGGGAGTACAGAAGCTCGTAAGAGGTGGGACCGTACAACGGCACATTTCAGCTCGGAAAAGTTCTCGAAGCATGACCACATCTAAGCGATCTCTGCCAAAAATGCTCATGACTGTCACGAACTCCAATTGGCTGCTCGGCAAATCGTACATGCAGGTCGCGGTGGACCTTCCGGGTGGCTTTTGAAGAGCTTGGCCGATCCCGAGTATACATTACGATATGCATATACAAGGCAGCCTACCTGCTCGACGGCTTGATGTCTATTGCATGGTCTCTTCGATAGGGCTGACCATTTATCGTAATGCAGCACTGGCTCACTGGCCTAGGCCTCTCCATCCTCCTCGCTATTGCGATCTGCAAATACCTCATACAGCCATTGTTCCTATCACCACTCCAAAGCATACCGCTGGCTCATCCTCTCTGCGGCATCTCTGATCTCTACTTCCGATATCTGGCGAGACAAGAACGAGAACTCGATGTGCTGCTCGCCGCTCACAAAAGACATGGACCTATCGTGCGATCAGCGCCGAATGAAGTCAGCATAGTATCACTTGAGGGCTTGCGGCATGTCTACACAAGCTGCGCCAAAACAGACTTCTACTATGTGTTTGCCAACTACCACACCCCGAATATGGTGTCGATGCTGGACCACAAGTCGCATTCCGTTCAGAAGAGGATCTTATCGGGGGTTTACTCGAAGTCACATCTACAGCACTCCGAGGACCTGGCGAAGATGTCTAAGGCTGTGATTTGTGATAGATTGCTGCCGCTGTTGGAACATCTAGCGACGCAAGGCAGACCGGCGAATGTCTACAGGCTGATGCAATTTGTGGGGCTCGACTTTCAAACAGCGTTCCAGTTTGGTTTGGACAGATCCACGAAGCTCGTTGAGTACCATGGGCATGAAGGTGTCCATTACACTACGAAAAAATCATCCGAGCCCTACGACGCGAACGATTCCCGAGATCACGACCTCCTGCCAGAGGACGAGATCATTGAGATGTGCAAAGCTACACTCTCTTCGATCTCAACAGGCGATGCTCTCACAACAGCGGATACCACCGCAACAAGCCCCATCGTGTTCGAGAAACTCCACTCCGCGCTCCTCGCCCAGAACTATAAGGGCCCCAATACAAATAACAAGGTCCTCCTCCGCACCGCCTCCGAACTCCGCGACCACATAATCGCCGCTCAAGAAACCACCGCCATAACCCTAACCTACACCCTTCACGAGCTCTCCAGACATCCCCACCTCCAAGAGCAGCTCCGCACCGAACTCACCCCCTTACCACCCTTCCCCACTCCATCCTCCCTAGATTCCCTCCCCCTACTCCACGCAGTGTTGATCGAGACTCTCCGCCTTCACGTCCCGACGCCAGCACGGCAACCCCGCATCATCGGCCCAGACGGCCTAATTCTCCACGGACATCACCTCCCACCTGGGACAATCATCAGCTCAAACGCGTACTGCCTCCACCGGAACAAGGACGTTTTCCCCGATCCCTTGACGTGGAGACCGGAGCGGTGGCTAGGAGAACCCAAAGAGGTGGAGGAGATGCGAAAATGGTTCTGGGCGTTTAGTAGTGGAGGTAGAATGTGTTTGGGGAGTAATTTTGCTATGATGATTCTGAAAGCGACGCTTGCCAGTATTTACGGGAGGTTTGAGACGGAGGTGGTTGATGATGGAGGAGTTGAGCAAGGCAAAACTTTCATTGCGAAACCGAAGGGTGAGAGGTTGATTTTGCTATTTAGAAAGATTGGGCGTGGGGAACGTGATGAGGCAAAGGTGAGATACCGCAAAGAGTGAGCAGTATGAAGGGAGAATGGTGTCAGGAGGGTGTTCTGCTCAGGGCAGCGTCGACGCGGGGTATGCTATTGAGGCCGATAGCTACTGAGATCCACCATATGACACGAGCCGGCAGATTCCGGACATCGATCTAGTGTGCACTTTTGGTACGTTCGACAGTTCAGCTTCCCCTCGAAGTCATCGCTTATGGATTTCGTGTTTCGTCCTTTTCATTGCCCTGTCGTTTGCGACGCTCAAGGCATCAACCTACCAGGGTCGCGAGGGAACAAGCTCGCTAATCGCACGTTGGGCAGACCCAGCCAAAGCATGACAATGCGCTCCAGACCAATACCACCACCAGCATGAGGCGGGCATCCGTATCTGAAGCAGTCGACGTAATCCTTCAGGCCGGGCGCCTGCGGATCAACAGGTGTGACGTGCTCACGCATCCGCTTCTCGAGATATGTAGCATCATGAATACGCTGAGCACCAGACATGATCTCCTGTCCACGCATGAAGAAGTCGTAAGAGTTAGAGTAGCCGGCATTGGGGTCCTTCTCATCGTACTTCTCCATGGTCTCCTTCGAAGGCATGGTGTAGAAGGGTCGGACGGCCAGTGGGAACTTATCGAGGACGTAGAAGTCGGAGCCGTACTTTTCGAGTACGAGGGCGCCGAGCTTCTTCTCATCAGGTGTGCTGAGGTCGTCGAAGTCGTTGACTTCCACGCCCGCATCGCGAAGCATCTTGATACCTTCAGCGAAGTCAAGACGTGGAACCTTGCCAGCTTCAGGGAGCTTGAACTCTTCCACAGCATATACTGAGCGAACAAGATCGGTCTCCTTCTTGTACTGCGTCTTGAGGCCGTTGAAGATGTAGAGCATGAGCTCCTCCAGCAGTGAGACGACCTCATGATAGTTCTCCTCGAACGCCATCTCCAGATCGAGGCCAATGAACTCTGTCAGGTGACGGGCAGTGTTGCTGTTCTCTGCGCGGAAGACGCTACCGATCTCCATGACCCGCTCGAAGTCGGCGGCAATCATCATCTGCTTGTACAGCTGAGGGGACTGTGCGAGGTAGGCTTTCTTGTCGAAGTACGTGCTCTCGAAGACGTTGGCGCCACCTTCTGTGGCTGCGCCGAGAAGTTTCGGGGTGTTGATGACACGGAACTTGCGTGCCTTGAGGAACTCGCGGAAGAGGTCCTGGACACCTTCCTTGATACCGAAGATCGCGTGATTGAGATTTGACTTGAGATCGATAGTGCGGTTGGTCAGACGTGTGTTGAGTGATACGAGCGGCCTACCATCCTCACTGGTGGCATTCTCCTCGTTTTCAGCTGGAATCGCACGCTCGGCATCAGCGACCTGTAGAGGAAGCTGGTTCTCGACCTTGCCCAGCGTGTAGATCTTTCTGATGTGCACCTCCATGTTCTGTATCGTGGCACTCTTAATCGGCTCTTTGGGTGTGTTCAAGACGCCATGCACGATGACCTTGCTTTCCGTGGGAAGGTTGCCTGCGAACTTGACCATCTGTCTGCTAAGTGTGTCGCTAGCTGCCACGACTGCCTGGATGGTGTCCGAGATTCTGTTTGGATGTTGCTTGAAGTTGAGGAAGGACAGCTTGGCACTCTGGTTCCTGGCATTGGCGACTGTCGCTCTGAAGACGACGTTCGGTCTCTTGTCCTCCTCGAACTCCTTCCCGCCATGTTGCTCTGCCAGCTCTGCCAGTGTGTCGTGTGTCACGCCTGCACTGGCTCGCACGTAAGGCAGCTGGCCATAGTCGTCCTTGCTCACATCACTCGCCTCATCAGCCTTCTTCTTGGCCTCCTCTTCAGCTGCGCGCTTTGCAGCCTTCTCAGCCTTTTCTTTCTCTTTGGCCATCTTCTTCAATTCGTTCTTGCTGGGTCCTTTCTTCTCTCCACCTTCTGTTGGTTGTTCGCCAACCTCTTTGGGCCGCTCGGGCAGTCTCGCCTCGTCAGCCATGTTTGCTGTCGAGGTGCGTGGTTATATCAGGAGGAAATCGTATGTTTTGGTCTTGAGCCAACAAAAAGTGCGAGAGCATATGGATCACTCCCAATGCGTGACTGTAAGTAGTGGGGCATGTAAGGCACGAACTCAGGCATCAAGATTTCACCATACTTCATCTCCATTCGATGTTGCCATCCACATTTCCATCGACTACTTTCACACAGGTCACCCAGCTCACCGCACCCACAACACCGATGCTCGTCGCACATACAATATCTATTTAACTCGCGTGCTTGTTCACACGCGAACATGTCAACTCAACCCGAGCGATGACAGGATAGAGACCCCGCCACATCTGTGTAAGACACACCATTATGACCGCCCCTCGCCTGAGCCAGCTGCCAGAGGAGCTACTGCAGATCATACTCGAGAGGCTGCGACAAGTTGATCTGTACTCTCTTAACCAAGCCTCGAGATGGTGCTACCAGGTCGCTACTCCTTTCATCTGGAGATCGGTCGAGCTTATGGACTGCAAGACCATACATGACGATGGTGTTGACGATCACGACGACACGCCTGTCATCAGAAAGCTCCTGCTCTTTATCGACAAGCCTGAGATAGCTGCTTGCGTCCAGACGTTGACGCATCGATGTCATCTGCCACCTCCGGCCATCTTTCAAGAGCTACCTTATGTCGCCTTCTCGGCCAGCACTCTGTCTGCAGATCCGCGGACCATCGAGCTTGTCAAACTTGCCGCAAAACAGCTGAAGAACGTCAACACCCTGCGGATTGTGTTCGGCCATCCGAATTTGACTGACGCGCTCCTGCGCTGCTTCTTCGATGTCAAACGGACTGGGAAAGGAGCCGGCTGTGCTCGAATCCGCAAGCTCTGGCTCGAAAACTGTCGCATCAGCAATGGTCTTTGTACCACTCTGCCGTTGCATCCCTATGGTCTACCTTTGGCTTTGGATCTGTCGGGCCTCGAATCTGTCCGCTTCCGTCGGCTACCAATCCGCCCGAGGTCTTACGACAGCGGGAATGCGCCGACTTTCATGTACAACTACTCACGAGATGGCTCGCCAAGACTACTCCAGGATGGATGCGGAGGTATGTACACGACAGCGACTACGACAATGTCGGAAGAGTTCAAGGTTGGTCGCGAACACGTCCTGATGCTAGGAAAGCTGCAAGATGTTGCACAGCGCCAAGCATCTAATCAGGAAGATCGTTCTCAGCTGCTGCAGAAGGCGTCAGAATCTGCGGCTCTTGATTCTCTCTTTGCAAGGACAAATGTATTGGATGACAGAATATACAAGGCGATATCTTCAAAAACAGACTTACCTCTCACGGTGAGACTGGCTCACATATCGGACCATCATACTCGTGCTGTCACTGCCTATCGAGGCACCTGGCTTGATCCAGATTCTTCTACTGAAATGGCAGATCGGCCCTGGGAAGAGGCGTTCGACGCCAACGACGATGACGTGCAAATTCGAAGTGTGCTCTGGGAGAAGATGCAGCGCGAAAAATTGCCGTCTTCTGATGTGGCCATTGTCATGCTTCAGAGCGTTGGTAATACGCTCACTTCGCTCAACCTCGACTGGGTGCTCAGTATTCCTCATCTGCGCATTGGCGCGTCGAAGGATACGTCTTTCCTGGCCTCATGGTCATACATGTTCCTCAGTCTTTTCGAATGCCGATTTCCACATCTGAGATCGTTCCAACTAAGGAACGGTGTTGTGCCGGACACAATTCTGCCTCCAGCGTTGTATCTACTCGATAGATCATTCACAACATTTCGCGACCCTACGAACGCCACGATGTCTAGAAACATCGATGCAGCGGCATCGTTTGACCTTGCTGGACTGCGGTTCATGGAGGCGCACCCCAACATACAGTGCCTCGCCTGGCCAATGGACCATTTCTTCTCTCCGCGGCAGGTAGCCTCAGACATCAAAAGCCGTGTAGAAGCCGTGATCGACAATCTTGGTCGGACTCTGACCGAACTTAGAATCGACTCCATCTATAGTGGTAGCGGTGAGGTGCAGACCGAAGAGACCTGGTGTGACGACACGGCCGCACGAGATAGCAGGCGCAGGTTCATCACGGATTTTGCAAGTAAAATGACAGCGCTAAAGACGATGAAGGTTGAAGGTGGCATGCCCCGTGACGAACGGCGCGAGGTCTTCCGCGCTGTTCATGTTTGCGCGCTCACCAAGATCGTCATGATTGGAGTGTGTAGCCCGCTCGGCAATAGCTGGGGACTGGACGGCCCCGATGCTATTGAAGTGTTGCGAGAAGAAGAGCCTGAGGGCTTGGAGGCTGAAGACAAGGCCACCGTCTTCGCGTTAGGCACCCAGAAACTCCAACCACCCTCCGAGGACTTCGTATACACGCCGCAATGGGAGTGCAAGGGCCTGCCTCCGATGATGCACACCCTAGCGTCTTACCACGCCGATACCGTGAGAGAGCTCAAGTTCTGCGGCTACAAAGGCTCGTCCATCCTCTTCTCGCCGACACCGATCACATCACCGCTCCTTTCCAGCATGAAGCACTTCCACAACCTTGAGTCGATCATCCTCAGCATGTGGCTCACGACCCAATGGGAAGGCACCAACCGCGATAATGAGGTTATTTCGTACTGGAACGACATGCGCTCGCCCGCCTCGACAGCTGTCGTTCTACTCACTGACGAAGAACCCGAGGGCTGGGAGCGAGAGCTGAAGACAAAATACAAACCTGACGCTCTCGCTTGGCGGATCACGAATTTCATTGGACCTTACCTCAGCGAAATTGCGAAGCAAAGGAAGGGAGGCGTCCATGTGAGAGCCAGCTTCTGTATCGGTGAGTGTGGCATCTTCGATGTTGACATCGCGGTGGGAAAGGGCGCTCTGAACAGCGACATCTGTCTCCGGTATGAGGGACCTCGAGAAGAGATGGAGCCAGAGAGGAGGAAGGCAAAGTTGGATGCAAGGGGATGGTTTTGAGTACTCGATGACTCGAGTGATCTGATATGGCATTCCAGACGAGGACTTAAACTGTGTATTTTCCGCTAAGTATAGAGTAAAACCCTGAGGAATCAATATAATGTTCAGTCGCCACCCAAGTGGCGCTCGTGCTAACAGCTGATAATGGCGCCATGCGATTTCGCATGATGATTCATGCTTCTTCAGATCCTTCTCTGCTTGATTGAGATCTAAGCTTCTGCCTGTACATGCCGTGTGCTTCGCTTCCCGATCTTGCACCTCAACTCTGCATCGATCGCCAAAGAAGTCCTTGGTGACACTTGGCGTCTATTTTCATCTCAGCCGGTACAGGCCCACGCCGTTGTCGCCAAGCATCTTCACATTCGCCACCTCGTCTTCCGACTTCACGAAGGAGAACCGTTTGGTTGACATCAACAACTGCAACATCTGGACAGCTCAACGCACCATCAACTCTTGGAGCTATACCACTGGTCACACGACAGCGGTAGACTAGACCGCGACCACTTCGGAGCAACACAGATCGACACGCGAAGGACGCGCAGGCTTCGGGTCGTCGGCTACGCATCTTTTCTGCACACCTCACCTTGCGACCAGCACGAGGCTAGTCGTGTGCGAGGCGCTGATTGGACGCGTGTGCAGTCTGCGTGTACGAAGCTGGCTCGCGAGATCGTTGCGCTCACGAGACTCGTGGCAATCTTGGGACAGACCATCCATTGGCTTGATCCCTGGGAAAGCAATTACTACACCAAACACAACAAGCACTCATCACGAGGCCAGTGCTGAACAGTCGTCATGTCTCCAAGGATACGAAGTTCGAGTCGCAATGCATCTCAGGCGCTAGTGCGAAGTTTACACAGCAGGCAACTGCAGGTGTCGGGATCCGGTGTGGGAAGGTGCTTGTGCTCGATATCAGCATGGCAAGCTCCCACTGGGGACGTAGCATCGGGTCCTCGCTATGCGAGATCCATATCTACGAGGGTGACTGCTGTGAAGAGGCCCGCTGCCCAGCAATCACTCCCAGTGCTCGAACACAGTCCTCGCAACCATTCGATGCCGAAACAGAAACAATCTTCTGACGTACGAAGAGCTACCACAATGTCTGGCCCATACGGAACGTACGAAGCTGTAGTCGTTGGTGCGGGACCAGCAGGGATCACTGCTGTTGGCAATCTTCTGGAGAACCGCATTGATCGGATACTTTGGGTGGATGATTCTTTCGATGGAGGGAGAGTCAACAAGTACTATCGGGAAGTGCCGTCAAATACGAAAGTAAAACTTTTCATCGATTACGCGACAGCTGTTGCACCCTTCCGCAAGATTGTTAGTGGACTACCATCACGAGATCGTTGGGAAGAGCCTAGCGCTAGTGATGGAGTCCCTGTTGATGGACAACAAGACAAGCTCCAAGACCTCCGACATTTGGATCAAGAAAAGGGTTGTACGCTCGGCCATGCTGCAGATATGTGCTTAATGCTCACCCAAGGTCTGAAGCGGACACCAGGCGTCATCACACAACGAGGCCGAGTTTCGGATGCATCGCTGGACGAGGCAAGTTCGACCTGGACCGTCAACATCGATGCCGTCAACAAGACAGCGCAAGACATCACAAACATCCAAACAAAACGCCTCGTTCTGTGCACCGGCGCTTCACCGAAGGATCCACCTCTTCCTTTCGAGCCACAAGGCTTGAAGCACCTCCATCTCGACACCGCGCTGATGCCATCACAATTATCGCAAATACTAACACCCTCAGCACAAACCACAATAGCCGTGATAGGAGCCTCCCATAGTGCAGTTCTCGTCCTCCGGAACCTGACCAATCTCGCCTTATCATCACATCCAAATCTCCACGTACAATGGTTCACCCGGCACCCACTGCGCTACGCAGAATACGAAGATGGCTTCATCGCCCGCGACAACACGGGCTTGAAGGGTGAAGCCGCCGTCTGGGCCAAGGAAAATCTCGAGCCAGAGACATTACCTTCCAGCTCGATCGCCAAGGTCCTCACAAAAGTTGCATACAAATCCGGAACCGAGAAAGAGATCTACCAATCGGAACTTCCAGGGTGTGAGTATGTCGTGCAAGCTATCGGGTATAATCGCGACCCGGTCCCTGCGATAAAGCTCTCGAGTAATGGGAACATCATAACGCCGCACTTTGATCACGATCAGGGCATCTTCAACTATGTCCGAGAAAGCAGCAATGGGGCGGTAGGAGAGCTGGAGAGATTACCCGGCGTCTACGGCGCTGGCATTGCGTTTCCAGAGCGGGTGGTGGACAAGAAGTATGGACATGAAGAGTTCAATGTTGGATTCTTCAAGTTTATGAAGGCCGTGAAGAAATGGGTTGGGGAGTGGAAGCCGGTGGGGCAGGTCGTTGCTTAGGATGGCATACCGATAGATGGTGGACGCAGAAGTAGAAATCATCAATCATATTCGCGCTACAAGAAATGTTCCCGAGAATAGGCCCTAGTCATGTCCTCAATATGAAGTGCACCATCAGCCCACCCTCCTCGATACTCGCCAAAGGAATGTTTGAGCTGTGTCTTCGTGGCGGAGGTAGTGAGGCCATCGAGATTTTGGTAAAATTGGCGGATGTGGGCCGGAATATGGGCCTCCATGGATTTGATCGCGACGCCGAGAATGCATGGCTTAGCACTCTTCGCTTCTGAGCGTGTATGGATTTGTCGATAGTGCTGTGAGTGCTGGCTGAGTCTTTTGTTGTCCACAAAGCCTGGTTGCACTTTGTTTGTAGACATTGAGCTTGAAGCCGTAGATGTCTTTCAGAGCGGTGTCGGGATCGAAGGACAGGCTATTTGGTCCGACTCACACGACGGATTCATACTTCTCAGGACATCTCCAGAACTCTGGATGACGGTCTCCACGCAGTGCATGGTATGTTTGGTACATGAAATATCTGTGATCCTGGCCATTCAAGGTCTTGAATACTTAGACGAAAGATAAAAGTAAAGACGATAGTTCACGAGTCCTACGAAGCAAGCTACGAATCCGAGCGGGAGCAGAGCCACAATGCTCAACGATGAGATGGCCAACGTATTGGCATGCAGGTCTGGGACAGCAGATAGCACATACATCGAGCGGCACCTGGCTGGGCGGTCTTCTTTAACGAGCATTGATGGCTTTCAACAAAGCCGAGCACATGTAAGCAGATGACCCGCGTCTGAGCGGACACTCGCGGTCGGGCAACGATATGTACGACATGGCTCTGACAAGCATATAAGCATCGATAATTCCCTGAGACGCGACTCCACAGAGAAAGGTGATGTTTGGGGCAAGGAAAGAGCTATGATGAGCGGATATTTCGCTTGAGCCGAGCCACGTGACTGTGACTAAGCTGTGCCACGAATAGCCGCTGTTGACATCGTGCCGTTTCGTGGTCAGCAATTCGTCGTCCTTTCACGTTCATCGATCGAATGTATGTTTCGTCAAGAGCATCGAAGCCTGTGAATGGCACGATCGTCATCAGATGAGGCTCTCCCATGAACAGCAATGCCAGAGTCATCGATAGCATGGACAGTAGATGGCTTGTCCCGTTGCATCATGCAAGCCACTTTACAAGCGTGACCTCCACTCACGATCTAGACAGCAGCCGTGGATACGACAAGTAGGGATCGTCCAGGTTTGTACTTTCCAGATTCCGTTGATCACTACATGACAACAATCTTACCGTCCTTGGTCAAGATGAATGAAGCTACTTCGAAGGACCGCATTCATGTGCTCATCATCGGCGCAGGAGTTGGGGGACTGCTTCTGGCACAAGGACTCAAGAAGGTATGGAAACAGCAATGGCATCCGGGAGATACATTCCTGACTCTGGTAGCATGGCGTAAGCTTCGACGTTTTCGAAGCGGAGCAATCTGCGACAGTCTACAGGGCGAGAGAATGGTAAACCACTGCGATCTCACGACAGGCATGACATGCTGAGTCAATCAGGGGCATGTCCATTCAATGGGCACTACCATTACTTGCGGATCTACTACCAGAGGATGTGCACTCGAGACTGCAGTCAGCTTCAGTCGACCCGCATTACGTCTTCCCGGACGCTGGCAATGCCATGCCTGTCTACAATGCCGCGACTGGCGAGCACCTGAAAGCCATACCACTTGTCAAAATGCTGCGTGTGTCGAGGCAAAAGTTTCGTGCTCTACTTACGGAAGGTATCGACGTCCAGTACAACAAAAGCTTCCGCTCCCTGAGGACCCCGGAAGACGGGCCTGCCGTCACGGCGCAATTCGCTGATGGCTCCTCCGCTACTGGTGCACTCATCATAGGTGCAGACGGCGCCAATTTCATCGTTCGCGATGCAGTGTTTGCGGCTGGCGAAGGTCAAGCTCAACACATCCCGTACGGCGGCTGGAATATGCATGTGTGCTACAATGATGCCGAGACTGCTCTAGCGATTAGGAAGGCCCTCAGTCCAATCGTGGCGATCGGTGTGCACCCCAAAGGTTACTGGCTATGGCTGAGCATTCAAGACGTCCCCGACCCTGACAAGCCCGAGACCTGGGTTTTCCAGCTGCAGTGGACCAGACATCTCGAAGATGGCAGCGACGATCTGAGCCACATCGGCCTTTCTCAGCTCAAAGCAGAAGCAGCTGAGAGTTTTGGTGAGCCTTTCAGTACCGCATGGACGAAGATTCCCGAGGGTACTGCGTTGCCTGCCAACAAGATTAGTATCTGGCCACCTTTGGCCATTCCAGATGACATCTTCAAAGGCAAGGTCGTGCTACTAGGAGATGCAGCGCACGCCATGTCTTTCCATCGAGGCCAGGGTCTCAACCATGGCATTGCAGACGCTGCCAAGCTCGTAATGTCGCTGGCGGCTGTACAGAAGGGGCAGAAGGCTAGCGCAGAGCTCGCAGTCTTGGAGTATGAGACCGAGATGATCAAGCGTGCGGGCGAAGAAGTGGCAATCTCGAAGATGAACACGGAAATGATGCATGATTGGGAGAAAATGCAGGCTAGTCCCTTCATGCAGCGCGGAGGCGACAAGCACAAGTGCTCCGACCCCTTACAGAACTCACCCGCAGAGCGCGATACCTCTACTCCTCAAATATCTCCTTACTCCTTCCCCTCCCATACCACCCTCGCCTCTGCTTCTCTTCGCTCCGCGACTGACTGGCAACAACCACAACCATACCATCCCATCCCTCTTCTCCCACATGCACTCCATATTCCCACCATCCCTATACAAATTGTGCGTCCCCATCTCCGTCGAAATCCTCATAACTCTCGCCCAAATCTTGCCCCTCTGCCCCTCACTCCTCTCCTCAAAACGTCCAATTTCACGCACCGCGGATCATTCTTCTCGAAATTCTCCAACATACCTTCCCCATTCTTGTCCACAACATTGGCCAAGCTGAAGGGGTTTGGTGCAAGTAATCTTGTCCAGCTTCTCGGACCACATTGTTGGCAAGGATATTTTGGTGAGATACAGTGTCTGGGCTTCGGCGGAGAAGGCTGTGACGAGTTTGTAATCGAGTTGGATGTAGTCGATAGAGAGGGGCTCTGGAGTGGGATTTCGCATTGACAGGTGAATCCAGCAATGGAGTTTTGAGAGCCAGGTTGGGCAGACGCTGTCGGTGGATGAATACTTGGAGGTGAGGTCAGAGTCAGCGGCCGTGTGGTGCTATGGCTGGGGACTTACGGGGCCGAATGTGAATTAAAACAAGGCGTGCGCCATTATGCCGTATTGCTATGATCTTTTGGACTGAAGCGATGGATTGTGCAGATTTGAGCTGGGCTGATTGGTCACAATTGGGATGAAGGCTTCGGATATGTATGGATTGAAGAGGTGGGTTTCTGATTGGGTGTCTTGGATGGTCAGGGATCGTCTAACCAGACATCAGGTAACCGCAGAATCCGTGTCTGAATTTGCCACAGACATGCTCTGCAGTATCAGCCTTTCTAATACTCTCGCTGTCAGCCGCAGCTTCATCGTGAGGACGGAGAAGCTCAAACCCCCCATCAATTTGGTCCTCTCGACCCGACGCGCCACAGTGTTCCCGTCAGCGACCGGTCCTGTCAGCCCAGCCTCCCATCTCTGTCGGGCTGAATCAATGCTCACAAAAACTAAAGTTTTCATGCCTCAACTTCGTCTCATGATCCTTCACAAACAGCTTCCTCTCTGCCATCAGCTCTAGTCTCAACTTCTTCGCCTCCTCCAACTCAATGGGGAAATCACCCGCGCTCTCCATGACATTCTCCGCCAACTCCGGCGGCAGATCGCCAACCCTATCAAGAGCCAACACCATCTTGCGCCACCAGTTCTTCTGCTGCGGTGGAACATTGGCGGTCGATGGGATACGGGTGTATGGATCGACGAGGAAGAGCGCAACGATCTTGCGATGGCCTGGTCGCGTTGAGTCGGCGAGTGAAAATGGCGAGACGCGATGTTGGAGGACATTTGGGAAGGTCAATAGGCGACCTTCGCAGGTTAGGACTTGTCCGAGCTCTTGGACTGCTGGGCCGTGTTGCTCTATCCCATATAGACGCTCGAAGTGGCGGTAGTCGGACTGCTCGTAGGGCTTGTCCATGAGATGTTCCGCACTCGTCGCTTCGCGGAAGGCCAGGTGGGAATCTGTGATATTGTCGCTGGAGTAGTAGTACAGAGCTGAGGCGCAGATGTGTTCGTTCAGCTGGCCTTCAATGTGCCAAGCGCCGCCGTCGTGCGTCGGTTTCTCGGGTGTGAGGTGGATATTTGCGAGTTTGACAATGACTTGGAGACCACGGTCTGCGAAGTCGTGGCGCAAGTTGATGGGTCTGGTCTTGAGATGATCGGGCTGGGTGTAATCACGGCGCGTAGCATATTTCTCCGGCTCTGGGACAATGAGGGTGCGGTTCTGATCCCGCCACTCTTCGTCTAGCTCATAGCCTTCGTCCTCGTCTTCATCCGAGTCCGGCTCCCGTTCGCCTTCAGGCTCAATCCAAGGGATATCGTCAAGATCGATACGTGGTGCAAGTAAAGAGCGCTCTGCGGAGGCCAATGTAGGGTCCCACATTGGAATAGTCTTCGCGATGATTCGCTCCAGCACTTCGTACAGCGCCTTGTGCTTTTCCGGCTGGAGATTGTTAATATAACTCGTGATCTTTACAGAATCGTCCCCCTTGAATGCAACCTCGCACGGCAACCACTGGAATTTCGCAGAGTAGAAATGGGTGTCCGATGAGTTACGACCCCAATTTGACAGACCAGGCGTGGATTCAAGTTTGAGGTCATCCGGCGCCGGCACAGGCATGATCTCGCCTTTCCCCGTCCAAGCTGCCGGGTTCTCGAGCGGTACGATCCCATCTTCGATCTTCAAGATCCTCGATCTTCCGTAGAGCAGTGGGAACAGTGAAGGATGCACCAGATCCAGAACCCTCTCGTCAGAATCCGGATGCCAGTCCTTCGCACTCTCTGGGACATCCTCCAGTGGTGCCGCCGCCGCAACTAAATCCGCCTTCAGCTCATCCGAGATGACCGTATCAGACTTGAACACAGTAGCATCGGCCCCGATTGCAGGGAAGAATCCTCGCTCCTCCTGCTGCTCAGCATAATGTCTCAACTCATCAATGCACTGCAACACACTTTAGCTTTCACTCACAACCACTTCCACTCATAGCACCCACATAAGCGAACATCTTCTGCCCAAACGCCTTCTCCGGCTCCTCATCCCTACTCTGCTCAATCGCCTCTCTCCTCCACTTCCCCACAATCTCCCCGTCGAAAATTTTCCTCGTCCACTCAGGCTTGTCTGTGATCTGAGCCATGAATGCAATCATCATTCTCTCCCTCAGCATAAGAGGCGTAGCGCTCCAATCCGAGAGAGCATTAGGAAAGCGTGGTCGAGTTCCGTCGTAGCCAGGCCAGCTATGGTCTGCGATACTGTTCAGAGGCGATGTCAAGCCTAGGAGGTCCGTGTCAGGTTTGTTTCTGCCTTTGTTGGCTTTAGCCATGATGCGGGCTTCGAAGTCGCTCATGCTCAGGTCAGTCATGTTTGCTCTGATGGCGTAGTCTGTGATTTGTATCCGAGGGCTTGGAGGGTGAGCCGGAGCATTCGTTGCGAGATGGCGTAAAGAGGGAAGATCAGAAAGCCACTTAGCCTGTCAACGAACGACAAGGGCCGTATGTTGTGTAATCATGGTGGGTGGGCGAGACTTATATATGTGTTCGCGTTTTCCAGGCGCCAATGTCGAAGTTGAGGCAACCACAGGGAAAGTGGCTTAGAACACGAGCGGCGAAGTGGAGCAAAAAGCACGGGCCACGAGATTTTGGACCCCCTCAACCACTATTAGGACATGCCACAGGACAAGCGTGCCAAGGCTCGCGAGTATGTGTAAAATGACTTCCGGAGCCAGTTATTTCGTTCGCGACATCAAGTGGACATTGTAAGTACGTCGCTGTACGTATCGTACGCGGAACAGCAACCTCAACCCCAGCGCTATTCGTACCAAATCCGCCCAACACCGTCCAACGCCTTGATGTGTCGACTCCAGACAAATCAGCATGTTCGTCGTTCCTTGAAAGCCGTAACGAATGTTCACCCCTGCCAGATCGAGAAGAGCATTCTGACCCTCGTAAGGACGCCCTCCGTACTCGGCACCACAAGAGCTGTAACAAGGTCCGTCTTCGTGAGATCCGTAGCCGTGGGGTCGGAAGTGCTGGATTGATTGTTGTAGGAGTCAGTCACACTTTCAGATGTCGCGACCTTGATCAACGTAGACTGCACTGCAGAAGGGATTACGACAGTGACTGTTGGCCGAGTGACATGCGTATTCGTGCAACGCAACTCGCGAGCGGTGGACGTTGCGTCCATCCTAGAGTCCGGTGTGTCGACGGAAAATATGTAGCTTGCAATTGGCTCAGCCAGAATCGCATACTGCGTGGGCTCGGCTGCTCGTTCGTAGAGAGTATGGCATTGCGCGTCTCTCTTGATGATAGTAGTGTCATGATTTTTCGTTTTGGTGGCGTGGACCTGCACTGCCGGTAGAAAAGATAGGAGAAGAGCGAAAGGATAGTACATCGTGATTGAGATATACAGTAGCGAGCGGGTAGGGACTGGAACTCTGATATGTGAATGGAAGGATACAAAAGAAGCTCTGGACGTGACTCTTGGAGATGGAGTGGTGAGAAGGAATGCGACTGACCCGTTGAGATTCGTTCTTCCTATACGCACTTCGTATGCCCTTTCCCCTTGCAGTCCTCGGCCGGGAGCTGTGGCGAGAGTCAAGCATACGGTGCCAATGCTCAGAATAGACTAACAGCCACTCTGCCACTCCGCCACTCTGGCTGATGGGATTGCTGTAAATTTCGCCAGGGTACATCCCAGCAAATTCCAGCATCACAGCCAGTCAGCTGGTGTAGAAATACTGGGGGCAAAGGCAAACGCCACAGCCTTGAGCCTTGAAGTATCACTGAAGAGAGCCTGTCCAGCGTCATTGATGCAATTTAGATCATGCCATCGTGTTTTCTTGCCAGGCTGCTTGCACAGGCACGCTTGGCATGCTGATAGCTGAGGCAGTGGTATGACACTGAGTGTGGACGTGGCCATGATTGTGCGGGTCCCGCGACCAATGAAGCCCTCCGGTCTCAACGTGCACTAATGATGAGTATCAAATATGCCGGAGTCCTGCTGTGTCTCGTCCTCAGAGGCGTTCATCTGAGCCGATCTGCAAACTTGATGTGAAAGGATAAATATCCGGCAACGTCTGCGTACAGCCCAGCGCAGTATAGTGTAGCATCAACAAGAGGCCACCTTTTTCACGCTTGTAACCGGACACCCCAACACACTCTCTTTCGATGCCTTCAGAGACACAATCAACTCTGAAGAATACCTAGACACGAACATACTGCATCACTCGGGCAAGTTTGCGCTTTCTCAGGCGGTCCGCAGCAAGATACGACGTGTCTCCTAGCTACACAGCTGTGAAGATCGGCTGGACTTCGTGATCGACGCTCGACACGGTCTGCTTCACCAGCTGGGTCTGCTCTGCAATGCCGTAAGCTTTAATGCGCAAAGCCTGTATCTCGCTGCGGATGTTGAGCAGAGGACGCGTGTCCTCAAAAGGGCCTTTGAGTCTTGCTGCGGTTGGCAAGTCTCGATGTATTGCAGTGTATGTTCTCCAAATGAAAACCTGTAATGTCATGGTTCTTCTCCTTCAACCCACTGGGGGTAATCCTCGTACGCCTATCTGCGGATCATCACCAGGTAGATACTTCTCAACCATGTTAGAAGACATATTGGCGAGCTGACGCCCTCACGCAGTAGGATGGTTGAGTATCGATCCCCGTGCATGTAGCTTTCGTCCAGTTCCGTGGGGTAGTAGAGGGATGGAGTCCATACTTCAACAGCAGCATCCCAGGCTGAGGCTGATTAAGATGGTGTATATTTTGAACTGCAACCGTGGAATTGGTCACGACAGCTGGCGCAAATGTCCTGGGTGGACAGCACTCCGTTCTTCTCTACACATTTCTCTATTCACATCTACGAGAGATTATTTCGCGAGCCTGTTGCTCCAGCTTTACAAGAGACTGTGGATGCCGGTGGCTCATCATGAACATGAGTTGCTACAGATGAGTGGCCTTCATCCTTGTGTTGGTAGATGAGGTGAGAAGAGCTGTGCATACCTATTTGCGAAGACGTAGGGAATAGGTGATTGAAGATACTGTTAGCTGAGCCTAGACTCGAAGAGAGGCAAAGGTCCCAGCAAGCGGTGATGGACGCTTGTCCAGCGCTCGCTCTGTACCACCTGCCATGCCGAGCAGCATCAAGATTCATGGCACGAGGTAGCCGGTAGACCAGGACACGGCGATTCATTCGCGGAAGCATATTTGGCCATGCATGCGGCCGTGAAAGGTGTATACAGCGAAAGGACGGTGACCAGGCTGCTTGA
Source organism: Dothistroma septosporum (assembly GCA_002236755.2). Taxonomy (NCBI): domain Eukaryota; kingdom Fungi; phylum Ascomycota; class Dothideomycetes; order Mycosphaerellales; family Mycosphaerellaceae; genus Dothistroma; species Dothistroma septosporum. Next base: position 847,531 of record NBZP02000040.1, on the reverse strand, counting down.
TGCAGCCGTCGTTGATAGCAGCCGGCCGAAGACCGTGACCAGGAGAAGGATCCCTATTGCGAACGACGGCGGCCTAGCACGTCCGGTGTGTGAGGTTCTCCAGACGCAAACTTGCAATGTGAGGTTCATGTGGGCGAGTGAGTGCGTTTGCAGCGGTTGATGGCAGTTCGCACAAGCGCCTTCTCGCCGTTAAGAGCTGCACCTGCCCGCCCGATCTCACTACAACGTCACCACCGACCGATCGCCTGCACAATACATGCACCGCGCCATATAACGTTCACCAGTAGGCGCGTCGCTCCGTGTCCGGCAGCGGCAGCGGGAAGAACTGCAGACAAAAGTGTAAGCAAACCCATCATTCTTCTGTTTGGCGACAGCGACAGCGGCGACGGTGGGCGGCGGCAGCACCGAGTGCAGATGCCGAAACACAGCAAGATATTGACGGCAGTGAGACAGCCCGCTAGCCGTCTCCTGTAGGGACGCACCTACCTGACCTTCGACCTTCGTCGCGAGCGACTAACCACGGCACCATCGATTCGTCCACCTCCTCACGTGCCGACACTTCTTCCTCCGACGACGGCGGCATCCCTATCAACCAGGACTACGAGCACAACGACAAACCCCCTTCACCCGCCAAGTCAGTCACTACCGCCATGTCGACCTCCGCCTACTCGGATCACAGTGATATAGCACTTTCCACCGCCGAGGTCAAATTGCGCAGCCAGAATGAGCGCATCTCGCAGGCGGAGGCTGCTCTCACCGCGCCTGCTCACGCCGACCGCCAGCGCCCGGTCTCGCGCGACAAGGGCAGCAAGCCGGCGTACAAGAAGATGTCCATCGGGTGGGACATTGCTGGCCAACATCCCGATGCCGAAGATAGAGTCCTCGCCACCGCCACCGAGCGTCGTGTCAACACCTTCTACCCGTCCATGTCGCGTGGGAGCTCACTCTCGCACTCCGTCTCCAGCATCTCGAACATGACAGGTGCCTACGATATGGAGCGCCACGACTCGATGATCGACAGTGGCTTTCAGTACCCTCGGCGCGGCAAGCCGATGGCCGACCAGCTCCGTCCGTACGAGGACAAGCCGGAGGTGAAGCAGAAGACCGTTGAGGCCACATTCGACAAGGACGAGATACACAAGGTGTTTGGCATAGATCTCCCACCACTTGAGTTTCTTCACATGAATCCTGGCTATAACGATGCGCAGCTCCAGTTTGTGATGCACCCAAACGGTGACGTTGGAGCTCACATGTGGAGCATGATCCGCTATCAGTGGGAGAACATAGGCAACTTCTCCAACATCCGCAAGCGCGTCGAAGGTCAGCTTGCTTCCGATCGTCTGAAGGGAGAGACGGCATGGCAGACACTTCAAAAGAACACCTTGGCCTATTTCCGCGCCATCTCGAAGCAGAGGGAGCAGACGACAATGGGCTACCCTTTCGGCCAGCAGGAGATCCAGCAGATAATCGGCCAGCCACCAGAACAACCAGCCGACCTGAAGCTTGAGCAGGCAGAGTCTCCAAAGTCGCGCTTCTTCACCACCACCGGCAACCAGGTCGACTTGCAGGCCGAGGCACAGCGCCTACAGGAAGAGAATGTCATTCGACAACAAGCCATCGCCAACATACATGGTGCTGTGCGCATCCTTCCACAGCGCAACCTGCCAGTCGCCATTCCAGCGGGTACTCGTTCATCGCATGCCAACCAGTATTCCTACAGCCCGCGATCGCCGCCTGAACTTCGCAGCGACGATCCCTTTACTGCGCCAATACCACTTCCAGTGTATGGTACACCTGTGAACTCTGGTCTGTCTGCTTCTGTCGGCAGCTTTCAGCCTAGCGGACGTACCCAGGCTTGGGGCAGCCAGAGAAGCCAATATATTCCACCACATCTGCGCCCGAGTGCTCGAACTGGACACCTGGCCGGCCTGGGCGCAGTCAGTGCTGCTTCTTCTACAAGTTTTGTGCCTGCAACGCATCCGTCGATGCTGCAGCCGTACGTTCCCGACACTCGAAATACACCCAACCAACGTCAGCGAACACACAGCAGCATGGACTCGCCTCCTCGTCCAAAGCCAGTGACACCACTTCACTCCCGCGAAGCGATGCGCGATCAACTTCGAAAGCTTGGAGAGACCGCGAAGGAGCGTACTACTAGTCAAAACGGGCGCACTGTTCTCTATGACCCTTTCAGCAGCGTCGAAGAGTCCAAGGACAACGAAGAAGAACCTTTTCCAGACTTTAATCAGCGGATGGCCGTCATTACGGCAACGAAACGCCCAACAGAACGAGAGCCGAAGATAGCATACAGTTCAAGAGTCGATGGGTGGCAAGACTCGCAGCCGGTGCTTCCCACGCCTAAACGCCGCTTGCCGACGCCTCAGAGACGATTTTCAAGTTTGGGCGACAGTGTGCCAGACACAGACTACGAGCAATCATCATCTGAGAGCCGGACCACTTCTGGTGCATACAGCGTTCTTCGCCCGTCTCATATCAGTGAGGGTGTGGAGAGTGCAGGAGTTTTAGCGCAAGCTGCCGCCAGGATGAAGCACCTTTCTTCTGAAGAGAAGCTGAAGGAGTGGTGGTTCTCATCGAGCAAATTCGCCCGCCAAGACGAGTTCTATCGAAGTATCAAGAAGCTTGCCCTGAATTCCGAGCCCGATTCGCCATCATCTTTCAGAACTCCGAGCCGACTTGCTCCCATCGGTGGCAGGTCTGATAGAGTGTCGCCGAGGTCACGCACAACTGCCTCCACCATCTATTCCAGCGATGGCAAGGTCCCATGGGACGAAGGCCTCACTCGCGCTCTTATTCCCATCTACGAGAATCTCGCCGCCTACGTTGAAGGTCCCGTCGAGAAGCGTCGCGACTACTTCAGCCACTGGTGTAAGCCACCGGAATGGGCCATCGACCGCAGTCCCAGTGGCAACAACTCCTTCTTCGATAGCACCTGGGGTCAACCGCCAGCTAGACTGAGCAGAGACCCGAGGTATAGGAGCATGCCTGGTAAGCGTGAGCCTAGGTACAGCGGAGGTGGTTTCACGACAGGAGGCGTACCAATCACGAGTCCACCGGCCATCAGCGGTGATTTGCCAGGTCTAAATGATGGAAGATTTAGCTTTGGTGGTAGTGCGTACTAGGAGGATGTCACCTGGGATGGTGGGTGGATAGAGAAGCCGCAGCGGAGGTACATCCCACAAGGTATGACGTGGGATGGGGAGTGGTGGCGGGATGAGGCGTGCTGGGTGTATGTTTCCTCATTCGACTTGACGACGGTCGAGCAGGACAAGGATGAGTTCATCAGGGCAGTCAGGAGGGTAAGGGGTATGTCACCATGAGGAGTCTGTATCTCATATGGTTCCTGGGAGCGTTATGTTCGAGTCCGCCCGACTTGCGTGTAGCCTGGCCTGTGGCCTTCGAGCAGAGACACCGATGCATATGCCTACCGATCCATGTCACCAAATTCACCAGTGCGTCCTGCTGTATGCTCCGTCGTAGTTTGAAGGTATTCGTCCATCTTTGGTCAAGTTTTGATGAAACCATCGGTCCAAGAAAGTTCCTTCATTCTGGATCCAGCTTGACGCTGTCATCTAAAGTGCGACTACGTCGCTGAGGTCTGTCGAAGTGACTGCAGCATCGTCGTCTCATCACGGGACGAGACTCCAACTTTCACCTCATGGTTCTAAACTTTCCAGGTCCCACTAATCGTATCACGGGTGATCTGATCTCTTCTAGCTGCGTAGGCGGTTTTCACGTCTTCCCAAAGGATCCAACTCCCTTCATATCTGCGACAGGTCTCGAATGGGCAAGTACCTGGAATTGACTCCGAGCAACTCACTCGACTTTCGCTCCAGAGGAGAATCTTCCCGGAGCTGCTCGATGCTCATGCCTAGCATACACTCCCAGCTCTGCACGTTCGTATATCAGCAAAACTCACTAGTCTGAGTCAGGTTGGTGGATTCTCCACCACCTTTGAAGCTCTTTCGCTCCTTCTTCATCTGATTCTGCTCCATGCCGATCCCGCGTCGCTCTCTACATTGGGAGACGGAGACCGCTCTCTGTTCTGCAGTCCCGCATGGGAGGCTATGACGCGTAGGAGTCGATTGTCCGCCACTCATGTAGTACGTGTGTAGGTCCACGTGAATGCTCAGGTCTTCCACGGCAGGACCAAAGTGTGCATGCTCGAGGATTCTCAGCGCAGTGGCTACACCTGGGGGGTGACTTTCGACGACTCGTATGTGGCCGCAGTGATTCTCATGACGGTGCGCAGCGTCTAGGATTCGACTTCGTGGCTGACCAGTCTCAAAGAGAGCAGATCTTTGTGCTCACAGCGTTGAGCGATGTGTTCGAAAACCTCAGGCAGCAGTGTCAGGAGGGTCTTTCGCTGTCATGACGTCCGTGCATCTCCGTGGCTCTCCGTCGCTCCGACCGATCAGTGGGAGTGTTGTCAGTCGATGGAGAGTGATATCTGTTGGTATGATGTTGGAAAATCAAAGTCAAGGCAAGTAGCACCGCATTCACAGCAATCGTCTCTGAACTGACCGGCCGCGACAGGGATGTTCAACTTCACCTGCTCTCAAGGCAAGTACTACCAACGCTCATGGTGCAAGCATCATATATAGGAGGACCTCGTCGCACCCTTCATCTGACTCAGAATCCATCCAATCCCCTGCAACAGGTTCTCAACAAAAATCTTACTTTCCGGCACGGTGGGAATGAGCCAAAAGTAATGCGGCATGCCTGGGTAGTGATCATGCTTCGTGGGCACACCTACACGAACATGAATGGTCAGCTTCAGGATGATTTTGTTGAGGCGCAATTTCCGCCACTGCTATGACTTACCAGCCTCCTTCAACGCCGCCTCCATAACATACGCATCATCCCTCAGCGGGTCGAACTCACAACTCGCAAAGTATGTCGGTGGGAAATTCTTGTGGTTGTCTTCGGCGAGAAGCGTGAAAGTGTCGGGGTCGGAGGGATCGACTTTGGCGTATCTATCAGGCGGCACAGTGTCAGCGTACGGCGACTACACGACAGGTTGGAGACGGCGTACTTGAAGAAGATCTCCATACTTTCCCCATCGATGATGGGGACGCCAGTTTTGTTGTCTTCGACAGCCTTGTACTTGGATTTGTATTTTTCTGGCACGGCCTCCCAATGGGTAGTGGCAGGAACGAGCGCAACGACGCCTTTGAGGCCGTCTTTCAGCTGGGGATCTTTCTTGATCTTGTTGGCGATTTGGAGTGCGAGAGCTCCGCCAGCTGAGCCGCCGATTGTGTAGAACTTGTCCGGATCACCGCCGAAGGATGAGGCGTTGGCGGCGGCCTGATTTGGTGGTATTAGTGAGGGGTAATCCTAAAGAAGCGGAATTATCACTTGCCCACTTATACACCTTCAAACTATCCTCCAATGGCACCGGATACGCCACATCCGGCGTCAACCGATAGTCCACGTTCACAACAACAGATTTGGTGTGCTCAGCAATAACACCACAAAGCAGATGGTCCGTATCCAGATCGCCGACCATCCAGCCACCGCCATGGGTGTTGAAGGCGATTGGCAATGGTCCTCTCTCACCCTTGAGCTTGTAGATTCTGTACTTTATGCCATCGACATCGCCCTCGGTAACGTCCACGTTCTCGCTGAATGGTGGCGCCATGGGCTTTAGAGCTTGGGAAAGGCCAGCGTACATCGCCTTGATTTCGTCAGGTGTGCCATGGAGAACGCTACGACCTCCCGACTGAGCTTCCCAGTCGAGCCATGATTGAGCGTATTGTCCAGGCATGGTGACTCGAAGTCGGCGAACAGTACTGCGTGAAGCTGACGAGGTGGACTGGGGTGTGAGGTGGTGGTAGCCGATCAGACGCGTGGATGGATTGTATGGCCTGATCAGAACATCAGGAGGAGGTTAGCCCACCTTTATACATCACGATGAACAGCCATCTGCAATTGCGAGTCCCCAAGTCCCATTGGGAAACTCGCGATGCAGGGCCTCGGGTAGGCCTGAGCTCGACTGGTCAGCTCAGCTCCCTCCACACGCTAGGCACGCCTGGGCAGTCTGTTCAAGGTAAAGTCGCAACAGCTTCTGAACCTCGTGGGCTGCGGGGTGGCCTTACGGAAGCTGCGTGGAGTGCTTGCCGGATGCTGACAGATCAGGCAGGAGTACGCACAATTCTGCACCTTCAGCATTCACAGCGGGTTGAAGGTGTTCCTCTCGAGATCAATGCAGACGGACGCAGGTGTCAGGCGAAATTCATAGGACGTTTTCTCATGATGTCCTGTATCACGAAAGTTCGGCACGGACGCTTGTATAGGATCGAAGTGACTTCGTACTTCACTGATTGCCGTCTCCCATCTCCTCTGCGCGTAAGCTGAAAGTAAGATGTTATTCAACTGAGCGAAAGATCATTGGGCCTCGCTAGCATACGAGGCGCCACAATGCGTGTTCTAGTCCTTGTCAAACACAGCAGTCATGGAAGTGCTTGGTCAGCTGACTGCTGGCCTAATGACACGGTCGGCGTAAGGGACCGAACGCGACCCATGTCGCCAATTGTGATTTTCTGCAAGAGTTGCCAGTTCGTGCCTGCGATCTGGTAACAGTGGAGTTCCGCTGAAATCGTGACTGTTGATACAACGCCTATTCGAACTTCTCCCACTTTAGGACCGCCCGTGTGGATGTGCCATCCTGCACATCTGTCAGCTCGTATCCATACGAAGTTGCGATCCTGTTTGAATGTTCAAGTGTGTCCAGCTTACATCAAGCAGCATATCCTGTTTCGGCTCCAGTATCATATATGACTTGCCGTTCTCTTCAAAAAGAGTCACTTTGCGCTCTTCAATGCCACCCATACGGTTCGGATCTGTGCTGATCTCGACCAAAGTCTGCCAATACAGTCCGCCTTGCTCATCTTGATACAATTTAAGATGTCCACAGTACATAGAGAGCCCTCTCGCTACGTACGCGACCTCCTTGTCGGCCGCGGTCTGCCATGGTTTCCCTGATCTTAGCTTGTGCATCCGTTCGGGTCGAGCGAGATGAGCAGCGAGCCAGCCGTTCGGTGAAATCGAGACTCTGCCCAGTGGGTCGTCGCCGTGTGGTTTAGCGATCAGCTTTCTCTCGGGGCCGCTGCTGTCGAACATTTCGTATGAGACGCACTTCCAGCCGCCCGCTATGCGGTTACGATGTTTGTCCCAAACGTTGTTCGTCGTCATCGCCTCAATGTGAGGTCTGCAGGTCAATAGGGATTTGGAAGAGGAGGGAAAGTGTTGGACTACCGATAGGGATTGTAATGGTTGTGTTCAAGGCTGAAGATTCAGGCAGTGAGTGACTGGAAACAGTGCTTTCGTCCAGGACATCCCCGCCGGCTGCTGCCAAGATAGCCTCGGAATGGCAGTGTCGTCGCCAGCGACAACTCAAGACCATAATATGTCGTCGTCCCCACGGCACGTCGTCCGCATGGGCAAGTCGGTCATAATTTGGTCGACGCCGATGAAGAAGTGAGGTCTTATCTAGAGGTAGGACAAACATCGGCATGATGTTCGGGACGCGCGCGCTTCATGCAGACCCCCCTGCTTGCTTCGTCGCATCGCACGTTGAAGCCCGAGAACTACCTCGTTGTATGGGCACAAATGGTTATCCGCACTGCTTTATCATTCTGTTTCTCGACGACCTGGAATCAGGACGCGCCCAGGACTGGCAGACCGGCAAAGAGCATGCAGTGACGGATCGACGGCGATGGAACAAAGTTCTCCGGGAGATGAGTGGTATAGAGCACACGAAAAACATCCAATTAATTAAACATCGATTACGCTACTGATAAACGACCATCGCCCTCGTTACATGCATATCTCGTTGCACTGGTGCCTGGCCGGGTATCTCGCTAAAAGCACCAGAGCGCCAGCTACTACCAAACAATCCTACATCCTTCTCATCTTGTTCGTGCTCGGAACGTCAACACATCAAGTGCAACGACACGCTCAGCGTGTGTTGACTTAGACAGTCTCAGTCACACCGTTGGTGCCGTTAGCCGAGTTGATTGGGCGGGTGGCACCGCTGTGGTCCGCAAGGGGTCCGTTTCCGTTGCGGTGGTTCTTCTCGTGGAAGATTGGCTCATCGGCACCGTAGTCGTGGATAGCAAGGCCAAGATCAGCTGGGCTGATGTTGCGGTGGCCCCAGATGAGGAGAGCACCGAAAACGGGCTTGGCGATCAGGTCCAAGACACCGTAGAAAGCAGCCTCGCCGTCACTGGAGATGACATTGCCACCCTCAGAGAGACCCCAAGCGATTGGGTAGAGAGTCCACATGAATGCAGTGAGCGAACCGCAGATGACGAAAGCGCGGCCGGCATCAGTGCTGATAGCATTGGCGTGGATGCGTGCCTCCCAGACGAGAATGTAGATGATCCAAAACATGGCCACGCAGCCGAAAACGAAGTATCCCCACTTGTAGCTGGATGCGACGAGTGCACCAACGAGACCAGTGATGATCATGACTTCATCAACGAGAATCGCCCAGAGAATTGTTGGCCATGGCATAGCTGCGGTGAGAAGCAAGTCCATGAGCAGAAGTGGGGTGGTGATGACCCAATCGATGTACCGGACGTAGTAGATCTCACGGGTCTGGCCGCGGACGACTGGGTTGCTGCGCTGGAACTCGATGACGATTGGAGTCCAACCCAAGTGGGAGGCCATGGTGAAGTAGGCAATGGCGGCGACCATCACAACACCAGCGGTGATGTAGTGGAAGATGCGGTCGCGGCGTGGCTTGGTGTATGCCAGACCCATGAAGGCGAAAGCTGAGCAAGTCATGACAGCGCAGACAGCCCAGTACCAGTCAGATCCATGGGTGGTGAGAGCGACGTCTGCGGTCGCACCGTTCACGATAGCTCCTGGACAGGTGGTGAGCACGCATCGTGGACATTCGCGGAGCTGCTAAGGCTTACCATTGACGTTCAACGCGTTGTTACTCGCGCGCTTCTCAAGGATGAACGACATGTTGCCGGTATTGCCTGAGATGAGTGTTGACGGTGGTGTGGAAGGTGAAGCTGCAGGACAGTGCGAGAATCAAGGACGTCGAATGGCTTTTGTTTTGACGTTAGCTTGCCGGTACGTACTGCTAACCTGAAGAGCTCTCCAAAGGATCTGCACAGCACACGCATGACGTCGATCATTTGTCGAGCCTTTTGTTGATGCCGCAATGCCCGCGGGACCACACAAAGCATCTTCAGCACAAGCATTCGGTGATCAGATTGCAGACGCTTACGCGCGCTTCGAAAGTCTGCCGTTGACGCGACTTCTTGTGCTTATTTGTTGCGGAATGGACGCCGTCGATTCGGGATGCCACACACGTAACATTGCAGTATAGCCCTGATGCTCTCACATTGTCCTATTGCGCTGTTTCATGTCGAGTGATCTGGGCCCCTCCGCGGGATTGGTCAGTCCGTGGTGAGAGATGTGGTGGCGCTCACGACGACGATATCAAGCCGCTGTCTGGAGGAGATGAGGTCAGAAGACAATGCTTCTTTTGGCGCGAACTTTGTTTTGCAGGCATCTTGGCTGCTGCTCCACGATTCGCCCAAGCAACAGCGATCGACAGCAGAGAAAGCTTGCTTCCGGCACGAGATATCGCACTCCACTTTGCCGACCACGGCCATGCAGCATGATGCTCTGAATCACTACTCTACCCATCGACTTGTGGCGGCCTCGTCAGAATACGTCTGTTTTCACCTGGCTCGTCCGCGCGGTCCGCATCGCGACGGCATGCCTTCCTGAGCATCCGGTATGACGGCCATAGTGACGGATCTCGAGCGTTGTAAGGGCGCGACGATGGTAACCTTCCTCGCCTTCTTGCTCGTCAATACTCAGTCATGAAAGATCACCCGGACCACTAGCTGAAGCGCAGGGCTGCCTGCGGTCCCTGTTCCCCGTCTCGAAGATGTCCATGGCGTTCTTGCGGAATAATTGATTCGTTCGTGCGAAAGCTGCGCTTCACCAGCCGTTAGGGCGCCCAAGCTGTCTCACCACCGTTACGTAGCAGACCAAGTTGAAATTTTGAAGTCACAAGACGAGGCTGCACTACTTTTCCTAGCTGCAGCAAGCTGCCGACGATCGTGCTCTGTCATCTTCGGTTTGGCACAACCAAGTCTTCCGTCGGAGTGAGGGCCGCCATCACCACGGCCTCATGTCCGTTCACACGAAATCGACACCTGTTGCTCACGATGCTCAACAATCGAGCAAAAATCAGCTTGCTACGGACTCGCATCGCGAAAATTTGCTCTCCCAAGCAGACACCGTAGCTCCGCGTGCAATACTGCCCCAGAAATCGTTCCATATTGCCTCGCGACAGCATGCCACCAATTTCAAGATCACACGCCAACCGGCAGATCGCCAGCCCAAATGCAAGCCCGAAACGGCAGCTCCGGCTTGCTCCGACTTTTGACCGCTGTTTCATATGGCACCTGACCAGCGACCAGCACCAATACAGCTCATGCCAAGATCAAACAGCGGCAACTCCTCACACATCATATAGCCATGTCCATGTATTTGCAGAGTCAGTCACTGACTTCGAATGCAAGAGAGCACGCGACCATGTCGAGGAGAAAGCCGATCAGTCCAATGGTAGAGATTCGCCAAGCAGAAAGACGGCCACCGACCAAACAAAGCCCACCATCGTGACCAGCAGCATCGAATACCTGTATGACCATACATGACTTTCGCAGCCCCTTCGACAAGCATCCAGGTACAAGACCTGCACCACGACACGTCGCTCATAACGTCCGAATCTCAGATTGAAGTACAAGACCAGAAATCTTTTGTCCTCTCTTCGTCAGACGGCTGTCTTCAGCAACCGTACAACCATCAACATACCAAGCGTTCATCGACAGTAGGGAATTTAGCATTTGGTCCTTTGCATTTCGCGGCGAAGATAACACACGAGACAGAACATCCGCGCAAGGCGCGATGGCATTCAATTACGCCTGGCATCAAAAGGTCCAAGATTGGGTCCGATGAAGCCAGACGCGATCGCGTCAATCGATGGATTGAGCCATTGTGCCTTACACATTCGCTGACAATGCACCACGGTAAGTACGTTTGTATATTACGTTGCTCATTGGTGTACTCTGCGATCACGGGTCACCTCGCCGCGACCAGCCGAGGGAGGACAGCAGTCCTTCAGTGACATGAGGGTAACGTCCCATCAAACATCAGGAACTTTCGGCAGTGATGTGCAATCACGAAGGAGGCAAGGTTGCGATGTAGCATTATCATTATGCATCTCAAGTATCATAGCTCGAAAGCGCCTGCCCACCAGCAGCGCCAAAAGTGGTATCTCCATGCAAGCCCATTCCAACCAGCGCCATCCATATGCACATTAGTATACAAACAAAGTCATGACATCCGTCAACATCAACAAGGCCAGCTCTCAAGCCAGTATCTTCTCCACCCAATCCCGTACACTCATCCACGCACCAGCATCCTTCGCCTGCAGCGCCTTGGCCGTAGTTCGAATGCTGTCAACCGGTCTTTGTCCTTTGACTTCCTCAGCCGAGAACCACATCCCATGCAGACCGTAGGGTACACGTTGTGGTAGATGCACCCGAGCAACCAAGGTTGTCATGTCCTTGGCGTTCACGATCCAGAGTTCAGATTTCGCTCTCGCTTGGATATCAGAGTCTGGTGGGACATCTCCATTGGTTAGGAGCTGGGACTCATCGAAAGCGTAGAACAGCAGCCATCCATCGTCTTCACCTTGGTTTGAGGATGCGGGAACGAATCGCGGTTCTTGTGCAAACCATCCTTTCGGCATGCAGAAGACTTGGATAGGATCGTGGGGATCTTCGCTTTCAAGGATCTGGGCCATAGGACGGGAGTCGACGACGCCGGTGACGCTCATGGGAGGACGTTGTTTGCCTCGCGCGATGAGCGTACCGGCATCGACTTTGGCGAGAGCGTCGATCTTGGTGGCTTTGCCGAGTGCTGAGCCGAAGTCTGTGGTTGTAGTGCTGCAGCCGTAGATGTAACGTGCTTGTGACATTTCCACGTCCGGATGCACAGAGGGAAACTCGAGAGGGATGGCGGCGAGGGCCCATTGGTGAGTGATGGCTTTGGTCTCCAGGTCGAAGTGGTAGTAGTACAGGCGACATTGGTCCTCGTTGAAGAGGTCGTCATAGTCTGCTTCGGGAACCTCATTCGATCCGATGCGAACGAGTGGTTCCTTCTCATCTATAGGAGACTCCATGACGTGGTCATAGTATGTCTGCTCACGGTCCGCGTCGTACTTTGAGAAGAAAGGCATACGCTTCTTGGCAGCTGCGACGACCTTGTGCTTCTTCTCGATCGGCGGCGCGATGTTGCCAGCAGCGAAGATGACCGTGGCAGTTGTCAGACGGCAAGCAAGCATGTTGACGCCTTTCACCGGCCCGTCTGCATTGCTGTCGTCCCAAGTGTTGGCCGTGTGGAATATGCAGCACGCATCGGTCTCGAACCACTGCGTCTTCTCGGGATGTCGACGCGGAAAGACTCCGAATCGCGAAGGCTTGCTGGAGTCGTATGTGACCGGCGGTAGACCCTTGAGCTGATTCACTGGATCGAGACTCAGTGGCAGGTCCATGATGATGGTATGTGTGGACGACACTCCAAAGTCATGCATCATCTTTGCACTCTTGATGCCTGGCACCGCCGCGTTCAAGATCTTGTCCTGCCTCGTCTTGTGTGCTCTCAAAGGTGTTGAGTCGTGGTCTGTATGCGGCGACTGTGGTATTATGCTGTACTGCACATATGGCGGCGCGAAGCTCGAGTGGAACATGAGCATCTCCTTCGTGTTCGGGTCGACTTTGGGATGTGCGGTGGTCCATTCTCTCATGAAGCTGATCAATCCACCATCTTGTCCCAGCACTGCTTCTTTGCCTGCAGCCTCTCTTTTTGGCTCCCCTTCTGCCGTTGCACCATCGTACCAGCCGACAGTGTCCAGGCCTGGGAGCTGTATCCTCATCGGTGGACCACTTTCGCACGTCGCCAATGCTCTTCCATCGTGGAACACGAGACTCGTGTTCGCCACACTGATCTTCTTGATCTTCTGTTTACTTCCAGGTAGGTGACTGAGTATGACCAGCAGAATAGTCCGTAGGATTCGAAGTGTCACATGTATGAAGCTCGCGACTGGATTGACCAGTGTCGCTATGCTTGGGAGTATGGGCACTTTCAACCTCGGGCTCGAGAGTGTGTTGAGATACAAATCCGTGAGCACGAACTGATTCACGAACTCTGGCTTCACTTCTCCAGTCTCGTCATCTCTCGTGAACGACACACCGGCCAGCATGCCATCTCCATCGAACCAATGCGCATCTCGTCCTAGGTCCTCGTTCGACACTGGATTGCTCCCATTGCGAATGTACTCGCTATCTGCGAGCTCCTCTGGTATCGTTCCGTTGTATGTACAGGGCGTAAGCAGGAGCGTCTGTTGTATGGGTGCAAAGTTGCCGGTGAGGTACGGATGTCGCGGTAGAGGCGTTCGTTCGATGTTGTCGGAGAAGGTTCGCTTTCGCTTGAGGCTGGCAGGACGAAGTGAGTGCGGTTCGGTCTGCATGCTCAATACAGAGCAATTGCAATGCCTTGGGTGGCCGTGCAGAGTAGCAACAACGCAAGTGTAACAGTAAGCATCAAGAACGCCTCCTCTTGCAAGCCAAGACGGAGCTCGTGCAAGAGAGTCAGTATGCTAGAGGCGGGTAGTGTTTGGGTCGTTTGGCCTCCTCTTTCCCGTTTCAACTTTGAAGTGGCAGCAGCGGAAGCTTGTCGCCTTCAAAGTAAGCGGACCTGTCTATCACATGCTGCCGGGCAATGCCATGTTCGCATCACCACGGAATATTCAGAGTGGATCTCTCTCAGGCGATGCTCAGGCGACCGTGCGACACCTCTCGTGCTGCGTGCCGTGACGTCTCCGCTCTCCATCAGCAGCAGCAGCAGCAGCAGCAGCAGCAGCAGCATGCATGTGTGCCTGTGGCTACCATCTTCGATCACCTTGCAGGGAGATGAGAATGACGTCTGCAGAGCAGCTTTGAGCCGTTCGATACATCATGTCCAGTGTGCATGTAGCAGCACAGCCGGTCAAACTCTATGAAGCTAGACTCGTGTGCAGAAGACCTGATATCACGGCATCACATCTCGCTTGCCGGTCGTGAGATATGACGCACCTCATCGCCCGGACATTCGCACTGGTGGTTTGCGCCGATGAAGTGGAAACTTGCTGCTGGTCGTCTCCGCTAGTAGCACAATCCCGCTCAACCACATCCGCTTCCGAGCCACGCACCCTGTGGCCTGTCTATTCCTTGCTGTGAGAGTGCGGCCGCGACGCGCCAGGATTGGTGCGCATTCGTTGGCTCTCCGGAGGGAGCGAGTGCTGTCTCCAGCTTCTTCCTCAGTTCACGCGGCCTTCAACCTTCGGAGAATTGCGTGGTGCGATTCTCTTTCTACTCGGAAGTCGTGCGTTGTGGCCCGACTGGACGCTTGCAGGATATAGGCTCTTTCGCTCCAATCGCACAGCCTGCTGGGGCCAGACTACACCGACGGCGCTCTCTCGTCGACGAGCATTCTACGGGGAAGCCCCACAGCAGGCGCGAAAACAATGCGTGGGTCGGCGGCATTGTTGTGATGGCAAACACAATCGCAGGCAGGATCACATCGTCACTCTTTCACGCACCCAACCCCTAAATCGGCGCATTTCTTACACTTGCGTGAGTTGACTGAGGAAATGGGCTACGACTATGCGCTTGTGTATGTGTGAAGAAACCCTCCCCACTTATGGCATGGCACACGTTGATCTGCAAACATGTGACAGAGGACTGACATGACTTGTGCATAGACACCTCACGTACACCATACCGCCCGCCATCCTCCTCACCGCCCTCTACTACCCGCTCTTGACTCGTCTGGATCTCTACCGCATTGCCTTCCTGGTCACGATCGCCGTCGTTGCGACCATACCATGGGACAGCTATCTGATACAAACCAACGTCTGGTCGTATCCTCCGAACGTCATCATCGGTCCAAAGCTTTACCACATTCCACTTGAAGAAGTTTTCTTCTTTGTGATTCAGACCTACAACACTACCTTGCTATACCTTATCACGAGCAAGCCGGTGCTGAAGGAGACGTATCTGGTCAAGGAAGATCACAAGACGAGGGTAGGACAAAGATGGAAGTACATCAAGCTGGGTGGGCAGATGGCCTTCTCTCTGGTGCTCAAGAAGGCAATTGATTTCGTCAAAGCCAACAAGGAGCGAACATACCTCGGACTCATACTGGTATGGGCTCTGCCTTTCTTGCTGCTGCTATGGAGTCTGGCATATCAGTTCATCATTCAGCTTCCGCTGTACTGCACTGCACTCCCAATCGCTCTTCCAACGTTGTACCTCTGGGTTGTGGACACACTAGCGCTCAAGCGCGGAACCTGGGTAATCGAAGCAGGGACGAAGACTGGATTGACACTGTGGCCTGGACTGGAGCTCGAAGAAGCTCTCTTCTTCCTGCTGACAAACACACTGATCGTCTTCGGGCTGCTTGCGTTTGACAACGCCGTTGCTATCCTGACAGCATTCCCTGCACACTTCCCACGCTTTCCCGCCCTACCTTCGCCGGTCCTGCTCATACGTGCACTGCTCCTACCATCGAGCGCTTACGACGACGATCGTATCTTTGGTCTCCAGCAAGCCGTTACGCGCCTCGAACGAAAGTCGCGAAGCTTCTTCCTTGCTAGCAGCACCTTCCAAGGACGACTACGAATTGATCTCATAATTCTATATAGCTTCTGCCGCGTTGCAGACGATCTGATTGACAACGCAAAAAGCGCCAAAGAAGCGCAAGAATGGATCAAGAAGCTGCGCAAGTACTTGGATTTGTGTTATGGAGCACCAGAGACCAACAAGGAAGGGAAAGCCGTTCAGCCCCAGGACGCGAACCAGGGACAGGCTACAATTTACGTCATGCAGAATTTCCCACCCGAGACACAGCTTACCTTGCTGTTGATGCCAACACGCAGGCTAGGGAAGGAGCCGCTGTACGAGCTGTTGCGGGGTTTCGACATGGACCTGGTCTTTACAGAGAAGAAGCAAGGAGCGAATGGTCCAATTAAGTCTGAGGAGGACCTCAATCTATATGGCGCAAGAGTCGCAGGCACCGTTGCGCTGTTGTGCATACAGCTGGTGCTCCAGCACTACCCTGGCACGAACGATTCCAAGGCAAAGCGTCTGATGGCGGCCGGTCATGACATGGGCATCGCGCTACAATACATCAACATCGCCCGTGATCTCGGCGTTGACGCTGAAATAGGACGCTGCTACGTTCCACCCGCGTGGCTCAAGAAAGATAAACTTACGCCTGAGGCTTTCACAGCTGGTCTCATGAAAGTCGCGAGCAATGTCAGGTCTGGTAGCATAGGCGGCGTGGACGACTTCTTTCTCAAGAAAGTCGAGACAGTCCGGAGTCGACTCCTTGATTGCGGCTTTGCGTTCTACAAGAACAGCGTGAAGGCGATAGAAGAGCTGCCAAAGCCCGCAAGGGCTCCCATGCGCGTGGCTGTTGAGAGCTACATGCAGATTGGACGAGAGCTTAGGACCCCTGGATATCGGGTCAAAGCAGGAAGGGCGACTGTACCGAAGTGGAAAAGGATAGCGGTGGCTTGGAAAGCATTGCTGGGCCCAAGAAGACCAAGTGCATGATAGTGATGTGGATAGAGCATATTGCATTTGTTTTTGCATTCCGACATGTGAACGCATGGGAGGAAGCAGTCTGGATCTTACGAAAGAAGAAATGCATAGCGATAGATACCCTTCAATGCGAAGTTGTTCAAATCCCTCAAGTTCACCGCTGGAGAGGACATGTCTCCACTTGAAGATCACGCCATGCTATCGCCTGACAATGTACACTCACGATATATATCTCCTGAGAAATAGAGCATCCTTCGGAGCCGGAACGAGAAACATCGTAAGATCTCTGGATTAAAATGTTAGCATCATTAAGCTCGCAAGCTGACCCCACTTTCATGCACCTCCAGCTTGGACCTTGCATGTGAATGTCTTCCACCGTCCACCCAACACTTCCTCTTTCACAATGTCACTTCTCCCACCAACTCCTGCCACCTCTACAACTCAATGGCACCCCCTCCCATCGCCTCACAGAAGACCGCCATAGTCATCGGCGCCGGCGTCGGCGGCATCTCAACCGCCGCGCGCCTCGCCCACGCCGGCTTCCGCGTTACAGTCCTCGAAAAGAACTCCTTCACCGGCGGGCGATGTAGCTTATTACACGCCGATGGACACCGTTTCGATCAGGGACCCTCTCTGCTCTTGCTCCCGCATTTGTTTCACCGATCGTTTGAAGAGCTGGGAACTACACTTGAAGAGGAGGGCGTGGAGTTGTTGAAATGTGATCCGAATTATATCATCCACTTCTCTGATGGGGAGAAGTTTAAACTCTCCTCTGATTTGGCGGTCATGAAGGGGGAAGTGGAGAAGTGGGAGGGCAAGGGTGGGTATGAGCGATACCTCGAGTTTTTGCAGGAGTCACACAGGCATTATGAGTTGAGTGTCGCGCACGTTTTGCTCAGGAATTTCTACAGCTTGACATCCATGCTGCGGCCTGAGTTCCTACGACACTTGGTGCAGTTGCATCCATTTGAGAGTATTTGGACCCGAGCGAGCAAATACTTTTGGACGGAGAGGTTGAGGAGGGTCTTCACGTTTGGCAGTATGTATATGGGGATGAGTCCGTTTGATGCGCCGGGGACGTATAGTTTGCTGCAGTATACGGAGCTGGCGGAGGGGATTTGGTATCCTATGGGTGGGTTCCATAAGGTTGTGGAGGCGCTTGTGGGGGTTGGGGAGAGGATGGGGGTGGAGTTCAGAATGAATACGGCGGTGAGGAGGATTCTGCTTGACGAGAGTGGGAGTAGGGCATTGGGGGTGGAGCTGGAGGATGGGCAGCTACTGCACGCGGACGTGGTGGTGAATAATTCCGACTTGGTGTACGCCTACAACAACCTGCTTCCGCAAAGTGAGGGTGCGAAGAAAGCGGCTTATGCACAAGCGCTGGAAAAGAGGCCAGGAAGTTGCTCCAGTATTAGCTTCTACTGGGCGCTGGATAGGAAAGTCCCGGAGTTGCAAGCGCATAATATCTTCCTGGCGGATGAGTATCGGGAATCTTTCGATTCGATATTCAAGAAGCACCTCATACCGGATGAACCCAGCTTTTATGTTAATGTCCCGAGCAGGATTGATCCTACTGCCGCGCCGGAAGGAAAGGATACGGTTGTGGTGTTGGTACCGGTTGGACATCTCGTCGACTCAGAGCGGGCACAGCACGAGTCCTCATCAAACGGCTTCGCCACAACTCCAGCGAAATCCAATGGCCACCTCAAAGACGCCTCACCAACAAATCAGACCGGCCTCACCCCAAGCTCAAATCAAGATTGGCCGGCGATGATTGCCCTTGCTCGCAAAACCATCCTCCAAACCATCGCATCTCGCACCGGCGTTGACCTGACCCCTCTCATCACCTCCGAACTCACAAACTCCCCCATAACCTGGCGCGACACCTTTAACCTCGACAAAGGCGCGATTCTCGGCCTCTCCCACTCCTTCTTCAACGTCCTCTGCTTCCGCCCTGCAACAAAGGCTCGCCGCGCCGGACCGATCGATGATATTACAACCGGACTTGGCCCGCTAGGGACTGTGGCGCAAGTCATCGTCGATGCTTTCAGAGGGGACAGTAAGCATATCAAAGGATTGTACATGGTGGGCGCGAGTGCGCACCCAGGAACGGGAGTACCGATTGTGCTTGCTGGAGGAGCGTTGGTGGCGGAGCAGGTTTTGGAGGACCAAGATATGCCTATACCGTGGCGACAGGTTCGGGAGAAGGATATCAAAGGCAAACTTGATGTGATCATTAAGCCGAATAGACTGGATCGATTAAGTGGGGTCGCTGCGATCATCGCAGTTGGCCTACTGGGTTGGATAGTAATGGTGTTCGTGCTGTAGTTTGGTAGACGAACGGATTAGACAGGATGGACATGACGGCGAAGTCAGATCTCACGCATGTTATGATGTTCTCAGATGTCATCGACGTCCCCCTTTCGACCGTTCCCGCTGCCATGGTCCATCTCCGTGCCTGTAGAAGCATAAGACAATGTACATGAAAGACTCCATCCACACCTCCCCAATAACAGCACAAGGTGCAAGGGCTCAGTCAACCCGCATTGGTTTCGTCAACTATCTCCTAAGCCAAAAATTCTGGCGCAGACCGGTTCGTGTTGAATATCTGAGCGGCAGACACTGCACCTTGTGCTTGTCGATGTGTCATCGAAGCCGTCTCCAGCATTGGTGGACTTTTCGCTGAGTTTGGTAGGATTGGTCGGCTTTGCTGCAATGACAGATCCCGTCTGGCTTTCGTAGATCTCGTGACCAGCAGGGGGGATGATTCTGCAGTCCTGCTGGAGATGCATGTCTTCTACGAGGTTGTGGAGGTCATGGTGATGCTACTGTGTTAAAGCGCGTTGTCCGTGGCGTAGAGATCAGTCCGAACATACTCACTTGTGTCCATGACCTGCAATAATAACGCTGCTAGTTGTAGTCTAGTACATCCAAGCTACAAGAGGGTATGTACAACAAAAGAGAAACTGTCTGTGTCACTGTTTGTGTCGTGCTGTGCCCAATCGTGGGCTGACCTTAGGCCGTTTCCTTCCATAGCGACGAGAGATACTCCAAGATCAGAAACTTCCAACCCGACCCTCGTCGAGGCATAGTCGAACGCCATAACATATGCTTGTAGTTCCCCATCTGCACACCTTAGGTGTTTCGTGTGCCGTTCCATGCCGTTTCCCAAGCCTTTCCATTTTCCACTTACTCCAACATCCGTTGTTCGCCGTACAAGAATATTCACATCTCGAAGCTGGTCTTTCTCCTGGCTTGCTCTCTCCCCCGAGCTGTTGACTGTTCGTCTATGCCCTCAGGTCCCTCTGACTGGGCTTCGATCGTACCTGCACATTTCCATGCTTTGCGGCAGGTTTTCTATTCACGGCCTCGTCCCGTGCCAGTGCGGCCGTACGCCGCTACCCATAGCTCGTGGTGCCAAGAGCGACGTGCACACCGACGAGGAGACATGGCAGTGACACGTCCCCTAGCAGCCGCCTCCGGCTGCGGCAGTTCAATAGATTGTTACCAATCCCTTCACCAGTCTCATCTCTCCCCCTTCGGCCATCCGTTGATATATGTCATGGCGACGTAGCCAAGCACAACCACCGCAGCAAAGCTTCCATAAGGCAGCCCGTAGTAGATTAAGGCATCGTTCTTCTGACCAGCTCGCGCGCTCGGTTGCGGTCCGAGTAACTCCTGAGACAAATACTGCGTGATAATCCTTGCCTGCTCCTTGGTGATGGGTTGCCCTTCTTGCACGCCGGCTCTTTCCAGTACGCTAAGCGACGTCGGGCTGTTACTCGCCTCCGGCACAGTTGTATGACCATTCGACTCTGAGACACCATCGAGGTGCAGAGATCTTTTCTCTGGTCGCGTGGATTTTGAGGATGATTGGGCATTCTCTGCTGCGGAGGCATTGTCTTTACGCTTCTGTTCAATCATCTCTTGAAGCGACTGTCGGGCTTCGTCACGCTCCGCTTCGGCTGACTCAGCCCGTCGACGATATGATTCCATCGTTTGCTTCATTTCGTCCATTGAAGATCGCAGCCGGTCAAGCTGGGCCTGAAGATCTGGGTTGGATCCGTTACTTCCACAACCGGCATTCCGACTCGAGGAAGTGCTGCTGCTGCCTGAGTTCGGGCTATTCTCCGCGCTTGGGTGGCCTTCATTGGTAGGTGAGTCTCTCCTTTCCCTTTGCTCCAGCCTTTGAGCACGTTCCTCGGCACTTTCACGGGCAATTCGTTCTTGCGCAAGTTCGTCTTCCAATACTCTCATGCGCTCGCTCTGGTTGCTCAATTCACCCTTGGCTAGCTTCAGTTCTTCGCACAGCCGAAGGATATCGCTCGAATGGTCCGCTCTCGTGGGCGATGCGCTTGCTGAAGGAGGCCGCGCAGTATCGCTGCGGCGCAAGAGAGGCTGGATCACCGGGTCTGCAAGTGCTCTTGCTACATCGGGTTTCTCGGGCAAAGGTGCCTGTGGAGGTGGCGCCGGTGGCTCCGAAAAGTGTGCCCTGAGATCCAACTTCGACTTCGTAGGTGACGGCCTCGACTTCTCCGAATTGGACTTCTTCTCCAGTACTGGTGCTGGTGACTCTAATTTGCCGCCAAGCATATTCTCTATGGCTTGTCTGGCTCGTGCAATCTCTTGCGACTGTTGCATCGCAAGTTTCATCTCGTACTATGATGGTCAGCTTTACTCGAGTTTGAACCAAATCGCATGACTCACGTTCAGCTTTCGCACAATGTGCTCGGTTGTGATCGGATTCAGCCAATTTCTCATATGCTGCGGCTGGTTCAGCCCGCCTAAGCCCATGCCCGCTTGGCTGCTGACAGAATTCACACTACCCCGGCTGTTAATCGAGGCAGCACTTCCTGTCCTCTTCAACTGGTGCGGATTCGCCATCAAGCCTTGCCCTACACTTGGATCCAGGTCGCCAAAATTCAACACATCAGTGCCTTGCCCGTAAATACCCGCATGTTCGACCTTCGCGGCGACCTTGTGATGCACGACCGTCTTCTGATCTTCTGACACTATATCAATACCCAGTTCGAGCACGTCCTGTTCTCGCAGCTCCCTAGGTTCCGACTCCTTGTTCTCCTGACTAAGTCGCATACCGTTGACAAAAGTGCCATTGCTTGATTTGACATCGCGAATGAAGACGCGGCCTTGTCTATCGGCGTAGATCTCTGCATGTTGCCGTGAAAGTACCTTTGAATCGAAGTAGCCATTGACAGGTGTGGGCACTGTTTTCTGATTGGTCTGTCGGCCAATACGTAGCACGTCAGGACTGTACGGTACGGTGATGGTCTTCCGCTCAAACGTTCCATTCATAGGTATAAGGTGAAGTATAGCCGGAGGCATCGCTTGCGCTTGTTCACGTAGGACCCCGTTGGCCTGGCCGGTGCTGTTAGCCATTTGCTGGGAAGGTAGCAGTGGCGCGTGCAGCGCTGATATTGCAGAAGATGCCGTCGGTCCAGTCGTCACCGAGCTCACCGGCTGCGGTCTTGCAGTTGATATGCCCGTCGCCGGCTCTGCCTTTCCTGGCGGCCACAGCCCTCGTGTCGGCTTCTTCCGAGTCGCCCAATTGCCAACTTCTGTTCCGGGCGGCTGCACGGCGCCGTTGGTCTGCAGCTGAGGGGTTGCAGCTATCGTAGAGGTAGAGGATGCGGTGGAAGCGATCGAGGAGGAGGAGGAGGAGTTCTGCCGCTGGGCGGTCTTACGTTGCGAGGTAAACATCCTGCTCACTTCATCCGAGTTCATCGCGCCAAAGCCGGTGCCATCAGAACTCCATCCTATTCGCGTGCTCGGCTGGAAAGAGGTCAAGGGCGGAGCGACTGCCGTCATTTGAGAATCTAGTAGGGGAGCTGCAATGCGGCGGGCCTCGACTAAGCCGGTGGTGCACTGCTGTGCGGTGTAGAGTAGCGGTGTTTCGTGGCCGGCGCGTGCCAATCTGCTGCGTAGTATGCCTGCAGATGGTACGTATGCGAAGAGGAGTATATGCAATTACAACGTGGTATCGTTCGTAAGTCGTTAGCTGTCGTGTATGGGAAATGTGCCAGGGTTGCGGAGCAGGTGTCGCGTGTCCCGGCAGGAGAAAGCGGGCAGTCGTGTCGTCGGGTAGTGGAAGGAGCGGACGGTGGGCGTCGTAATGATGCTCCGGGAAGCCGCGAGGATGTGGTGTGGTCAACGCTGTAGGGAGAGGTGCTGCTCCTGCTGTGTCTCCGGGGGCGTGAGGTTGCTGTCCCTGGACGCTGACGGGTGGTCACTGCTGCGGCCAGTAGCACCAACCCGGGCGCAAGGCTTGACGCTGCAACAAAGAGCGCTACGGCATGCCACCAATGAAGGGCTGCGTGTCGTCTAATGTGCAGTAGTACTCGGTCGTGCCTGCCTCGTGTGGTGTGCCCGTAGGAGAAGCTGTTTCTGCCGCTACCTCGTGTTTGTGACGAGGTGGAACTCGACTCTTTGCCAACATGGAGCGTGGCCCGTGCTTAATGCCGACTCGCCGAGATGCACTTCAGTGGCACAGAGCTTCGACTCGTTGTTCAAAGTGCTGTACCAACGCGTGTGATTAAAACAGACTGTTGCTTTCAAGATGCCGCCCGTCGCCGGAGCTGGAGGTATGGCAGGTCCATCGACCTTCGACAAAGGTAGATCAGGGATACTGGGCATGGACCAAACGTGCACTAACAGCCCGCAGCTAAAATGGGTGCTATGATGGGAGGCAGTATGTTGCAGGCTTTTGCAAAGGTGTTCATCAGTGCTGACAAACGGTAGCCGTCGGACTGTGTATCGGGTTCATATTCGGCGCAACAAACATTATCAGATTCGGACCTGGACCTAATGGCATGATGCGAACGCTCGGGCAATATATGCTGGGGTCTGCTGCGACCTTTGGGTATGATTGCTCTAGAACAAGCTGATAAGAGTCCACTGACGAGGCTAGCTTCTTCATGTCCATCGGAACAACGATACGAACAGAGAGCTCGCCCATCATGACCGAGGCCTTCAAGGCAGCACAGATGCGACATGGACGGCCCACGATAGTAGAGCACATGCGGAGGAGGAGGAACGTACAATAAGAGTCGTGATCGGGAGAGACTTGTGTTGATGAGTGAAAAGCGCGAAACAAAATGATACCAAAGGCATGGGTAGGCGCAAAAGGCAAGAGATATTCGAGGAGATTGTTCGTGCATCACATCATAATGCACGCTTTGCTCTTCCTGGCCAGAAGGCCGGTATATTGATTGTACAGTATGCTTCCACTTGTCTCCTACAATCTCACCGCAAAGTCGACCAGGAGAGGCAGTAAGGTGGCGCTTCAGCAATCAGGCACGGCACGTACGGAGAAGCCATTGAGGGGTTGTCGATCGTAGACCTTGACACCGCAAAGTCTCGGACTCTTCAGCATCTCGACTTAATAGGGTGGCTACAGCGATGATGAGGGCAACTTTAGGTATTCAGTGAAGAGCAAGCCAAAGTCAATGCTCAAGAACAGTCAAGCGCTTCTTTCTCACAACCTCCTCGGCGATCGACCTGCTTGGGTCGGGTCTTTCAGCCTCGGATATGGGGCTTACGCGATGTCTGATCATGTCGAGCCTGCAGCGGTCAATGAACTTGCACGATGGCGTATTTGAGATTAGACAACAGCTGTGGAGATCGACGTTGTTCTGGGTTCCATGAAACTGGTATTGGAATACGTGGATCTGGACTGTATGACTGAGTCTTGCTAGACCAGGACGTAGTGTAATGACTTTGTTGTTATACATCGAAAGTCATGACTGTGAATGCCGAGCATTGTCCTTGTCCTCGACTCCGCTTTGTACTTGGGCTCTCGAACGCGCCAAGAAATGGCTTGCTCCGACCTTCGACTTCAACTCTCCGCGACAACGACTCGGGAGGCCACTCGACACGCGCCTCGTCGCCTCTCAGCATTACACTTTTCCCTCGCTGTGATCGTCTCTCGTATCACACGCGTGTTCTCTCACGCGGAAACGTATTGCGAACTGCTGATTAATCCCGCGCTCGACAGCTCTCGAAAAGTTTCCTGTGATCGCAGACATCATCCACATAGCTGCGATCATCCTTGCCCACCACCGACTACGCGCCTCGCACACAACACCACCCTCCTCAATGTGTTCGACTACTAATCGAAGCTCGACCGCCCCTTCTTCTACCCTCTGAGAGGCCCGAAGTGCCTGGACCTTAGGCACGGGCTCCACCTGCTGGTGGGAAGCCAATGCAGCATAACATGCAGCAGGGACTGCCGGGCCACAACAACAATCCGGCGGTCCCTCTGCATCAACAGCACAGGCGGGAATATCACGGATATCATCATGGTCCAATGACACCCACCCCGGGGCCCATGTACGGAGGATATCACCCGCAGTACTATGCTCCGGCGCCTCACTACGGGCCACGATGGCAGCAGCAACCACAACCATACATGCAGCCGCACTATGGACCGCCAATGCCACACATGCCGCAGCAGTACGCACAGCCTAGAAGCCCGATGGTCGTTACTTCCCAGCCTCACCAGGCAATGACGCCGGTCACACGACAGCCGAGTATGCCGCCTCAGCATACACAATCACCCAGGTGAGTTGCCAGACTCAGGATACTGCTAGCGCTATGGCCTCGAAGCGCACAACTCCCATCTCCACAGAGCTGCGCGATGAGATTGTCGGCATCATCGTCGGTGGAATGATCGCTAGGGCGTCCACACTGGGGCATGCAGAGCAGTGGAGGAGGAAACACTGATGACAATTGTACTAACGTGATTGTAGGCCACCTCCACCATACGTGCATCATCAACAGCAAGCGCCTTTTGCCGCGGCATCCCCTTCGCCCTCTCCTGCACCAGTTCAAGCACCTACGCCAGCTGCAGTACCGCAACCCGAGCCGCAGCGCATAGAGACGCCTCCAGCGGCATCCCCATGCCGCGAATCGATCAATCCATTGCAAGAGGTTAGTGAGCACAAGGAACCTTTCTGGCCTCGGTTGCCGTGGTACTCTGTACCCAATGAGGCATTCCCTGCCCGCGCACTACGGTCTCGACGCCGTCGGCAAACCCTCCATTCAGCCGACGCTGGTGCTGTTGCGCTCCCTACAAGACCCGGCGATGACGATGTGCAAGGGGACGCAAAGGAGGAGGATGTCTCAGCGCAGCAAGAGTCTCAAGTCGCCTCCGCCGAAGAGCCCGTGTCAGAGACCTCGACCATAGCAGCGCCGAGCGAGCAAGAAACACCTGCTACAAGCCAAGCACCAAGTGAAAGCGATTTCACGCACGGCTCCACGCCTGCAACGCCTGCTCAAGCAACGAACAACTCTCCCAAACCTACTCTTACACAGCAACACGCGCGGCGTGACACGACAACCAAAATCGCGGTGCCAGTCGTGCCAGCGCTTCCCAAGGCGCCAAAAGAAGCGACCTCTGCTCCTACCACAGCTGATCAAGAGCCAGAAACCACTCTAAAGGCTGATGATAGACAATCTGCAATCGCGGAGGAGGCGACGAATGTTGAAGAGGAAGAGCCAAAGCCTGCGTCGGCCGCTCCGCCTAAGTCATGGGCCGATCTCGTGAAAAAGAACGCGAAACCAACAGCATCTGCTCCCGCCTCCAATGGCGCTGCTGTTTCGAACAACATTCCCCTGCCGAAGAGCGCCTCTCTCGCGGACGCCCTAAAGCAGTACGACGTGCAGCGTGACGTGCAGGTATCATTTCTCGAGCCCAGAGGGCTAGTAAATACTGGCAATATGTGTTATATGAATTCAGTAAGCATCACAGACAATCTTGTGGGTGCGAGCGATACTGACATGCGACAGATTCTTCAGGTTCTGGTTTTCTGCGTTCCCTTCTACAGCTTCCTGGACCAAGTGCGGCAACGAACTGTACATTCTCTGAAAAGCGATACCCCTCTTGTCGATGCCATGATCATGTTTGTGAGGGAATTCAAGATCTTGGCCAGAGCGCCGACAGCGGATACATTACGACCGGTGCTCAAGCAGGAACAGCTGGAGCAGTATGGAGAACCATGCACACCGGAATATGTGTACGAGGTCATCCAACGACTGCCACGATTTGCCGGCATGAGGGTGAGTGGTCACGGATCCTGCAGGATGTGTCTAGTGTGCTAATCAAGATTACAGAGAGGTCACCAGCAGGACGCTGAAGAGTTCCTTGGCTTCCTGCTCGAGGGACTTCACGACGAATGCGTCAAGGTCATGCAAGGCCAGACCGACACCCATCGACAACAGATAGGTATCTCTTGCCCAGGGTCTGTCGCCTCCGCGACGGCTGCCGACGACGGCTGGCTTGAGGTCGGACCCAAGCAAAAGGCAGCTGAGACACGCACTGCTGGTCAACAAGATGCACCAACGCCCATCACCAAGATCTTCGGTGGCCACCTGCGCTCAGAGCTGCGCGTACCCGGCAAGAAAGACTCGGTCACCCTGGAGCCGTACAAGCCTCTTCAATTGGACATTGGTGCCCAGAACGTCAACAACATCATTGATGCATTGAAAGGTCTGACTATCCCAGAGGCTTTCGAAGGAGACTTCGGCGGTCGTGGCAACACTGCAAAGAAGCAGGTGTTCATCGAGACGCTGCCTCCAGTATTGGTGCTTCATCTGAAGCGCTTCCAGTACGACAGCAGCGGCGGCACTCAGAAGATCTGGAAAAAGATCGGCTACCCATTGGACCTTGAGATACCAAAGGAAGTGTTCGCGCCAGCGAAACGCGCCGGCATGGGAGCCACCAAGTCACTGCCGAGATACCGTCTCACTGCCGTCGTGTACCACCACGGCAAATCAGCAGCAGGTGGACACTACACTGTCGACGTCCTTCGCCAGGACTCCCGCGAATGGGTCCGCATGGACGATACCATCATCCGACGCATACGCCCGGAAGACGTTGCCGAAGGCGGCAGCGAGGAAGACCCAAAGTTGCTCGCCAAAGCGCTCGAGCAACACAAGAACGACCAAGAGCTGCAGAAGCAGCGCAACATGTTCAGTGGCTTGGACGACGACGACAAGCCGGAGGAGGACAACCGTCCGTGGTCACAGGCCAATGGACACGTGAAGAAATTCTCGAATGCGGCGGCGGCGGCTGCTGCCACAAATGGTACTGTTACGCCCAGCACCACAGGCAAGCGCACGCCAAAACCTGTGACGAGTGTGCGCGATAACAAGGTAGCGTATATCTTGCTGTATGAGAAGCGCGAGTAGATCTGCCTGCTGTGGGCGGAGAGGGTCGAAAGTGTGGAATTGAAATGAAAAAGAAGTTGTAGACCTGTGATTGCCATCGCTACTCTTTTCCTTTTGATCTTGTCTATCATCATCCGCTGAAGAAGAATCTAAGACCTGTAAGCCCAGTGAGTGATATTCCCGAAGTGCTCTGAGTCGCTTCAATGTGGTCCACAGGATGCGCCGACTCTGCAGCGACCTGTGTCGAAGGACTGGGGAGTGTACAAGTTAGTAAAGGTGGTACAAGGGGTGCGGGTCCGGTGGCATGAGGGGCGCACAGTTTGGTGTCTGCAGGCGTGTACGTTCGGGATGCTTGGGTTGGCACAGTCACCGGAGTGGTTCCTTGCGCCGGTCGGGGGCGTGCATATCCAGGCCGAGGCCATAGAGACTGCTGAGAGCAGGACTGTGATAAGGGTAGACCTCACAGTGAGAATCGTGACGAGCTTCTCGACGAGCTTTTGGCACTGGACGCCTGCTACAGAACTACAAGCACGCCGAACAAGACTCGATGTACACTTTCAGGCGAGACAAGACCATCTTGGTGTCGTTTAGCGATCGCCTTCTATATCGTCGGAATGGCATTCAAGTGGTCTGATGACAGATTGACGAACAGCCTCACGCCGTCCGTCGCTGACCTCCGAACATCGGGACCCTCGCAGCGCATTCTAGCAGTTCCATACCGAACAATGCGAACTTGGCTGTGAAGTGGCTGCACAGCGGGTCTGGGCTATACGGTCTTTAGGCCCTTCCAAGGCCGTAGTGCTGACCGGTCGAAGGAGTCAGAGTACTGTCGTATGGCCTGAACGCTCCCGGCGAAATTTCTGGCTTTTCTAACGAGGTGGACTGCGGTACCAATCACAGAGGTATGGTAATCTTGTTGATGAAGGAAGTCAATGACAAAGATGTGAAGTCGAGGGGAGCACAAGCTGCATTCAGGCTGAATGATCAGGCTCAGCTGGGATCGGCAATCGTTGGTGTCCAACGATGATCCTGAATGATGTACATATTGTGTCGATCTTCAGGTTGAGAAGAGGCATATATTCTTGACCATCGATTCTTAGCGGTTACACTGGTAGTGATCGCATATCTCTCAGAAATCGTCGTGACCAAGCTCCGAGGCAACAACTACGACCTTCCCACAACATGTCTCCGATCGCTATCTCTTCAGACACGAAGACATACAGCATAGCCTGCATACCCGCCGACGGCATCGGCCCAGAGGTCATCGCTGCCGGTGTCGAAGTACTCGAGACATTGAGCGATGCGTCAGGATCCTTCACCCTCGACTTTGAGAATTACGACTGGTCTTCGGAAACGTACAAGAAGACTGGCAAGTACATCCCAGATGGCGGCCTCGACAGCCTCAGAAAGCACGACGCTATCCTGTTTGGCGCTGTGGGAGCACCGGACGTGCCAGACCATATCAGTCTTTGGGGTCTGAGATTAGCAATCTGTCAACCCTTCCAGCAATACGCCAACGTCCGGCCCACCAAGATCTTCAAGGGTACAGAGTCGCCTCTTCGCAGGGCGAAGACTGGAGATTTAGACTGGATCATCGTCCGTGAAAACAGCGAGGGCGAGTACGCTGGTCAAGGTGGACGGTCCCATCGCGGTCTGCCATGGGAGACGAGCACAGAAGTGTCAATCTTCACACGGCATTGTGTCGAACGCTTAATCCGCTTCGCCTTCGAGACTGCGCAAAAGAGACCTCGAAAACATCTCACAGTCGTAACAAAAAGTAACGCGCAGCGAAATGGCATGGTCATGTGGGACGAAGTTGCCGCCGAAGTAGCAAAAGATTTTCAAGACGTGACCGTCGAGAAAATGCTCGTCGACGCCATGACCTGCCGCATGGTGCTTCAGCCTCAATCTCTCGACACTATCGTCGCCACAAATCTCCATGCCGACATTCTCTCCGACCTCGCTGCTGCCTTGGCTGGCTCTATCGGAATTGCACCAACTTCTAATCTTGACCCCACACGGCAGAATCCCAGCATGTTTGAGCCGATTCATGGGAGTGCATTTGACATCACGGGGAAGGGAGTTGCCAACCCTGTTGCGACCTTCTGGACGGCGGTGGAGATGTTGAAGTGGCTCGGAGAGGAGAAGGAAGCGGAGAGACTGCTGGAGTGCGTGGAGCGTGTCTGTGGAAGAGGAATTTTGACGAGGGACCTTGGAGGAAATGCAGGGACTAAAGAGGTTACGGAGGCGGTCAAGAAGGAGATCAGGGCTGTTTATGGGAAGGGTACGAAGAGTGCTTCGTGAGACTAGTGATTGCTACAGACCATGAAGCGCGCTGTCCCGACATTCTTGGCGGATATAAAGTGAGCGTACCCTGCGCTCACACGCCGAGCGAAGACCACATGCTCCCTCCAAACGTGAGCCTTCTTGCTCAAAAGTGCTTCCTTGATACAGCTCACACATTGCATGAGTAGCATTCTGGCCCATCATCCTTGCAGAATACGAATCCACATTCCACCAGCATCCTTCTCCATCGGTCTCACACACCACCTAGACCAGACAGATCTACGCTATGGCCAGCGACAATAACGCAGCAAAGCGTAAGTGCGACATTGACGACCACAGCGAAAGGCTGTTGAAATTTGCTAGGCAAGTGTCTGTGGTTGCGAACGATGTATCTCTACTGACCTACGCACAGAATGACAGTCGAAGACACTGTAAAGGTCACCACGGCCTTGCACGGGGCAGAGGACACGAAGCCATCTCTTGTCAACAAGGCGACGGTCTGTGCTCGGTCTCCCTTTATCCGAAGGGTCTGCAACGAAGCCCAGGAAGAAGGCTCGGAGACTACGCTCACATTCTCGGATCATACACGGAGCAATTTCAGATCTACCTCGACTAGGTGTACATAAGTCCTGAACCAGTCACAACCACCGCCATCCTCCACTCCGACCTGAGCACCACACTATGTATGAGCAATCTGGTCAGAGTCTGGGTGCTCGGGGATGCCTTGGAAGATATGAACTTCAAGAACATTGTGACACGGACGCTGTTCTGCAAAACAGGACTCGTCAAGGTAAACGTGGCTCATTCGCCCCAGAGCTTGAAATACATCATGGCAAACACCAAACCAGACTCCAAATTACGACTCTGGCTATTCGACGAGATGGAGGTCCAACTCTACTTGGCACAGAACGGCGATATGGATAAGTGGGTAAAGCATTGGCCGCCAGATCTGGCGGTGGAGTTACTGCAGAGATCTGTTGCACGAGCTCATTCTGGTGCGACAGGAAGTCCTCCAGTGCCGACTGATGTGGCTAAGTACTTGGAGCATGATTAGGTGGATGGCGACATCATCTGCTGGACTTAAGGAGAGCCCAATAGTGACACTCGAGAATTGCTTTTGTGTGTGCACACGAAAAGTGAAGTGGAAAGGGAGCGGAATTCCGAACCAATAGCACGTGCGATTGATCTTATGCAGGAATGTGGATTATGCTGCTTTCCATGCTTCAGAGTGTTTCTGTGTCGACTTCAGGTCAACATTCCCAGCTCCCACACCACAGCTTCCGCGATACGGCGGACAAGATCACGGTCACGAAGCGCAAGTGCGAAGAAAAGCACGCGAGCGAAGGCCTTTCCAAGCTCGTTAAGTGAGTAAACAATACCGCGGCTGATTGGGAGCTGTGATTGACACCTTACGCAGACTTTCACATGTGGATATTGTTTATGTCAAAGTTGGATCCGTCGCTCTCGAGGCGTTCATCGTGCACAGAGATGTCATCTGCAGGCAGTCGCCATTCTTTAGGATCTCTGCAGTTAGAATACTACAGCAGGCTAGAGCCAGGATCACAAGCTTCTAAGGCCAGTCTGATCAGTTTGTGGCCATGCAAAGTGATCTTGAGATGAGAGTTTTCTGCCGTCTGCAGCACATGTTTGGACTTGTAGCTCCAGTAGACTTATCCTTTGCACAACGTATTCCGGCCATCATCGTGCCACCCGCACACCGAACCCGACATACCAGCACAAGCAAGGCCCTCGGGCGCCATGGCCAACGCCAGCAACATCTCCAACAGCCTCAAACGCAAGGTCTCCGCCGACGAAGATCGTCTAGACAAGCTCGCGAAGCTGGCAAAGTATATTACACCACCTTACGGGCGCATACTGTACTGACATGACGATCAGAATGAACCAAACCAACGCGGTCACGGTCAAATTGGGCGACAACCCCAAAGGCTTCCGCATCGTGCACAGAGACATCATCTGCAGCCAGTCGGCCTACCTCAAACGCGTCCTGATCGGCCAGAGCGAAGACAGAGCGAAGATCGATCTACGTGTCGAGGAGATCCCTCTGGCCCATTTTGACCTCTACCTCGAATGGCTGTACACTCGCCGCTCGACAAGCCTCGACAAGGCTGTAACGTCAATTGCGAAGGTCAATGCCGACAAGCCAGACAAAGGCTGCACAAGTTCCGAACACCTTGATCATCGCACATTTCATGTTCTCGTTGACATCTGGCTCGTGGGCGACCTATTGCAAGACACGAAGTTCCAGGACCAGATCATCCGTGCCATATTCCGCATTCCGCACGAGCTGCGGACTCTGGCGACGAAGTGCGCAGCGCTACGGAGTGTGATGCTCAATACACCAGACCAGGGCTCGAAGCTTCGGCGGGCGTGCCTCGACTTAATGGAGTGCCGAGTGGTCATTGGCGACGTTGATGATCTGGAAATGGAGGACTGGACGAAGGATATTGTGGTGTTGTTGATGAAAAGGCTTGGGACTCTTGTGGCCCAGGGGGATGTACCGAGGGATGAGACGTATGTTGAGGAAGATAGTGCTGCAGTGGAGGATCTGAGCTGAGCATGACACCCTCGGTAGTCGGAGCACTGTTTTTCGGGCCTCAAGCTGATGGAATGGCGACATTCACGAGAGCTCAACTTGCCACGGCGGTGGTTCGCAGTAGAGGTGACAATTTTAGCGTTTGAAGTCACGCCTCGAACAGCTGAGATCGCGCCGCGGACAGTGCCTGAGGGCTCTAAAGGAGTAAAGACGTTGTTCTAATCACCGAGACAAGGCATCGCACAGCCTGCATCGACCTAAGAAAGCACGAGACGTGTCAGACATGGTATAGTCGAGTGTGTTGGGATACATGAGTACTTGATGCTTGAGGTCATCACGTTCCCTCACCTTCAGCCCTTCCCACCCAACTGCAACGTCATCCCATTTCCCTGTCTGACCTTCGCCAACTCCGGCTGCTCACTCTGCTGCTGACTCGCCCAACTACTCTGCTTCTCCGCAACCGCCTCTTCCCCCACCGAGTCCTTTTCACCGCCCGCCATTTCGACCCTCTGGCCCCTACCACTACCCGCACTCGTTCCTGACGTATTCCGACTACTGACCTTCTTCTCAAAGCCCGCCGCCCGCACCATCGGATCCCCAGAACAATCTGGCAAGCCAATACTCTGCCCTCTACTGAGCGGCGGGCTGACGTCTGCGTGGAGAGTAGTCCTACAGAACTTCGGATCCCTTGGCGAGCCAGAAAATTTGCGATCCGTGATGCTATCGCGCATGTCACGAGAACGGTTGAACTCGCTTGCGAAAGAGTTGTTCTCGCGTTCGAGAATGTCACCTGCGCTGAAGTCCCGAATGGGACGGCCTGTGCATGCTTGAGAATACGGGACGGCGTTGGCACGGGCTTCCATCCGGTCTGCGTAGGCTTGGAATTTCTCCTTGATGTATTCGGTGATGTCTTCTTGACGGGTGAGGTCGGGTGTGACGCTGGTGCGGAGTTTGCAGCCGGTTGGTGTTTGTTGCATGAAATAGTCTTCGGTCTGTGCTAGTCCGCTGAGGTCGGTAGGGGTCGATACTTCCCAATTAGGTCCGTATGTTGCAGAAGGAGGTTTATGGAGACGAGTGCTCGCCTTGTCAAAGTTCCACTCTGAGAACTCTGATGCGAGTACGCCTCGTTCTCGGCGCTGTACGCCACGTGTCAGCCTATCTGGGGTGGTTGTTCTTTTGGTGATGACGCATACGTTGTCTTGCAAGTCGACATCGCTCCACTTATTGTATTCTGCTTTCTGGGCGGTGTTATCGTGCTGTGAGCTATTTCGCCTTGATGTCTTTGCTTTTCCTGGTTGCTCCAGCTCCGAAGCTTGTTTCGACTGCGAGATCGTTGACGCGGCTTTCTCGTTGGCCGATCTCGTATTCTTATCACTTTCGATAGTGGAGGATTTGCAAGTAGTACCGCTGAGCTGAAACATTTTGTCCATCGAACTTGGTTCCGTATCAGCCTCAAACGGGCTGCTACGCTCCCTTGGCGTCAGCGGAAACCTGTCGACAGCTTCAATGGGACCAGGAGTGAGGATTGATGCGCCCGTGCGATATTCAAGAAGTTCAGCAGCGGCTGCTGCAGCCACTGCAGCATCGTAACTCTTCAGCTGGGTGTGCTGGGCGCAGTAATCTGCCCAGGTCTTGACTTTAGTGCCATCGTCGCGAAACGTCACATTTTCTCGGAAGTTCTCGTTGTTCGGCGATAAATCTGGCAGTATGCCGGGCCTGAACATGCTGGGTGCGTTCTGACCAGTGAAGCTGGCTGGGCTCGTGGAGTCGTTCGCTCGACTGCTTCCGGACTCGGACGAGCTGCTGGTGGTATCTCGCGGTTCCGTAGGTGGCATGCCGGTTGGAAACGTCGACATTTGCTCCATCCATGAAGACACTCCGCAGAGATGCTTCGACACTTTCTTCCGTCGAGGAGAGAATGAAGAGATGCCGTCACAAATGGCGCGCGTTGATGCGGCGTCCGAAGCAGGACTCGCATCACGCTGAAAGTCTGTCTTTGTCCGTCTCAGAGGCGTGAGTGCCTTCGGTATGCTCAACCTCAGCTTCGCGAATCGACCGCGTGTGTCCTCTGTAGCGATTCTGCGCAGAGTGTCATCGACACTGTCCAATACTGTGATCAGCTTGTTCCCTTGTTGACCGCACTGTGCAGACTTAACTACCTCGATGGGTCTAACATGGTACCCTAAGCTCGTTCTTACACTTTCGAATGTGCGCTTGATGCGATGATCTCGCAGTCTCGTCTCGTACATATAAGGAAGACGGCTCGCACGCAACATGATGAAACCCTGTTGCTGAACACCGTCGAGGCAAGGTTCGTTGTATGACAATCCAAGATTACTGAGATGCAATCAAGCAAGACAGTGTCAGGAATACCCTTACGGTGCTCCTGGTTGGTGGTATTATTCAAGTTTCGTCCTTGGCGGGGTCATGAACCAGACCGCCAGCCTCCAGAGGTAAGCTGTGGCATCATAGATCATGCTGCGATGCTAAGCCCTCATGTCGACATCAGCAAGCTCATCTTGATACCGCATCCCCGGTCGTCCTCGTTCGAGGCAGAAGGATGCCAGGCCCGCGCGACACCAACGCTCGATATGAACTCGTGCAATGTCGTCTCACACGAATGCCCCGTACCATCACCCCTCACCTTGCCCAAAGGCTTCCTCCTGGCCAATTCTCCGAATGGCATTGACCCCTTCCAACCCCTCCCCAAACCTCCTGACAAACATCTCAGCTACCTTCTCCACTTCCATGTCTCCTTCACCCTTCCCTGCCACCATCTCCAAATTCACCACCCTCTTCCCCTCCAATCCACAAGCCACGATCCGTTCAAACCAACCCATCTTCGTCCTCAGGTTCAACCCAATCCCATGACTTGTAACATTCCTCCTCAGGTGAACTCCCACCGCACAAATTTTCCTCTCTTGATCAATCCAGATGCCCGGGTTCTCAGTCCTAATGCCCTTGATACTCCATCCTTCGATCAAGATGTCCATGACGCATTGCTCCAAATAGTTCACATAACATTTTGGACTCAACCCATGGCGCCTGAGGTCTATGATCGGATATGCGACCAATTGCCCAGGACCGTGGAAGGTTGTTTGCCCGCCGCGGAGGGATTCGTGGAAGGAGGCTGTTCCCAAAGGTGTCGGTGCAGTCAAGTAGTTGATCTGATTTTTCGAGAGCGTACCGACTTCACGCCGGCCGCAGGTGTAGACGGGGTGGAATTGGGCTGTGAGGATTGTCGGGTTTGGGGCCGGGATGGTCTTCGGGGAGGCTTTGTGGGTGAGGAGGGTTTTGACGAGGGTTTGCTGGAGGATATCGGCGTGGGTATAGGGTACTGGGGTGGGGAAGTGGATGTGTCGTAGGATCATGTTGTGGTGTTGTGAAAGTGGTAAACAAGTACCTAATTGTTTTGAGATGTGCCGAAACAGGGTCCCATGGATTGTCGATCCGGAGCTTTGGCTTTGATCTCTCTCTCTTCCCGTACGCATCAACATGACTCAATAACCTCCAAGATCAGTATGGCAACCTCACCATCTCATCCGGCCGGAATTCAAAAGCGATCTCGTAAGCAACGAAAGACTCAAGGCAAGAAACTTGACCGCCTCCCCGAAGATGCAACAATCACAAAACGACCACTCTTCCGGCCGGCGATACCCTCTCCATACGCAGGCGCTCATTCGCAAAAGATCATCTACGTGGGCACAAAGACACCATTCATGTCGGCAGTAAAGCGCGTGGAGAAGCTGCTGCATCTTGCCGATAAGCGTCAGGTGCAGTCGGCGACCAAGACTGTGCAGAATGAGAGGAAGCGAAAGCGAAGCAGGGATGGAGATGAGATAGGCGACATTGCTAGAGAGTTGGAGAAGCAGAAGAAGAATAAGACGGGGAAGGGGGCAGACGATGAGCCAGAGGAAGTGGTTGTGAAAGGGACGGGCAAGGCGATTTCCAAGGTCATGGAGTTGGGATGTTGGTTTCAGCGGAGGGACGGGGAATATATGGTCAAGTTGAAGACGAGCACGACGAAGTCCATAGATGATGTGGAGTACACAAAGAGCAAGGCGACTGAGGAGGAAGCGAACGCTAGTGTGGATGGAGAGACGGCTGTGGACGTGGATGGCGGAAAGGATGGTCAGGGCAATGGTCAACCTGCACATCCTGGTCGGAACATCACTGGCGAACTGGTGGAAGAGACGAGGATACGCAAAGTCAGCGTGTTGGAGGTATATGTGAGTCTCAGGTAGACTTGGGTCAGGCTTCAGCGAAGACAATTGTACTGGCGTTGCTTGCTGTTGAGATACCCATACGGCGTGCTTAGAGAGAGAGATACATTGTACTGCCGCCCCTCCAAGAGCTCGTTCGGCCTTGTTACTGGACATGTTTGCCGTCACATGTCAACGGTTTGAATACACGCCTCAGCGATCTCCAACCAACGCCTAATCCCGGCTGAGACCACGCGACAGCCCCACATGGCTGGCTGTTCGTCATCCGGCAACCGCGACCAACACGCGCACGCACTATCTTCCATCCACTCCCCGCCAAAGCACACGACTGTACATACCCCACCACCTCGCTTGGCCACCATCACACCTCTAGGATCTCCGCACCCCTCCCCCTAAACGTCCATCAACCCGCTGCCCAGAACAGCGTCCTCGATCTGCATCGCGCCGATCGAATTCTTCAAACACTGGCCCTCCACGAACCATTCGCAAGCTCGTCAGGATGCAACGAATCGATCCCCGCCCCGTCGAGACGCCCGCACATCAACAGGCGCAGGATCAAGCTCAACAGGGACAGAATGGTGCTGTGAGCCATCGCCAAGCACAACTGAACCTCCCGCCGGGCTTCTCGAGTACGGGGCGGGAATCGCATACGCAGAGCTTTGAGGAGATTTATGGCGTGCCAGAGAATTTTTTGGAGATTGAAGTGAGTTCTCAGGACGATGCCGCTCGGGTGAGGAGGAGAGATGTACTGACGGAGGTGGATTGTAGGTGACAGACCCCCAAACACACCAGCCCTCCTCCAACCCCAACTCGCGGTACACCACCTACCTGATCCGCCTGAGTACCAACATCCCCGCCTTCAAACTGCGTCGCTCTGAGGTGCGTCGTCGATACAGCGATTTCGAGGTATTCAGAGACTTGCTCGAAAGAGAATCTGCTCGGGTTAGTATACCGCCCCTGCCGGGGAAGGTTTACCTGAATCGCTTTGACGATTCGGTCATTGAGGACAGGAGGAAGGGGTTGGAGCGTTTTCTGAAGATTGTGGTGGGACACCCGCTTTTGCAGACCGGGAGCAGAGTGCTTGGAGGTTTCGTGCAGGATCCGAACTGGGATCGGAATGCGTGGTAGAGGAAGCAATAAGGAAGATACGGGACGAGGTGCGATAAGGAGTGGAAAGAGTAGCTGGAAGAGAGTTGAACGTGGTATGATCGTTGCGGAAGCACAGCACGACTGCTGTGATGCTCAATGCCCAGTTCGTTCTGTACTTACCTTTAGCGTTCAGCGAATGATGACATTCTCACACAGCCGACCTTCTATTCGTCGAGCATTGTCTTTGGGTCCAAACCACTTTCTGCCAAGTCCCAGACATCTACGAAGGTGCTGATTTGATTCCCAGGCAGCCTGTATTTGTGGTACACAGTGCGGGCGGTCTGCGAGTTGCTGCCACCTAGCATCGTGCAAACGTCCACATTCACTCTCATGACGTAAAGTAACTCTGGCGCAAAGTTTCGAGTCCCAGCAGCTTTTTCGGAATCGCGCTGCCTCCGCATGTCTCGCGTTCGTACCTCAATGAGCACTGGAGCGAGGGTACGATAGACTTGGGGACAAGGCTGATGAGAACAAGAATGCGGGCCCCATCGGATGTTGGTATGTCGGTATCGGTGACGGGACCGGGCGTGAAACACATTGAATACCTGCAGTCGCTGTAATAGCATAATTTGTCGTTACCGCTTCTAGCTTAACTCGTTGCTGGACGACCAGCTTTGCGGTAGACTTTCGCCAAGAGAGACACATGATCCACTTTGTGCTTGTCGACGCGTCTTGTCCTTACCTTGCGGTCTTTCCGACAGCCACTGACATCTTACAAGGATTTCACCGCCGCCAGTGCTTGGACAATTTGGTCGCAATGTACCCAACGCCGATTTATCGATCCCCTGACCCGACAAATCCACGCCCGTCCACCGGAGCTCTTCAAGTCATCAAAGACGCCTGCTTCAAGAGCTCGGCAGAATTTGGCACAGCTCTACTACTTTAACGGTACCTTTGGCGTCGTAAACGACATCTCGGCCAACCGATGGCTGCGCTGCATGCGACCCGAGCACCTTGACTTGGTCGCCGCCGTACAGATTCAAGATTCCTTGCCAGAACAAGCTGTACCGAAGCGTCATTACACCGACCACGGGACGGAGTCTGCTCGTACATCTGGCGAACAAAATGATGACTCGACCGAGGACTACTAAAGCGACTGTCGCATCCTCTCCAGAGCCGGGCGCTCAGATGCTGGTTATAGCATCTTCACTACGGCTGTGATGACGATGAGGGCGAAGGCCGAGGAGATCGAGAGAGTGGTCGAGAGAGAGGGCCAGCTGCTCCGAAGACGGTCACATTGCATAGATCATAATCATCTCGTTCCTCAAACATACACTCATGAAAATTACATCAAATCGACTCCTTCTTCTCTGCCTCTGATCCATTCTCCTTAATATCCCCAACCGCACCTTCATCACTACCACTCCCAGTGCCCTCGGCCGGCTGCTCCACATCCGGCGTGGTATTCTGCTTCCTATGCCTCTTCTCCGTGAACACCGGATTCTCCTTTTTCTCGTACGCTTCCGCAAAAATGGCGTCCAGAGTCTCGAGTTTCCAGCCATTTGTTTCTGGAAAGACGAAATACTGTGATGGTGTGTCAGCGAGAGAAGAGAAGGAGTAGGACGGGGGGAAATGCTTACGATGACGGGGATAAACGCGATGTTGAAGCAGAAGAAGACGAAGTATGTCTTCCAGGCGATGGTGTTGATCATGATGGGTGCAAGCTGCACGACTGCGTAGTTAAAAATCCAATTGCAGCATGTGCTGAATCCGTTTGCTTCTGTTCGAATGCGGATGGGGGTCACTTCTGCAGGGTAGAGCTGGAAGACCGTTAGTAACCGACGCAGCAGCCATCGCAAAATTTCTTACCCAAGTGACGCCCAGCCAGCCAAGCGCAAAGAACGTATCGTAGACGAAGATGAAGACAGTTGCCGCGAATGCAGGTCCCTTGTTCTGCGGCGTGGCGTAGGATAACGAAGCGCCGATGACCAGAAGAGATACGGCCATGCCGGCAGAGCCAAACATCATGAGCTTCCTACGACCAAGTCTATCGACGACGAACAGCGCGAGGCACGCTGCTAGGAAGTATTCAGTGCCAAGCCAGCCAGTCAGAAATCTCGAAAGAGTGCCATCGAAGCCCAAGGACGATTCGAACACTGTCGTGGCGTAATACGTGACGAGGTTGATTCCACCTGCTGCGGTCAGCTCAATCGCATCGAAGCCAATAACTCAGGCATACCGATTTGCTGGAAAGCCTGCGAGAGACATCCAGCACCAAAGCGCCAACCGTTCATGCCTCGAGTCTTGATCGTGACCAGCTCTCGCCAAGTAAGCTTCGCAGACTCCTGTGCATTGATCTCGTTCATCTCCTTGATATCGGCTTGGATCTGAGCCGAGTCGACTGTGGTGTCCTCCAAACGGGCCATGATTTCGGCGGCTTCTTGCTCCTTGCCAGCCTTGAGGAGCCATCTGCCTGAGATCAGCCATCGCATGCCTTTACCCAGTGCTTCAGTACATACCTTGGCGACTCTGGGAACATCAAGATTCCGATGATCAAGAGCACTGCGAACACGATCTGGAACGCTATTGGGAATCTCCACTGGAACGATCCCATGTTGTTGATGAACCAGAAGCCGTAGTTCAGCCAATACGCAATGACAATGCCCAAAGTGATCAAAGCCCCCTCAAACAACACGAGAAACCCACGATTCTTCGGCGGCGCGATCTCACTCTGATACACGGGAATCGTGCTCGTCTGCATCCCATTCCCAATACCTGTCACAATTCTCCCAACGATCAGCTGTGCCAGTCCAAAGCTGGTCGTCTGGATGATCGCTCCGACGATCATGATCGATGCGCCGATGAGAATTGAGCGACGACGGCCCAGTTTGTCGCCAAAGGCGATGATGCCGATCGCGCCGAACAGACAGCCGATTTCGTAGATGGCGACGACGAGGGCTTGAATAGCACCCTCTTTGTTCTTGGGCTGCATTTGGGGGAAGGTTTGTAGGAAGATGGGTTCGGTGATGATTCCGGACATTACGCCCTCTGAAATATATCT
This sequence comes from Dothistroma septosporum, assembly GCA_002236755.2. Lineage (NCBI taxonomy): Eukaryota > Fungi > Ascomycota > Dothideomycetes > Mycosphaerellales > Mycosphaerellaceae > Dothistroma > Dothistroma septosporum. Next base: position 806,434 of record NBZP02000040.1, on the reverse strand, counting down.
GTTAGCGCTGGTGGTATTGTAGGAAAGTGCCTTTGGGTTGGGCTTGGGGATGGAGACTTACGATCATATCCCAACAACAGAAAACCACTGGATCCAGTAATACACACTCCAATCTGAAGCCATTTCCCCTTCAGGCTGTTTCCCAGCAGTCCTTGGTGGGTAAGAAGACCTCCCAAATCCGAGAAGCCCATGGTGAGCTGACCAGTCCAGTCCTGGACGATGTTAGGAACAGACGGGCGAGGTAGCAGACCAGGCCAGCCCAATATCCTCGATGGCGCGTTAGCAGGAGGTACGACGATAGATCGAACAGGAGCGCAAGAAGAAAGTATCATGCCTACTACAACCCAATACATCGTCACACTAGCTTACCTGACCCTCGGATGAAGCCCTCACGCTTCTGCGCCCCAGACGGACGCATCCCCGGTGTCGTCTGACGATGCTTCTGCCGTGCGCCGCGAGCGGGCAGTCAAATTGAGAGCCCGAAGGACACTGATCGAGCGATGGTATAGAAGCCTGCGCGATGAGTGGCTCTCCGGCCAGAAGACAACAACGATGAAGTCATCCAAGTGGTGTAAATTGCAATGCGGCTCAGAGGCTCGCGATCCAACGAAAGCCAGTATTGCTTTATTGTTACGCTCGACCGTCATGTCATGGGACTTGCCATGGTTGTCGAGCAGCAGACGGCGTCGACCACATTCGGCTTCGAGGTGGAAAGAGACGTCGTCTGTATGGATCATTTGTATCTGCGAATGATGTCTCGATGCTTGTAGTCCTCTTTGATTTCTTGTTGTTGATGGAATAAGCTTCCGACGTGACGTTGAAGGATCAACATCATTTTGAGCCGCGTCACGCGACAAGCACGACGATCCGGCCCCAGCGTGCGGGAATCCAAATAGAGCTTCATGCTTCGTGATTGGTGCTGACATATGTACACACGGTGGCCTTGTTCGAACACATGTAGCAGATAGTCCTACCAAAGCGGAGGCCAGTCTGCAACCCTCATCAGGACCAAGGCTGTCATCAAAGATTTTGACAATGCCATCGTCTATCCGTGCCTACGTAGTATCTGGTACCGTTTTCTGTAAAGGGACAATGGCCTAGGCAATACAAATGCGCCGAGTCAAGCCAACTCTATCCCCAGATCCTCACACGCCAATCCATGCATTCCATCGATGTGCGAAACAAAATCACCTACAACTGATCAAGAAGGCCCTCGGCCTCAAGCAACAACACAATCTGGTGCACTGCCGTTCGGACATTGATCTTGCTGATGTCAACAGTGAGGTCCGCCTCTTTATCCTTGGGTGCTTCGTATGGGTCATCAACACCAGTGAAGCCTTTGATCTCGCCGCGGCGAGCCTTGGCGTAGATGCCGCGTTTATCAGTCTTCTCGGCATACTCGAGAGGAGTGGCGACATGGATGAGGTAGAAGGAGCCGTGCTTCTCAACGATCTCACGGGCGGCCTTGCGAGACTCGGTGAAAGGAGCGATTGGTGCGGCGATGACCGCGGCGCCGGAGCGAGTGAGTTCTGATGCGACGAAGCCGATGCGCTGGATGTTCTTGTCACGGTCCTCGCGGTTGAAGCCGAGCTCGGAGGAGAGCTCCGAGCGGACTGTCTCACCTAGGAGAAGGGAGACGGATCGGCCACCTTGCTGGTTAAGGGTGACGTTCAACGCGCGAGCGATCGCGTCCTTACCGGAGTTGGTGTATCCGGTAAGGAAGACTGTGAAACCCTGCTTGTTGCGTGGTGGATGCGACTCGCGGAGCACCTTGACGACCTCAGGGTATGAGAACCACTCTGGGATGTCACCACCAGTTCGTAGACGGCGACGAAGCTCGGTGCCGGAGATGTCAAGAGTCTTGACCTCCTTCGGCACCTCGTCCTTTGGTCGGTACTCGTCGGTGTCGGGAAGGTATGTCATCTGTTGGAACGGCACGACCTCAATTCCGAGCTCGTCGCGGTACTTCTCGACCATGTACTGTGCATCGTACGGGCCATAGATCTCCTCGCCCTTGCTGTTCTTGCCCGGACCAGCGTGGTCACGCCCAACAATGAAGTGGGTGGCTCCGTGGTTCTTGCGGATGATGGCGTGCCAGACGGCCTCACGAGGACCTCCCATACGCATGGCGAGTGGGAGCAGACCAAGCACAGCCATGCCATTGGGGTATCGTGGAAGCAAAGCCTGATAGACACGGACTCGGGTGAAGTGGTCAATGTCACCTGGCTTGGTCATACCAACGACTGGGTGGATAAGGACGTTGGCTTGACGTTGGCGGGCAGCGCGGACAGTGAGCTCACGGTGAGCGCGGTGCATTGGGTTTCTGGTCTGGAAAGCGACAACCTTGGACCAGCCGAGTTTGTCGAAGTGCAGGCGCAGCTCTGCAGGTGTGTAGCGCAGGCCGACGTAGTCGTAGTGCATAAGGCGGTCGATGGCGTCGATCTTGCCGCCGACGTAGTACTCTCCAGTCTGCTTGAAGAGATACTTGACAGCCGGGTGATCTGGGTCGCCGCCGAAGACTTCCTTGGCTTCCTTTTCCTTGTCTGGCTTGTAAACATCCTCCACGTTCAGAATACCCAAGTTGCGGTCGTCTCTTGAGTCGCGGAGAGTGATGCGAGCTCCGGGTTTGATTCCAAGCTCATCGATCTCTGCCTTGTTCAAGTCCAGAGTGATTGGCATCGAGAAGAGGTTGCCGTCGGCGAGACGGTTGTTCTCCACAACACCATTGTAATCCTTCTCGTTCATGAAACCCTCGAGTGGGGAAAAGCCTCCATTGAGGATCAGCTCCAGATCGCAGAGTTGGCGGTCGTGAAGCACGACTGCCGGCAGGCGCTCGGCCTCTTCAGACAGTTCCTGTCGTCGTGGGGCATCGCGGGCAATAAGGTCCTTAAGGACACCGCCGTGGGGAGGGTTGGCCTGAGGATTGTGTTAGCCAAGGCGATTGCCTGATCAGCAGCTGTCGCTAGTATTGGACACGAACCATTGCGATATGAAATTAGTGGTCTGGTGGTTACAACACGTCGTATCGTCTTCTCGAAGTTCTCCCAGACGCCTTCTTACAACTTTTTCCCAGCTGCACGCTAACGTAATTTAAGGGACCGGAGTGCCTATATCGGAATCCGGTACGTCAGAGCAATACACCGGGTACCGATCGGATGAGTTGGAAGAAGTGTATGTCGAAGTTGATCGTTGGAATGGCGACAGCGCGGCTTTGTACTTTGGGAGAGTGGTCGAAGGGGCATCAACCAGAGTCAGGGGAGCTGTTCACGTCACAACACTGTGATCTCTGCTGGGACCTTGCCGGCGAGCCACGCGGAAGGATATGCGCTGACTGTCGCGACTCCCTGCTTGGCAAGGGTGAGATGTGGACGGCTGATTAGTATGAAGAAGCCGATCTTCTATGTGATGTGGTCGTGGTTGCGGATAAACACATCTTGCGATCGTTGCGTTTGACCTCAATCCCGTCTAACGCGACCAGACTGGGCGATACCGACATCGCCGAGCCTTCTTTCTAATCCGCCGCAAGCATTAATTGGACTTTCACTTCGATGTCACAGTGAAAACACCTCCTTCGCAAAAGGATGGTACCGTTGAAGCCAGCCACGTCAACGGCACCACGCCGGATGATGAGGCGTCTGCTTCGTACCTCTGGGGAAGATCAACCGCCTTCAATGCATCGCAGACACGCCTCTGATCTGTGCTCCTGAAGTCTCGCTCGAGTTATGATAGTCGTTTCACCTACACACGCATGCGGAACCTGTCAACGTCTCATTCGTCGCAGACCGACGTATACTGATGTGGCGCATACAGCGGCTGTAGGGGTGGGCTGTAGAGAGGAAGGACGAGATACGGGGAGAGACGTCTCCATGTGTTCATGCAAAGTGTGAACGCGCTATCGAATGAAGAGAAGCACCGACGGCGAGATGCAGCTATACATCTCATCAATCTGTTCTATTGGCTGCTCGTGCATATCCTGGCAGATCGTGTGCGAGAGGTGTAGTCTCCTATCGTAGCCTCATCATGGCTGTGAAGCCGACGTGCCTATGCCACACAACGACGGCTACAGACGAGCGTTGGACCTGCTGAAAGTGAGTTGCGTCTTCCTGTCTCCCCATCTGTCCTTCGACTAACTTTCTTTGCTCCCTTTCTTCCCATCGCGCGGCAGCAAGAAGGCGCGAAGGCTTCGTCCTTCGGATCGTCGCATAGCTGTGGTATGCAGGAGTGCGTCGGTTGGCTGTGAGATCCGGAACATCGCTTGTTCAGGTTATCTTCTGCTCCCAACCTCACCTTTTCTCGTTCTCCGAGCTTTTCCTCCCGACTGTCTGCTGTTTCATCGAAATCCGTTCTCCTGATGGTCTGGTGAAAAGACTGATGCAAGAACATGCCCGGTCAAGGAGGAAGGTGGTGTATGTCCGCGTCCACGTGATCCTGGAGCTGGACCTGGAGCTGGACCACTAGCATGGGGAAACCACGACAGATCTGACCACGGCAGATCTGCTGGGAAGGCTGGACCAGCGAGTCACTGCAGCTCGTCTTCCGAGTGCAAGATTTGGAGAAGAATCCGTACGGTGGCACTCACTCCAAACCACGTCGACATCTGGCAAGGCACGTTCCAAACCCAAGCAAACACACTTGCGCCGAAAAACTGGAAAGAACACCATTCGTAATTCGTTCACTTGTTTCATTCATGTTATCTAGGCCTCACAACGTCAGCAAAACGCTGCATGCTTTTCGAGGCCGGCGATGATGCCGCCATTCCTCCCTCCAGTCCAACGCCAATGCTAAAAAGTCGCAGAAACACATCCATTCATCGCCCCGGTTCCAATAATTCTCATCACTGTCGTCCCCAGACAACCAACGCAATAAGAAATGCATAGCTGCAATGCATCCGAACGCAATCCGAAGCGGTCTGCCACACTGGAGTCACCGCCGGACGGTTCTACTTCTCCACTCTCCATGGGCCCACCATTGTTATGCGTCGCTCGAAATCTTAAGGCCGGACTCTATGGCGTCGCTAAGTTCCTGTTGACGTTTCGCTTCTTGCTCGGCAAGGAAAATGGCGTAGCGGCTGCGCTTGTTGTGGATCCCGCACTCGGTCTTTTGCTTGCCCTTCCAGCGGCCGGCTCGCTCGTCTTCAGAGTCAGTCACCGGCTGGGTGGAGTGCCAGTCACCGACAGAGCGATAGCCTTGGTCGAGAAGTTCGTTGGTCGGCACGTCGTTGTCTTGGACGTACTTTTGGACATCCTTGAATGACCAGTTGGCAAGAGGGTTGACTTTAATCAGGCCTTCATCTGTCACCTCCACGATGTCGATGTCACCACGCTTTCCGCCTTGCGTGCGTCTCCGGCCTGTAAGAACGGCTTGCACGCCGAGATCTCTGTATGCACGCTGTGCTGGCTCAACCTTGGCGACGAAGTCGTACAGCTCATCATTCGTCTCCCACAACCTCTCGCCGTGCTTGGCCTCGAAGTCGGCTGTCGTGTCGCATCCACCTGGTTTGTAAGAGTGGATAGTAAGATGTGGGTATCTGGCCTTGACTCGCTCAACCAAGTCAAGTGTTTGCGAGAAGTGGTAAAGAGTGTCGAGGAAGATGAGGTCAATGTCTGGCTTCAGGACAAAGTCGAGCTTGGAGATCATGTCCATGACTGCTAGGCCTGTAAGACCAAACGCTGAGGTCTGGTAGAGGTTGGGCAGCGATGTGATGCACCACTTAAGAACATCCTGGGGAGACAACTTCGCCAGTTGTGAGTTCAGAAACTTCAAGTGAGGGCGGCTGAAGTAGACATCTGACAGCGAGGCAGTCGAACTACCACTGGCGTAGCCAGACTCGCGATCGCTCGAGTTGGAGCGTTTACGGTAAGCCATGGTGGTGGGTGGGTGCAAAGTCTTCGTGTCCCGAATCCGCGGAGTGTGGGGGGAGTGGTTGTTCCTGCTTCAGTTGACAATCAAGGACACTACTATGTGCCTGGAATGTGGGATGCAAGACTAAAGAGAGGGTGCAGTGTGTCAAGAGAGTCGATGATGTCGGTGGGATAGACCAAGGGAGAGGTGAGTCGCTGTGATCGAAGTGGTGTAATACTTACACACAATCAGAAATGAGCACGCAATACCGGCCGTCGCCTCACCAGCACGCTCGTAGCCGTCACCGGAGCCGTGGGGCTCGAGGCTTACAAAATGTCCTTCGAAAGGAGGAAAGCGCTGAGCACGCAATGCCAAGGAATCTGAGAGAAGAAGCTTTGTTGCGAAATGACCAATCAGAGCGCCGACGGGCACGGTCAATGGTCCAGATTTTCGTCTACGCTGAAGACGAGATGTGCCGTTCATGCGATGCTTTCCTCGCGATCGAAACTTGTTGACCCAGACCGGCGTCATAACACGGTGGCATGGTGGCACTGCAACATTATTGTTCACACCTTCGGTTCTGCTCGTGAAGCAGAGGCTGTAGAAGCGAGTTTTCCGGTTGACGCCTCGGCTTCGTAACACAATGCTCATCAGCAATGTAATCAAGTTTTACTTACAAAGCCGTGGCTTACAACACGTTCCTTGGACTTCTACAGCGATTCGCTTCGAAATGCAACATTTCATCCCTGCGGCAGCAAGAATAGCAACCCACTGAATCGGCTCCTACATGCCATTCCGGGGTCAGCATGGAGATTCCTGTCTCGGAGTGCAGCACAGTCGCTTTCCCTCTCGTCCCGATGACCGTCCCGATGCTTCACAAGATCACTGTCGAAGATGTGAGTTGCCGCCCGTAAAAAGCTCATGATCCATGTTCCATGCAATAGTGAAGAGGCAACCCCGTACCTGAAACCAATGGCGAGCCGTGCAAGCACGCCTTCCATCTTTGTTATGTTGTCATTGTACCTGCCCGTCTTCCCCGTGAAAGGCCGAGATGGAGAGTGAGGGGCACAGATCTGGCGGGACGATGCTGGGATTCCCACGTGGGATGGCATGGCTAGATCCTGTTGGACGCTTTCGAGGTGAGTTTCTTGGACTTCTCGGTTATGGACATGCGATACGGTGATGCTTAGGCCATGTATGACATTTGTGTACTTGTGTTAACATGTAGTAGACGTCGTCGCCTCGAGATCATATCGTTACGTCACAGCGGAGGTAACAAGTGAGTATAAGACTGGACGGTTGCAGGATGTCTGCTATGTGCTGCAGGAACTTGCACAAGGCACATATGCCGATTTGATTTCACCGATCCCATCAAGCAGGTAATAGTGCGCACAAGTCGGAGAAGTGATTAACATGCATTGATCTCCTTCTCTTCTGTCACCGTAGCACGATCAGTGCCCCGGTATGGCATTGTGCCTTGTGCGCCTTGCACCCATCATACCGAAGGAGGAGGTCTGCGACACGCCCATACAGCTTACTCTCCCAATCTCCATCCTGTGTCCTATACCTCCACTCCCAAATCTCTCTGGCATTTCCTAGTATCGTCGGGAGACTCATCGTGCACCCAGGCCAGGTCATCTCTCCTGATCAACCTCTCGCGCACGCTGCGCTGAGCTGAATTTTCGAGAATCGAGGAAATAACACCGCACTGAAACGCCAGGATCGCAGGCATGTCGCTGCTACTGTGCGTAGTCGACGCTTGGAAGTGTCCTCTTGACTGTCACGCAGACTTCGGAGACCTGGGAGGCTGACTCCTCATTCGATAGCGGCCTGGAGCAGAGAAATGTTCGTGCTTCAACGCCGTCGCGATACCGAAACACTGAATTCTAATGCTCTTTCGATGTTCTTCATCCATGATCGCATAGTCCGGAGTCCATGACAGACATTTCTTCTCTCGGAGCCCCGCTATCGTGAAGTGTGTGTTGATGCAATGAATTGCTCCTTGCTGCCTTGATCCATCCAAGGTTTCTCGTTCTCTTGGATGACCAAACTTCGACAGCCTTATCGATAAGCCACCTCAAACTCCCACTTTCCTCTCGCCCACCGGCCCACCTTGCAACACAACCATGGCCGACTCAGACCTCGAAGCAATCCGCGCCGCGCGCCTTCAACAACTCCAAGCTCAACAAGGCGGCGCTGGGCCCCCTCAAGGCGCGCAGGGCGGAGGTAGCCAAGAAGAACAACAAAAGTCCGTCCCCTCGCATCTCCTCTCCACACCTCCTGCTCCCTGACTCACGACACGTTAGACAACGCGAGTCCGAAGCCCGCGCCTCAATCCTCTCTCAAATCCTCGAACCGCTCGCCGCCGACCGCCTCTCCCGGATCCGAATGGTCAACGTCCGTCGCGCCGAAGATGTTGAGAACCGGTTGATCATGTTGGCGAGAAGTGGACAGCTGAGGGCGAAAGTTAGCGAGGAGCAGTTGAAAGAGATTTTGACGGCCGTGGCGGAGCAGGCGGAGAGTGGTGCTGGAGGAGCGGGAGGGGTGGGGAAGGTGGAGGTGAAGAGAAGGGGTGGAAAGGGGTGGGATGATGATGATTTGGATGATCTGTTGAATGAGGATTAGCGATGGGAGAGGGCAAGGAGACGAGGATTTGGGACGGGTGGGTGGAGGAGTAAGAAGAGGATCGAAGAGGATCGAAGAGGATACATGAGGATCGAGACAATGAGCACGAATGATATGGTTTGCGCAGTGTCTACAGCCGTACAGCGCTGCAAAAAATGCATAGCGAGGCGTTGGCAACGGCAAGCAGGACGTGGTCAATCTATTTCGCGGCAAGAAAAGCATTAACAGCATCCTGAATATGCCTCCAACGTAATTTCAGCAGCCGGACTGCTTCTTGCTCCTCATCCTTCACCTCAAGCTTCTCAAGCTCTTCCTGCTTCGAAGCAGCAGCTTTGCGATACTCCTTCATCCGCGGCTTCAGCCAACTCCGGACCTTCGCACTCTGGTCGCCGCTCAGATCTTCACCATTGGCGATAAAGTACTCCCACTCATTCGCAGTCAACAGTATTGCGCGGATCGCGACTTGGGTCTTGAAGCACAGCTCATTCGTGCCCGGCAGTAGCGCGTACCCGCCTAGGAAGCCAACATCCTGTAATGCTTCGCGGGTAGATTCTGGCATGGTGGATAAAACGATATGGTCAAGTCGAATGTCGTCGTCAGTAGGCTGGCCTGGCTCGGAACTGTTGATGAAGCCGTAGTGTACCAGTAGCTTGTCGTTGGGGTGAGCGCCGTAGGTTGCTAGAATCTCTTCGCCGATTCCTGCCTCGTCGTTAGACGTACTCCTTCTTCCCTCGGCATCTCAATGCTGGTAGCTCACCTCGCTGTATCGTATATTTGCCCAGCGTCATCAAGGATGTCCGTAGGAACACGGAGGCAAGACAAAAATAGCAAGAAACATGCAAAGGAAACACCACAAGAACCATGACATGATGAAGGCAAATCATACGTACCATAATCCCTATCAGCAGCTACCTCGTATCCCTTCGCGGTCTGCCTCACAATCACACCAGTACCATCAGGTCCATGATTCATGTAATCAATGAATGGGCAAAGCACCATAAATCCAGGCCGACTACCAGGCGGCTTGAAATGGAAGCTCCGGGAGTTCACAATCGCCCAGTAGTATTCAAAAGGATCTCCACTCGGACGATTGTCAAACGCTTCCAGGGTGTCTCGATCTCTCTTCAAGTCCGCAATTTGTCGCTCAAGAGGCTGCTGCACACTGGGCGGAAGATACCCTCTCAACTCCTCGGACCAGAAGAGTGGCATGCCCGCCTTGATATCTTCATACGTCGGCCAGGTAGCTTTCCAGGTAATACACGGCGAGTCCTCTTTACTGCATTCATGAGCAAGACTGACTGTAAGCTGTGCATGAGGTGAAGCCTTTTGCTGCCACGGCTTGGAAGCCTGCTTGCCGAAGACGTTTGCGTCGGGTTTGAACATGGCCTTCTCGGGAACGAACATGATCCGGTCGCCTGTCTGGAGTTTGGCAGTTGTGATGAGGCCAATGCCACGACCTGGGATTGTGGCTGCTTTAACGGAGGTGATTTCCACGCCGCGGTCGCGACTCCATTGTGTGAAGAGGATATGTTTGTTGGGCATGTCTTGCTTGGTTTCGCGTTTTCTCTTCTTGAGGGCTATGCTGTTGGACATTGTGCTCGTGTTTTCATGACATGTCGCAGGATGGTGAAAGTGGGTGTTGAGGAAAGAAGAAGTGAAGTCATCCCCAACCCAAAAGTCCAAGCTCAGAATTTCAAGATCAACCTCGCTTCTTCAACACCTTCGCGACAACAACCGTTCCACAACACGCCATCATCCCGCAGAATGGAGTCCATAACAGACGACCTTGAAGATCTCGTCTCCAACATCGACGATCTCGAACAAGCCCTCCAGCCTCTCTTACAGCAAGCATTATCCGCGTCCACCTCAAGATTGCCGCTCCTCGACAAAGCCAAACTCTACATCCTCACAACCTACGCCCTCGAATCCATCCTCTTCTCCTCTGTTCGCCTCCACGGTGTCTCTGCAACAACTCATCCCGTCTACCAAGAACTCAATCGTGTCAAAGAATACTTCTCAAAAATAAAGAATGCAGAAGAGATCGGCGCTGGAGGCTCGGCGAGGAATGTGGGCCTGGACAAGGGAGCGGCGGGAAGGTTCATCAAACATGGACTTGCGGGGAATGAGAAGTATGATCAGCAGAGAGCGGAGATGAGGGAGAGGGAGAGAGCGGGTGCGAAGAGGAAGTTGGAGAGTATGAGCATTGGGACGCATACGAGGTTTGATGGGAGTGCGAAGAAGATTAAGGCGGCGGAGGAGGGGGAGAAGGTCAGCGTTGTGAAGGCGGAGGACGTGGCGGATGACAGTGATGTGGAGGAGGAGTTGTATGGGATTCAGGGGAGCAGTGGTGGGAAGAAGAAACGCGGGAGTGGGAAGATTGAGGAGGGGGAAAGTGCTGCGAAGGAGGGTGAGGAGAATGGAAGTGCGGGCGGTGAGAAGAAGGAGAAAGTAAGGCGGAAAAAGGCGAGTCAGAAGTGAAGAAAGGAAGCGGCGGTGGCGCCATGATGATCATGTTTATTCTGGTCCTTATGCTGGGTCTACGGCTGTAATACCCAGGCGATGCGGTTCATGCAACTACAGCTTTTGTGTGGCATGGACTGCCTCTCCCGGCATTTCCGATGTGGCCTGAGATTCGGTCTATATGCATGGAGCTGAGACCATCGTACTCGCCATCCTCGTGAGGGGGCAGCACGACGAGGCCTTGGTGGTATGTGTTGCTTGTGGTCTACTGCATGGCGCAGCTTGGAGCGCATGCTGAGCCGTAGCCCACATCAGCAGAGGCTGCGCCGTCCTGGCCATCGAAGGTGACCGAGGTATTACCAATCTGCTGATCTCCGACTGTGCACGAGAATTCAAGAACTCCGCGGCGAGCACCAAAGTGGATGTGAAACTCTGAATGGACTTTGCGCAGCTGGCTACCACCGCTCCATCTGGATGGGTAACGGCTGAGATCGACGCCGCTGAAGTCCATGTTCATGACAGCGACCTTTTTGGAGCCTATGTACTGTCAGCAGAAGCACATCAGGTGGGAAGACGTACTGAGACTCACCCGGCCAGCGGATGTGATCTGGAGCGTCGTCCAGGTCGGAACTGTAAATTACCGCCTCGTGATTTCCTGGATAACCTTCGTTGACGCAGGCGGAGATGTGGAGTGTAATTTTCGTGTTCTCGTCGATGAGATCGCCCTGCATCGGGCATCAGCCAGAAGGTCATTAGCTCGCAGGCAAGACGTACCTTCTCCATCTTCCAATGAAGATTTCCTTCGGCCATGGGACTGCCGTCCCACGGGCTAGTGTACTTGTCCTTTGGTCTGTGGCGGACTGGATCGAACTTATTACCCAACACGAATCCATAGTGGCGGCGAGCACGGCGTGAACTTGGCTGAATCTGCTGCAGGCCGCTGAGTGCGGCACCACGTACGATGGCCGCTTGTCTGCAGGGAACGTCAGCAAGACCCGAAAATTCGAATTCACTGACTTACGGATGCTCTGGACAGATGAGGCGAATCTTGGCCGCCTGGCACCACTCGCGAAGCCTGTCGTTCAGATAGACAGAGTCCCCAAAACCGCCAACGAGTATCACGGTCCTGATGGTGACTTTGCCTTTCTTCTGCTTCTTCTCTTCGTCGAGCTGGCTCTGGATGAGGTGGATGATCTTCTGCACCACTGGCTCGAACAGCTTGCGGAGATCGTCACTGGAGTTCGCAATTAGCATCCGGTTACTGCAGTGGGGCGACGGCGGCTCACTTGTAGATCTTGACGATTCCTTCCTCTTCGTAGTACTTGGACTCCTTGGCATCCCTCATCAAGCACGGCATCTCGTAGTATTTGCCTGGATCCTGAGAGTTGCCGAAGTCACGCTTGTGACCTTCGAACTCCTTCATCAAACGGCTTGCTGGACCTCGCTTCTGCCAGCTCAAGTTCATGTACGCATCACCGAACTGCGTCTCCATCCATTTGATGAAGCCGCGGTCAATGTAGGTCGATCCACATTTACCGCCTGTGCCGACCACAAGCTCCTTGAAGGTAAGCTTGGGTGTAACGGACTCGATCTCGTAACTGGTGACATCCTTGAGGCCAGTCAGTAACACGAAAGTCTTCTGCGGGACTCAAGACTTACCACTGTGCCACCGCCGCAGTCACAGATCAAGATGCTGTCTCCGGCCTGAGGCTCAAGTCAATGCATGCAGTCTTGTATCTCGTCTTGATCTCTCACCTTTATTTGCTGCGTGGAGCCGCCGAGGGTGAGTGAGGACAAGGTGGCAATTGCGGCAGCCTCTGGTTCACGAATTAGGAACAGCTGTGAGTCGCGGTGGAGCTTCAGCTTCGCCAATTTTGCCGCCTTCTGAGCTGCCCGCAAAGTATCCGACTTCGCCTTATCGCTCCACACAGCTGGTACGGTGAAGTAGAACTCCAGTGGTGTGGCGGCCAGAACCTCTGCGGAAAGACGCTTGACAAAGTACTTGTGAGCGAACGCAGCGATCTCGCATAAGTAATCAGCGCACAGCTCAACTGCACTCTTATAGGTTGGCCTGGCAAGAACGCCCTGTCCTTCACTGGAGTTGAGACTGGGATCGTCGTACTTGGTAGCCTGCTCGGGATCAAGGAGAAGCTTGAACCAGGCGTAAGACTTCATCTTGGGAACGACTTCGAAGCCCCAAGTGTTCGAGTCGCCATCATTCTCCGAGCCATAGGCAACACGAGATGGTGTCTTCCAGGAGTAGTCGGCGTCGCCCTTTGGACCTGGCCTGCTCGATATCAGTGAACTATGCCTCGCTGATAGCGGAGGGACCGTGGATGTACCAATCTCGAATGCAGTGCACCTCGTCCAAGCTCTTCGTGTTCGTGCCTTCACTGGAGATCCAGCTGATACCTAGTGAGTGTCAGCACAGAGCCCACATGAGGTCGTGTTCCAATAGAGCTACCGGTGTACGTGGTGCCGAAGTCCACGCCTATGATGATCTTATGGACATCGATGCCGCCAGCCTTGGCTGGCTTGAGTGGTGCAGCTTTCGAGTATGGTGGTGGTGGTACTGGATCTGCCAGCCTTTGCTTCTTGCGTGGAGGCATTTTGGTGTTGATTGGCAAGGATACCTGTCGGCGGTAAAAGGTGGATGAGGTATTGTCGTAGAGCAATGAGGTGGTCGAAAGATGGAGGACGGGAGGGAAGAAGAGAAAGAGGCGGTGGGCTCCTTAAAGCTGCTGCTTTCGCGCCTGCGCCACAGTCAAAAGCTGTCTCATGATCCCAAGGAGAGTGAATCGAAGCTGCATCGCATGTCGTGAGTGGTTCCTGGAGCTCAAGTGAGCTCAATACGTGGCTGGCGCGTTCTACAGGTGTGAGCTTTTACCCAAAGATATTTGGCCAGAGAGCACGTGACCTCACTTCACTTCACTTCGGATGCAAGCACGTGCGTGTGAGCCGTTGGGGCTCCAGGCAGCAGATGTAGCGCCGTGACTCACCTCACCATCGCCCGCTTCGTATACAAAAGAACATCGACCTTCTATTTTGTGACAGTACACCAACTTGTGACAGTACACCAACGACCGTCATCATGTGGGCCAACGAAGAGCGAATGTGGACGGAGCCAGGCTACGGAGAGCACACATTAACACCTCGAACCTACCGCGACAAGCCTAGACCAGGTCGGAATATGCAAGCTGAAGATCACCAGCGGCCTCACTCACGAGAGATAGAGTATCCGGACTACTCCCAGTCCCACGACAACACGAAACACAGCAGCCGGCTACCCGTGACACGAAGCATGGCAGACGCAACCCCAAGAAACACCTGGATCGACTACAGTCTCCATCTTATCGGTCTGAGCAAGTCCCACCAAAAGTCTGTCAAGTCCGCCGTCGACACCGCGGACTCTGCTTGCCACGAGATGTTCCGTGAAATTAAGAAGCACAAGGCAGAAAAGGCCGAGCTGCGCGAGACCATCGAAGCTTGCAAGCAGTCGATCTATGACCTTCAGGTCGAGCTCGCGGAGTCAACAGCAGAAGTTAGGCAGGCGAGATTGCACGAGCAAAAGAAGTTCGATGCCACAAAGGCTGCACTCGTTGAGAGCAGCAAAAGGCAGGTTGCTCAGCGAGTCGAGGACGCCAACAAGCACTATGCTCGGTGTATCAAAGACGCAAGGAACGAAGTCGCTCATCACGCAGCTGATGCTAATCGTAAAGCTGATCAAAAGCTCGTGGTAACCAGAAAAGAGTGTGAGCGTCTTCAGCTGAGCAACCAAGACCTTCACGAGCGGTGCGCCGGGTACGAAGTACAGCTTGACCGGCTCAGAGCACAGGTGAAGGTGATGCAGGAAGCATCTCTCCGCAACGTCGAGGCCGAACACTGGGCTCCACTTGCGGTCTCCGACATCGACCGCAAGCTGAAAGCAATTCTCAGCGACGTCAAGCAATGGAGTGTCAAGTACGCCACGATGTCACTTCAGGACATGATTGCCTCACCGCGATTCCACCACATAGGCTTCCGACTCCAGGACGAGAGCTGCACCTCATCAACTCAGAATCTGCTGGAGAAGCTGGCGAGGAACACGTCGATGATCAAGAAGCCTGGTAAAGCGGCGGCTCTTCTTTTGGCGGCTCTTGTGTCCTCAGTCGTCATGCGTCGAATCATCCACGACCCATTCTTTGCATTCGTCGGCCGTGGCGCCAGTACACTAATACTAAAGTCTGATGCCGAAGGCTTGGAACATGTCTTTGCGCAATTGCTTGAGCGTGAGTGGCAGACTTCCCGGACACCGCAATGACAGCGCTGACATATCAATAGAAGACGAAGTTGGAGCCCACGCCTGGCGCTGCCAGCTTTTCCGTCTACTAGACCCACCAGGCGCAGCCAAGAGCGACACCGCTGAGCATGCAAAGAACATCGCCGAGAAGAGCCGCCGCGAGGCTGCTAGTCAGTGGGCTGAAATCATCATGGGCGAAGCCGTAGATGTTCTTGTCCCGACTGTCGACCACAAAGCTGCTCTACCTGGTCTCCAGTCCATCCTACTGCGCGCTGCCGAGCTCTCATGGGCATTCCTGGCACGCAAGCAAAGCGTCAAGGTCCGCGACATAGAGTATCTCGACAAAGATCGGGCCCTGCGCTACGACCACAAGGCAGACGATCTTGATACGCATGTGTTCCACTGCCCTGAGGTAGAGGATGAGCCAGACGCGTTGGACGGTCGCAAGATCGTGTTGTTGTGCAATCCAGCAGTCGTGGCTTACGGCACTGCTGATGGCACCGACTACGACAAGAGCAAGATCTGGCACAAGGCTATGGTCTGGCTTGGCTGAGCAAACAAGATACGACCTCTACATACGACACGAAGGCACACATACATCATACGACATACGACCACGTCGAGCAACATATGACATCGGAGGCGAAGGAACATCTGGCTAACAGATTCGTCGAGGAGCGACAATAGTGATACTGCAATACGGCTGGCAAAGGAAATGTTTCGAGCAGGAAGACTGCATGTACTGTACCTAGTCAGCCCAATGAAACACACTGAAAACCGATCCCACTCCCTGCTCACTCGCATTTGCACCGAATATGCCAGCACTGTTCATCTCGCACACAAGCACCTACTAACTAGCATGAACCACGCGACCATTGCACCTGCCTCATCCCTAACAACTCACCTCAAACCGACAGTCAAGAACAAGACATGATGGCACTCACCGCGAACCTCAACTCAAATCATTACAATCTCAAAACATTACATATATCGTACGTACGCAAGCTATTTCATTGGTATCTTCAACGCAGATTCAAGTAGTGATGATCATTCAACGTGACAGACATTACGAGATTTGCTCATCGTCGTCTCGTCTTCCACTCCGTATCCTGATCCTGTTTTCTTTCAGTTCTGTTCTTGTCTTCATCCAATCGCAAATCTTCATCCAAGTGCTTGGTTCTATTTCTTGTTCATCATGACCGCATAGACGCCGCGCGGGGATCTACTCGTACCTGAAAGTACGTGCTGGTCAGCAGGGACTGCAAGAGTAGAGCTGCAAGACGTTTAGGGCGAGTCAGGGTATCGCGTGACGTACTCGTCCTTGACTCTCGCGTCGCTGTTGGAGTCAATGAAGCTGCCCCTTTCGCGAGTGCTGCGCTTGGAGCCCTTGCGGCCGAAGTAGGATTTCTTGCCCGTGTCTTTGGTCTTGCCGACGCTGCCGCCGAGGCAGAACAAAACGGAGGCGAGGAAGAAGGCGGCGAAGGAGGACCAGGAGAAGGCCATGGCTTTCACGCCGATGGACGCGTTCATGCCGGCGCTGCGGAAGTTGTCGCGTCCTTTGATAACCCAGGCACTGGGAGGGTGTCAGTGGATGCGCGAGAGATAAATATTACGTGACTTACGTCATGAGAGCTGCGGCGATTGCTTGCATGCCGACCGCAAGGAAGACGGTGAAACCGCTGAGGTAGGCACCAAGGCGTGCGAAGAGCGCGAAGACGCTCAGGAGGAACGCGACGACGGCGAAGAACAGCGCGATCAGGTAGAAGACCCAGGCGAATCGGCTTATGTAGAAGTAGTAGCCCGAGTGGTTGACAAACGCGTCAGGGACGCCGGTCGTAGTGCCAAAGTTCCTCACTGGGTCGAAGGGCAGTGCTGCGCGCGTCGAGGTGCAGTCGGCGTTGTGGCCGTTCGCTCCAACACCGCAGATGTCGAGGTATGTCCATCGCGCTGGGTTCCGTAGCTGGTCGTTGCCATTCGTAATGCCGTTCGTGTCGGCCTGGAGGAAGTAGATCTGGTTGAGCGGTGTGCTGTTCAGACCGGAGAGGATGACGAGGAACTGCAGGACAATGCCTCCGGCGAGCAGCACGATGGCTACGAGGCCGAGGATGGGACCTGCGGGGCTGTATTAGCATGTTGTCGCGGCGCGATCATCTTTGCATCGATGGGTGGTATCGGTACATACGTGCGATGGCCATTGCAACAGAGCTCTACGGAGTCGGAGGTGCCAGGGGTGTCGTTGTTGTTTGGTCGTCTGTTGTTGCTCCAAACAAGAAGCTCAAACACGCCGCCGCAACGAATTACTTCACGTTCCTCGATAGAGCTGTGGAAGGAAGGATAGCAGGAGAAGGATGAGGAGTACCGAGAGTAAGTTATTAGGGAAGAGGACTGGTGGGCGTGTGACGTCTCATACCACGATGAGGAGAGCAAGCGAGCGAGATGGCAGTCTGGAAGGAAACAAGGATTGCTGCTCCAACAAGCTCCCGTCACAAGCTCAGAGCCGTTGTAGCTATGACGACAGTCCCGAACTTTACAGGATCGGCCACCTACGCAAGGATGGCATGTCTTATACGTTTGTCATGCAGTCAGAACAGAGATACGGTGCTACGAAGAGGTATATGTGACACCGGCTTGCTGTGTGTGTGTGTGTGTGTGTGTGTGTGTGTGTGTGTGTCTGCTCTGCAGCTCACAATTCATTATTGTGGTTGTGTCGACACCTCGCGCGATGCGTAAACGCACAGCACAAGTTACATTTGGACGTTTGATGCAACGGCTGCCGGCGTGTTTCTGGCCCGCGGTCATACCACATCGTCTATTGGCTAAGCATTTTATTAAACTCATTACACGTGAACCATGCCGCACTGCCATCTGTCATTGGTGAGCGTCCCATCAAAACTTGAAGCACGAACAGTGGGCGCCTCGTCAAGTCGTCCCAATAGCTCGTTCGGCACAGCTCTCGGGCGCGTGCCTTTCTTTTGTTCTTCTGAGCATCGCGGACCATGTCGACACTCGTATGGCCTTCGATCGCACCTGCAGATCTGATCAAGGAAGAGCAAGCATCGCTGGCACGCGAGCTGACGTGGCTGCTGTCCTCGGTGCAGGATACGCTGCGCTCGCTCAAGGAAGGTCTCGAAGAGTGCGCAGAACTGCTCGCGCCAAAAGAGCCTGGTTCGACTTTGGTCTTGTCTTCTCAACGATCTGAGAACCTCAAGGGCTTCATTACCAGAGTCGGCGCTCGTATCGTGAAGGGCGATGTCCAGCTACGACTGCCTTCTCTACCGCCTCCACGAGGACAAAACAGCTACAAGCTGTCCATATCCACTCTGCCTACCGCGCCGACCATTGCACTTGAACAGCTGACTACTGCGCGGACACTAATCAACGCATGCCTCGATGTTGTGGATGCAACTCGCTGGACAGGCGACAGCAGCAATGCAGACTTCATCTCGAGTCAGATGCGGCTTCTACACGACAACATCCAGGAAGCGAAGTCGTCGCTGAAGGGTTGGACTCACACCCAGAAGGCGTGGAATGAGGTTCCTATCGATGAACACGCATTCAGTCCTCCACTTCCGAGCAACGTTTCTTTCCACCTTTCCATCTCAGAAGCAGCTGTACTACTCAATGTGCGCACTCTCGAAGCTGCGCATCCCAACACTGGAACGAATACTCCGGCGGGCGCCACCCCTTCATCACACAGCGGCTTCTCCCTGAGAGAAAGGCTTACTACGGCACTTGGAGGACCGCGACCAGCCTTCCACGACGAAGCGCATGAAGTGTTCACGTTCAAGGGGCAAGAGGTACGAGTGCGCGACAAGGTGAGGGTGGAATCACAAGATCCGAGCCTCATGGCAGCAATGGCGAAACTCGGGGCACTTGAGCGTAACGTTGCCCTGTCGAGACGCGCTCTAGACGTGGTCATGGGCAGGGAACAAGAGGAAGGATGAGCATGTCATGGAATCGCATTCGTGATGCGCAAGGGAAAGCTTGACGACCAGGAAGCAGGTCAGAAGGCGGAGTGCGGGAAGTCAGGCCATTCTGGATTGCATCGGACACAAGAATCGTTCCCGCCAATGAAGCACAATGACATATCCTTCAGTATGCCGGAGAACATCTCCAGCACAATTGTTCATGTCGTTCAGTGTTGGTGTTTCTGAGCACAAAGACTGGCTGAAGCCCCAGCTTTGGGTAGCTTTTCCGCGGCGCCCGCAATCCGAGATCGGATCGGCTTCTGCAGGACCAACCACAGCAACCTTGATAAGAGATTATCAACGCTTTGGGTGTGAGTGGCTACGAACGGTGACACTCACGACTGGCAATCTCGTGGCAAAGCAATAATAGCTGCGCTACCTGCTCATTGCCCTCCCGGCGTTTCCCTGTGAAGACGATCTCTACACATCCACCATTCCTGGCCACATCTTCGCACCACACTTTACAGCCGGTCTGTACAGAGCATGTCTCCAGCACTACTGACTGCCGTGGACTCTACTGCACATATACATCTCATCATTGGATCGAATCCTCTCGCTGGCGCACGATGCAGCAAATCGCTTGAAGTAGGCGCAACACCGGTCCTGGTCGCACCCGAACATGCCAACATACACTATGGTCTCGCAAAGAGAATCGAAGAGAAGAACGTGCAATGGCTAAAGCGCGACTTTGAAGAGCTTGATCTTACCACACTGGGTAGAGAAGAGGTAGACCACGTAGTGGACGCTGTCTTCGTGACATCCGGTGGCAAGTCTGCATTGGCGACGAGGATCTCGACACTATGCAGGAAACTGCGCATACCAGTCAACATTGCAGATGCGCCGAGTCTATGTTCGTTCACTCTTTTATCGACGCACTCATCAGTGCCGCTCCAGATTGGCGTGACGACTTCGGGCAAGGGTTGCAAGCTCGCGTCGAGGATACGTCGCGAAATTGCTGCAGCACTACCGCAAGATTTGGGAGAAGCAGTTGAAAGACTGGGCACAGTGAGGAGAAGAATATGGGAACAGGACCATGCAGACGAGGCAGATTTGGAGGCCGAAGACGAGGATGCGGGACAAACAGCGACCTTTAACAAGCTCGTGTTGCCAACGGATGCTGAAGCCGCGAAAGCTAGGCGCATGAGATGGCTTGCTCAGATCTGCGAATACTGGCCGCTGAGGAGGCTGGCTGCTATCACGGACGAGGATGTGGACAATATCTTGCAAGCGTACAAGCAAGAAAAGGCAGACCCCACGACTGCGAGCGAGCAATCTCCACTCAGCATATCGACATTGGACTCGAGACGATTGCGAGGTCGCATCATCCTTGCAGGATCTGGTCCCGGTCATCCAGATCTTCTTACGACCGCGACACTGAAAGCGATCCGAAGCGCCGATCTAATCCTCGCCGACAAGCTCGTGCCAGCACCTGTGTTGGAACTCGTACCTCGGAGAACGCCAATCCAGATTGCTCGCAAGTTTCCGGGCAACGCCGACAATGCACAAGACGAGCTGCATAGAATGGGTCTGGAAGCACTCAACCAGGGCAAAACAGTCCTTCGCCTCAAGCAAGGAGATCCTTACCTCTATGGTCGCGGCGCAGAAGAGGTGGCATTCTTCCGCGAGCACAACTACGAGGCCATTGTGCTTCCCGGCATTACCTCTTCGTTGAGCGCGCCACTCTTCGCTCATATCCCAGTCACACACCGATCTGTAAGTGATCAAGT
This sequence comes from Dothistroma septosporum, assembly GCA_002236755.2. Classification (NCBI taxonomy): domain Eukaryota; kingdom Fungi; phylum Ascomycota; class Dothideomycetes; order Mycosphaerellales; family Mycosphaerellaceae; genus Dothistroma; species Dothistroma septosporum. Next base: position 785,534 of record NBZP02000040.1, on the reverse strand, counting down.
ACTGGTATGCACTGGCGCAGGACGTGGTGGAGCTGCACCGACACCTCCAGCGTATCTGCCAAACCAGACTGTCGTCTTTCTCATGGCCCTGCATCGATTGAAAGACTCTGTGAAGGACGGCGTCGCGACCAGCGGACTTGTCACGACCCTCACGAAGCACGAAAGCTCGCCATATCCACTATCCACACCATGTGCAGTGATCGAGCGAGCCTCTTGTCCTGATCAACGTGTCATTAGGACAACGTTGGAGCACGTCAACACAGCAGTAGACGAGGAGGGCAGTCGGCCGCCTGGTCTGTTGGTCGTAGGCGCTTCTTGCGAGGTTCTGCACAAGTCACCGCAGAAATGGGTTGTGGAGGATGGATTCCGTGGGCTCGATGCGCTCAATGGTCTCAATGACGGTGCCAATGGACTTGAAAGTTTGCGGGAGGCACTGGTGTCGATGCCCGGAACGCCGGGCACTGAGGAGCCGAATATTCTTGGTGCTCCCGTCACGGTATAATTGATGATATAGACATGAGCAACAACATCAAATTGAACGTCCCTACACAACTTGCTCGTGTTCCCGCTGCTTCATCAGCACATTATACCCGACTTACCGACCCGATGACAGTAATATTCAACATCCGAGCTGCCCTTCTGACTCGCTGCAGGCAAATGCGGCTCTTTGACCGACGCTGAACTTCACTTCTTACAGGATAGGGCAAAGCTTCTCTGTGCGCGGACGCACATAAGAAAAGTGCGAGCTCGAGGAACATCATCGGACATGGCCTTCAGATGCTGAGAGAGGCAAGCACTTCTCGAAATCACAGCACGCAGCCAGTAAGAAAGACAGATCTGCTCATCGAGCATGTAAGTCAAGCTCCACCATGGGTGCTCACAATTGTTCAGGGTACAGCTTGAGTATAGCATGTACTCTACCCGGAATGGTACGCCAACGATCGCCGTGCACAAACATATCCGATGATCAGCACTATGATGTGCAGCTAAGACCAGTGCTTCCCTCACGAGCCGAGAGGGGCTCACAATTATACTGATCGCGCTTCTTCGACCTTCATAGTCCAGCTAGGTGCCGCACTCTCTTTCCATCATGACAAGCATAGCCAAGATGTTCATCCTGGCCCTCCTCTCCCTCCCTCTAGCAAGCGCTCGCCCCCAACTCAACGATCCTCAAGTCTCCCTCGACTACGCCACCTTTAAAGGCACCGATGCCTTTCTCGGCGTTGATAGTTTCCTAGGCATGCCCTTCGCCAAAGCCGGCAGATACGAGAATCCGAGAGTTGTGAATGCTCAACAAGATAAATTGAAAGGTGTCCAGGATGCGACAAAGTATGGAATTGCGTGTCCGCAGCAAGAATTTGTAGCGAGTCCATTGAGTAATGGAAATGCGGAGTTGGGAGGTTTGTTAGGGGCGTTGGAGCAGTCGGCGTTTGAGCCTTTGAATTTGTTGCAGCAGGGCGAAGAGTGTTTGAGTATCAATGTGCAGGCACCAAAGGGTGTGAATTCAACGAAGGAGTTGCCGGTTATGGTGAGTGTGTCTGCTGACGGATCATGAGGTTCGATTGATGTCTGCTTGTGTCTATGGCTAATTTATGTTGCCTTGCTGCAGTTCTGGATCCATGGTGGCGGCTTCGAGCTGGGTAGTGCTTCTGCGCTTGGGTCGGAAACTACAGCTCTACCTGGCCTGATTTACCAAGGCGCAAAGATCGTACAAAGGAGCGTCGACATGGAACAGCCGATTGTCTTCGTATCTGCTAACCATCGCCTGAATGCCTTTGGTACTCTGGCCAGCCAGGAAATGACAGACGCGGGTGTATCGAACCTATTGCTCAAGGATCAACGCACCGCGATGCGCTGGATTCAGAAGTACATCTCGGCCTTTGGCGGCGATGCATCGAAGGTCACGCTCTTCGGCGAGAGTGCCGGCAGTATGTCAATCGCCACGCAAATGGTCCTCAACAATGGCGACACTGAAGGCCTCTTTCGCGGCGCCATAATGGCCAGTGGCGGGATCCTGAAAGTCAAAGATTATCACCAGGAACAGGGAACCTTCGACTTCCTCGCCCGCTGCACAGGCTGCTCCTCCGGTGACAAGCTCGCTTGCCTCAGAACTGTCGACTACAACAAGCTCTACAACTGCCTCCAACAGATCCCCAACTTCTTCTCGTACACGTCAACCAAAGTCCCCTGGTACCCTCGTCCCGACGGGACATACCTCAAAGACTCGCCCCACCGCCTACTCCGTGAAGGTAGCGTCGCAAGGATCCCGTACATCATCGGAGATATGAAAGATGAAGGTACCCTCTTCTCTCTCATCCCACAGCTAAACATCACAACCGACGAGGACTTTCAGTCATTCTGGAAAGAGATCTTCTTCCAAACTCTATCACCCACGCAAATCAAAGCCTTCACGAACCTCTACTCACAAGACCCCGCCGAGGGCTCGCCGTACGATACTGGCACCCTTAACGCCATTGGACCTCAGTATAAACGCCTCGCGTCCGCAGTCGGCGACTACACCTTCGAAGCCGGCCGCCGCGACCTCCTCAACCACACTTACAACACGCAGAAAGTCTGGACATACCAACAGGAACAGTCTCTCTACATCCTGACGCAACTCCCGGCGCTTCAATCCAACGATCTCCCTATCCTCGGATCTTTCCACGTCTCCGATGTCGTCCTCAATAGCTTTGGCACCATCCCGGCCACGATATCGAAGAATACACTCAATCTTATGAGCACGTATATTGCTTTCGTCAACTCGCAGGACCCCAACAATCATGGTCTACAGGGTCTGCCGAAGTGGCCGAATTGGACGCCGAATGGGAGGGAAATGTTTAAGTTCCAGGAGAGTGGGCCGGAGGTTATTAGAGATGATTATAGGGAAGCGCAGACTGGGTTCATCAACGGGAATGCGAATACTTATGTCTTTTAAACATTAGGCTAGAGTGTTGGGTGTGTAAGAGGTCTTGTCGTGTTGGTCCCATCAGGTGTCTTTATTGCGCATGCTGTACTGACGTCTTTCCTCGAAGAAGCACCACAGGCGACAGCTTCAGAGGGCTTGTCCGGTCTCCAGATCGCGGCGGGTCGCCACGACTGAATATGGTTATCGTGCCCTGCAGCTGTATACTGTCTTGAGACCTTGGCTCTGGGCTCGAGGTATATGTGGGCTGTACCCGCGAGGCATGTCCAAGCTGAGGACTTGAGGCTGCATCGTGCGGACTTTGGTGTATTGAAGCAGGGGTCTTAAGCCCAGCATAAGGCGTGTGCTGTCACCACGAGATGACAGATTATTATGATGATGGCAATTGCACCTGTTCATAGATAAACATTACACCAAGATTTCGACCGCGTCAGATTGGGTACGTGACTGGGCTATACAAGTCATCCATGTAATGTGACTCGCATTCGTATCCCTGTCTTTGATGTGCCCTTCGCCCTCGTGGGCGTCTTTCCACTGTTTTGGAATATGGTCAAAGCACTCGTTATCTAGTACAAAATGCCACAAAGAGTTCTGATGCGATGAACCCAGTTTGCCGTCGAACGGTCGACCCTGCTGCTGGTACATTGACCTTCGGTGCTCAGAGAACGAGTGAAGGGTTTATTCACGCATCTGACGGAGGCAGCCACATGATAAGTCGAACGAAACATGCTGTAGAAGAGAGACGAGAAAAGGAGATCTCAGAGGCAGTCCAAAGGCGACAAGATCTGCTCGCACAATTCATTCGACCATCCGCGCGGCAAGAACGTCGTGGAGCGATACCCTCGGACAAAGCAGCGGAATGGACTGCACTGGGTGACCTGGTGTGGGCGAGATATGGAATGTCGACGAAGATCTGTTCTACTCCTACGGCTTGGGAGGGATGACAACGTGACCGGATGGGATCACACTCCCGTCTGATGGATGCCTGGCGTAGCGTCGCAGAGCTCTCGACGAAGTCTTGGGAGGATTTTGCTCATTCGTGCAACAGCGGGTCAGGAACGGCTCTGAGGAAGGTGCCATCTCGTATGGAAGTTATCGCAAGAGGTTCATTCCGAGCACCTGAATCACCGCTACAGCCCTTCTTCGCCATCGACGATTCGAGCCAGTCTTCTCCAGACCCGGGGGACGGGTGTCTATGATCAGACTCCACAAGGGCTGTGCCTCCTTTGACAGGCAAGGAAGGGGGAGCCATAGCTGTAGGAACTGAGGTTTCTGGACCTCTACAGTGAATAAGATTCCCACGATTCGCCTGAGAGGCAGGTCCCGAAGGATGATAGTACTACTTAGTATAGTGGAGCATATGCCTCGGGACGTGCCATGTAGGTTCGCAGCCGTGTCTCTTATGGCACCCAATATTCGGCGACGACACAAACTATCAGGACTTCCTTTGGTTGACCACTCCATCTTGAGCAGTCGAGGTGCTGCTGTTTGTACGTCCGAGTTACACATGCAGTCTCATGAGACCTGCTTGCATTGTCCGAATGATCAGCCAGTGCACGCTTGAGTGCCGGCACATACATGCTGGAAATCGGGAAATGGATCCTGCCGATAGAAGCAAAACGCTGTTAGTACATCCCTTCGTCAGGTGGAGCTGTCTGGAAGCATAGCATTGTGATGAAGTTGTCTTGCCAAAGTTCCGGATCTTTTGTCGTCAGTGGCAAGAAGAGTGAGGCGTGGGCATCATCCAGTCAATCTATAGAAAGCATCACAAGTTCTCCAGGAGATACATCGTTGCGGGAGACATCGGTGAGGCAGGGAGAAAGTCTGAGATCGAACGCAGGTCGCAGTCGGAGTTAAGCACGAGGTTGCCAAGCCTGCACGTGACCTATCTCACGACTTCATCTCATCTTTTCTTTGCGTCAATATCATCTATGCACTCTTAACAAGAGATTGGCCTCTATACCAGCAATTCGATACCCCATACACATGTGTTGCACCATTCGAATATCATCAAAGTCGTCTACGCCATGTCTGGAGTGTCCCTGGCGCGGGCCCGCGCGGAAGCTTGTTGTACCACCGGAATTCGGACTTCGAAGACCACGATCTTATGGAACGATAATATGCACTCTGTACCTGGCTAAATACTCTCGGACAATATGGATCTGGATGCTTTCAAGGCTCTTCGTGGCCTGTATTGAAGTATGACGCTTCCTGGAGTCACCATCGTATTATGAGACCATCCTTGCTCTGGCAATCCCTCTCGGCCGTATGCTCCACTCGACGAACAATCTAGCTTGCTTTTTTGAAAGCTATATATAGAGAGAGCTAGAGCAATGCTTCCATCAGCGCGGTTGGTCTAGTGGTATGATTCTGTACGTTCAAGCCCACAACACCGCATCACGCCACAACATGCTAACAACATCACAGCGCTTAGGGCTCACCCTGAGAACAACAGAAATGCGAGAGGTCCCCGGTTCAATCCCGGGATCGCGCCTACGTGTGTATACGCAGCGTATACGCTGTCTTTTTGGTGTTGGTTGCTTCAAAGTTGGTTGAGTAGGAAAGATGTGAAATTAGCCCATCATTTTGAGCTGTGTCGGCAATTGCTTGGCAGCCGAGCTTCCTACGCACATTCTGACAGCACGACGAGATTCAGAACGTGGAGAAGGGCCCTGCCTGGCGTCCGTGAGACGTTCAAGGGCACAGGCAACTCAATGGGTGAGTTGGCATGGCAGAGATGGTAGGCTCTTTGAGTAACTTTTTGGAGAGTCCCTGGCCCGACCCCGCTTCTTCGACATCACTAGGACGGCAAGACAGTAAAGCGCTCTCTGAAGATAAGGCCATGGCCTCTATGCTGAGCCGTCCTTTCGCAACCGCAAAGCCCACAGCACGGGCCGAGAGTGCCGTGTGAAGAAGTGGCATCACAGACGGCGTTGCATACATCGCATATCATTGCTTCGTCACTAGCAGTGCGACCTTCAGCCAATATTGGCGATCGAGGAAGAGATACCTACCAAAGAAATCACAGCTGGGACCGAATTTGCAGCATGATCGTCGACCTGGACTATTTTGCATCAATCCCACAAGGACATGAGCACCATGGCCAAGGTCCTAATCGACACTTTTCAGCCGAGTCAATCGATCAAAGCGGTCGTAGTGTCCATTTGTTGCAGAAAGTGGGTCGATGCAACGATACCCGTCTTCTTCAGCCGACGGCATGTGCAAAGACCATCCTACCCCATTCACGATATCGTCGACTTCGAAGCAAGGGACATTGACAATTGAGTGATCACGGACATGGCTCACGCGGCCTGCGCTCCCGAAGAGCACGAGCGAGATTGCCTATCAGCTTCGCAAGCTCTTATCCCACACGGTGGCCCAAGACCGACTCGCCGGCACAGCATGATCGAAGCTACCACCTTGCTGTAGCACCCACGCGACTATTGTTCGGCCATGCGGCATCAATTTTACCCGATGTGACCGTCCTCACGACAGCTCGCAAGCAACGCCTCACGCAACCAGCAATCCTCGGGCGTAATGCCAAAGTTGGAAGAACATCGACCTTCTATGGTTCGTGTCAACCTCATAAGCCACTGACAGCTTCCAAACATGTTCTATCAGCTGACAGAGCTCGCGCGTCAAGCCGCGTCGTATATGCAAAACATGCTTCGGCTCCCCAAAATCCCTGTCGCTGGATCTGCAGCGCGGAGGATTTCAGGTAGTACCAACTCCATCTTCTCCAGTCAGAACAACCGAAATCGACCACAAATAGCTGCATCTATCGCAGACACTGCATATGGCACGGGTTTCGTCTCTAAAACTGCATAGTCCTCGCCAAGACATGCGACAACCTGGCCGTTTTCTGACGCATCTAGCAACGCATTTCTGTCGTTACCCAGCAGGATGAGGGCACATCGCGTGTGCACGGCACGCTACTGTCGTGTTTGGTGAGACCGCCGCAGCGTGGATCGGTGTCGAGCAACGTGCGGTCCGGGTAGGGGAAAGGCGGCTGCGAGATATACACGACTGCCGTGAAGCTCCAATCACAAGAGCTCTTTCTTGTCATTTCGCTCGCTTCTTGTTGTTATTGTGGCTATGGCGCAGACGCCGCAGAGTACTGTTGGGACCGTGAAGTCCTGGAACAGTCGTTATACAGGATACACAGGAGACTCTTACGATTTACCGCATCCGCCTCCTTTGGAAGAAGTCGAACAAGCTAGACTGAGACCAGTCACGAATGATGAGTTTCCTTGGCTATCAGGAGAGTTTGAACCCATTCGGACGCAGAACACAAGAACTCGAAGTCCTCCGCAATGGTATCGAGAAGGGCAAGCCGCCAATCAGATAAACCCCTCCCAACGCTCAAATCGCAGCATGCCCAGAGAAAGCATCGTCGACCTTCACCTCATCGTTTCAGATCTCGACTACTACGCCGGCGCCGTCCACGACTACCAAGTCGCCGAAGAAGAAGCTTTCGAGAAAGAAGAAGCATGGGACGACGAGCAACATGTCGGCAAAGGCCTTGAGCCCGTGCAACAGGGCCGTCCATCTATCATCCGCGGAACCTCCAACAATATGGGCAGAAATGGCACCCTTAAACGCGGCCCTTCCAATCCATCCACCAAGAACGAGAAAGATCAGAACCTCGTCACATGGGATGGTCCCGACGATCCAGCAAACCCTAAGAACTGGGTGAAACGCCGACGATGGCTTGCCACGATTACAGTTTCCCTCTTCACGTTCATTGCCCCCATTTCCAGCTCGATGATCGCCCCAGATCTGCGAAACGTTCAAGCAGACTTGCACATCTCCTCCGACCTCGAGGTCCAAATGGGACTCTCAATTTTCATCCTGGGCTTCGCAATCGGTCCCTTATTCCTTGGGCCTCTCTCCGAGCTCTTCGGACGGAGAATCGTGCTCCAGCTCAGTAATCTCTTCTACATGGTGTTCAACCTCGCCGGGGGATTCTCCAGGAATTCAGGTGAGCTCATCGCATTCCGGTTCCTCTCTGGTCTGGGAGGCAGCGCCCCATTAGGAGTCGGCGGCGGAGTTCTCGCAGATCTGTGGCTACCTACCGAGCGTGGCCGTGCCATGGCCCTCTACTCTCTCATGCCTCTACTCGGACCCGCAATCGGCCCCATCGCAGGCGGCTTCGTCGCTCAGTACTCGACTTGGCGCTGGGTCTTCTGGTCCACCTCCATCGCCGCAGCTTTCATCCAAGTGCTAGGAATTTTCTTCCTACAAGAAACCTACGCGGCCGCTATCTTGGCCAAGAAGAAGAAAATGCTGATCAAGATCACCGGGAACGAGGACTTGTATACCGAATTCGACAACCCATCCCGTACATTCCTCAACCACTGCGGCGTGGCGTTCAAACGACCGTTCATCTTACTCTTCACCCAACCCATCGTCCAAATCTTATCCCTCTACATCTTCTACGTCTACGGTGTTCTATACCTCGTTCTGGCCTCGTTTCCAACAGTCTGGACACAGGTCTACAACGAGACGAATAAAGGAATCGCAGGTTTGAATTACATCTCCTTAGGACTTGGCTTCTTCATCGGAACTCAGATTGCGGCCAAATTCGCCGACAAGATCTACAAGAATCTCAAGGCAAAGAATAATGGCATCGGAAGATCGGAGTTCCGCGTGCCGCTGATGTTCCCTGGAGCTGTGATGGTGCCTGTGGGGCTCTTTATCTATGGCTGGACAGCACAGTACCATACGCATTGGATTGGTCCGAATATTGGGACGGCGATATTCGCGGCAGGGAATCAACTGGTGTTCCAGAACTGCCAAACGTACCTCGTCGACAGTTATACCCGCTACGCCGCATCCGCTATCGCCGCGACTGCAGTTTTCAGAAGCTTGGGAGGCTTTGCATTCCCGCTCTTCGCACCATACATGTACCATGCCCTTGGTTACGGCTGGGGCAACACGACGTTGGGATTTGTGGGTGTTGCTGTGGGGTTTCCGAGTCCGTTCATTTTGTGGTGGTACGGAGAGAGGTTGAGGAAGAAGAGTACATTTGCTGCTGGCTGAGCGCACCTGAATCCTTGATCATCGTCTGGGTAGCGACGGCGTTCTTCGGTGACGACTTATCATCACAACCGCACGGCAGGAACCAAGCGTAGAAGCGACATTTCGTAGTCCATTTTCTTCCTTCAGATCATCATGAGGTCAAACAGTATTGTGCATAGCATTTCCTGCTCGGGAAGCATTTATTTACCAACGTCTTCGGTACCACCAATGTCTCAACAAGAGCTCCAAACCTCCCATCGCCCGCCAAATTGTACTAGGATACACCAGGGTTCCCTTTGTCTACACGACACCCACCACATAGCACATGCGATGCGCGAGATACTGTAACGTCCCACAAGGGCATTCCGCCACAAGCTACGAAGAACAGGCGTCTGACAGCATGGAGGCTGCATTTGGGCTGTGCCGCAGAGGAACAGATGGCAACAACGCCGAACGCTCATCGGCCGGACTGTGGTCTTTGCTAGTCATGCTTGGTAAGCTCATGCTCAAGTCAGCAGCGCAGTTGCTGCGGGTGGAGTCCTCGGTCTTCTCGTGTGTGTCGCCGCGCTCTGCTACGGCGATGTCGTCGCTTGGGTAGGGAAAGTATGAACGGCATGTTGGTTCGGTGGACGGCACAGGGCAAGCCGATGCTGCTGCTGGGACGAGTGGCGATCGAGTACACGGCTTGAATGAAGCGCTGTGAGTAGCACAGAACGGCAGGCACGGAAAGGAGCTGAGGAGACAAACTGAATCCGTGTCAAGACTGTTTTTCGTATCTGCTCGCTTCATCAAGAAACGGTACTACACATCTCCTTCATAACGTACACGCTCTGTGATATCATGTTGTAACAATCGATCGCCCACCTGCTATGAAGTCAGACCTATGAGAATGACCATACTTGGCTGGCCGTAACTGCTTCTTGCCGTCGAGTTTGTGGTGTAATTTTGTTGACGGTTGGGAGTGTTGCTGGTGATCTCAAGCGATGGCCAAGCCGCCGAGGCAAGGACGCTGTTGTTGGCTGCGCCATCGTTTCACTCGAGCTCGTACTCAGCATCTCCGTCGCTGTCTCCTTCGAGAGCATTGGCGACAGCGAGCTCCTCGTCTGAGTGCTCGCCGAGCTCATCGTCACATACGTCAGGCAATTCATCCTCGGAAAATATCAATTTTGCCCTCGGTTCCACCTTCATTCCAGCCGCCCGTTTGGCTTGTGATCTCGTCGTCGGGGTGGATGGCTGCTGGGAGCAGTTCTATTTCTTGCCCTTAGCCTTGGCAGGAGCCTTCTTTCTCCGACTGTCCTCGTCCTCGAGGCCGCCTTCACGATCCTTTCGGGCAGCCTTCTTCTCAAGCTCATCCTGTCCAATGTTAGTACGTTGTAGATTTACCATGGCAATTGCGAGCGACCAGCACGTCACCACGAGACACACAAGAGGCATGTCTCACGGTGCGATGGGTATGCTCTGAAAACGACTTACCCAGTCTTCGCCTTCATCCTCCTCGCTGACCTCCTCATCCGAAGCGTCGGCGGATGCATCGTCATCGAAGTCTGACTCGTCCTCGCTTTCTGATGCTGATGCAAGCTCCTCTTCGGACACCTCGAAGGCTGACTCTTCACTCTCCTCGTCACTGCCCTCGTCATCCGACTCATCGCCGAGAAAGGACCAACCGCCATCCTTGAAGAACGTGTGAGGATCCTGAATGACCGTCTTCATGATGGTAGCCCAGTTCAGGTTGAGGGGACCCTCTGTGAAGGGGATGTCTACGCTGTCCAGCCAGTCACGAACGCTGTCAAGAGACTCGACCGGTATCGTGTTGATGTGTGTTGGTGGCTTTGTGAAGTCCTTGTACACAATGACCATATCGAACTGCTTCAGACCGAACTGCACACGCTCGAGATGCACAATCTCGATATCGTTCAGGGTGATCACCATAAATGGCGGCTCCGTGATCTGGATCAAGCAGTCTGTAGTTGGCTGGATGGTCACGGAGCTTCGGCTGGGCACACCGTTGAAGCCTAGGTCGCGGAATGGAATATCGACTTGCATGCCATCATTCTTGCCAGCATCCGAGATCTTCTCTGCGAAGTTCTTGAACTCCTTGTCGAGTTGTGCTCTTCTTCGCTTCTCCTCTTGTTCTGCCTCAAATTCTTCTTCGTCGCCATATCTGTGCTTGCGTTTCCGATTGCCAGTCTCGTCGAATTGCATCTCGGTCGCTTCGCGATAGAACTGCACATCCTTTGTCTTTCTCTTACCAATGATGATTGGGTTGATGAGGTGGACGTGGATGATCACGATCAGCTCGCCAACACATGGCTGGAAGAACAGGTGCTTGATATTGCTGAAGAGAACGTCGATCCTCTGACTGCCCATGTGGTTGTAGCGAAGACCGTTCTGGTGGATCTCGACGGAACCACCCACACGCTTGCTCTCGACAGCCGGTCGCATGTATATATTATCCAGTCTGTACGGTCGGCGGTTGCGGATCTCGACCAGCTTGTCTTGCTCCACAACATCTTCCATATCTTTCTTCTCCTGCTCCTTGCGGTTGGCTGCCTTCTTCATCTCGGTGATCTGATTCTGAATGTCCTCCATACGGTCATACGACTGGCTTCGGAAGGTGAGCGATCGGATGAATTGTGCGCTTGGGTCCTCGAATGGCTGGTCATCCTTTCTGCCAACACCCTGACCTGGTGAAAGGAAGTTGATTCGCAGGTAACAGAAGCCGCCTTCTGTGCTCGTTGTCGCGTTCTTGATGGTATTGATGTGGAAGGGCACAGGACGACCCATGATTGGCAGGATGATTGTGGATGCCTTTACATCAACCATGACCATGAGATCCTTCACCTTCGAGGGCAGCTGATTGTCACGCTTATACGACTCGAAGCGCTTGAACTTCTTCTCCTCTGTGCCGTTCAAATTGCCGTGACCCTCGGTGTACTTCTCCAGACCATCGCTCTGCTTCTTCGCATGCAGCTCTTTCTGGTGTTCTCTCCGTAAAGCCTCTTTCTCCTCGTTCTGTGTGACTCCTCCCTGACCTCTTAGCCGGTGCTTGGTGATGTTCGATTGTGCGACGGCTCCAACACGAGCATCTTTCTTTGGCTTTGGCTGCTTCTCTTCCTCTTCATCGTCGTTAAAAAAGAATGAAGCGCTCTCCATGTCGCGGGGCGCATCTTTCGTGAAGCAGTAGGCGTCAGAGTTGCTAGTCACGCGAACGGTATCGCTAAGCAAGAGCGAGTATGTGCCGTCGCGCTTCTTGTCCTTGGCGTTGGGATTCTCGAGGTTCGAAAAGCCTGTGGTGACCGAGAAAGTCATGCCGTCCTTGAGCTGGCGTGTGTTCTTTGCATTCAAGTTGAGAGTCCCGTCCTTCGCCTCAATACCGATGCCGGCGCCTACAGACTTGACGAAGTTCTCCACCAGCTCAGGCTTCTTCGCCTTGACGACTGCGACTGCCTTGTTGTAGACATCCTTGGCCTGCACGCCATCTCGCAGCTCCTTGATCACGGTGTCGTGCACAGTCAGAAGCAACTTGTACATGCTTTCTTGGGTCTTGTTGGGCTCCACAAGATATGTTCTCGCGATCATCGAGGCGTACGTTTGGTATCGCAGGCCGAGCGCGGAAATGATGACACCCGGTTGGTGCAAGTTGTTGTCGTCTGGCTCACTGGCAAGCTTCAGGTCGAAGTTACCGCCACTCTGCACGACTGGGCTGATAGACCAATCCAGCTGGAGGGGGTCGAACTTGCCCACGCCCTTGATCGCCCTGAAGAACTTCTCATCATCCAGCTTGTTCCCGACCTTGTCCGAGAATGCCTTGTGGGTGATCTTCTTCTCCTTGTCTAGGATATCTGACATGGTCTCGACGAAGTAGTCCTTCATGACGTAGGCAGAAGCGCTGGAGGCATTTCTTATCGCCTTCAGCTCGTTCTCATCCTTGACGGCCATGACGGTGGAGATAGCCATGCTGACATCAAATTCCTCGACCTCTTTGCTGATCTCCGCGAATGCTGTCTTCCATTCCGTCACAAAGGGACCAGTGGACGTCTCCTTGGTGATGGTGCCGACCTTCTTGCCAGCGTTCTTGATTGTCTCGTTGATCCTCTCGAACTGTTTCGCATTTTCCTCGGCGTCCTTGCCGCGCACGATGATCTCGACTGGCGTCTTACCGTCCTTGAGCGCCTCGAGGTATGTCGCCTTCTTCTTGGTAGTCACAATATACATGGCCTCCAGGGTGATGACGAACAACGTCGCGGGAAACTCGTAGCCCAGCAGCCAGAACTGCAGGCCGTTTGCCTTGTGAAAGCCCTGTGTCTCATCGCTCTTCCCCATGCACACGACGATGCTGCCGACGTCGCCAAAGACATTGTTGCCACTGCGCTTGTCGGCCTTCCACTGAGTGATCAGGCCAGACAGCCGGTTGTGGAAGGCATTCTTGTCGATGCTGACTTCTTCCGCCATCGTCTCGCGCTGAACTGATGGTGTTGATGGAAGAGCCGCTCGGTGGACCGCTCGGCGGGTGTTGGTGTAGGGGAGAAATGTTAAGTTACGAGTGGACGAGAAAGAAGTTCGAAGTGGAACGCGCGAACGCGACACGAAGCTGTAGGCAGGCGATCTGCGGGGACGTGCACGCTATGGCCGATTGGCTCAGAGCCGCGGGGCTATGAGGTATCTCGAACGAGGCATCAACCTTGACTCTGCCGGCCTTCACATTGACATTCACTTCTGACTTGCATGTGATCATACCAGGATGTTACGATGATACGATGATACGACATAGTACAAACGACTTCGCTCGGCAATGAGCAGCGTCGGTATCGATGGCGACACGCGAGACGCTGCACTCCGCGAAGGTAAGTGGTGCTAAAGACACCTATTATACCGTGAGACGTGCCGAACTTGTGCCTCGCGGCGGCGTGCTGGTGGCTTGGTCCCCTACGGTCTGGTAGAACGACGTTGACGTGGGATAGGAGGTCAAATCAACGCTCAACAACATAAGCACAAGAAAAGGAAGGAGCATGCCTCGACGGGCTTCACCGCGGCTACCATCCGTGCCTTGAGCGCACGCATGCTGACCTTCTACTTTCGTGCTCCGATCAAAGCCTTCTTCAGGCCTCGAATCGAGTGAGTCATGCTCGCACACATACGTTCTTCTGATATTCAGGTCTGACAAGTCCATAGCTATATGGTATGCACTGTGCTAACCCTTCCGAACCGCAGTCACTAATACTGCGGCAGGGATATGCCCGAGCCATCAATCCCGCCGTACAAGCCGGAGAAGCCTGGTCATGGCGGATGACTTCACCAATGTTGCTTGCCAGTGCCGTTCGACAGCACGGATGGGGCTTCATCCCCAACCAGGTCTTACCGCCTCTGATCGCAAACACGGCTGTTGGAGCAGTCTTGTACACTGCCTATCTGCAGACCCTTAACATGATCCATGAGCCTTCGTCCCTGGCATCGAAGCGGCCGTATCCACCTCCGACTCCTGGAACTTGCTTCACTGCAGGCGTCGTGGCTGGGTCTGTTCAATCAATCCTGGCCGCGCCCCTCGATGCATTGCAGATTCGCTTCCAGTCTACTGAGATGATCGAGGGCAAGTACCGCAACATGTGGCAGTACGGCTGGCGAAAGGTGCACGAAATCGGTGCACGTGGTGTTTTCGCAGGTTGGACGTTGTCTCTCTTTCGCGACGCCCTTGGTGCTGGCGTTTTCTTCGCCACCTTTGAGACCGTCAAATCGCAAGCATTCTACGAGTTCGTAAGCATCTATTACGGCTCTTGGACGAAGCTCTCGGTAAAGCAGCAGCAATCGATCAGCACGCAGAACGCCCTGTACGGTCCGGCTGAAATCCGACCACATTACATGGTGGAGCCCTGCTTCCTTTTACTAGCTGGAGTTGCCGCCACAGTATCTCAAGCCTTGATACAGCACCCACTAAGCAAGATCCAAGAGCTTCATTATGGTCGCCTCGCCTGGATCGATGCGCATGACTATCACGAGCCCGGAGAGCGCAAGACGAAGGCGCTGAGACTGTACGCAGCAGCATATCGGAAGACGCTCAAGCGGTGTCTCGTCATGGCTCGTCGCAACGGCGGTCTGCGGCGATATCTTTACAATGGCTTCCTCATGACTACACTCCGCCAGACACCCTCCACAAGCGCAGGCTTAATCGTTTTCGAGGTCTTGCGACGAAAGTACGGCATGGATGACGAAGCTGTCAAGATCCCCAAGGATGGATACGAGATCGTTCTCACTTGACACCCAAATCTTCGATACGTACGCGCCTTGGGGAGAAAACAATTATGCTTACGGAGGAGCAAGTCAGACAAATGTCCAGCATCCCACCGAGACTCGAATGCGCATAATCGACCACGAGAAAGGAGCAAGTCATACAAGTATCTGGCTTTCGCCGCAAGGCCTGAGCGCGCATATCGACCACGAGGAAAGAGCAGTACGATGATAGAATAACGCCATCGGCGCCTCTAGAAATTCAGACAGTTCCTGTGAATGAAATGGACCAAGCTCAAGAAGAGCCGCTGCTGGTTTGTCGAGAGCCTGACGATCTTCAACACCACTCTCATCTGTTCTGGCTCTTCTGCTTTTCTTTACTTCTTTGCAGTCGTATCATCTCCAACATCGTTGTTCTTCGAACTCTTCGTCTTGCGAGTCTGGTACTGGTTTTCCCTTCCACCTTCGGTCTCTTTATTGTTCTTATCGCCGTACTTGCCTTCGGGCGAGCTGCCTTTTACATCGTTGACGGGGACGTTGGCTGTCGAGCAATTAGGTCAATCAATTATACCCTACACGATGCTAGCTGATACAATACTTACCATTCTCAGGCAGAGCCTCTGGCTCAAGCACGGGATTGACTGCGCCGGTGTTCGGGTTTGGCATTTTGATTGAAGATGGCGTGTGATATTTGATGTCGTATACAAACTTCAACAATGCATCAAGGAAGTCACTCAACTTAACATTACTCAGGCTGATACTACGCGCCATTCACGTTCGATCATCATGATGCTCGCGTGCCGTGGTAAGGCGCGTAGTGGACGTCATGATGAGGGTGCATGCTTTGGTAGTGCTACGCGCTTAGAAGCCGCACATGCATGAATGCCTGAACACAAATGTCGAAGACGTCCTTCCATCACGATATCAGAAAAGGTGATGTTCATTTCGATCAGTCTCTACGGGAGCAGGGGCAGAACAGTGCTGCAGAGAAACGCATGTGGTGAAAGCCTGGACATGCCGATGGCCATCACAGTCTTATCCCAGACGCCGACTGCGTCGAGCCATGTGCTTCCTCCGATACGCAGCTTCACCCGAATGACCTTTTTGACCTGAACCTCCTGAAAGCTCTTGAATACTTTATCAGGAACGCCTGCTGTACCAACATACGGCCTGCCCTCGACTTGCAACATAGCAGACGCATTGAAGTCAAGGTCCATTCGAGTCGGGATCCACTGGCCAGGCAGGACCTTCTTGCTCAAGAGATGGAGCCTCTACTCACTGATCATGCATCCACTCGTGAGATACATCAGGACACCCAAACGAGGCGGCTCGATACCCGCTCCGTCCTTTGCATTTCGCAGACAGCTCACGCTCTCCGCCCCGACCATTTCCGCCATGACTGTGATGTTCAATATACTATCACAGATGCCAGGTACATTATCTAAATCGTTGTCCATGGTTTCGCTATTGTTACAAAAGCCTTCGCTCCTCGATCGGATACTACCTTCTGCAGCTCAATTTGGAAGCATGTCGATGGTGTGCCGAGACGAGTTTCCAATCCACATCTAACGCATTAGTACCCTGTGATCGCTCGGTTACGGTCCAAGCCAGTGGCTGGAAACCGTGAAGTCGTGAAGACCGGTGATATCTTCCAGGTTGATCGGAGGCATGACTGCTTGCACCTTGAGATCCCTTGCGACGAGGTGAGCGGTGCTGCTTTGCAGCCTGGCGGACTTTACAGGTCCAGGGAACCACTGAGGCCTGAAAGAAAGGCAATGTGGTGATTCCGATGAGAACGTGACTCAACTCCACCTGCCAAGATATCAGCGAGTTCCACCGCTGTTGACTGGCCCGTGCGCGGCTAAGCTTCCCTACGCAGAAAACCTCTGCTCAAGACTATATAATCGGGTTTGACGTGCTTCGGCTCATCGAATCATAGCTCGTGTGGTGGCAAGTCCGCCCATGTCTACTGTTCCTGACACTTGCTAACACCCCTCCAGTAGTTGGTTTATCACGTCAGTCTAACACACTGAAGGTCCCGCGTTCAAACCGCGGCATGAGTACAAGTATCCCGTGGGATAGCCTGTTGTCATTTTTTGCGATTCTCATTTGAGGTTGGAACGGCCAGAAGGAGTAAGCCCGGAGGAGTGTTGAGGGCGTTGATCATTTTGCGCTCGGTGCAGACATCCGCGGTCGTAGGCGTAGAACCATGGTGTCCTTTCGCGCTCATGAAGAGTCTTCGAACGAGAGCTGTCAGACCGAAGGCAAAGTTCAGAGATAACGACCGTCTGTAAAGCGAGCTGTCTTCTTCCAGCATGGACTTCCGTGCCTGTTCACCGAATAGTCCCGAATCTGATGCATATTGCAGGATGCTAATACTGTGATGAGACCACCACAATCATGAGTGAGTCTATATCGGAGGGGTGGCACAGTCATCACAGGTTTCCAGGAGTCTGGCGCAATAGTCGTGGAGATCGCGCGTGAGCCAGCAGCATGACGATGCTCGACTACATGGCCATGCTTGGTCCGCGGACTGGAGTTGCCTTCGACCTTACTTCGGCAAGTATTGCGCCTCGATCTTGCGAGTCTTTGTCGGATCGGTACCTGGAGGTGAAGTTGGAACACCAGGGGGGACTTTCAGCTTTGTTTCGGAAGCCTTGACAGAGAACAGTCGGTCTTTAATCGATTGCATTACGAGTATCAGGGTATCAAGCTGAAAGTCATCAGCTACATGATCATCACAAGATCGTACTGGCAGCTTCCGGCGCGGCCATAGCCAACAGACTTGCCATGCTGCCTTTTGAACGTCTTGGCTCTGCTGTCTTCTGTGGAGTCGGTTGAGTACCTAGTCATTCGGTATCTGGGCTATGTGACCAGAGAGCGGAAGTTGTCTTGTGTGCCAAGATAATAGAAGAGGAGATGTGGTTCCGAGAGTAGCACGCGACCATGATGCCGTCACCCCCCCTCGCGAAGTCCGGTTTCCGAAATGCAAAGCTGACATAATGATGATCATGGGCACGTGATGTCACGCTCTTGGCAAATCTTTGGCGTACCCAGTCATATCGTCGTTCGCACTTCACGCTCAAACAGCTTTCTTCTCATTGATGTGTCTGCTGCCACTCTCCTCTATCCCAGCAGTCCACGGATGCTTGATCGTAAGGCACCAGATGTCCAGGTAATCGCAGATGGTGACGATCACATCCACCACGAAGCTTGCATATATTCCGAATGCCAGACCAAGGCATGTGAACATGAAAGCGACCTGATAGACGCCGTCCCCAAGAGAGCTGTACCAGCCGATGTTGAACTTCTCCATGAGTACTGGTCCAAGGGAGTCTAGTACGCCGTAGACAAGTGGCAGTGCAATGACGTTCTGGTATGGGAAGGGCGACTTGGTGAGATGTGCTGTGATCATTTGACCAACGCTGTAGGCGTTGACCAGACCAGCGTAGAGCACGAACGGGATAAGATGGTTTCTGAGGATGTTTGGCTGCAAAGCCAGATATGCGGCGATGAGTCCCCACGAGGCGAAGAATGGAATCAGGCCGAGCAATGCTTCTTGTGGATCCTCGCCGCGCTTTCGTTTCGCGGCCATGACATTGTTGGCACTATCCCGCCATTAGCAAAGGTATGTGCGAAGAACCTCGATCTACTTACCTGTCCAGCAGAGTGAGCACCAGCACAATTCCACCATAGACCATATAGAAGTCGCCGAAGTCCATTGTATAAGCCAACTGCGGGATCCAGTCATACCGCGGCACTCCGAGCGCCCACAGCATCGGCTGCTGCCAGTAACTTCCGCCACCCATATATGCCGTGATTCCATACACCACACAAAGTGTCAGAATACCCTCGACAGGTCCAGAAACGTACCCTAGCGTCAGCGTCTTGGTGTGATACTCATCCCAAGTCTGAACATAGAATGTAAGCAGACACGCGAAAAGCACCAGCACAGTCCTCCACCCCTGCCCAAAGTTCATCGCTGCAGCGAAGAGGAGGACTTCCAAACTCGTGTTCAGCGCATCGACACCGTGGTCGAACAGTTCTCCAAGCGGACCACTTTGGTGTGTTCTTCGTGCTTGGCTGCCATCGATGGCGTCCAGGGATTGGTACAGGAAGAGGCCGATGGCCCAGCTTGCGTAGACCCAAGAGGGGCAATTTTGGTCCAGGTTCGGGTTGTAGTACAGCATTGTGAAGATATTGACAATCACGAATGCGAAGCCAGTGAGGGTAATGGCGTTGGGTGCCATGGATAGGGGGAAGAGCTTGATGATTTGGCTCCACCAATATGGTTTGAGAACATATCGTGAGACCAGACTTTTGTCCACGCCTGCAACATGGTTAAATGAGCCGTGAGTTCTGTCTGAATATGCCAATTGGATGCATACCGGAGTACTTATACTCCTTCAGGCGTGGAAGCTGTTCCTGTCTGATGTACATCTTGGCTGCTCTACCGCAGTTGCGATAAGGAGCACTTGCGTGTGATTAACAGGATCACTAGGCGATATGGTTCCCAGAGCAGGTGCTGTCGTTGACCGATCAGAGTAGATTTCTCCGAAGACGAGAGGAACGCGTTCGAAGCATTTCGACAACAAGTTTTTGGCGATCGTGCCTGCTCTCACGCGTCACACCTTGCCCTAATTCGGAGTGCGGCGGATGAAAAGGTGGGACGGCTATCGACCGGCTCAAGCTCGATATCTCACGCTACATTGTTGACCTCTCCTACATCGGGATACCTTTGCAGTATACTTGGAGGGAATCCCTATCCTTTTGCAGTGGAATCCGGCGATCCTTCCCAACGCTGTGACGCCGACGTGGCGGACTCTGCTCCTCGCGGTCGGAATTGAACCGCTTGACTCGGGCCGACGTAGCCGCGCTTGCAGCACTTCCATGGCAAGTTGCTTCATTCTTCTCCGAGCACACCACACCTTGCCGTGAGACAGGTGTTGGAGTGGAGTGCGTGGCGCATGGCATATATGGCGCCGCGTCTCAGCCATAAAAAGACGCGCACGGTAGGTATCAGTATCGCGTTTGCTACATCGGTACACTGCTGACGCGCCGGATCGAAAGGGCTGCATTCGGTGCAAAGCCAGGAAAGTCAAGGTGAGCATTGTGACGGCACTGCTGTGTGACCTTCGCTGATAGGGATCAGTGCGACGAAGCACGTCCAAAGTGTGGTGCCTGTACGCGCCACGCTGTGCACTGCGAGTATCTTCCATCACCGTACGCGGACTACCGCAGCCCCTCGCAGAATGGCTCTAACGGAAGCTCGACCGACCACATTCTGGAGATGCGGTTAATGCATGAATGGACAGTGTATACCTGTCACACCTTGTCTACCACTTGGGAATTCTGGAAGTATCAAGCGCCGCTGCTGGCGTTTGAGCACCGCTATGTCCTAGACGCGATGCTTGCTGTGACCGCGCTGTATGCCTCTAGGCAGAAACCGAGATTTTGGTCCTCCCTTGAAGGTAGGATGTACAATGTCAGCGAAGACGGATCCAATACTCCAATCATCGAAGCGGCGCTCCAGAGCG
Organism: Dothistroma septosporum; assembly: GCA_002236755.2. Taxonomy (NCBI): domain Eukaryota; kingdom Fungi; phylum Ascomycota; class Dothideomycetes; order Mycosphaerellales; family Mycosphaerellaceae; genus Dothistroma; species Dothistroma septosporum. Next base: position 764,831 of record NBZP02000040.1, on the reverse strand, counting down.
GCTGGAAGAAGGCGTCACAGTCCCGGCTCGACCATCTTGGAGCTCCAGGTCCGCAGCACATCGCTGTGATCAGGTCAGATGACCATGGCGTGATGCTGGAGGTCTCCAGAAGATATTTCGCTCGGGCGCTTGAGGGACATCAACGGGCGGTGGCGGACATCAACAAAGAAAATGCTAGCGCCTCTTACCTTTGCTCAATTCTAGTGTGCTACTACTCGCTGTTTACATTGAGCGAAGGCTCAGATGAGAACGAATCGCTGATGTTGGATCCCATGAAGTGGTTCAGATTGTCTCGAGGGACTGTGGTTATTATCGAGCGGTGGCGTCAGCTGGCAGGAGAGTCATGGTTTGCTGAAGGTGAGAATGTTTTCGCTTTAGAGACATCCGATGTAGACTGATCATTGCACAGCTGGCGGCATGTACGGCGAGCCAGACCTTCTGGACGACGAAGAACTCTTCCGTCCGATACATCAAGAGCCTTTCAAGTATCTGCTTGCACCTGTTAATGGGAATGAGATCGCGGAAGAGGACCGCGAGGCATACGAGCATACTGTTGCATACATTGGCTTGATGTACAAAGGTATTGTTCACAACCTGGAATCACCTCTAGCCACTGGTCGCAGAGTCATTGCTATGCCTGCGAAAGTGCCTGTGCGCTTCCTCGACCTAGTGGAGACGATGCAACCGCGAGCTATCGCTATTCTCGCACATTGCTTCGCATCGATGAAGCTTATTGAAGAGCGGTTTCCGTGGTTCAAGGGCATAGCTGATCAACAAGTACCAAAGGCATGCATGGTACTACCAGAAACATGGAGTGCTATGGCACAATGGCCGCTTGAAGTGATAAGAAGTGGGAGTATTGGTAGCGGAAGTGAAGGAAAGCCGTCATGAGGGGGCCTTTCACATATCGATAATGTGTACCGCCGGCGCGCGACATGTTGTCAAGGACTGTTTAACGGCAGCAACATCTCTCTTCTCTCCTCTTGGACGCGACTTTGCCCGCACCGACAATATCGACGGCACACCGGCGCGCCCCGATCACTCGTTACGGGTAGAAGTACTCCGACTGTGCTGTCAACATGGCTGCAGCATCCACGGTGTCGAGACCGCTGACGGAGATCTGCAAATGGATTGCTCGAGCAGCCAATAAGTCCAATTTGCCATCGCTCCGGCTTTGGTCTCGAGAATGTGCAGCCAAGACTGCGCGCACGTTCGTTGAGGCTCACCTCACAAGTCGCCGCGTGCTATCGAGAAACACTGGGAGTCTGGAGGACACAACTTACCTCAGCAAACATCCCATCTTCGGCAAAGCCATGCGCCACCTCTCGATATGCCTCGAGGAGATCTCCGTCGACTAGTGCGGTCGACAGTCATTGGCTGCCTCGGCCAGTAAGGAGAAGCGTGCTCTAATAGAGAAGCGTGTAGAGCTCATGGCACAACGAAGCACCTGCAGGACCAATAATGCCGTGCTTCATGCACTTACAGTACTTCTGCTGCGGCTGCGTGAGCATATCACAGCAATCACAATCACGGACATCTCCAGTCTCAAGGTCATGGGAGGGGCGACTCCTATTGTGAGCACAGCCAGCCTTGGGTTCCTCGAGAAGCCGAATGAGGACGGACTGCGGCGTTTCCACTCTACCATCGTGGAGGACATGGCTGTCAATGGGCTCTGCGTGGAAGAATTGAGGCTCGGTCAGGTGTACTTGGGCATTGAGCCCAACCACTTAGAAGTGATCGGCATGTTTGCGGAGGTGCTCGAGCACGTGAAGGTCTCTATAATTGAGATCTGCGTGGAGCAGGATGCAGCCATGGACAATCTTCTAGCTTTCATTAGACTACTCGCTACAGCACCAGTCCTATGCCGCCTCGATCTTCACGTCGCAAGCATCAGGCACTATTTGGATGTCTCGTTGAGTTGGAAGATTGCGGTCTGATGCAGTTGGTCACTCTGCAGCAATGCATCAAGCTGGAGCGCCTGGCCATTCGCGGCGCCGCCTTGAGTCTTCGCAGCCTCGCGGCCTTTGTACTCAGATCGCCTTCACTGCGCTTCTTAGCACTAGACGAAGTCCACGTGCAGGACATCCAGCAGGTGTGTAAAGACAGTGAAGACAACGAGGCGCTAGTCCAACATCTTACAGGTCTGTAGGAGGTTTAGGTTGACCAGGACTATGCATAGTGGCAGCCATCCCAAGTCTGCAACACTGTCGGGAATGGCGGACTCACGCCTGGAAAGCGAAAGACGTACTTGTGTAGGAGCGCTCTACGAATGCCCTGAAGACGTAATTGTGTGGAAGAACGCTATAGGGAGAAAATTTGCCAGGTCCTCACAATTCACTCCTCCCACCATGCTTCCCAATCAAATTCCTCATGATCCCCATTGCACCACTCCTATACCCTCCTCCAAACAACGCATGATGGTTCAAATGATGATACAGCTCATACAACTTCACCCGATCCTCATACTCCTCCACCGGCTCCGTCTTGGGCACCAGTTCATGGTACTCTTTCAGGAACCCTCCACCGAACCCACCGAACATTTTCATTATCCCTAGTTCGAATTCGCTATGCGCATAACACGCCGAGGAATCGTAGACTACGTCTTCCGGTTCGGACATGCCTGGGAGTTTGCCGCAGGATGCATTGCCGGACCAGAGGTCGCCGTGAACTACGACGGGTGTGATGCCCTTCCCGCCGTTGAGGTGATCATCTCCAATGAGCCGGGGGACTACTGTCGAGCACGTCTGCTCGATAAGATCGGCAAGTTCTGTATCTTTTCCATTCGATTTCTCGCTCTGCTTCATAATAAACCTCAATCGTCGGTTCGCGTAGAAATCTGCCCACGAGGGTGAGTAGGTATTGTCTTGCGGTGTGTCGCCACAACATGTCGTGGCAGGAAATCCGAACTGTGGCCTATCAAAGCCTTGCGGCGTCGGGGCGGGAGTGGTGTGGAGCTTTGCGAGTTTCTGGGCGAGGTTCATGCCCGAGGCTTTGCATCCGCGCCATCGACCGGAGAGGTCTAGGAAGTCTGTGACTACGAAGGAGGTTCCGGGGCTGTCGACGAATTCGCCATGGCCGAAAGAGTTGGGGCATAGGGTTGGGACGGCGTTGTGGATAGCTTTCAAAGCTTGGTGTTCACCTTCGAACATAAGTGCGGCTGCCTTGCCTTTGCCGGTCTTGAGGAAGTATTGCATTGTTGAGCCATCTTGGAGTTTGGTTGTGATTTTGGAGGTTGAGGCCGAGGACATGCCGCCGCCGCCGGCGGAGGAGATGGCGGTCTGGTCGGGGTCCAACTTGAGGAGGGAGATGATAGCGGAGTCGACTGTCATTTTGGCGATGGAGTTGAGGATTCTGATGATTGTTTGGATGATGGACATACGAAAGAGGGGAGATCGATGGGATGTTGGCGGACGGAAGCCCTTTGGATTCACGCAGATGTGATGTCAATGGTACAGCGATGATCTCGCCACTTACATGTACCTTTCCGGCTTGGATGTGCCATGGAGCAAGTCGTTACTGCTGCGCGTGAGGTTGAATCGTGTCGCAGAGGACCGAAAGACGGGTCGAAATGTGTCATCTCACAAGAAGGAGAGATGATGTCGCGGTCAATGTTTAGATGATGTTTTGCGCCGTTCAGCCAATCAAAATATGCGGATTATGCTTCAACCGCGGATCTTCACCGCGGAAAGAGACGCGCTAGGGCCCCAAGTAAACATGGATACAGCAGCGTGGCAGCATCGTTCTTCCTGACTGCATTTCCGCTCTACGCCATTATTGTGTGCTGCATAGCTTTGCATAGACCCACAGAGAGGGCATATCCCCCCATTTTGACCAATCGATAGCTGCGCACCTGCAGTGCACAACCTGGAGCAGCAATCCGCGCATTCCGCCGCACATCGCGAAAAAATGTCTGAGCGATTAACTCGTTCGCAGACAGGGAAGACTCCCAGGTATATAACCGCCAACATCACACCTCAGAGCATACTGTTCAGCAGCTCACAATGGACAGGAAGTCTATGATCCCCGATGGGTTCGTGGAAACACCGGGAACGAAACGTCGCACGCGCAAATCTGGAACTCCCTCCGCCGACGATCGGTCACCATCACCTCTCGAAGATGCCGCAAGCACGGGACGCGACCCTTTGACGGCGCCGCTCCCTAATGGAAGGAGTGTGCCCTCCGAGAAGAAGGCGAATGGACACGCCAATGGCAAGCCTAGGGGCAGGATTGTCGACGGCTGGCTGGAGGGATCAGATCCTAAGATGGATGCGGATCCACACTTCGACTTTGGCGGAACGTTCGGTGTCACTGGGATGATGATCGGCTTCCCATTGCTCATGTGGTACATGTGGATTGGCGCGACATATTACGACGGAAAGTTCCCGTCTGAGCCGAGCATGACATGGTCAGCTTTTGGCAAGCACTTGGTACACCTGGCATACACTGGCGCGTTCCCACACGCGAAGGCGTGGGCGATATACTGGATCTTCTTCGTCTTTGAGGGCATCCTCTACCTCGTCATGCCTGGTGTCTACTCCACGGGGAAGCCTCTTCCACACGAGGGTGGTAAGCAGCTTCGTTACTACTGCAACGGTGTGACCAGCTTCTACTTCTCGATCGCCGTTGCGGCTGTCCTTCACTACACCGGCGTCTTCAAGCTGTACACCCTGATCGACGAGTTTGGACCCATAATGTCTGTGGCGATCATTTCTGGTTTCCTGGTTTCCATTGTGGCTTACATCTCAGCTCTTGCACGAGGTGCCCAACACCGCATGACTGGCTACCACATCTACGACTTCTTCATGGGTGCTGAGCTCAACCCACGCATGTTCGGCTGGCTCGACTTCAAGATGTTCTTCGAGGTCCGCCTTCCATGGTTCATCCTCTTCTTCACCACGCTCTCCGCTGCCGCACGCCAGTACGAGAATTACGGCTATGTCACTGGCGAGGTCGGCTTCTTGCTCATGGCTCACTGGCTCTACGCCAATGCCTGCTGCAAGGGCGAGGAGATGATTGTTACCACCTGGGACATGTACTACGAGAAGTGGGGATTCATGCTTATCTTCTGGAACCTGGCTGGTGTCCCGCTCAGCTACTGCCACTGCACCATCTACCTCGCCAACCACGACCCGACCGAGTATGCCTGGTCCAAGCCCGCCTTGTTCCTCTTCTACACCTCCTACCTCTTCATGTACTGGGCCTGGGATACTGGCAACTCGCAGAAGAACATGTTCCGCTCGATGGAGAGAGGCTACCACGTTCACCGCAAGACTTTCCCACAATTGCCATGGAAATACATCGAGAACCCAGATCACATCAAGACCGATACTGGAGATTCCATTCTGGTCGATGGTTGGTACAAGTACGTGCGCAAGATCCACTACACTTGCGACACGTACTTTGCGCTCACCTGGGGTCTCATCACTGGTTTCAACAGCCCATTCCCGTGGTTCTACCCGGTCTTCTTCGCGCTGATGATTACGCATCGCGCTTTCAGAGACATCCAGAGGTGTCGCGAGAAGTATGGTGATGCGTGGAAGGAGTATGAGAGGAGGGTACCGTACCTATTCATTCCGGTGAGTCGCCTCATCCCCTCCTTTGGCTTGGCTCGACTGAAATATTCTGCAGTACGTTATCTAGATTCGCGCGACAGGTTTTTGAAGGGCGGGTACAGTTTCATGACAAGCAAGTCAGTTGTGTACAATGAACAAAGTATAGAAGGAAGGTCACAAGGTAAAGTCATGCGGATAAGAACGACGGGTTTAATGCCAGAAATGTACAGAGGTGGTCGACAGCGTGACAGTGTGTCTCTAATACCGTCAGCGACAAGGATGTGTTTGTATCGAGAGAAAGCCGCTACAGTACCAACATCAGCACGCTTTGGCGCGCGTATTCCACACAGCAACACTTCTCTCGATGATGTCGGGGAAGTTTGCACACTTTGCGAAATCACGTGAAGCTCACTTCTGCAGCGTCAACATTGAGCTGCCCAGTCTGGTCTGTCCTTCGTAGGAGGTATGAAGGTGTGTGAGATCAACGTGCAGCAGACAAGCATGATCCGAACCACTGTCGAAGCTGTGAGTCCGACGGCAATGCGCACCAATCAGAACGAAGCTTGAGACAGCGTGGTCAACACACTTCAGTCAGCTCCGACCTCACCCTCCAACTTCTTGAGTGATCGTCATACTCTTATTCTGTAGGTCCGACTTGCGCAGATGATCGGCGCATCACGAACGCTCCCGCGTCCTGGTTTATGTGATCTGCTTGGACGAGACGAAATGCACTATAGGAGTCTGCACTTTGCCAGCCGTGCCTGTTGTGGATCTTGCATGTTTTTCGTGCCCTTCGGTGCGCGCATGATTGGCAAGGTGGACAGCGAATGCAGGTCCTGCTGATCATGGTCGCTCTTTGGACGGGCTTCCGACGATATGGAGCGTGGTTGAATTTAGATGGAGCTGCAATGCAGGTGTCATATGGTGCTGAGGCACAGAGTGGGAGGTACATATGGTAGGAGTCCTTTTCCACACTTCTCATGTCTGCTACAGTTTGGCTATCTGTCATTTATATTGTTACCATCAAGCAAACATGCTGCCCCTTACTCTCCTGAGCCTGGCTCTCTCAACCACAGCAGCACCTCTCGAGAGTAGACAAGCACCCTCTGGCGTTCCGGACTGCATCCTCAAATACGCCCCCATCGCCCACCTCTTCACAGAAGAAAAGTACAATCCCTCCGACATCTCTGCTCAACTCACAAATACCCAACCCGCCCTCAACCGCACAACCATCACCGCAGGTCCCTCCCCTCTCACCCTCAACAATCTCAACGACCTGAACAACATCCCCTCCTCCAATTCTGGGCATGACATCTATCTCACCTCCAACCTCGACTTCACAACCTCCCCCACGCCCCAGTACCTCTACGGCGTCGTCCCAGACGGCACCGGCGCGACCCAAAACGCCACCTCCTGCACCATCATCACAGTCGCAAAAGAAAACAACACCCTCGACGCCTTCTACTTGTACTTTTACGCCTACAATTTCGGCGGCGTCTACTTCGGCGTAGAAGTCGGCGACCATGTCGGAGATTGGGAACACACCATGGTGCGGTTTGTGAACGAAACCCCAGAGGCGGTGTGGTACAGTCAGCACAGCAGAGGGGAGGCGTTCACGTATGCGGCTACCGAGAAGGGGACTGATGGCGTAAGGCCGGTGGTGTATGTGGCGAATGGGACGCATGCGAACTATGCCACGACGGGAAACCACGACCACACTATCCCCGGCGTCAATGTCCCAGCTGGTCCAGTCGAAGATCATACAGATTCCGGTGCGCTGTGGGATCCGATCGCGAATGCGTACTTCTATTCCTACGATATGACCTCCAAGAACTTTTCCGCCTATGGAGATGCTCCAGTCAACTGGCTTTATTTTCTGGGCCAGTACGGCGACGATATGATCCCAAAGGCCGACAAGAGGCAGGAATGTCTCTTTGGGATTGATGCGTTGTGCAAGTACGTGGCAGGTCCGACGGGGCCAATTGATAAGGGATTGGATCGGAAGGATGTGTGCCCAGATGGAGTTGAGGGAGGGTGCCACGTGCTACCTGTGGCGTTACCGAAGAGGGATAGTGAGGAGGATAGGTGGGACGATATGGCTCTGTTAGAATAGAGACAGTAATTCTGGTCGAGGGAACTTGTAGATGAGTCGTGAGCTGTCGGGTAATGAACAACGTCTTTGAGCCTGGTCCACGTTCTCACGCTAGTCTTTGCCAACACAGGATGTCATCGTCCTCTTGTGCTGCAAAGCTTCCAAAAGAATCGACCTCCCACCGAGCACTTGCAACTCGCGTGAGTCAAGAAAGATGGGCACATTGGAGGTCCAGTCTCGTGTATCTGGCTGGCCGGCAGCCTCTATCTCGTTGCACCAGCTGGCTTTCCATTCTTAAAATGCCAATAGCAGAGGCAATCTTCCTGTCGTTTGCGACCAGTCTCAAAATTGAGAGGGAAGTGATGGATCTGTCGTCGAATATAACGTTCGTGGCTGCAGGTCCAGCTCCGGCGCTCAAGTTAAGAATGAGCTGTTCTCACGCCATTGGCATGGTACAGAGTTTGCTCTCAGCGATACGTTGCTGTGAGACGGAGGCAGGACCGCCTGTGATCAATCTCAGGACTGAATTGATCTGTTCCCTACCATGTATTGCCCCCAAGTAGTTCATGGCCACGGGCGAAAGTCCCATGTCGTGTCAGGTACGCATACTCCATGTCCAGATCTAGGAAGAGGCCTGCCACAAAATCGATCTTGTAGCAGTATACATTTCTATCGTTTATCATACCTCATCTACACCATGATCCGTTTCCCTCACGCCATATGTCTCGTACTGACATCTTCCCTTCCCCTCGCATCCTCCACCGCCCACCTCACGGCATCCAGCACATTCTCCCTCACCACATCCGGCTTATGAGCCGGCTCAGTCCCCTCCTTCCACACTCCGGTCTTAACCAGTATACTCGTCCACTTGCTCCCATACTGACTTTTATAATCATTCGCACCCCTGATATCACTCTCCGGATTATCGCCCACCATGTATACGTTCCTTAACGGATCCCTCAAACCCGTTTGGCCAAAGAGCGCCTTCCTGTGAGCCCGCAGACGACGTTCGGCGAACTCGTAAGTAGGTTGGTGTGGTTTGCCGATGATGGTTTTGGAAAGCTTCGCACCATTCGTGACGGAATGCCAAAGGCCAGCAAAGGCAGCTTCGAAACCTCCCTGGCCAAGACGGGAGAGGTGATAGGAAGTGGCCCACCACATATCCGGATTGCTATAGTATAAATGCGGCTGTCCGTCTTGAAGGTACCCGCGATTCCGAAGACTGGCGTTCCCATTCATAGCCGACAGAGTCCCAATGTAGCCTTGCGAGGAGAGGAGCGTATCGAGAATAACGGCGGAGTCGAGACCCCAGTCACGAGGGTCGTTGTAGACGAAGACGGCATCGATTTTGAGGGCGTCCGAAGAGGTGCTGTGCGGAATGATCGGTTTTGGGAGGGGTTTCGCGAAGGATTTGTAGTAGTCTAGAAAGACATTGGCGAAGGGCCAGATGTCTGGGTATGCTACGACGATGTCGCCGGGTGTGACTACGTTCTTGAAGCCGTACTTCTGGGCGACCAGTTGGCACTTGTCGAAATCGCCGCCCGCTACCAATACCGTCTTGTCGTGAAGATCGGTCATGTCGGCGAAGGGGGTGTGGGATTGTACGATCATGCTTGTGTCCAGCTCGACGTCCAGCTTGTTCTGCAGGTCTGCAACTCGCTCTTCCTCGCTCTTGCCGCCACCATTTGTGAGGAGAATGAACGGTATTCGTTCGTTCTGGAGGTACTTCAGGGCTTGCGATGCGCCTGGCAGTGGTGCTGAGGATCGGACGAGGACGCCGTCGATGTCGAATGCGAAGGCATAGTGAGGTACGCCGGCGGGCTTCGGCTTCTGATCAGCCTGAAATGTGCGGTGCCATTGCAATGGCACTTGAGCTGCTACGCCTCGCACCGCAGGTGTAAGAGAGCCTCTCAAGGTTGAGAGTGGTCGCAGTGAGGAGGCCATAGGCAAGTCAGGAAGATTTGTAGATCGCTCAGAGCTTGAAGTTGGAGGATCAAAGTGGGGCTCGGCATGTGATGACATGCACGAAGCGACCAGGATTTATCTCCAATACGCAGTAGGAGAGAAGCGCGTTGTACATAATTGTCACGATGCGCGCCTCATGACCAGGTCAGTCATGCTCACATTGCTTGGTACGAACTGAATCGGTGCCTTGGTTCAGAATAAGAAACGTCTGCTTTCAGGCTGAGAGCAGATTCTCATTGCACGTTCCATGACGCATTGGGTATCATATCATTCGTCACTGTCCCTCCATCAAATACACCATCACTCCTCTTGCTTCTTACTATCCGTCAGCAGCTGCATGTACATCTCCTCGGCACTACTCGCAGTCTGCTCATCGCCATCCCAAATCGCAATCTTCTCCTTCATAAGTAAGCAATCAAGCATTCCATTGAGATCTTCCACTTTCTGGTATGCGATCCTGCCACGCTCAATGAGATCTTGCGCTCTTCTCATATACCTTGTCTGCTCGGCCGATCCTGCTTCACAGCGATGGCCGGCGTAGCCAACGCAAGCCTCGCCAATGGTGACGAACATCTTTGCGATGAGCATGTTGTCGTTTGATTCGAGTGCGTGTGGGAGGGCTGCTTCCATGATGTTCTGCGCCATCTCGAATTCAGAGAGGCCGAGGAGGATGTGGGTTAGAACTGTGAGACCTTCCAGCAGCACCGGCACGAGGAGGAGTCGTTCAGCAGTCGAAGTGGCGCGAAGTGCGATAGAGAAGCCTTTGGGTGCTTGGCCTCCCGCTGCGAAGATCTTGGCTTTGAGCAGGAGAAATTGCAGCCGCTGCGCGATGTCTGTGCCGCGTAATTTAAGGGCCGCGATGTGTTTCGAGACCTTGTCCAATGCTTTCTCAAACAGGCCTTGCTGCACCAGCAGTTGAACCTCCAGCTGATCGAGCTCAAACGCAAATTCGGGATCAGCACTGCTGCGCGCTGGACGCAGCTGGTCCATGTAGTATATCGCAGCGTCAAGGTTATCTCGATGAAGCTGCCGTTTGAGCTGCAAGATCATGGCGAAGAGCTTCACTCGTTGGTCCAGCTTCAACACACCTCGAAGTGACGGTGCAAGCTCGTCCAGCATCTTTGACGCTCTGGAGTAAGAGCCCGTTTGCGCCTGTGTCAGAGCGAGACGACAGACCGCACGCACGTTGTCGTTCAGAGGGCAGTGCGCGAGATGTACAGTCTGAACGAGCTCATACATGCATCGCCCGAGATGAGCTGAGCCTACACGGTCAAGGCTGGCTCCATGGAACATCGTTGCAGCCGGTGACAGTGACCGGAGGTCGTGCTGGTTGTTCAAGTATTGTGCCTTGAGGATATGCTCTTGCGATCGGTATGTGCTGCCAGCAGTGTACATCTCCAGCTTCGCCTCTTCCAGAAGGGTACTGCTCAGAAGCATCCAATGCTTGCCTTCTCGAGCCTTCTGCTTCAAGAAAGTCACTTCGTCGTGCTCACCACCGCCGATGCCAGATATGGTATTGAAGCTGGAGGTGCTTTTGTTAGGATGCGCATGGCGGAGGTACAAGAGCCACGAAAGCGCGTAGTTCAGGCAAGATGTATCTTGGTTCTCGCGAGCTGCTGCATGTCAGTACATCTCCCAGCGGTCTTCAATTCAGGTCATTACGACCATCAGGACTTGCCAGTGGCGATGCTCTCATTCATTGCATCCACGCTCTCCTCCCAGCACTCAAAGTCTGCATGAAGCACACTCAAATGCAGCAAAGCATATTGGTAGTAGACACGTAAGTTCTCGCCCGGATTCTTCGCTGTCAAAGAGTAGTCAAAGTAGCGATGCAAGCTCTCCAAAGCCATCGTATACTGCCCAGATCTCCAGTGCTCGAAGAAGTTCATGAAGTAGTGTAGGGACTTTGTGCCAGACTCCACCTGGTCACCAATCCATGTCTCTAATCGCGACTTGACTTCAGGCGGGACACGAGTACCCATCTTCTGTAGCTGATGCACTGAGAAATTGAGCAAGGTATCGACATCCACCGCGCCTGCGCTGAAGCTGGTCAATGCATCTGATAGCTTTGAAGAACGATCAACCACAACAGGCACGCTATTATATCGTCGCATTTCCTCGCGTTCAGCGGTAGCATCTGGATTTTTGACTGCCCATTCATGATACGTCGGTGCACGAAATGCCTCGATTGCATCCCATAGTGCCTGCGAATCGGCGAACTGAAGTCTGGTGAATTCCAGCTGACATCGTCGTACGAATTGTCCCAGAGGTGACGCTGGTGTGATGATCTTCGACGGAGGCACTCCTTCATCCTCACCCTCCTCGAAGTACTTGCCCGCAATCTGGATTTGGCCGATTAAAGTGATCAAAGTGTCCAGCCCAGTGAGCTCCCAGATGGTGTGAAGGAATACATCGTACATATGCCGGCCAGGATACTTCGACGTCCATTTCGATAATCTCTCTGCGAGAAACCTGATATCTGGCGAGGAGAGTGCGTTTCTCTCGTTCATGATGTCGAAATCGTGGTCCGGCGCGAGCGTGACATGGCGAGCGATAAAGTCCAGGACGCTGAGGGAGGACTTCGAAGAGGTGTGCCCGAGCTGGTAGATCCTCACGAGCAACAGCAGCGATATGCGCGCCGGCGTGAGGTATCGAGGCATTGTGTTGCCATGTTGTGCTGGTTGTCGTGGTGGGAGCCGGAGTATTTGTTGATCTGAACTGTTCGGGAGTGACGATCCCCACCGCGTGTCACTTTCGCGTTCTGATGACGCCTGAGCATTTTACGGCATCCGATTCACATGCGGCATTGACGGCGACGACGGCGAGGAGCGCGTACAGCGCAGGCAGTGGTAATCTTTCACGCGATACTGTTTCATCCGTCCCCTCGTCGACGATGCGCGGACATCACCGCGACCTCATCGAGACCCGAGACCCTTCAACGCGGTGGCCACGATGAGGCTTACTACCTGGTATGGCATCGACATCGCAATCGCGGCCTTGCACACGAGCTAATATGCGATGACAGGAACGTCAATGGCATCCGTAACCCCTTCTCGTACCCGCCATGGAACACCACCCGCAGCTACTCGTCCATGTTCGACATCCTCGAAAGCGACATCGTAGTAATGCAAGAGCTCAAGATCCAACGCAAAGATCTTCGCGATGACATGGTTCTGGTCGATGGATGGGACTGCTACTTCAGTCTCCCCAAGCATAAAAAGGGATATTCAGGCGTGGGAATCTACACGAGAAACGCGACGTGCGCGCCGATACGAGCGGAGGAAGGACTGCTGGGAGTCTTGCCATCACCTTCTGGCATACGTTACAGAGACTTGCCGGAGGAGGAGAGTATAGGAGGATATCCGAGTGTTCTTCAGGCGGCGGAATTGGGCGTGGACGCTGCGGCGCTAGATGCTGAGGGACGATGTGTGGTGGTGGAGTTCACTGCATTCGTGTTGTTTGGTGTGTATTCGCCGGCTAACAGTATGGGTAATCGCGATGACTTTCGATTCGGCTTCATTAATGCTCTGGATTGTCGGATACGCAATCTGGTCAAGGAAGGCAAGAACGTGGTACTGGTTGGGGACCTGAACGTTTCACGGCACGAGATAGATTCTGCTCCAACTCTCGAAGATATACGTAAAGGTTTGGGAACTAGAGAGGAGTACCTTATGTCACCGAATCGCCGCATTTTCAATCAGATGCTGGTGGATGGTGAAGTGTTGGATGAGCGAGACGTCGGCAGGGAGAAGGGTGTGCTATGGGACACAAGCCGGCTGTTCCATCCTGACCGAAAGGGCATGTATACGTGTTGGGAGACCAAGACGAATGCACGGCCTGGCAACTACGGCGCGAGAATTGATTTCGTGCTGGTCTCGGAGAAGATGAAAGACTGGCTCAAGGATGCCAACATTCAGGAGGGTCTGCTGGGGTCAGATCACTGTCCGGTGTATGGCGACTTCAAGGACGAGGTTGGTGTCGATGGTAAGGAGGTCTCATTCTTGGACGTCATGAACCCTACAGGGTGGTTTGCTGGAGGGCAGAGGAAGGTTGAGTGGAAGGTAACATCGACACCAGCCTTCTCTGCGAAGCGAATGCCAGAGTTCGACAAGAGGAGAAGCATCAAAGCCATGTTTGCAGCACCTTCTTTGAAGAAGTCACAGATCTCCGCCCAACAGGCCACAAGCGAGTCCGCTGCTGATGTGTCTATTGCCGATTTCACTACCAGTATTGGATCACCAGTCAAGACCGATCTCGCGGCCGCTGAAGACGCTAACGCCAGCAATGGTAAGAGTGATGCTACCACGCCTTGCTCAACAGCTTCTCCGGTCAAGCGGAGGCTCTCAGCAGTGAAAGAGCAGCCAGCCAAGAGGCAGAAAGCTGACACCAAGACGAACGGTACGAGGGCTCAGTCAACGAAAGGACAGCGGAGCTTGAAGGGCTTCTTCCAGTCAAAGAACCCATCTCCAGTACAGATGCCCCCAGAAGCAGCTCCAGCGCTAGGCTCGAATGTCGGCAGCGTTGCCGGGACCAAAGAGAGCCCGTCCACGGCAGACGACAACATCACTGTCAACACCACCCTCAACGACCTTCCACAAACACCAACCAGCACTCAACCCTCCCTACCCATCAGCCAATCTCCTTCCCCTCGCCAGTTTGCCACCCAACTCGCCACCGCCGAGAAAGCCCAACGAACCTGGGGCGCCCTGTTCGCCAAACCCGTTGCACCCCTCTGCGAAGGCCACTCAGAACCCTGCAAGAGCATGCAAACGAAGAAGAAAGGCAGCAATCAGGGCCGCAGTTTCTGGATGTGCGCGCGGCCGCTGGGTCCCAGCGGCGAGAAAGAGAAGGGCACGCAATGGAGGTGTGGCACGTTCATATGGTGCAGCGACTGGGATGCGAGGAGTAAAGAGGCGAAGGATAATGCCAGCACTGGGCAGCTGACGCAGGAGAGGGTCGACAAGGCGTGGACGGAGAAGTTCGAGAATCGATAATATAAAACATCAAAATCCGAAACTTTCGGATCCTGCCACTCTCGCCCGGAGTCGGTAAAAAAAGCGAAACTAGCACAAATCACAGCGGCAGCGACGACATAGTGTAGGATCCTGCTCTCCGCTGCAAGCGCTCAAATGTACATATCTATCGCTTTCATGTCGTGCCCTCACCGTTGCCTGGCGGCAACGCGCCAGCGCGATATCGCCCTGATGCCAGCTTCCAGCTTTTTCGGCCTAAACTCGAGTACTCTGCCACGTTTACGGCAGATACGTCCATGCTACCGCCTCCAACGGATTCTGCAATCCCGTCTTAGTACCTGCCATCGAGAATACGCCCTCCAACCACTTCGTTGTCGCGATGCAGTAAACCCCTCGAAATGGGCTTCCTTGTGGCAGCAAAGGTGCACCCTCTCCCATCTGACACCATCTCTAAGAGCATTGTCATCCAATATTTATGCTTCGCTCTCGCGCCTCATCAACTTCGTTTGGCGCGGTGGGTCGTGGTGGTGGACTTCTCGAGTCGTCCCGGAGAGGCCATGTCCGGGAGGAGAGCATAGTGCGGAACATGGCTGACCGGGACTAGAAGACGCTGTGAAAGTATGAGAGTAAGGTTGGGAGTGTAGTATCATGGTCTTTGGAGGACCCCATCGGCGATACAGAAGCAGTGGTACGGGAGGGGTGGAACAGGATGTTGTGAAGCGGGTCGTTATTGAGGCTCACGAGCTGGGACAAGCAGATCTATGGGTTCAGAGGCAGTCTTTAGTGTCATCTGAAGAACTTCAGGTACTTTGGTTCGCTTCAACATGGTGCCGGAGAGTGGAATGCTCATAGTCTGGATTTGGGTGATTCTGCAGGCACGTCATTGTGAGTCAACACGTACATCTTCTGCCTATCAACGGACTCTCCAAGAATCTTCAGACTACGTTGAAGAAGATACCGTATATTTGAAAGCTGTAATCGTACTCGTCTCTGTGACGCAACCCTGGTCTCATTTCCAAGCCAGCCCTCCCAGCCCACAACTTCCATCATACTTACACTGGAAAGCTACAAAGTGGCTCTCCTTGTAGTCCTGATTGAGCACTTGAAGCTCGACATATTAAGTATATGTCTATAGGAAGCCAAATACCATTGGGTGAGCCTTGAGCGTCTATCACATGCTGACACCACGAACTCAACAAGGAGACCTCCGATTGACTCCATTTCTTCTCGAGAATCGTCGCAGAACTCTTCTGAGTGGGTTCGTCCCAGTCGTATGTGTATACGTTGTGTCTGAGTTCCTCATCCTGATCGCCTCCAAAAGCACCGTCCCGCACATGTCCCGCTTGGCATCCCGGCGCACGAGCCCCAACTTCGGCCTCGATCCCGTTGGCCGGGTCCAGCTCCTCGCGTAACGAGCCGGAGGCTGGCGACTTGTTACAAGCTCGCCGATCACCTTCTGCACAGCCCCTTCAACCTGCCATTGTCATTGTCTGAGTGGCCAGTCCCACCTATTGTTTGTGACAATAGGCCAGTTGTCGTGGCAAAGCCTATTGTTCCAGCGGTTTTTGATGCCACGTGGTTGCTGTGCCAGAGCTTTTTATTGCCACGCGACGGCCATGAGCGCGTGGACTAGGGATGGCCACTGCATGGTAGAATGGTGGACGAATCTGGAGGACCCTGAGAATGGATGTTTGACAGGGATGAGAGTGGTCTGAGGAGCGAAAAGAGTCTTTGCGGGTGATGCGTAGGCCGGTGGGGACGGTGGTCGCGGGAGTCGTGGGAGGGTCTTCACGAGATTGAGGAGAAATGGTGAGAAATGGTGACTACGAGTGTTGGATCGCTTGCCCAACACCGTGTTAGATGTGTTTCGTCTCGACAATGCACGCAGTCATTGCACGTACCTCGTGATACCCCATAACTGTTGTTCTTCGAGAGATTGTTGCCGTCGACTCATTGCCAGCTCAATGGCTTGCTCAGATGCTGAGACTCGCTGCTATTGTAGCCACCCAGGCTCAGCATGAGTCTTCACGACAATACCCGCATTGGTATCCTTCATGCTCGCATGGTCTTCACGCCTCGGGCAGGCTACCCACGCCCACATCTCTCTGTACTCCACCGAAGCAGGGAGGTATATATTACTGCAACTCTACTTGGAATGCTGTCCATATACCATGAGCCTTCGCATGCTACTGCTCGTATCAGATGTACCTTACCACACTTTCTTCACACAGGCATTGCATTCAATAGAGACAGTCATATCTCTTCCACGGACAAGATTGTATGCAGAGTATCATCAATTGCTCTTGTCCTGGACACATCCCGTCCACAGGTTCTTCACCACGACATACGCCATTACAGACGATAACAATAGAGCGATGATTTCGGAAGTTCGATCATGCTGCCGCTTGACCGTGCGGAAAGCCTCGTGGGCAAGGTACACTTCAGCAGCCCTGTAGATCGAAATGATCTTGCGAGACAGCGGACGCTATGTTTCGCGCTCTGCCGGCAACGCCTCTGTGCCGCAGCTTTCTTGTTTCTCAGCTCCTGAGTATTCGTTGAACGCGGCACCGTATGCGCTCGGGGGACCGTGGGGTCGGATCGGTATCGTTGCCATCGGAAAACTCATTGTGGGCATCGATCGATACGTCATCCCGCAGTCGCTCAACAGTAGACAGAGACATAGACATGGCACATCTTCCCTGCCCACATCGACGTGAAGTCAGCACAGCGCGCGCTCATGCTTGCGGCGCTGCCAAGATCGTTCGGTTCCGGAAGTATGCCGCCCCGAAGCCTTGTTTCCAGTCTCAACCTCACCTGTCGTCCTTTACACTCTCCATCGACCTTCACGCAATCCTCATCACTGTGCAGTGCAGGAGAAGTGTATTAAAACATTCGATTCTGGGAGTTGTTCTGCCTTTGTCATTCTGTCTCTCAGTAGAAGCGCTTTTTCCTGCATTCCCAACGATAAGACATGGGCTCGGCAGATTCACATTCCATCCGCGTCTAGCTCGCTTTCATCAAACATGGAGACAAAGGCCTTCTGCTCGGGCCCAATGGGATACTCCACATACTGCAAAGGGCTTTTGCCGCCCTTACTGTTGCGGCAGCTCTCGTCCCGCTTCATCTCGCTTCATGTCCTGGATTGATCGTGCCCGTGCCAGTTCGACTTGTTGCATCTCCTCGAGGAGTCCCTTTCTCTCCACACGCCGAAGGAATCTCTTCATGCCGAGACGCTTAATCATTTGACGCCATTCTTTGGTAAGCTCGAGCTTGCGTTCGACTAGATCTGGTCAGCGTTCATCATCCTCTCGGAAGCCTCGTGCCACTGCTGAACAACTTACAGAACTGCTCGACCGCTTGCCTCGGTAGCTGAAGCCCAAACGTCAGGCTGAAGATCTCAGCTCCATTCGCCTCCGGCTTGATGAGGAAGAACATTTCAAGGACGTGTTCCTTGTAGACTGGCAAGCCGAACCCTGGAAGATTGCGTGCGGTCTCGATCCATCCTTGAGCTCGCGCGATGCGATCGGCCTCACTGGGTTGCTGTTAGCAATTCTCGCGAAGACCGACATCTCGCTGTCACTTACCAGGTGATTCTCTGGAGCTGACCTTGACCGATCAGTCCGAAGTCGGCGGTGTTCAAGCTTGGTCCTTGCTGGACCTGCTGTGCCCACGCTCCCCCTTCGAGTTTGCGCTTCGGTTGCGGTATATCTTTGTCAAACAGCGAACTAATAACCGCATCCTGTAGGTTATTCTTGACTTCGCACTCTTGGCGGTAGAAGCCCTGAAGGTGCATGATCTGTTCGGTGTCTAGCTGCTGACGAGTGTCCAAGTAGATACGGCGCCGGTGCTGTACGGGCGTGAAGTTCGAGGACCAGGTGCTCTCCTCCACATCACTATCTAGTGCAGTGTCGGGCGACGTGTCGGCAGAGTCTACAATCTCGAGCAAGCCTTCGAGTGCGCCCACGCAGTCAACCACGAGCGACTCGCCCCGGAGGACTGAAGGGTCGACCGACATTGTGATTAGTGTGCAAGAACTTGCAGTACGACGAGTGAAGCGAGTGGGAGAAAGCTGTATTCTAGGTGAGTGACCCCGGAGGTTTTCGTGAAAGTGGTCCCAGCTAGTTGTGGGTACTGTGGTCGTGGACGAAATAGAGTTTGGAGTCCCGCCAGCGCGATGGCCCCTTCAACGCAGCTCTGCTAGCCACCTCTTGCGAGACTATTTCCTTCTCCTCCTTCTTGCAAAACTTATCCAGGCATACATCGCACATACCCTCTCACAACCATCCGCAACATCACTGCAAGCACAAGAACCACACAAGTGACACAACAAGTAACGCAATGGCTACTCAGATCACTTCCAACCCGCAAACGTTCCACAGCGACGACTACTACAGGGTCCAGCGAGAGGTCCTCGCCGCATGGTCCGGCGGCGCTAAGCAGATAGCTGTGCCAACCACTGACATGCTCGTACTGGGTCCCGAGGGATTTGAAGTGCTCAGAGCGAACCTCGAGTGAGTGAATCCCTTTTCTAGCATCGAGTCATTGCTAATTGTCAAGATTCTTCACCAACGTCAGGTTCGAGTACCTCATCGACGCATCTGCAGGCATCATCGGCCTCAAGCCTGGTTCGCCCATGACGAGCTCCATCTCCGCAAGCCAGCCCAGCACCAATGGTGCTGCATCCACGAAGAAGAGTGTGGCGAAAGTTGCACGCCCAAAGAACGCATTCATGATCTACCGTCTCGACCACCACGCAAGCGTCCTAGCTGCGCACCCTGGAATGCATAACAATGACATCTGTGAGTGAACGCCGCACATGGTACTAAAGATCTTCACTGACATTCGCAACAGCCAAGATCATCGGCAACATGTGGTCTCGCGAGAGTCAAGCTGTCAAAGACGAGTACAAGCAGAAAGCTGAGGTTAGTGTTCACAATACTGTTCTGTGGGCATAGCATGTGACTGACTTCTGGTAGGACGAGAAGCGCCAGCATGCGATCGCCCATCCGGGCTACCAGTACCAGCCACGCAAGCCATCCGAGAAGAAGAAGCGCATGACCAAGAACAAGCTGGCTAAGCTTGCTGCAGTGTCCCGTAGCACCGACGCTACCACAGATGCGACCACTGTCCCAGCCCAACAGAACGAGCAGACCACTGTCGACTCCTTCACGCCGCCTTACCAGAACAACACTCCACAGCTCACCATCCTCGATGGCACACCTCTCGCCACCTTCGATGTCTTCCCTGGCTTCGCTGGTGACGATGGACTTCACGACCAGCTGGCGCTGTTCAACTCCCAGCAGCCACAGCTGCCAGCGAATGCAGGCATGGTCGCCGTGGCGGCCGGTCCTCTCGTCTCCGACGACTCATGGTTGTGCCTGCCGGCTGAAGACAGTCTTCCCACGACCGATGATGGCGCTGAGGCGCAAGCCCTCGCCGAGTGGGCCTCCGATCCTACCACCACTAGCGAGGGAGCTCGCACGCAGGACCCCTTCGCTGAGCAGTATCGCCAAGAGGAGCTTGATAAGGAGCTAGAGAGCCTTGGTCTCTACTTCGACGTGGAGGGTGCCTCTGGTGCCTCCGGCGTCCCAGATGACTTCGCCCCAGCTGACACCTGGCAGCCACTCTATACTGGCGAGGCTTGAGTGAAGAAGCATGCTTGATTTGTTTGCGTTTTGTTTAGTTTGTACAGCAGTCACGACACCGTATATAGCTAATGCTTGTGCTCTCCCGGCATCTTCTCTGTCCTCCACTTGCTCGCATTTGTGTTCAACTCTCGCCTACCTTACCCTTGTAGCTCCTGTGTTACAACACGACTCTTTGATCCTGGCCTTTCCTGACAGAATAGTCTCACAACATCACGACGAATTGGATACTCATACAGCGCCAGTACTTTCCGAGTGACCACGGCTTTCTAGGAGGTACAAATGAAGAGCTCAGTATGCAACTATCAACCTTCTTCACGGGACCATAAGCTAACAACTCCAGATGAAGTCTAGCGGCTGGAAGATGTTGTTCAGTGCGATGCCGACTATCTGGAAGGTGTGAGACAAAGACTGGAAGACATCGTCGAGCATGTGACGACCGCCTTCGCCTGGCCGCATGGTGTTGACCTGAGCAGGATTGAGTTATTAGAGGGTACGGCGTGCACGACACGGAAACAGATTGGGAGGAGTTGCTTGCGCGAGCGATGACTGGCATAGCTTAGGTGAAGCCTGTGCTAGCACGACTCAAGGCACACCCAGAACTGTTCAGCGACGCTCGCGCTCGAGAGAAGTTCTTCCATCCAACGTCCTTTGCAGCCATCAGGTGCATGCTGGAATACATCAGACTTTCTCGCAATGGGGACAAGTGCAGGGAGAGTCTCGAGAAGCCAAGCCTTGAGGCCGACAAGTCGTGTCCGATCGATCCGGTGCTTGGTGTACCATACAGACGATGGCAGAGTTGGTGTCGCCAGCTCGCACTCCGGAGAAATTCACCGATCATCCAGGCTATGTTGGCCAGGCACAAAGGACTGCGACCAAGCACGAGTCAGTTGTCTCCATATCATAGCCTCCTCCTGGCAGAGCGACGTCGACTGAAACCCGAAGCCATAATTGCTGACATCATGGAGGTAAGCAACGGCTTATCAGACTTGTGAGTGTTCCCGATTGACGACTGCATAGACCTCGCCGAGTCCCGAGCTTGCTGGAGCATAGATGGTGAGTCTCGAGCTTTCTTTCTTTTGCTTCCGTGCTGACATGAGGTAGCCGCCAATCAAAGATGCACTCGTGACTGAATGACCATCGAGACCAGGTGTCAGCGCCGTGGTGTCCCAGGTCATGGCCCGACCAAAGAAGACAGAGTCGAGCAGCAAGAACTTCGCTCTTGGAGAACAAAGCCACGGTCTAGCCGGGGATCGGCTGTCAGTCCAGCTTGATATAGACTACACGACATGACGTGAGAAGTCCGGAATCCTCCATGGAACAGTTCTCAATTTCGGGACGATTGGCGAAGCGCACAGAGGGTCGATGGCTTAAGTACAGGTACTACTATCATTCTAGAAGTTCCCTACTGGATGACTTGTTGTGGTGGTGGCGTCACAGCTCTTACTTAGACGCCACAATCGGGAGTCGCTACTATGTGCCCGAGTTGTGCCTTGCGGGGAATGGAGCCCGTAGATACATCCAGACGTTGTGTAAGACTCGCGACGTGGCACCACATTGGTAAATCGAGGCCAGAGCATCATGCCGTTCAATTCTCATCGATATCGAAGCGGCCAAGCCAAACCCAGTTCGCCAAACATGTTTCGACTCAAGATGTCCGCAACACCAGCACCACTCGGCGATGCCTCGCTCTCTAAGTCATGGATCCCGCACGATGGTTCGTACAGCAGTGCTGTGTGAAATGCTCCCATGTGTGACAGCGACCCGTAGTAGGGAACGCTGTTCAGACGATCTGTCTCTTGCAAGCAAAGCGAGTGGCAGCCGTCTTGCAGACATGTCGCATACCCAGCGATCCTCTGCAAAAGCTCGATGCTTGCTCCACGTCATGTATCGCGCAGTAGTGCCGTCGACAATGCTTCGACACGTAGGAGTCACTAGCTGCAGCGAGCTCCGTCAGAGCAGACCATTCTGCAGGCATGCCAAGTGGTAGCAGTCCCGCAGACACTCCTCAATACCAGAACCGCTCTCCGACACATCGACACTCTCTTTACACGATGGACTGCGTGGTAGTGCCATGGACGAATCTCATTTAGTGGAGGACTCCTTGTCGTGGCCTCATCGAATGCTGCCCAAGGTTTCGCGGGTCGTCAGAGTATCGAGCCGTAGCAGTTTGGCGGACATTTCTTAACGCTGCCATTGCTCTCCAAAGCATTGAGGTTCACTCCACGTGAAGGACCGCAGAGTAATACCATGCATTGATCTCAAATGATGGAGAGTTACTCGTAGTATGGCGATCAACACTGTTCGGAACTTCCGTAGCTTGCCGAAAAGCCCAGGCGAAGCAATGGGGTAAACATTCCTCTTGCTAAGGTTGCTGAACGACGTACCGCTCGTTAAGTAATGGAGGCATGTGCCGTAGAACAAGTACCAGGCGGCGTCATAGATGAAGCTCATGCGGTGGTAGCCGATCACCCTCGGCATCGAAACTCGTCTCGCCCGCTGGCTTGCGTACCGGTGCTCTTGATGGTGCTCTTGATGTGAGAGATCTGCTGCTGTGGCGTATGCTGTTCAAACATTTGGTGGCTTCATGTTGTCCTGGCATTCTGCAGACTTTCCTCCTAGACCAGCTGTCGCTACGATATGGACCCTTCCCACGGCACTGATTTTCGTCGCACACGCTGGATCATCGAGCACTGTCCTGAACGGAGCGATGATGATAGAGAGCTGTTGTGGTGCTGAGGTCTGCCCAAGCCTTCATGACTTTTCGCTTTGAGGTGGTCTAGTAGAGCTATTCCTCCATAGACTGTGGCAATGCCGGCATTACTGTTCTCAAGGTCGACTGTCGGTCCATATACCAGATTGGATCGCAATGTCGTGGGAGAGGCTCATGAAGGCGAGAACCTGTCGAGCTTATCTGGGACTCCGCAATCCGTGGAGGTGCCATGGAATTGCAGATCTCCAGTGGAGGGCTGCTGTGGGCCTCGCATGCTCTCTGCGAAATCTGTGCTCCTTCCGCACGTCGACTTCCTGATCATTGCCATACGCGAAGCTTCCATGAGAGGAACCTGCTGGCGGCAATGACCATTGTTCAGACACTTGGCAACTTGACAATATCTCGGGTCCGGGCAGACAGGTAGATGTTTACTAGATTAGATTGCTGCGACCTTAAATGGAATCTTGACCAAGCTCGAGACTCTGACTGAGTGTCACGGGAGATTGGCAGTGGTAAGGGCTGTTCGCCGGACCTCCTATCACGCCTTAATGTCGGGTAATCTGTTGGCATATGGCGGTGGACTCTTTCTAGCATACACCCACCACAGCGAGCTGCCATGACCGTAGAATCGCTCTGGGCGAGTTAGTGCGTCCGTACGAGAAGAGTTCCCAGCGCCCAGGATGAGGCGTCCTTCGTGACAAACGCTCTGTTGTACCGGTCGCTCCACTACGTCTCCAGCATTCTCGACAACAGACTCGAGGTGCAGATCTACGCGCATGTCAAATTCCAAGACCGGGGCAGCGTAGGAGGCGCTCTCAAGGCGTCCAAGCCCGGCAGGCAAGCTGAGTTGTCATCAGCGCCATGAGGTGAAGTGTTCAAGATGGAAAGCCCAAAAACGGCACCGATTGCTCCTCCGCCGCTTCCAGATTTTGCAGCATGTCGAAGACTAGGCCAATGGTCACAGGCTCAATGTTGATTCTCTATGTCAAATCGTGGCAGCGTCGTCAGCGCTCCTAACGAAATTGGCGGTTCGTCGAGTATGCTAGTGCACAAATCATGATGGACAGTCTCAATGTGGCATCTGTTGCTTCGACATCTCACAGCCAGTCGAGATGTTGGCAGGCTAAATCAGGCTGAAGGTGCCAGATCTCTTATGACAGACCGCCGCAGTACCACAAGCGCTCTCAACACAATCGACAATTTCTCAACTATAGGGTACCGCATCGTCGCACGCTGAAAAAATGTTGCCCTCGAACAGTACCTCACCGCTTGCGAGAAGGGCAGAGTGTTTCCGTACGTGGGATGGAAGCTGGTAGAAGATGCGGCATGGAGCCGTGGTCTTGGTGCGGAAGGAGAAGGGGACTGTTCATAATGCTTGTCATTCGATTGAGACACAGCTCTGTGTATGGACCATAATAATTGCAAGAAGGCTGTACAAAAAGAGGTCATCTACTGATATGGTAAATTGTGCCCTCGAGGCATTCGGACCGCCATCAAAGTCATACTTCATGGCCATCACGCGCCTCGCCTGGCACCATTTGCCGTACTCATCAGCGTGATCTTCTTATTCTTCTTACCCTTCTTGCCTCCACCGCTCGGCTTGCTCGCTTGTATATTCAGTCCACCCATGCTCTCGGTCAATACCTGCTGCTGCTGCTGATGGTCCAGAAGATCTCTCTCCCAGTCTTGCAGCCAGCCATCGTCTTCGCCGTGGCGGATTGCCGAACCGCTGGGTAAAGTAGCGTGCATATCTGGACTGCTGGGAGCGATGACGCTGGTGCCCCACACTGTGCGCGGCATGCTTGGACTTGTCGAAGGTGAAGCCAGTGATCCGAAACCTGGTCGATCAGCGTTTGTTGGCCAGGGTGGTGAGCCGGAGCCAAGAGCTTCGCCAGGCACTTCAGCAATGCTTGACGGTAGTGATGATGTGAAGAAGCCATCGGACTCTGGTATTGAAGGTCTCCTTTGTCGCCTTATCGATGCCAGCTCTCTTTCCGAAGCCTTTTCAATCCTGATGCGATCTTTCTCTTCTCGTGTCTCCTTCTCTTCGTTGCGCTTTCTTCGACGGTCGAGCATCGGCTTGAACTCTTCGAGGACAGAGGCGCTGACGACATCTCGCCAATCGCATTCGAGGAACGCGACTTCGCAGCCGTGAGGTAGATGTGCCAAGTACTTAACGCGCTTTCGGAGGTCATCATCAACGACATGGCCGCTTGAGACTCGTTCGATTCGTGGAAGAATGCTTGACGGGAGGGAATGATACGATCCGAAGGCTGATTTGAGAATTCGAATGTCCAGCGGAGAAAGGTAGTAATGCTGTAGACCGTGATAGAAGAGGTACTCGGGTGGTTGAGGCTTCTCGGTATGCCGCTGACGCATTTCGTGGATCGTTCGTGGCACGTAATTCGTGCTGTTCGCAGCCGCGACCGCAGGTTCGTCATCATCGACGGTCCCCTCGCTCACGATATTTGCTGGAAAGGGCGTCGCAGCCTGCTTCTGGAGATACATGTCCGGCACGCCTTCATCGCTCACGTTGAACTCGATCGGTGGCCTTTCGGCCAACTCCGCTGCCGGCTTCACTTCTGGCTTCTTTGGCTGCGCAGGTGGATTGCCAATGCCCTTGACTTTCTCCTTCGACTCCTGCAGCATCCGAATGGCTCTGCCGGTCCACTCGGCGTCCTCACCAAACATCAGCTCATCCTCTTTCTCCAACAGCTCAATCGCCTGCAGCGTCTCATCATACTGCTGCAACATGTACTCCTCGCTGCCTTTCATAACTCTTGCATAATCCATGACTTCTGCCGCAAAGTACCACGGAATGCTGTCGCCTTTCGGCACAGTATTCGCACTTTCGCGTGGCATAGCCAAAGTGCTGCCCGGCTTCCTCTTGACCAATCGTAGAACAAAGTCCCCGCCTTCACGCGGCTGCTCGTTCTCCTGGCCTACGTACCACCGGACCGGTCTCGTCTCCGAAACGTAGATACTGTCCCAGCAGATCGGGCACTTCTTCCATCTCGCCTTCTTGTCTGGAGGCGGTGCAGCGGCGTCTTCGGAGTGCATGTATCGGATCAGGCAGGGAAGACAGAAGATATGTCCGCACTTCGCCATTCGTGGTGCAGTCGGCTCACCGAGGCAGATCGGACATGATGCGGTCTGAGTCGCCGAGGAGGCAATGACTTGTAGAACGTTGTTCCAGTCGAGGTGTACATCGGCGTCCTGCGCTTGTGAGGCATAGTCGCCTCTCGGATCGACTACAAAGCGATAGTTGGCGTGAACGTATCTGCGCAAGTCAACTTACTGCCCATCCTCGCCCATATCTTGCTTATCTTACCTCGCCTTATCCACTGCATGATAGCCACTTCCCATGCCCCACGTCCTGTTACCTCCTCCACCTCTTCGCGGACCATTGTAACTATGTCTATGATACTGCTGCTGTGCATTGGGCCGTGGTGGCAGCGCGAACTGCATCAAATGGGTAATGCTCTGCTGCCCGCGACGACCGTGTGGATTCTGCATGCTGAACGCCTCAGCCTCTGCATCCTCATCCAGAGATCGGAATCGCTTGCCAGGCTTATGCTTCGCCTTGGCTGTCTGATTGTTTCGCGGTGCGGGTGATCGTGACGCGCCGGTGTTGCCACTGCCAGAGCGACGTGCGGAGGGGTCGTTGGAGAAGAACTGCTGGGTGGAAGAGAGCGCCGGGCTGATCTGGCTGGAGGACGAGAGCTGTGAAGCCTTGCTGGTGGACGCCGCCACGGCTTTGTTGGGGATGGCGGCTTGATTGGACATGGTGCACCACCCCAGCGATCGGGCGGGGGGGAGGGTGATGTCGCTGCTGGCGGAGCGGCAGTTCCGTGCAGCGGTGTTTATGCCTAGCAAAGGGCAAGATCGGAGCAGTGTGTGGGTGTGTGTTGAACGTGATTCAGTCGCCGTCTCACAGAACAACCCGGGTGGGAAGTCTGGTCAAGGAGCAGCAGAGTCTCGAGTGACAGCCACCGAGATGGTCGATGACTGCACGCTACGAGGGGCAAAGTCCGGCCCACTCCCAATCGGCGCGCGTCTGCCGGCTCTTTGTTTGTGAACGCCGCGAGCTCTCCTCTCCTTCCATCCACCTCCAACCCAGTGCTACACCCACGTGCCGTGCGATACCACAGCTAGCTTCCATCGCCTGATATTTGCTGGAACTGCGACTCATCTTAACCTGGCATCATCGTCATAGCGTCAGCTGCACGACAAGCATTTGCCAAAAGATTTTCTTATCACCCACCTCAGATCATCACAATGTTGATACAGGAATCTCACAAGGACGTAGCAACGCAGCATGGCGGCGACATGCGTATGGCCTTCAGTACATTTCGCTCAGCCTCCTACACAGGCTGACCGCTCAAGGTAGGTATCTTCGTCTTCCACCCGACAATCCCGAACTACCCCAAGGCCAAGTTTCCCGGTGTCGTTATCTTCAGTGAGATCTACCAAGTGACTGGCCCAGTCGCTCGATTCGCTCGTCAGATTGCTTCACACGGCTACATCGTTGCTGCCCCATCTTCCTACCACGAATTCACTGGACCTGAGCCGCTCGCCTACGACGGCCCCGGCACAGACAAGGGTAACGCTTGGAAGATTGAAAAGAAAGTCTCTGCCTACGACGAGGATGCTACGCTGAGTATTGATCTACTTGTTGCACTGGAGACCTGCAATGGCAGAATCGGTGCGACTGGAATGTGTCTTGGTGGCCATCTTGCTTTCCGTGCGGCTTTTGACAAGCGTGTGCTGGCCAGTGTATGCTACTTTGCGACTGACATCCACTCGAAGTCTTTGGGTGCGGGCAAGAATGACGACTCGCTGGAGAGAGCTGCACGAGGTGACATCAAGGGCGAGACGATCATGGTAAGGCATCCTTACGAAACCCAAGATAGAAACACCGCGTGCTGACTTCTCATCAGATCTTCGGCAAGCGTGACACTCATGTCCCACCGGCAGGCCGAGATCTCATCCGCAAGACTTTGCACGAAGCTGGCACCACTTTCTCCTTCTACGAGCCTGCTTGGGCGCAGCACGCTTTCATTAGAGACGAGCTAAGTAAAGGACGATACGACCCAGCTATTGCAGGCATATGCTTCCAGATGCTGCTCGAGCTGTTCGGCAGGACCTTGAACGGCGATCTTGGCCCGAGAGTGAACGATAGTGGCGAGGTGGAAGATGTGTGCTAGAGCGGTATAGCATGGCGGTATCGCGAATGTTGTTTGGCCTGTGACAAGCAGATTGCCATCTACGCATCGCTAACTTGGTGCTGGGCCGGTCAAGGCGACGCGACCGGCTACAGGCAGAGCGCAAAGAAGCAGTGGAGTAGTCGTCTTCATGGACCATGAATTCTATTGTCCTGCTGTCACGTGACCCGCTCCGTCCACTTTCATCTGCCACATGCGCCAATCCCTTCAGTCTGTGCCTCTGCTCGTGTCACCTGCCTAGCATGCCATCCTGCAATGTACATACTTCTACAGACTAAATCCTCTCCTTCCACGCAAACCCAACTCGCACCACAACAGAAAATTTCTCCACATCCCGACCACAATTCCCGCGAGACTCATCAAAACCTCAAACTACAACACCACCGCCACGATGTCGCAAAACGCAGCGATCACCAAAATCGACATCCCTGGCCTCAAGAAGATCGCAAGTGGCAAAGTCCGGGAGATCTTCGAGCTCGACGACAAGACATTGCTATTTGTGGCAACGGATCGTATTTCGGCGTATGATGTGATTTTGGAGAACGTGAGTGAATCCATGTTCCACAACCGATATTCATTCGATTGGCTTCAATGCGCACATGGCTGACTACGATACCAGGGCGTTCCCTCAAAAGGCATCCTCCTAACCCAACTCTCAACTCACTGGTTCAATCTTCTCCAATCCAAGATCCCCGGTCTAAAGATACATCTGATTTCTACTCGACTGCCTGCATCACTCTCCTCCTTGCCCCAGGATGTCAGAGCGCAACTCGAAGGCCGCAGTATGGTGGTGCGCCGCACTCCCGTGGTTCCTCTCGAGTCCATCATCCGCGGCTACATTACGGGGTCCGCATGGAGCGAGTACAAGAAGAGTGGCACAGTGCACGGGATGAAGATGCCAGAGGGACTGAGGGAGAGTGAGAAATTCCCAGAACCGGTGTGGACGCCAAGTACGAAGGTATATCATTTCTATATGAGAAATGGAAAGTGGGCGACGATGGAGGAAATCTATGCGCTGACTCAAATGACAGGCCGAGCAAGGAGAGCATGACGAGAACATCTCAAAAGAGAAAGCAGCAGAAATCGTAGGCTCCGACGTCGCTCAGCGTATCGAAGCCCTCTCTCTGCAAATCTACACCCTCGCCCACGAGTACGCTCTCGCCAAAGGCATCATCATCGCCGACACGAAATTCGAATTCGGCCTGGACCCGGTCACCAACGAACTCATCCTGATCGATGAAGTTCTCACTCCAGACTCCTCGAGATTCTGGCCAAAGGACGCGTATGGAGTTGGGAAGTCGCAGAGCAGTTACGATAAGCAGTATCTTCGGGATTGGTTGACGAAGGAGGGGTTGAAGGGGAAGGAGGGCACTAAGATGCCGGAGGAGGTGGTGGGGGAGACGGAGAGGAAGTATAGAGAGGCGGGGGAGAAGTTGGTCGGGTAGAGTTATCGGGAAGGGGGTGGGAGCGTTGATGGGAGACGTGGCGAAGCTATCTACGGCTTCAATACCGATGCGTCCTGCACACTCACAGGATACCCGTCGATGATGGGTGCAGCAACCATCGTATGAGTCTCGTGGCCAAAGTGACTCGAGGCTCACATAGCGTCTAGCGTCTTCGTCTTCCGCATTGCGTACACGCGTTACCGTACGTTTGGCGCAAAGGTAGAAAGCACAGGAGCACCAAATTCCATAGACTCCACGCATCCACCACCTGAGAAAATCAGTGTACGATTCTCCTTTCCATCCTACCCGACCTCCCCTTCACTGCTCATCTGCCCTCCCGCACGACCTCGCCTGCGGCGTCCACGGAATCTATGGAAGCCGCGGAGACCCCTCAGAACTTTCCGAATCCTCCCCCTTCTTCGACTCCCCCTCCTCACTCCCCCCCACCTCCCTCAGCGTGCCCTGCTGTCCCTCACTTGCATTCGAGTACCTCCCACTCGGCGATATCACATCATGAGTTGGTTTGTCAATCACTTTCACCTCATGCAGGCGGCCCTCACTGTCCCGATAACTCATATTCGTCGCTGTTGTCTCCATTCCACTCGGTGGCTCATGCTTCAACTCAATTCCGTCCTCCGTACTAGCCCAAGCTCCACGATGTAGTTTTTCGGTCGGTGCGGTAGCTTCGGACTCGTTCCTTTCGGTGTCCACATCGAATTCGTCAGCTTGGCGCATCCGGAGCATTTCATCTTTGCCGACGGGGTTTTCGGGGTCGATGGCAGTGGGATGAATGGGCGCCCTAGAGTCATCAGAATTCGCGCTGAGCTGTTTGCCAGTGAGACAGGCGTAAAGCCGTTGCAGAAGACCGGCCATGGCGGCCATACAAGTGCACATTACAGAGAGGTTGCATTCGATCGCGGACCAGATGACGGACCAGTAGTATTCCCAGGTGGGGTTGGAGGAGTGGCCGATTTTGACGAGGTATTGAAGGCGAATCTGGTGAGTTTTAGCGGCTGAGGCACGGAGAGGGAGGGACGGAAAGCTTACGATGCTGCAGATTGTGACGACCAGCCCGGCCATGAATATCAGGCATACGCCGGTCTTGCGGCGCCAGGAGATGTTGAGTTTGAGGAAGTTGTGGAGGGGCAGCATGAAGACGAAGACGTCGTAGGCGATGTTGACGGCGCCAAGGGCGTAGATGTGGCCTGCTCGGCCGATGCAGTGACCGGAGTGGAGGCCGTCCCATTGGGTCCAGGAGTAGCTGACCTGATGTGAAGATAGATCAGTAATTGCTTCATTGTGACGGCTCGTTGGACACTCACTGGACCGCACTGCCAAACAAAGCTGAGCGCAAAAGCGAGCAGCGTGCATAGGTGGATGATGATGGCGATCCAGCATGTTCTGCGAAACCATTTCGATACTGCTCCCTCGGTCCAGATGCGAAGGTACAGTTGCAAGATTGATACCTTGGTCAGCATGATCAGACAGGTGTAGAGGATCTCAAAGACGTAAAACTCCTTATGATGGTCAGCTTAGGATCATGCGAAGAGTTCGTCGGCACATACCTCCAGCATGGTTGTGATCTCATTGGCCGACAGCGTATAGTTGTCAGCGCCCAGCCCATTGTCTGTCATCGCTTGTATGACGGCGCAAAACGGCACCAAAAGTGCCATGCACGCCAGAATCGTCCAGTCATCTGTACCGTACCCACTGCCCTTGAAGCGCTGGGGACGAGCGACGAACCGTGCAGCAACGAAAACCACCGCAAAAGCAAAGAACGTCCATGTCACGACTCTGACCTCACGAGATCTGTTGCGGCTGATGGCACCGCAAGTGTCTTTCGCAAATCTCTCGGCCACTGTGCAAACGACCGTTAGCTCGCGATTGATTGTATCGGCACTCACTTACACAGCTGATTTGGTATGGTGCAATTGGAGGACAGGCAAGCAGACACGTCGCTGGTCAGGTTCTGATTGGGACAGATTCCCGGAATGTCGTCGAGGGCCACATGGTATTGAGGGAGTACTTGCGCGAAGCACAATTGCTGACGCTCGATTAGCTGGACTGTTCACGAGCTGAAACGTCTGCACAGAGTTTACCGCGCAACGAGGTACAGGAAGTGCTTCTGCAGCATTGGCTGCGGCGGGATCTGTCTCGTTAACAGCTTGCGCAGAGGTGGTACCAAGCAGGGCGAGGACGACCACGTAGAACGAGAGAGAGAACTTCATGCTGACGTGCTGTGGACCGTCGCAAGATTCTGTGTGGTAGTACCCTTTCCAGATAATGTGAGGCTCAGGAGCGTTGAGGCTCGTAGCTCTTTCAAGTGTTGGGTGCTACATTCATCACGTCACTTACATCTCGACCGTGGCCATTCCCAAGTGACCGATCGAGCGGATCACAACTCAGCGGTCGACAGCTAGGCGATTATACGTGCTCAGGGTGTCCCTGTAGTAGTATCCAAAGTGGGAGCCGCATTCTGGTGCGCGAGTCGTAAATGATGGAATTCCAGCCGAGGCTCCCGCAAGGCGTGGCTAGAGATTGGCTTCATGACTCGCCTTGATGGCCACAGCTTGCGGACGTTCACGTGCCACAGCCTGCCTGCCTTTTCCCAGCTTGTGAGAGGAGCCACTGAGCGGGCGGAACTTGATCGTCATGTCCGTGCGGTCGTGCCAGGAGAGGTTTTCAGTCCATCGCATGTGGGCTGGTAGAAGGAGAAGAATCCAGCGCCGAACACTGAGCCTGACTAATGACCTACATTGACTTCTTGAGCGCAGTCATGTCTGCTCTTGCCGCGAAACGACGCACGTTTGGTACGTTCTTCGAGGGCGACAGTGTGACATATTCTCACTGATTCTTGCCTCTCCTCCACAAGCAGGTAGCTTTGTTTCTGAGTTGAAGTAGCGGCTGCGATGACAGCTGCGGTGTTCCTTGGTGTGGTTGGAGGTGCCGGGACGCAGGCATGAACCTGGATACGAGGCCGGGTCTGAAGCATGGCGGTCAGCGAAGTGACGTCCCAGTTCTGCACGCGGAATCCGGCAAGAGCAGCAGGTTTGGTGCAGTAGTCGCAGTGTTTAACAACCAGAATATCGAATCGAGCCGCCAATGCTTTGGTGTCCAGTGATCCTTCCAGACAGACATCCAAGTCCTTCGTAAAGCTCGTCGGTCATGCTGGAATGGCAGGTGCTGGCAAGAGTGTCGCATCCACCTGCTCAAGCGAGGTTCCAGTTTCAAGCTTCGGATGTTTGTGATGTTGTGTGATTGATAGCATCGTATCGAGATCTCCTAGACGGCCGGAGACTTTTGAAGATGAAACATGCGACTTGGTCGTGACGTGCACACCTGCGAACTCTTGCCCTGTCCAGCGCATGAACAGAAGGAGAACGCCACGTGAAGCAGGCCATATCGTTCGCGGGCTAATAGCAGATACTTATAGACGTTCTCCATGCCGCTCCTGAGAGTTGACCGACCGTTGCACACGACACGACACGACACGACACGACACGACACGACGAGACGAGTGGCGATGGTGATTTGGCGCAGTGTGTAGGCGAGAGTCAGGTCGAAAAGGTTGCGCAACATCATAACATGTCAATTGCAGGCGGACGCTCAGGCCACAACCCAAAACAGCCCTGTAGTTCTGACCTGTAGGACTAGCCAATGAGAGAGCGGAGAAATGTGATCAGTTGGTGAAGGTGGAAATTGTCAAAGTCGATAATAACCACAGCGCATCTTTCCACGAGGAGATGATGCATCTTCATATCTGAGATGATGCATCTTCACATCTTGCAGCAAAACCATGGCCATCGCCGATGGATCATCGCGGATTGCCACCTTCAACGAAAGTTGTCCCGAGACTGCTGCCGCTGCCCCGTGGGAGAGGCGAGGTCGGTGTTGTCGGCCTCAAATATGCGCAGGAGGTGGACGAAGCCGTTCGTCTGCCTCGATACTGAGCCGTGCTCTGAGAAGCCGGCCAGGATTGCGTTCGTTCATATCCGTCCACAGCTCACTGACGGCAAAGTGACAACCAGCTGATAAGATCTGCCTCTCCCTCCGCAACCAACACACCACTCCACTCCACTCCACTCGGCTCAGCGGTGCGATGCGCGGCGGAAGTGTCCCTCAGTGCGGAGTCGTTGCCGCGTGACGAGGACAACATGAACCTTAAAACTCCCAATCGCATCGTCGATTTTGTTGCTGATGCCGTCCTGTAGATGAATGTTGCCACGGAATACCAACAGACCGTGGATTGACCCGAGTACGAATGCGACGAGATAGGCATTAATCATCAGACTCCACCCTCACTGACATACAACAAGAAGATGTCATCCTCAGGCAAGGTCTCCGTGGCCGAAGTCACCAAACATTCCTCCGCCGACGACTGCTGGGTCGTTGTCAATGGCAAAGTCTACGATTTGTCCAATTTCGCCCCAGAACACCCCGGCGGCGCCCACATGGTCTACAAATGGGCCGGCAAAGACGGCTCCGAAACCTACAATCAGTTCCACTCCTCCAGCCTAATTGACGAACAACTCTCCGACTCCGAAAAGAAAGGCCCCCTCGACGAATCTACCATAACGCAAACATGGAAAGACGCCCAGCAAGCCGAGATGTCCACCCCGGACAAAGAAGCAGACCCCAATGAAAGGCCACCTTTGGCCAGTCTGATCAATTTAGACGACTTCGAACGCGCCTTCGAGAAATCCGGCTCCAAGAAAGCATGGGTCTACATCTGGGCCGGCAGCAATGACCTCCTCTCCCTCAACGCCAACAAAACATGGTGGCACAAACTCTGGTTCCGTCCCAGAATAATGAAAAACGTCTCAACCGTAAACACCAAAATGAAAATCCTGGGCGCCGACGTCTCCATGCCGGTCTACATCGCCCCGATGGGAATCGCAAAGCAAGCGGGACCTCAGGGCGAAGCTGCTCTAGGAGCCGGAGCGGCGGGTAGTGGGATTGTGCATTGCATGAGTACGACGGCTAGCATGAGTATCGAGGAGATATTGGCAAGTGTGCCACCTACGTATCCGTACTTCTTCCAGCTATATGTAGATAGAAAGAGGGAGAAGACAGAGGCCGTGTTGGCCAAGATTGAGAAGATGGATCAGATCAGGGCGATCTTCGTCACCGTGGATCTCGCGGTCGTGAGTAAACGCGAAGCGGATGAGAGGCTGATTGTGCAGGAGACTGTATCAGTGTACTCGAACTCCGCCAAGTCGAACATCGACAAGAAGGGAGGTGGTTTGGCACGAAATACCGGCGGATTTATCGATCCTGCACTGAACTGGAACGACATCGCCTGGATCCGCAAACATTCCTCCAAGCCCATCGTCGTCAAGGGAGTCCAATCCGCCGCAGACGCTCAAATCGCCATGGACGTGGGATGTGCGGGCATTGTGGTGAGCAACCACGGCGGGAGGGCGCTGGATAGCAGTCCCGGGACTGTGGGAATTCTGCTGGAGATAAGGCGGGATTGCCCGCAGGCATTCGAGAAGATGGAAGTCTTCATCGATGGCGGCGTCCGGAGAGGAAGTGATGTGCTCAAGGCGGTGATGATTGGAGCAAGAGGCGTAGGGGTTGGGAGGCCGTTTCAGTGCGCGGTCATGTATGACCAGGAGGGTGTGGAGCATTGCGCTGCTGGTGAGTTACGCGATCTGCGGGTATCTGCCAAGTTGGGATGTGGATGATGCTGACTATTGGGATCCTAGTGCTGCAGGACGAACTTGAGACTGCGATGCGACTTTGTGGTGTGACGGATCTGGAGAAGGTTAGAGGCGATCTAAGTTATCTCAATACTGTGGAGCTGGAGCAGATGTTGCCACCTAAGCCGAGAGGGTCGTGGGGCTGGTGGTTTGGGAGGACACAGTCAAAGTTATAGATCACGACGAGCATACGACCATGAGACTGATGGTATTAGCTTCTCCCTCAACTCGCTCCAGTCATGGGTCTCTGGCGACAGTCTGCATGACTCTGGCACTGACGTGGTCATGACTTCTCGCTGGACGACCCCTTTCATGCCGCGAAACATGGCTTATCCAGACACTCTTCTTTGCCCACCGTGTTCTGGACAATTGTGTGCGGAGCGGTCTCCCTATCACCTCACCAACAGATTCATCTCTGATCTGACGTTGACGCCGGCGAGCGAGCGTCTCGTGTTCCGTCCACTTCCTTCATTGTCTTTCACCACCTCGCGCGGAGTGGTCAGCATGATTCGGGCACCGTCCAGATTGCGCCGCCGAAAGCGCAACTCGTCCTGCCGTCGGGGACAACAGATCGAGACGACAAATGACATCCTAGCCTTCGTCGTAACAAGCCCCTCAAACTTCCAGTACAGTGGCTTCCTCCACGACACTTCATCCATCACTCATAGCACTCTCAAAAATCCTCCCATAAAACTCCTTATACACATCCCGATTGCTGGTACTCGCCAACTGCAGAATCAAATCCTGCCCAAACCCTCTCGCCCACCAGCGATCGTTCAGACGTCTGAGCAAGAATCCATAACAGGCACAAATGGCCTGCGCCCTCGGGTGCTCTTCATGAACCAGGTGGAGAAACTTATCGGCGATGATGACCGGCCACGCCAACAAGAGCGCAGGCCGGTGGCTGAGATGTACGGCAGTGACGCGACGTAAGTAAGCAATAGCGATCTTACACGCATCGTCGTCGGAAATATCGGGGTTGTCGACATCGTCGGGGGTAATGGAGAAGGACGTTGGAGTTGGTGACGGGAAGGTGGTTTCGACGAGGTTGAGGAGGTCCTTCAAGGGAAGCCAGCATTCG
Organism: Dothistroma septosporum; assembly: GCA_002236755.2. NCBI lineage: Eukaryota > Fungi > Ascomycota > Dothideomycetes > Mycosphaerellales > Mycosphaerellaceae > Dothistroma > Dothistroma septosporum. The sequence continues at coordinate 728,438 of NBZP02000040.1, read as the reverse complement.
CCTTGAAGATCAGAGTTGGTGGGTGGAGCTCTGATATGGCTGCGGCGCGGTTCGTCCTCGTCGTTGTCGAAGATAGAGGCGTAGGCATCGGGTGGCATCATGTTCTTAGAATGCTGAAGGATGGATCTCGAACCTTTCCATAGACGCCGCAACTCGAGGAGAGTCTCGATTGGGGGCGTGAGGTGGTCAGCGGGTTGTGGAATGCGGGAAAGGGCGAGTTGAAGGATCCCGAGCATGGCCGAGAAGAGGAACATGGGGAGGCAGTCTTCGACTTTGGGGTCAACGAGGGTTCCGCTGAAGCGGCCGAATGCGCGGTTCTGGTAGCGGATTGCGTGGACCGTATACCTCGACGCCTCAGCTGGGTTCAGGGTGGCGAGATGTGTTGCTGCGAGCGCCATATATAGGTCCATGAGGAAGGGGTACTGGAGACAGTCGGGTGGCGTGAAGAGTGGTTTGGCATGCTCGTTGATTGGCTCGAGGAAGACCGTGTCATAGGTAAAGCGTCCATAGTGGTAGATAAATTCGAAGTCGACGGACGACTCGTCAGCGTGCTGGACGGGTGGAAGCGCATTGTCAAAGCAGACGCATTCAATCCGCAAACATGTCGAGCAAGCCACCTTTTCTGGGTACCTGCAGTCCTCGCCGCGGATCTGGCACGCTCGACATTTGGGCTGTTCTTCATTGCACTGGAACCAAATATATCAGTACGTCGTCCCGCTGTTGTAAGTCGGAGATGATGTGTTACCTTTACCCTTCTCCTCTTACATCGCAAACACCCTTGTCTTGACTTCGTATGTGGAGCTCTAGGCTTCTTGGCGCCTCTCGCTGGTGTCGATGTACTTGAACCATTCGAGAGCGGGCGTTTCTCTGCAACATTCGCCTGTGGTGAGTTCCGTAGGCTATGTGCCCCGTTGGCGATACTCTCGCCGTTCTCATCCATCGCGAATCCCGACCAGAAGTTGGGTTGTTGAAGCGGGAGGTCGCGTGCTTGCAAGCGGCGCTAGTGGTATCTCCGGTAAGACCCGCAGTCTTCGTTAGCGTTTCGCCTGCCGCGCAGACCAGAGGTGCTGTGCTGTGGAAGCACACCACTGAAGTTTGGTGACGAAGTTTGGGGAACAATATTGTGCTTACAGACCCAGTAGTCTGCGCGGGTACGATAGCCAGGAAGTTTCCAGACTTACAAGACAGCTGCGCCTGAATCGACGTACCTCGGTCAGATCGCTCTCCCCGGATGCGGAAGAAGGGCATGGCATGAATACAATTCAACATTACTCTGCAATATGCATAATACTATACAGTAGTTTCCTGGGGTATCACACCTTCCGTAAACCGCCTGTAGTGCGGTCCCGCTGGCTTAACACTGGACCGTACAAAATCCTCCAAACTCCAGCTCTGAAGATTTGTCCTGATCGCTTGCACGACCCTCAGCGCCAATATGCTGAGTCGAATAACAAAGGCAAGGCTTCTAACCCGTGTGCGACCCGTCTCCTTCTCTAGTCGAAAGTCCTCTTGACGACAGCTTGCTCATCTCGATCCCACTGTCTGGCTGTGTCGACTTCTTCTCGCCGGTACCTTGTATACTATACCTCTTCGAGTCCTCCTTCGCTTTCTCGATGCGTTGCTTCTTCGTCCTGGTGTGGCCGAGTCGTGTATCGCCTTCTTGATAAGGCCGCTTGAAGCTCAAATAGCTGGGCGTCCTTGGTCGGAACAGCACAGCAGCCCAGTTCCTCAATAATGATGCCTGGGAGAAAGGACGATGGCGATCTTTGGGCAGGAATTTATGACTGTTCAGATACTCGCGCGTCGTCTCTCCGCGTGCGACAAGGAAGAGGTGGTATACGAAGAGGGATCCAGGGTACGGCAGGGCCAGTAGGCTGTAGATGAACATCGCGAATGCAATGCGTTCTTGTGTGCGCCCGCCTAGCGCTGAGCCGAAGGATATGTTGTTGTCCTGCGCGTAGTAACCGACATGCACCAAGCTGAAAACCAGTAGGAGCAAGGCCATGAGGCTAGCAAAACCAACAAAGCCAAAGAAGAAGCGGTAGTTGCGGCGGCCGACGCAGTTGTTGAGCCAGACGCAGTGGTGATCTTGAGTTTCAATGCAGGCATCGCAAGTCCGACAATGGTGTGCGCGCGGTGGACGCCAGATGTTGCATGATTTGCAGTATTTGGTAGGTACCTCCATCGCTGTAGAGCCTTGGTTGACTGACCCGCTCTCTGCGTCGATCTCAGGTGTAGGCTGGTTTCGGCCGGACGGAAACGTCTTTACGAGTACCCATTCAGTAGTTGGCGGACCGACTGTCAGTGGGTCCTTGTCCTCGTCCGCGTTAGGTGGGTGAGGATGCAGATTTCGTGGAAGAATGCCGGGCTCCGAGAACGCCGCGTGCAGGAAGGATGATATGGTGACGAAAAAGACGTATGCAAATATAATAGGAATGGCCGGTGACAGGTTCTGCCATAGCCATGGTGCGCTGAAGGCAAAGAACAGCGCCGCAGGTAGTACCGTCAGGACGAAAGTCGCAATGTTGAGAGGCTGTGCCTTCGTGTTAAGACATCGTCCGGACAGAAAGAAAAGCATGTTTCCAGCAAAATATTCGTAGTTCTTGCCGACATGTTTCCCAGCACGCTTCGCATGTGCCGCGCCATCTGACATTATCTTCTCGTCGCTGGTGTGGAAAGGAGACGCTGAATTGGATTGGAGCTTTTCGTGTGATCTCAGTGCTTCCCGGCCATGCGTGTCTCGCCTACTGGAACGTCTCGAATTGAGACGCAGCGACGTGCGCAAAGAAAGCGGCGATTTGGGTGGAGGTGGAACAGCTTTCTGCTGGTCTTGTTGGAGTTTTGTGTTGAGGGGAGCGACACTGTTGTTCGTGGTAATGCTGCCCGGACCAGCAGGACTGTGCAGACCATTCCCGTTGCTCGAGCTTGTGATCGAAAAGCCCCTGCTAGCTGGCAGAGGTGGAGGCGAGGTAGCGCCGTCTCTGGAAGCCTGCTCTGTCTCTCTCTCTGTCTTTACTGATGCGTTGCTGTAGCGGTGACTGCGATCTGGCAACTCCTGCTCTTCAGCAACGCTGTCCTGTACTCGATGCACAGCGTTCTGCCGTATACCAGATGACGATTCAGTTCGATTCGTGACAGTTTGGCCCCTCTGCGCTTGTAGCATCTGTGGACTCATAGGCCGACTGAAGCCTTGCGGTATAAGACTTGGGACATGCGTAGATCCCACGGCTGAGCCTGGTCGGCTACTCTGTCTGCTTCCCTGATCTTCACGTCGCGGGTGGAAGGCAGTAAGGCCTCGTCTCGAGGACGGTGTCATTGACGGAGAGACCCATGATGCGCGCGAGCTGCCTCGGGCGTAGCTGGGATCGTTCGAGGTAACGCCGCTCGTAGGTCGCGAAGGTGGAAGTCCTGATTCTCCTACTGGTCCCGTAGTGGATGAAATGTCCTCGCGGCTCTGGCTGGCAAAAAATTCAGACGTGTTGGCCGACGAGACTGTGAGCGGCCGGCCATCCGGAGAGGTAGGAAATGGGTCATTGTGGAGGAACGTGGCATTCGGGAAGGTGGTGACTCGCTGGTTTGCATCGCCGAGGTTCGCCATTTGGTCGGCTGTGGTGACCGCTGTCTATGGCCTCGCGCAATCGCATAGTCTGCGTGCGTGGTCGCGCTGGTGGTTCATGGGATGCATTCGCGCTGGTGAAAAATGGAAGAGTCTGGTGCAGAGGACTGCCTTCTGCCTCAAACGTTCGACTTTCGATCTAGAGGCATGCAGATCGACTGCTGCAGGGGCCATCACGGCGGCGTCCGGCGCGGTGCCGATTGGATGCATCAGGACTTCCAAAGCTTCATGACATTACGACATACCACAGCCATTGGGCACCGACACAGCACCACCACTACAACGACCTTGTCACCAGACGCACCGCTCGCATACTCCCACGATGATCGCACGAAGAGTCGCTCTCCAGGCCACTCGCCAAGCCATCCGCCCAGCACAGCGTGTCCAGCGCCGGTGCGCATCTGGTAATGTCTCTGCCGCAGACCAAGGCGGCGAGGTAGCAGACCCAAACGTGCTCAAGAAGGGTGCCAAGCGGGATCCTGAGCTCTACGTATGTCTCCAGTACCTATAACTCGTCCCCCTGGACTAGAGTCAACCTTGGGTTAGGAACTGACATTATCGTGACTATCAGGTCCTCCTCTCCATCATGACCGGCGCCTTCGCCCTCGCAGGTTGGCACTTCTCCCGCAACCCAACCTCATCGTCCTCCGAGAACAACGTCGCGAAGGTCCACGGCTCTGAGCCATGGAACACTGGCTCTGACGCACGATACCAGTACCACCCGGGTGGTGATCCGAGCAGGGGCAAGAAGGATGCTCCAAGTGCTCTGAATGAGGTCATAATTCCAAATGTGAACCTGCCGAAGGTATGTACAGGATATGAAGAGGATGAGGCGGGAAATGGGAGGTTGCTAACCCATGAGACAGAGCTTGCACGAGAAGTACAACAAGTGGGGCAAGGAGGGATACTAGATGCATTGAAGGCGAAGAACGGGGATGATTGGAGGAGTAGTGTGAATACGAGACAGCATTAAGAAGGCTATTGTGCAATAGATGGCGCCGTTTGGGCTAAGGGCTAGCAATTCTCATGTGTTTCACGTGACCAAGCGTCAGACATACCACTGCGCTCCACTCACAGACAGTAGATCCTCTGGCACGAGAACGGTAATGTTCTGAAACAAGAATGTACCATTCCGCCCCCACACCACAGCAAAAGCTCCTTCCAGCTTTGGCGTTGCATGAGGCCAAAGCACAAACGAACTGACGCTGGCGCTCAAAATAGGTTTAATCGGCCGACTCACTCAATCTTGGGCGCTCGAACAATCTCCTTGACGGCTCAAGATAAGAAAACAACCTGAATTGCCGGTCATCAAGGATCGAAGCGCTGCGCTATTAGAATGGATGTGCAATTCATGTTCGCAAATTGCGGCCAACAAACGGCAGCGGGAGAGTTGGAGGAGAGGGACCTTGACCGATATATACGAGTGGCATTTTTATCAGCTCTCACGATCTGCGAATCTTTGCTCGCTCATGCGCGTTGCCTTGATGTCGAAGGATCACGCAAGCGAGCACCGAGCTCCGCGCAAACTTACTCCACTTCAGTCTCCATGTCAACGACCATCGTCGCCATCAGGCAACCATTCTATCGACCCAACATCAACTGCGAATCATCACCTCACCGAATCTCTGGCGTGACAACTTTGCTACAATGGAGAAAGGACTACCATTAGCGGATGTTTCCCCCAGACAGCACCCACGAACTACCGCCTCCTCAGCCCGCAAGACTATCATCATCCTGATCTTAGGCTATCTCGCCATTTCAACATGGCTCAATCATGGTGTCAAGCTATCAAGACACTCCTGTGGTCACAACAAACACAAAGGGCACAACCGCTACGAAGGCGAGAAGATATCCTGGAAACCTTGCGGCGACGTAAGCGGCCGTGGAGTCGAATGTTCCAACATTACAGTGCCGATGGATCAATTCAACGCGACAAACTCTGGGAACAAAACTTTCAGCATTCCGCTAGTTCGACTGAGAGGGAAGAATGCTACGCAGAATATCCTCCTCAACCCAGGAGGTCCCGGAGGTAGTGGTGCTGAGTTTGTGTTCCGACGTGGAAAGCAGTTGCAGGACATAATTGGAGAAGGATTCCATCTCCTGTCTTTTGATCCGAGAGGTATCAACGGCTCTCTCCCACTGGCCTCGTGCTATGCTACGCAGGAGGCGAGACGGCAGTTGAGTGGCGTGAGAGATGTTGAAGTCATTCACGACAGTCCGGAAGTTTATGCCTGGACGCAGAACTTTGTGAAGGCTTGTGAGGAGACGATGGGGGAGCATGGTGGCTACATCAATACGCCGCAGGTGGCGGCTGACATGAATAGCATTTTGGATGCCGTGGGGCAAGAGAATTTGTGGTATTGGGGATTTTCATATGGGACGATTTTGGGGCAGACTTATGCGAGCTTATTCCCGGAGAGGAGTGAGAGAGTCATCATCGATGGTGTGGCCAACAACTTCGTCTGGTATGGCGACTTCTTCGACACGGAGCAGTTCACCAACACCGAAGATGTCCTGGAAGGGTTCTTCGACGAGTGCATCAAAGCTGGGAAGAATTGCTCACTCACTGCTCTGGCAGAGACGAAAGACGACCTCCACAACATCGTCTTCGCAAAACTCGCGGAGCTTCAAAACCAACCACTGACCGTTTACGTCAACAGCACTCTCTACGGCACCTTGACCTACCCAGATCTCATGTTCAACGGCATATTCCCCTATCTATACCGTCCCGCTGGCTGGTACGATCTCGCCAAGAACCTCGCCAATCTCCTCTCCGGTAACGCCACCTCAACCTGGCTAGCCTATGGCAAAGCTCCAGCCTGGGACTTTGGAGGCGAAGCAAACCAGTTCGTCACCAAGAACGACGGTCTGTCAGGTCCAGCCTACTGGCCACAGGGCCGGGAAGAAATTCTCAAGCAGATCATCCCAGCCGTGAACGCTTCCCTCTTCGGGCCGACGGAGAACGGAGATTATTACCAACGACAACAATGGTCCATTCCACGAACACACAATTTCTCCCAGCCAGAGAGTGTCACCACCGCCCACCCACTCCTTATCCTCTCGACATCCTACGACCCAATCTGTCCTCTCATCTCAGCCAAAACCGCGAATGATGCTTTCGTCGATTCACGGATCGTTGAAGTAGAAGGCTATGGGCATTGCTCCGTTGCTGTGGCGAGTACGTGTCTCGCGAAACATGTCCGGAACTTCTTCTACAAGGGCATTCTGCCGGATGATTACACGACGTGTGAGGTTGATGGGCCTTACTTCATCGTGCCCGAGGAGGATGGGAAGGTTGTTGCGCACAGGCACTTTGAGGATGCGGAGGAGGCGAGAATCCATTTGGCGCAGATGGAAATGGCAAGGGATTGGTGGACTTGGTAGAAGGATGGGATGTGAGAGGGGCGACAGAGGGGCTGTATGCAGCTGGGAGCACTGTAACTCATGCATGCGACTTCGCAATCGCAACAGCAGTGACTTTTGGGGGTCCCGGGGCATTGAAGCTCTCTTTTGGAACACTTGGTAGACTTCATGGTCATCCTAGCTAAGCCTGTCATCCTCACTCGCCGCATCCCGGGAGGTGATACAATACAGTCAGAAAACGAACCTGGAATGCTGCCATTTGTGACCTCGTGCGTGCACTCTATCCCTCTCTTCACTGCATCCGCACCACATCTCATCGAGCTCATGTAATCATGTCTCAAGCAGAGCCCTGCTTCTCCCCTGCTCGGGAGAACCCAACATCTGTGCAGAGCCGCATAATGCCAGCAGACCGCGAATCGCATCAAGAGCTGGTTTGGGAACACCTTGATCAAGCTCAAAGTCAAATGCCAATAACCTAGGTGCGGATGTTGGTTTTCCCCGGAGCAGAGAAGAAGGGGTAATACAGTACATCGACAGTACTTCGCTCACAGTTGGCGTTCGCGGTCCAGTGCCCGCCGACATCGAGGCATGGATGTTGAGGTATCGAGGACGAAAGGGCAGAAGCCAATGCCATCCTCGAGAAGAATAAAAGCGTCGCAGGTGCCGGTGGTGCCGCAATGATGATGAACGATAGTTGGAGAAGGGTGGAGGTAATCCGATGGGACTGCCAAGTGAGAAGGTGACTCCATCTCCAAGCAGGACGCAGGCTTGTGTCGTTGGGGATCAACGTCGTCTTTGGGAGCGCGATTTCCTAAATGCGGCCTTTCATCTCTACATCTCGATCTGTGTTGTCGCGACTCCCAGCGTGCTCGGGACATTGTTGAGAAGTAAATCGCCGTGATGCCAGCCCAGCTTCGACTCTGCTTCCACATCCGGCATCGACACGCGGCTTTCGATGTCAATCTCCCACGACATGGTCGTTCCCGGAAAGTTTCGCGTGCTTGATGACGGGAGGCATCAAGCAGAGGCGCGACGTCCAAGGTTCACACAGGGAGACCGACTCACGACCAGGCTGACTGCCGAGTCGATGAGAGACGGCACGTGAACGGCGGCGTATGGCTAGAGTCAGGAGAAAGTCACCGTTATCATCGAGACGAAACAAACAGAAATGGCCACCTTGATTGAGCCTTGGTGTGAATGCGCGCGTCGGAGATTTCTCTCTTTCACACTTCGCGCATCTAGACGCCCTTTCCAACAAAACTTCGACATGACCATGTTGTTGCGCAATCCTGCAACACTCACTAGATTCACACGACTTTGAACGAACGAGAAGGCCGAGACAGCATTTGCGCGCCCAGCCCTCCGTCTTCTCAACGACGGGTGTCGCTCCTGACTTCCGGCTGACACTCTCAACCAGATCAAGTGCTCGAAGCACGACCTATCGCTGACACCATTACTGTGAGCGGGTCTGGCCCCCGTCCTAAATGGAGATCAAATGTCGCTTCAAGAGTGGTGGACAACATCCTGGTGTCGACAATGCGGCCGTGATTCGTGTCGGCTGTAAATGCTGCATGGAGGTGTGGTGAAAGTGCGCCCGCGACAAGACGGCTTCGCTTCCGCTTCATGCTTCCACATTTCGCTCGACTGCGAGTGCTGCGCTGCTGCGCTGCTGCGGTCTCTGTCTTTCCATCGTTGTACGTACTGTACCTGCAGCGGCTACAGAAACAGCCTACTACTGGCGCCATCACTCGTCGAAACACCCATCGACGCGGAGAGCAGCGGTGGACCCGGTCTGCCAGGCACACAGGCGATGTGACTGGTGGACCATACCCGCACTGCGTCGTCAGCATGGGCGAACCCTTGCTGTTGGCCCAAACGACACCCCAGCCTAATATCGATGTGAGGCTAATCTTGCACACCGAAATGATCCCTTTCAGACTTGATACGCAAGCAGCGAATCCATGCCACATACAGGAGACGACTCACCACACCGCCACGCGATGGCGGCTCACACATTGGCCTGCTTGGAAGGCCCCCATGCCGGACGAGAGGCGCGGACTTCTTCCATTCACGTCAATGGCCGTGTTTGACTACCCCCCAGCACGGCACAGACGATGTCGGCGTTTGTAGGTATAAACACTTCTACCCTGCTGCTTCGCCCTTTTCTTCTCCATCACCCAAGCCTCTCTTTAAACTTCAGGTCTCGCGCAAAGCAGCATATCCAACTACAGTCGCTCACTCAGCACAACCAGAACTCACGATCATAATGAAGTACCAATTCGCTGTCGCCGCCTTTGCCGGCTCTGCTGTCGCTTCGCTCGAGGCCTACGGTGCCGCTGCACCAGCTTACGGCTCTGAGGAGTCCTCCACCTCGGTCGCCCCGACTGCTCCAGGTGAGCCGCAGTCGAAAACTGCAATCGCATGGACATCTTTCTAACGAGGACCCAGTCTACGGTGCCGCGAGCTCTTCCTCGTCGTCTTCCTGGTCCTCGACCGCCGCCCCATCGACGACGGCATCAGCTGCTCCCACCTACGGCGCTGACACGACTGTCACCGATGTCGTCAGCTCCTTCGTGACCTACTGCCCAGGTAAGTCTCGACAGTAACACATTGCTGCGAGAGATGCACTGACACAGCAGCAGAGGCAACTACCTTGACCCACGAGGGCAACACCTACACCGTCACCGCTGCCACCACCCTCACCGTCTGCCCCAAGTGCGAGGCAGCCTCCTCCGCCTCGGAGTCCACGACCTACACTTCGTCGACCCCGGCCAGCCCAGAGACCACCGCCGAGACCTCCACCACCCCAATTGCCCCAGTCTACGGTGCTTCATCTTCCACCACGCCACTCGAGGTCAGCCCAGAGACCGGCTCCTCTACCACTGAGTCCGTCCCTACTGCTCCAGCATACGTTGTCCCATCGTCCAGCTCTGGCCTCCTCACTGCCACCGTCCCAGCACCATACCCAACCGGCAACGGCACCACACCAGCTGGCCCAACCGGCACTAGCGCCTCTGCCAGCTCTACCGCACCACCAACCTACACTGGTGCTGCTACCCAGCTCGTCGGTGGCGCCGCTGCTGGTGTTGCTGGTCTCTTCGCTGCTTTCTTCTTGTAGATACAGCTTTGAGATTGGATGCTCTGGGTACCCCTGAACAGTTGTTGTAGATACCGGGCGACCAACAAGCAGACCTTACCTCGATGGCAGGTACTCTGGCGTGTATGTTAATTCGACAGCAACGGCTGTCTGGCACGTTAGGGCCAGCAAGACGTCTAGATGGAATGTGAGCATGGCATAGATGGCAAAGTCGTTTAGCGATTGTACTTTGTTTTTCATGTTCCCATTGATGGACGAGTGTTGTACACTAGCTTTTTAGTGTTCACTTCGCTCTTAATGTTTAGATTTGGTTGTGCGCAATGTTCTCGTGATTATTCTTCATGGTATGCTCTCAAGGTACAGGTATACTCTGTGCCATGTTAACGACGTGATGCAGCATCATATTGACAGCGTATCCCCTTGATGGTGTCTTTTTTGTCTGGTGTGCCTGTAGTTGCTGTCCTTCGCAACCTTTGCCGGGAACCCGAAGCCCTGGAATTCAGACAGCCCTCTGTGTCACTTCCTAACGACTGCCGCCTCTTCGTCAACTCAAGCATTATTCGTCCACCTGTGGCGGCAGCATCGCAGTAGGTGGCTTCGTCACCGGTAGCCACGTTTGAGATATACCACAATGAACGCAGACTAAGCAACTGAAGACGCGTCAGAGCAACGAATCGCGACGCGAAGTCTCGCGTAGCATAAGCAGTGCACATGATCGACATGACTGCTAGCGAAAGCAATTCGACAGAAGCGCAGAAGCCTCGCGCTGCCATTGTTCATGTGCGTCAGGGCGAAAAGAGCGCCATTCACGAGGTAGGATTGCAGCACTTTCCGATGGCATCCCCAGCATGCGCGGACAGCAGGAAACACGACACCGCGGCCGAGTCGGTCTACGATTTCAGTGACTTCAATAATCACGGCCGCGGCGCCGCTGATCAAGGCAAGAGGAAGCATGCAGGTGACTCAAATGACCTCTCGGACGCCGCGGACGACAACACACCCGGGCCGCACAGCATAGCACATCCTTGGGCTACCAAGAAGGCTCGACGAAAGCCGCGATGCAGCGCAGATCCGCACAACTCGGACAATCCCGTCAACGTTATGATCTACGAGCTGCGTACTGCAATGAATGACAATTCTGGCTGACCAAGGATCGCAGCTAGAGTCAACAAGAAGCACAAAGGCAGTGGCATGGGTGGTCGACCACTTGGTGCCACTGGATGCTATACTCGCTTCACATCGACGGCAGAGAGGATTGCGTTTGCTCGTTCGGAGCCCTACCAGCGCGATTGGTATATCGTGCCGAAACAGAGAAAGCAAAACAGACGCAACGCCCACATGCAGTCCATGAGGGAGATTAGGCGGATCAAACTCACCGAGAAGAAGCGAGGTATTGCTCGAGAACTCGTTACACCGGCTGCTGCAATGAACACCAAGTCGTCCGGTCGACGCATTGAAACTATACGAAACAGGAGGGAGGAAGATCATGACAGCGCCTACAGCTCGTACGACAACTCCTCAAGCTTGATTAACGAAACTTCGAGCTCGACCAACGCCGCAGTCGATCGTACACGCGGAATCCTTGACAGCGGTGACATGACGAGCGCACCCGAGATCGGATTGAAGGATCACACCATAACCTCAAGCTCTTTATCGACTGATCTCGCCTAAATCTACAGATGCCTTGGTTCTCATCTCGAAGCAGCGAAGACGATATGCGACCACGAGCAATTTGACGCGCTACATGACCACTTCGACGATGAGATCCACGGACTTCATTACAGCTTGCGAAGAGTACAGCGACTTTTGTCGACACTTCCTGACCAAGCGTATTGCATCTAAGCAAAGATGATGACACATGGCGGCATTTTTGCGGACTTGGCCACTTGCTCCAGATGCCCTTGCTGCGGGCAATACAACGACTCTTGCAGCGCAGCGCAGGGCATTCGCTCGTCCTTCTCGCTACGGACACAGTTCCTCGACGGAAATAAGATCGCGGTTCACGAAATGTCAAGGAGGCTTTAGGACATATCACTTGGTCGGAGTTGACCGTTGCCGCTTGGATCTCTTATCTTACAAGCCTGGCGCCTCCAAGAGACCTTGGTACAGCTACAGCTACAGCTACAGCTACAGAACTCGGATGGCGCTCATGAATAGATAAAAGATGTTACGACAGGTAAGCACTTGACAGTCGCCTCAAAGTTGCTTCTTTAATCATCTAGGTACTCTTGCTGCAAAGAACAAAGAGTTTCTTTGGAGCGCGGTGCACGCCACCTGTGCATCCTTCGCATTGCTGATATGATTCTCCAACGGATGAGAGTCCGTGTGTATTGGGCCCATTGCAGGACAAGAGCCTGCCACTTCGCAAGAGACATTTGTCGAGCTTTGGACTTGTCGTTCTGCCTTGTGGTAGAACGACTAGATCATGATGCCGCATGCGCATAGCGCTTATGATCTCGTGATATTATCTGACGAGAGTCAGCATCACACCTTTAGCACACATCCGGCTTCAGTCACCAGACAAGCTGTCCTTCATTATCGACGAACTCGTTGCAGGTGTGCCAGAAACGAATCTTGAGGATTGGGTCCTGACCTTGCAGGACAGGAAACCTTGCTTGTCAATCGCCAGAACGATTCGATCCACTCATCATCTGCCGTGATCAGGATGTTCCTGTTGAAATGCCGCTTCCATTTCCTGGCGCACGCGACCAGCTACTGTAACTGTTCGCAGTTCTGATTCTTCATGCCTGCACTCAATCACTATGCAATCAGCCCATCAAGCTCCTTGCACTTCGACCGTGTGCTCCTCCGCAGCTATGCTCATCTACAGTTTCAACATTCTCAACGGTATGATCCTCTCTTCCCTTCTCCAACCTAGAGGATTTCGCCCTCTTCGAAGCTGGCTCTCCCAATTGCCCATCCGGCAACGCTTGTCTCTTCGACGACTCTTGGCGTTATAGGGCCACAGCGTTCTCTTGCGCCTTCCTCCATGCATCCTCTGTCCTGTCGAACTTACTTGCGGCAGCTTTGGCAGACAGGCAGACAGTATAAATCCTCCTTGCATACGGACCAGATCATCCTCGGAGTCGGATGAATCAGAGCTCGAATCGTGGCTACCGCTACCCTTCGTTAGGCGAGGCGGAGCCGGAGGCGGCGAATGCAGCCCCTCAGATTCCTCCTCTGTCAACAGATTCAGATTCAGCGTATGCGAATTGGCCATCGATCCCGTGCTGCCCGAATGTCATATTTGGTGAAGCTTCGGTCATCGGCCGGGGCGTACCTCAACCGTCGAGCTCGGTCGTTTTTGCCATGGCTAGCACTGCGGCGGGTCATGGCCATGATGTCGTCGAATGATGGTCTGTTCCTTGTATAGTACTCAAGACAATGCATAACCAAGTCAAGGAGCTTGGCACCGTACTTCTTCCTCGCGTGAGGCATGAAGTCGGCTGGGTCCTTTGTCTTCTCTGTTGTCTAGGGCAAAATCCTTCCGACCGATGCTTTGGCCGCCATTGATCAAGCACCAAAGGATGAAGTCGACGCCACAGACATTGGTCTTGCTATTCAACCTGAACTCAGCGCCGTCGTGGGTATCTGCTTTCAGTTCCTGAGAAAAATTTCAGCATTCCGCCTACGAGAGTTTGATCAAGGACATACCGGTGCTCGTGCGAACTTGGTGCCGAGTCCGTCGACATCTTGGAACCACTCGCTCGAAGGTCATACGTTACCGTGGTCGGCAATGACAGTGCTACCAATGTCGCCGAGCTGGACTGGGATGTCAGTTCATTGCTTCTTGCACATTTGTTCCGACGAAGAACTCTCACCTTCGCTTGAGGGTAGCCACGGAAGACTTCACTTGTATTATCGCCTAGAAATACTGCAGCTGGTCAGCTCATGTCGTACAGTGGCCAAAGATCTTTTCTCCTACCAGTAGAAAGCTTCAAGTCGCTGCAAAGTCGTTAGCGGGGTCCGCATACAGCAATACTTCGCTCACGTACCCATGAACAATCTCCTTCCAGTCTTGGTAAAGACCATCTGGCACTTTCTCGACCCGGCCACGCTCCATCAGCAGCCCAGCGGTCGTCCAATGAAACAAGCGACATCTCGGCCTCGTTGTACTCGTCGTCGGCTGCTTGGTTATGGTGATCTCGATCATCCAGTCGCTGTCGTTGCCGGTGCAGTGACAGAGCCCCCTCCTGAGTTTGCCTGACGCTAAGTGCATCGTCGTTCCGATCATCTCTCCGCGTGGCATCTTGTATCAAGCTCTGCTCAGGATTCTCGCTGGTGCTTGATCCACCACCAGGATCTTGCTGAACGATCTCGCCCTCCTCGGCTCATGGTCCTGCACCTAGGGCATATTCCTCAGATGCCTCCTCGTCGTACTCATCCTCTTGCTCTTCTGCCTCAGCGGCTCGCCTGATCTTGAACCACACCAGTGACCTCTCGTCGATCTGATCAATCAAGTCCTCTGAGCAGGTGTCCTGCCTCTGCAGCCAGTCCCTCGAGATATGCCCAGAATCATCCAAAGCTTCATGTAGTGTCACCAAATCCTCAAGGGAAGAGTTGCCGGACTGCATCGCCGTTGCCAAAGCTTCATTCGCCTCATAGTACTCCTTGACTGCGGACATGTCGTCCGGATTAGGCTCGTGCTCATAGACAGGAAGCAAGGTGGCGACCCGAGCTTGCGAAGCTCTCCATCGTCGCAAGGCGGCTTCCAGCCGTGAGCGCCTATCCTCAGCCATTGTATCCCATCGTCTGCGGGCGCTGGTCCGTACGCCACCAATACCGTGATCGCCACCTTCACCGTTCCTTTGAGCTCGCCAGGCCTCGACTTCCAATTCGACCCAGAGCTGCGCCCCAGGTACAGCAGGAGACATGATCGAATGCCACTCACTTCGAGTGGAGGTGGAGAATCCGCCGAAAAGTGCGAGTGCTCGTGCCAACCAAGTGTTTGCTATGTGCCGTCACAGCATACAAAGTATTGCACTTAGCTTTGTCGGGCCGTGATTCCCATATGAGCAAACGCGAGTATCGTGATGCTGATTTGTGCGTATGGTGTGAGATGCTGATAGTCTCTCTCTTGGAACTCAACCAGCATTTGGAAGTGTAGCAGCATCTGCGAATCCAGCGTTGGGTCCGCTTCGACCAATCAGATACCCAAATCGGCCGTGCTCCTTCCACTGCTCCCAGACATACTCTGGCATGTCCATTCTCCCTTGCTCAACGGTCTTGTAGACTTCATCATCCTGTCCCAGCAAGCGATTTCCCGCACGAATACGATCCCAAAGCATGCTCGCATTATTGGCAGGCCCAAAGCCTGAAATATCTTGCAGCTTCGTCTGTACGTCCGCAACCGTCCCATGACAAAATTTACAATACCAGCCCGCATCTAAGATGACAGCTCGATCCCACCAACGCTGCGCTGCATGCGTTGGTAGGTACACGATATCCTGGACCCGCAACGACCATGGCAGTGATCCTTTGCGTAGGTCGCTTGGCAAGATCGTGCTGTTCAGAGATGATCCAAATGTGGTAGCCTGGGGATGCAGCCAAGGAGAGCCAGCACGATGTAGTGAGAATGAATTGAGAAAATATTGGCTCGCGAGAGTAGTCCTGCTCGGGAATCTGCAGTGACGCAGGATCGAGATTGTCCCTGGTCGCGGTAGTTCGTTCATATCGCCAACGATGAGGACATCGCCAGGCTTCGCTTCTTGTTCTGTGCCAGTGATCGAAGCTAGCACCTCGGCAAGGGCGGCGTCGGGGAGGTGATCCTTTGAGTCCATGCCAGCGGATGTAGTAGCTGGCATTTCGACAGATCGATAGATGATCTTGTTGTGAAAGTCCTTGAAACGCTCCCAGTTCTCTGACAGGACAAGTGACGTCGAGCTACCATTCGGTCTCGTCGTGGATTCAGCGATCACGAAGTAATCCACGTAAGCTGCAAGAGTGTTCAGCCGGATCTCAAGCCAGTCCAGATCCGAGGTGCAGGCAACTAGATCGTATACTTTACGTGGTTGGCCGTATGATTTGAATCCGTGGAAACGACATAGTGCGCCGATCTCATCACGTTTGACATCGTCGTGAGCCTCGGCGTAATCCGAAGCGAGGTCGGCCATATCAGGCCTGCGTGAAAGCATATGCTGTCTGCTGCTATCGTGATGATAGAGCATCCCGACAGCCAAAGCCAGCGCGATGATTGTCGATATGTACGCACAGAGTCGCCATCGTCGCCGAGTTCGGCCAAAGAGGTGCATTCCAGGTCTGTCCTTAGGATACAGTCTCAAGTTCCCAAAGAACGTGAAAGTGCAGTCTAAGACGTCAACTTATAGAGGCCACAATGATTATCTCTCAGTCTATCACCGAGAAGTCGCTTGAATGTCTGGACATTCGAGCGCACGCCGTTAATCAATCGTGGCAGCGGGGATGTTGTGAGGCCATATCGTGGTCCGAGTTGTGACACACAAGCAGGAAGCGGGCCGGGCTGTGTTCAGCACCTGTCACAATTTCCTTGACGTTGTGCAGAAGATTGGCAGCGAACAAAAAAGAGATTCGTCGAAGGCGTAGTGCCCCTGCGTGTTTGGGGCGTCCAATTAGATCTGGTGCTTGATGCATCCACCTAGACGGTAAAACGGTTGATGCCAAGAATAGCAACGCATCTCTCCGGACCTGCATGATTCGGTCTGGACTCCGCGAGACATCATTCTTCCATGTTTGCATGTTCAAGACCTGCGAGAAGTGCATGTTCGGAGAAGAAGGGCCGGCCGTGTAGCAAGCGCCCCTTTGCTCACTGTCAACCTATATGATATTTCGCAAAAGCCTGTGCGATGCTCAACTGCGTCGACCGTCCCTCGTTGCAGACGATGTTAACAGCTAACAACGATTCTGAGTCTCCCGACAAACGATATGCCTTCCACAACTGGACGAAGGATGAACGGAGCACCAGCATGCGCCTTCATTATACAAGAACGCGCACCGTCGATTCCCAGTCATTTCTGTGAGCGAATTAGCCCCATTGCCCAATTGGTTGACACAATCGAGAAGATGTTTCGACGGGCTAGAGCCGGGAGGTGCTTGTCAATGGCCTTCTGATGCTTGCTGCTGGTCTCACGTCGATATATCCTACGTCGAAGCCAAGAAGCAGGAAATAGTACAGGCTCTGGTCGACAAGCGTCCTTGGCAGGCAGTGCTCAGGTAGAAGTGTGTAGTTACAGCTTGTCTGAAGCTGGATCAGAAGCACGCCAGTATTGAGGTGGTGGTGAAGCATTGTCGGGCGAAGCATGGACAGCCTCTAGATGTGAGTGGTAATTGGAGGGGTGAGAGGAAGCCGGTCCGGGAGGACTGATTATCTGTGGAACCTTGATCAAAAGGCTGTCCGCTTGGTTGTCGTTCGACCAGCTTGTCATAGCAGGAGTGCAAGGGCCTACATATAATGCGTTCCCGTGTGTCATTTGTTCAGGTCTGCTTCATTGTACGGCTCGAGGGCTGTTGCTCTCCACCGTCCCGAATGCTTGTCTACGCCACGCCGGCATTGATGACTTCGACATGGAGCCACTCTGATGAGCGCTCGCCGCACAAGCACACGCTGTGCTACTCATCGTCGTGCATGCACAGCATACATATGCTGGTCACGCTGTTGTGTGAGAGAAAAGGTGGAAAGACTGGAGTGAGGGTTGAAGATCGCGGTACTCCGAAAGCCGAAACACCGATCCGAACCAAAACAATCATGACGAGGTCACTGCAGATGCTCTTCAAATTTGACCACTGCAGCGGGATCGTCTCTGGCGGTACCACCACGTGGAGCGCCGGTCATCATTGCCTGAACGCCACGGAAATCGACGGCGAACGTCTCAAGACAAGAAGATCCAGAGATAATGGATGGCAGGAGGTGTGGAGAGGGCACCTCATTGATGCTCGTACATTCATGCGCTGGCCATCATGCCGTACCGGTAAGTCGCGTCGTGCATGAGGCTGCTCTATGAAAAGCTCCGGATAGTGCAGTAGGTTCCGCATGTCCCCCTCCGAAAGGTGGACCAAGACCTGCACATTGAAAGGCTGGCTGTTCCTCTCGTGTGCTTGCTTTGCCTCTGAACTCTCACCATAACTTTGACAGCCATAGCAACACCTCACCATGTCGAAGAACATCATCGTAACAGGCGCCACTGGAAAGCAGGGAGGAGCGCTGATCGAGCAGCTTGCCAACAACGCCGAGTTCACCCTCATCGCCATCACCAGAAATGCCACAGGAGCCGGCGCCGACAAGCTGAAGTCGAAGGGGTCCAACATCAAAGTAGTGCAAGGCGACCAGAACGACTGCCCCGCTCTGTTCGAAGCGGCCGAATCCCAAGCATCAGGACCGATCTGGGGCGTCTACAGCGTCCAAATCGCTCAAGGCCACGGTCCCGCTTCAGGGTCTGGGGACGAGACGAAGCAAGGCTGCGACATGATCGACGAGGCCGTCAAGGCCGGCGTGAAGCACTTCGTCTACAGCTCCGTTGAACGCGGTGGCGACGAGCGCAGCTGGGAGAACCCAATCCCATCAGTCGGCCATTTTGCAACCAAGCACAATGTCGAGCAGCACCTCAAGAAGAAGGCCAGTTCCATGGGCTGGACCATCCTCCGACCCGTCGCATTCTTCGAGAACCTCACACCCGGCTTCCCAGCCAAGGTCTTCATGGCCGCGATGCAGAGTACGGTGGGTGAGAAGAGAGTGCAGTGGATTTCGACAAAGGATATCGGCTTCTTTGCTGCGCTGGCGTTCAAGAAGCCGCAAGAGTGGAATCATAAAGCGATGGGGCTGGCAGGCGATGAATTGAATGTCAATGAGCTGTGTGATAAGGTCAGGGACAATACGAAGACGACTATATACCCGACTTTCTGGTTCCTGGGTGGTGTGTTGAAGTACATGGTTGCGGAGATTGGTTCTATGATCAATTGGTTTGGGGCGGAGGGATACAAGGCGGATATCGCTGCGTGCAAGAGGGTGCATCCGCAGATGATGGATCTTGAGACGTGGTTGAAGACGGAGAGCACATTTCCCCGGATGTAGAGATTCATGCTTCTTGATGCTCGAGACGTGGGACAGAGACGATACATTGACACGGTATGCGATGTACTGACACAATCGTATTTTCAAGCATGACTTTGTAGATGACGACAGGATGATCTACAGAACCGCGTTTCCTCTTTCATGTTCATGTTGGTCTTGGTACCCGCGAAGGACTCTCTCTCACCTTCTCGGAGAGACGTCCCATCGCGCCTTCACCCGTGTCCGAGCTGCTCGGCACTATATACGCCATCTTTGTGTACTGCATGTACTCAGAGTTCGGTCTTGAACGCCAGAAGGATCAACTCGTGAATGCGAGGTCTCAACGTTTATATACACCACTCAATGTACTGTCTGCGAACCAGTCGCATAAGAAGTACCCTCTTCATCTTCTCAAGAACGGCTGCTCCTATTGGCGTGCACAAAATGTCGACAAAAACTCCAGCCAGACCATCGACAGTCAACGTCACCCAACCAGCCTACGCGCTCTCAACACCGCCCGAAGCCAAAGACCTCAAACACCACCTCAAGAAGAATCAACTCTTCGAAAACCCATGGCCCTCCTACACTGACCCCGGCGGCTTCACAGTCGGCGTTAAAATGACCCGCCGCAAAATCTCAGGCAAAGATGTCTCCAACCCCTCCGCCTCCACCGTCATCGTACGCAAACCAGAGTTCTTCCCAACTCGAAAACAGCCCGAGGCCTTGAGAGCCACCTGGCTAGGCCACGCCTGCTACCTCCTTGAGTTTCCATCCGGTTTCCGAGTCCTCTTCGACCCAGTCTTCGAAGAGCGCTGCTCGCCACTGACATTCCTGGGCCCGAAACGGTTCACGAAAGCGCCCTGCAAAGTCGAAGATCTTCCGATCATTGATGCCGTCATAATAAGCCATAACCATTATGATCATATGTCGCATCCTACGTTGACGGCAATTGCGGCGAGACATCCGGATGTGAGATTCTTTTGTGGCCTGGGAACTGCGGGTTGGTTTAGGGAGAATGGAATGGTCAATGTGACGGAGATGGATTGGTGGGAGAGTAGTACGATTTCTCTGAAGAATGATGAGGGAGGTGTGGAGGCGACGATCTCGTGTCTTCCGAGTCAGCATGGGTCGGCGAGGACGGGCATCGATCGCAGTCGTATGTTGTGGTGTTCTTGGTCTGTGGCTTCTGGAGAGAAGAATGCTTACTTCGCTGGCGATACGGCATATCGCACCGTGCCTGAGCTACCGGATGACGAGGACGATTATGGGGACAAGTATGCCAACCTTCCGGTGTGCCCGGCCTTCGCACAAATTGGTGAACTCCGTGGTCCTTTTGATGTAGGAATGCTGCCCATCGGGGCGTATCAGCCGAGGTTTATCATGAGTTCACTGCATTCGAATCCATTCGATGCGGTCAACATCTTCGTTGATACGCAGTGCAAGAAAGCACTGGCGATGCACTGGGGTACTTGGGTGTTGACTGAGGAGGATGTTATGGAGCCGCCGAAGAAGCTGCTCGAGGCGCTGAGACGAAAAGCTCTCCCTGAGCAGGGCAGGTTTGACATCTGTGATATCGGAGAGTCGAGGGAATTCTAAGCTTGCGCTGGACGTACCATTCACCCATTACCCAATCCTTGCATAGATTACAACAGTCAGACGCCGTCCTCACAGCACCTAATCATCCCAGACTACCAAAGACCCAACCTCAATACTCTCCATATTTCTCTCATGAATCTCCTCACAAGTAAACGCACTACGTGGACTCTTCCTCGCCACTCTACTCTCATCCGAATCGAAACTTCGCCAGGATGCATTCATCCAGCGTCAGCCCCGAGCAATAATACCACTTATGCCGTCTCGGCTCTGCCGTTTCCATCAGGATCCAGGATCCAAGACTGCACCGACCGGCGTTAGGATCCTTGGCGCCGACGGAGGCAGCGTCAATTTCGCGAATCCATTTGCGGGCTTTGACGCGGTGTGAGAAGACGCTTCCAATCTCTTCGAGGTCTAATTATGGAATACTATGGGCATCGCACAGGGCGGGGCGCTGCGCGTCGTGGAGTGAGAGATGGGGCGTCAATCACCACCAATATCCACTGGTAGCCCCATCGACATGTATGACAGCAGCACAGACTTTGCCCCCGGCGAGACAGATCGTATAGGCTTCAGTTCCAAATCTGGGTACAGCTCTAGGGCGCCTCGTGGTGCTCAAACCGATGACCTCTACTCTCGCCCCAAAGACCGCATGTTCGATGAAGCGGAAGTGACAGCATGATCGATCAATCTCTGACAGCATTCCCGACGCCAATGTAGCAGGGAGGCAGTGCGCTTTTCGAAAGATGCAGCAAAGTGTTCACACGAGAGTGCGATGCTCGCAAGTACGAGAGAAGTCACTTTGGCCGAAGGATTTTCAAATGTGATAATGCAGGGAGGTCTTTCTTTGGAGCAGAGACCGTGTAAGGCATGGACAGATCCATGATAAAGGTAAAATTTCAGGCTCCAATTAGGTGGATGATAGCAAATGGGGAAGCCACGTCTTCTTTCACCAAGGTCGGAAATGTCTAACGACGGCTACCTCTCCTCGGCTTGTTTCCACTAGTAGAGGTTCAAAGGTCGTCGGAATGAAGTGCCATCTCATGTCCGCGTTCGCTGTAAGCGATTACCACCAGGCCCTTTCCACAGTCGACATAACTCCATCACGCAAAATGCTGCTCTCCCACCCACACACGCAATCTTTCTTCTCGTCGTCATTTCACCTCACACAGCTCACACATAAACTCCCTAAAATCCCCCTTGGTCGCCTCCTCGATCGCATCCTCAAGGGTCGTCCCATACTTCTCCCAATACGCCTTCTTCACCCGCTGCAAATGCACCTTGTCCCAATGAAGTCTTACCAATCTACTCACAAGCAATTCATACCTGAGCTCATCGTCTCTATTGCGGTCTGCAATGTCTTTGATTGCATGTTGCAGCAGTAGGGCGTCCCGCGCGGGGCGGTTGATCACCCCATTCAGGATGTGCGCTATGACCTCGCCCTGGGCAAGGGGTTAATGCGAATGGAGAGATCACGGTTTGGGAGAGGAGAGGAGACTTACGACGAGATTGTTTGATTTGCGGAGCGCGGTGCGGGCGAAATTCTCTTTGTACATGCTCTCGTACATTCGCAGAACTTTCGTGAGGTGTGCGTCGCTTCGGCGGACAATAATTTCGAGCATCGGGGACTCGCCTCCTTTCTGCGCTGTCACGGAGCGATAGAGCATGTCCACATCCCGGAGGATGTATTCTTGCGGGTAGACATCCTGTTCTTCCTGTCGTCGTTCTTCCAGGGCCATGAGGATTGCGGTGCGGAATTTGTCCATCTTCAATTCCTTCTCCATGCATTTCACGAGACTGTCGCTGTAGCGCTTGTCTTTGAACTCGTCTTTGATCATGCGAATCTCGGCGTTGGTGCGGCCCATTAGTGATTCGATGAGCAGTTCTCGTCGAGCGCCGTGCGATTGGTAGAAGAAATTTGCCCAGTAGCCTTCGCTTTCCCAGCGGCCTAGGGCTGTGACATAGACGGCTTTACCGAAGTTTCCGGACAGCTTCATATTGATGTGCTTTGACAGATTGACTCCTTTTCCCTGGACTTTCACTTGTTTCTTGTACTCCTTCCGCATCTCAACGATCTGATCATGAGAGAGCCGAGGGAGGACATCGCAAATTTTGTCTGTGTCTACTTTGTTTCGCGAGAGGGCAGATGCAATGGCCTTAGCATCTTCCTCTGGGTCGTACAGTTTGACCGACTTCTTCGCCTTCTTCTCTTGAGCACGAAGGTCCTGAGCTAGCCTGTCATTTCTTTGTTGACTGGCACGGGCGTATCCAGAGTTCAGGTCCAGGTCTTCCAAATCTGAAAGATCGTCGTCGCCTCTTATATTGAAGGGCATGGGAGATATAGACTGGTAAGTTCCGTGGTACGCTTCGAGCAGTGGGCTTGGCGGCGGCATGCCACCTCCCATACCTGACATGTCTGGCCTGTTGCCACTCACAGATAGCCTGTCCGCGCGAGGAGTGAGACCGGGAGCAGATAACGAGCCTGAATGTTGACGTCCGTATGGTTCGAGCGTAGACAAGCGAGTCGCCCTCTCGGAAGAAGAGTTGTGGCGGTCGAGTTTGCCTCTTCCTCCAACGGGAGTGATTTCCATGACTTGCGCGCCACTGTCGTATGCGCTTTGCGAGTATCTGTGGGTAGGCTGTCCATTAGAAAATGTTCGTGGCAGTGGCTCTGGTTGACCATAAGTGTTGGACGAATAATTGAGCGGTTGCTGCGGAGGTTGTCCGTATGACTGGGAGGAGTATGTCGGCGACGTAGGACCTTGACCTGCACTGGACTTGTACTGTATCTTCTCCGGGGCCTTAGCATACTCAAATTGGCCTGTACCTCTGACATTGTCGGGATTGTACTTGTATCTGTTGGACGAAGAAGCTTGCCGTGATCGGGATGTGACCGCTCCGTAAGCCAAATTCTCGTCGCTACTACTGCTGTCACGCTGTGGCCGTGAGCCAGGCTGGGGGGCATAGCCTAACCTGGGGTCATATCCCGGTCTCTCGTGCGGGGGCAGATCCGTGTACCCTCCCATTGTGAAGCTGCCGTGTTCTTCAGGATATGGCATTGATGGCATTGAGGTGACTCCAGGTCCATATGGCAGAGGTGGTCCGCTTTTCTGTGGATAGTAGGTGGTCTGCGCCTGTGAAGGCGCCCTCACATCATATGCTGGCAAGGCGACTCCGTCCTGAAAGCCTCCGGGCATGGCAGACACAGTTGGCGGGTGTTCGTAAGATGCGGATCGTGGCACCGCCGCAGGTGGTTCTGGAGCCTCTGGCACGCGTACATTGCTGCGAGACCGGGACCGGTCTCGTCCATCACGTCCAGAAGGCGACTTCGACCTTCCGCGACTCTTGCCGTTGAGATCTGCTCCGAGAAACGACATCCTGGAGTCAATGAAACGGTGACGGAACTAAGAGCAGGATGGAAAACGCGTCAAAGAGCGAAGGGCCTCGCGCGACCCGACGAGGTGATATAGACGGCGGCACTTAAGACGCTGCACACCGGTGGTGGTTGCTCAGCCGCAGCCATCGAGACGCCCAAAACTATGCCCAATTGGCGCCATAAGCGATGGAACGTCGTTTAGAGGTTAGCTCCCGTGCTCAAGGTGGAGAGAGGCTGGTCGCCTAACTTCGGCTGCAGCGATCTCATGAGCAGAAGCATGGCATCGAGGCTTCAACCTTACGAAAAAAAATGGTATGCAACGTCAGCGTATGGTTGGGGTCGAGGCCAAGGGAGAAACAGACACAAGGACAAGATTGACGGCACGAGTCGGGACAATCCGAGACTTTGGTAGTGCGATCTCAATCCTTGCACCATATCGCTTCGGGACCATGACTGCAGCCACGTGCTACAATGCATCACAGGATTGCCTGATGTCTCTGCACTTCAAGACTTTGAATGCAGGTCTGTCCTACATGAGTAGATGCCGAGATGGTAACTTCCAGCCGGAACCACGATTCAGTAAGCATGCTTGCAACTCCATGCCATCAAGATCGAACGACAACATGTTGCGCACGACCGCTGTGGAAGCATACTCTCACGCCAGTAGACATCTGAGATGGATATGTTCAGTACAAGCGAGGTCTCGGTTGCCCTTCGCCTTGGAAGCTTTGAATGTCACACAGATGGACTTCTTGTGGCCTCAAGCCGGCAGTGATTGTGGTGAGGAACAAAGGAAGTTCGGTGCCCACCCGCTGAGGCTATGGTCGTTGCGATTGTCCTATGTCTCACTCCCACAGTAGCTCTTTGGTGTGACGAAATTCCAAGGAGAGCGCGCAGCATCGAAGGGTCGAGACTCGCGCTCGGAGTGCCTCCCAGCTCCAACTCCTGTCAACCACATGCGCCGAAATGCATGTATCGACCGCGGTGTATCCATTCGCTCTAGTGCCTGCAGTGGGCAGAGCATACTTCGGACCCAAGTACACCTAGTCAAGAAGTCTTTCAGTGAGCAGTCACACCTCGTCAAAACTCTGTAAAGTCCGCCTCCAACGAAGTCTTTGCGAAGACATCTTCCGGTCCAAGAGCGCGATTAGAAGTCTTCCCAGTATCACTGCAATGTTGCAGTGACCTGCCAAGTCGAATGAGTGAAGATATTGTTGTTATACAAGTCACAAAGCTCCCACGCCTCGGCATCCTTAGGCTGATTTAGACTTTGTGCTTGCACGCACCAGCGCGTCAGAGCGCCTCATACATGTCAAGGCGTTCTTTACGACCTCGCATGTGCCTCACATCTACGTCTTGCAGTCATTGCTGCTTTTATGATAGAGTGCAAGATCGTATACGACTTTCACTTACCAAATTTCTTCCAGTCCAGTCGCCAACATGGTCCTCTTTGCCAGAATCCTCACCCTAGCCACAGCCTGTCTCGCAGCCGCCACACCTGTCATTGACCGCGATGCAGGCACAGATCTCCTGATCAAAGACCTGCAACGTCTGGACCGTGCCATCAAGACAATCACCTCAGCAGCGAACAGCTACACCGGAGGCGCAGCGGGTTACGGAGCAATCCGCGAGTCCTTTTCAGAAGTCAATCGTACCAACCGCATCGCCTACTACGACGCCATGACCATCAAGCCTCGTGCGTATCCGTCTTTGGTCCTCCGTCTCCGCTCACCTCTAACTGCGCTTCAGAGAGCATCCCAGACAGCGACCGCATCATCGCCGTCGTAGCCAACCCGATCCAGCCCGACATCACCGATGCCGTCAACGCGCTCATTGCTAAGAAGGATGAGATCGATGCTTCGGGTTTCATGAAGGAGACGGCCGATGGCTTGAATCTTATCTCTTACGATCATGATACCTTGAGCTTGATTGCTGTTGCGCCGAAGCTGGATCCCGCAACAATCCCAGCTGCTACGCCGCCGGTTTTGACGATTGATTTGGATTGGAGACGCGGTGTGGCGGCATTTGGGGGCCTACCGTTGGCGCCGATTACGATGTAGAGGCTGGGCGGTGTTCCAAGAACGACTCTGTGTATGCGAGGAGATGCTAAAGGGTAGTCGATGTTGTCGTGAATCTTGTGGCAGTACTGCGCCTGCAGCACATCGTAACGATAGTGCTGCATTGCAGGAATGTGAACATGTGACATGCACATTACCTCTGCTGTGCACTGAATCATGGCCTAGTCTGGTGCTTGTAAGAATGCGGAAGCACGACACAGGTGCGCGTCGCGGATGGATTCGTATTTCTAGCACAGCGCACGGGCCCTCAGAATTCATGACGTGAGCGACTCACAATTGTATTCCCACTTCTTCCTTCTCCATCAACATCACGACATCGAAGCAACATCACCATGATATCGTCCAGAATTGCACGCCGCATGGCGTCAACAGCACGCAGACGCGTCGTCGTCGACGAGACCACACTCGCTGGAGCACAGCACAAGGTTTCACTGTCCGGCCCCTCTCTAGGACATCTACTGTCCGAGCTCAGTGCCACTCGTCCTGGAATGGAAGCACTACGGAAGCCTGGCGAGACAATGTCCGAAGGTCACCGGACACAGGCTAGACGGACTGCGCAATGGCTCATGGGGGTACCAGTGACATTTGGCACTTTAGTTGTAGGATACAACTTCCTTACTAAGGAATAATGTGACGACAAGGGACAACGATTGACCGATCTGTGCAATCCTGCTTTCTCGCTACTTGCTGTTGAGCTTCCAGTGGTGTCCCTAGGGCGCGGCTCACAACTATGTCTCAAAATCATCGACTCGATCGACCATACATATCACGACACGTTACCAGCACCACCGCGATCAAAAAAGCACGACATTACCTACATCACAAAGCCGTAGCTACGTGCATGCGCTGTACTCGTACAATGCAGGATGAACGGATTAGCCAGAAGGAAGATTTTTGCCAAGATCGACAGTCATCGTTGGAAACCCTGCCTGGTTAAGGACAGATCGTTTCGAGACATGCCAGGAGGTACTTGGCGACGATTTATGAAGTCTTGCGAACGGAAAGTCAGGGACGTCAAAGCTGTCAGCAGTTGCGGCATGTTCCTTCAGATGGACACAACATCTTTGCCAAGATGATTGAATTCATCCCTGCCCGGTGCTTCTACAGCCGACAGCAGCCACGCCGTCAATTCCACTGAACGGACGTGAGCAGTCCCCCAAACCTTCGTCATTACACAGCCAGTGCACACGAGGTGAGAAGACAAGGACAGAAACTTTCTAGTACTGAGGTCCCACACAACATAGCAGTGAGCCTGATAGGTCAACTTCTTATTGGTCACCATCGCAAAGCATCCTGCAAAGCTCTAGTCGAAGATTGCAATTGCGTTGTGACAAGTTCAACGTCGATCTCCGCGTTGCCAAGTGCGGCCTCTCGTGGGACCCAGGGC
Organism: Dothistroma septosporum; assembly: GCA_002236755.2. Classification (NCBI taxonomy): domain Eukaryota; kingdom Fungi; phylum Ascomycota; class Dothideomycetes; order Mycosphaerellales; family Mycosphaerellaceae; genus Dothistroma; species Dothistroma septosporum. The sequence continues at coordinate 700,906 of NBZP02000040.1, read as the reverse complement.
TGCAAGTGGTACTCTCGTCACGCCGCAATCCTGAAGAATTCTCCAGACGATATGATCCAACACATCTTCGCTCAGACTCAGAGATCATTGAACTTGCATCTCGATCCTGGATATGTCGTCTTGTTCCCACCGTGCCCGGTCGCAGGGCGCCCCACCTTGGATGCTCGTATTGATCACCGCCGGCTCAGCGTTACCCTTGGCGAAGAACTCAGTCCTGACTGAGACCGTCGATGGAACTGTTTGGTGGTAGCCGATCACGAGATATCAACCCCTGCAGTGGTCTCCGTGCATGGCTCAGTCGCGCATCATGACGAGCTGTTCTCTCGCAGGTTCTGTGAAGAGCTTGGAACAGACTAGCATGTCACCATCAAACTCAGGACCTGGAGGATTTTTCGATAAAGATGTCAGAATCGACCATCACGGCCTTCAGGTCGTTCCACATAGAAAGTCCTATCCAGATCGTGGGCCCTGCACGGCATGTACGTCGGAGTTTGTGGCCACTCAAAGCGCTTGTATTGGCGCCTTCATCTCCTGCGCATCCCACTCCATAACACGACGAATGTGCAGAGAAATTCGTGTGTGGTCCTTCCGTGTCATATGCTGTTTGGACATTCAATCCACTCGATACTGCCAGGGGATGGCATTCACCGATCGCCGATGTTATCCTGACGAGAGCTTGTACGGCGTTTTTCTACATCGGTAGGTCATTTCGTTGAACCATACTTGGACGGAAGCACGGTGTAGCAAATCATGCGGCCAGGAACACAGTGCGGACACCAACAGAATTCCCCTACGATGTGTCAAGACGCTGTAAAAGACGGTCCGGCCAACGACAGCTTTGATGTCGACGAGGACTCTTTCCGAGCCATCTGCTTGATACTGGTGATATGAGACGCTGCCTTAGTTGGTGTCCAGTGGCGCGAGAGCCACATAATCTTCAACTTGATAGAGTGCTGCACGGAACGATTTCCAGTCTGCTCAACAACAGCTGCTTCCTCATACAGTTCATGGAGACAGTCGGACGTACAAGGTAGGCGTTTGTACACGAGCAGCTTTCAAGTCAACAGTGGCCTCATGGATGCGCTGATCAGGCTCACACTACGATCAGCCATTGGGAAGTCCAGTGGTCGGATTCGAGGACAAAGATGACTCGCAGTCAGTGTAGCGCGCGCAGCCAAAGTTCTGCATTTCGGCATCGGTTCATCGCTGCGTTGTAATGGGTACGCAACGCCCGTCGCCGGGCTCGCTGAAGCGACGACGGACCGATTATGATGCCGCGTAAACAGCACGTCGGAACGTGTACATTGGCCGTTGATCATGGTGGACTCACAGTCTCACTCGTACTGGCCGCTGCTCAAGGATCGATATGCCATTTCAGTCAACTATTCTGGTGCCACTACCACGATAATCAAGCGATCCAATCGCATGAACCCTGTCAAGTTCCCGAGGTCAATGCTGCGCATAACCGCATCTATGCTCACCAAAGCTCGACGAATGCAGTCATGATTGTCCTCGTATGGGCCTGTATGGCCGTGCGCACAGGCGTCCGTCCGACTCAGCCGCTCGATCACGTGGTCTTGCCCGAAAGCTGTGAGACATAGCCCTAGACCCATTGGGACTTGTCAGCGAGCTGAAACCGGAGCGGTCTGTGCAAGAAGTCACAGAAGCCGAACTTTGCAGGTTCTCCACATAATTTGACGCGCGCGCACGTTGGTTGTGTTGTTGGTAGCGGGGTCGTCGGAGCTTCACATTCGCTGACACGAATGCGAAGATATGCTAGATCGACATTACATTTGTTGAGCTTCAGCCTCGCCTAACTATGAAGATCGTCGTTGTACTGGTCGTCCCTACCGATGCCGAAGGATGGCCACGGACTGGACTCCATCCTACACACGTGGTGCAACACGTGGATGTGACTACTGGCGGCATGCAAAGTCCACGTGTAAGAGGAGATCTCCATGTCTATCAATGCCACCCTGTGTAGATCAGTGAGCTCGCTCTGTACTCGTTCGGGCAGGTCGAATGGCCGAGCTGAATACATTGCCTGCGCCGACGGCTTTGCAAGTCTGACTCTCGTGAACCGGGTCGGTTCTCCTCGGTCTGATATCAAGGACTCACTTTCTCGGATGTTGTCGTTTCTGTCGCATGGCAATCAAATCATGTACGAATGAGCATAATAGGTGTGGCCATACCGTGTTAGCCATGCTGGACCTTGTCATCCACGATAAACACGAAAGGCTGCTCCGTTCGGCCCGATGGAACCGCCGCCCCGCAGCGAGCGCGGACCCTGTAATACTGGCGTCTGTGCGATCGCCGCTCTACCGAGGTTCATCCCGACTTAGCACAATCAAGCAGGGGTGTAGATATAGTGAAAACACGCTAGTGACTTGGCATCAAAACACCCCTATTAATATCAACTTTAACATATATTTACTTATTACTAATATGCCTATCTATACTAGAAACATATATAGAGCTAGAGTAGGCCCTAGGCTATTTAAGACACTAAAAAGAAGTATGTTCTAGAGGTACTAGACCAACTAATTTGCCTAAACTAATATTAAAACCTTCTATTAGCAATTTAAGAACAAAGACTAGTACCTATCTTATATAAGCTATATATAATAGGTAAAACAAATATAGTTAGTAGTAGAGACTAATTCTTAATCTTCTACAAGAAGGCTAGCTCTTTTAAGTAAGCTTAGAAGGTATAGAATTAATATAGATTAGACTATTAATACTATAGCTACTAGTTCTTAAGATTTAAGGAAACTAGACTATAACGTTACAAACTACTTAAACGTGCGTTTCGTATATTATATGCAAAACGCGCCGAAAGTACAAAATGCAACGAATACTAAAGTACGTATATTATATAGGCAAATATAAGCTAGCTTACGTTCTAAAGCGTAATATAGCAAACGCAAGACCCTGAAATTTCGGCTACTCCTACTTTGTAGGAAAGAGCTTAGCAAGGGGTCCTAAAGCCAAAGGGTCCTAAAGCTAAAGGGTCTAAAGAGCCTCGAAGGTACCTAATTGTACAAATAACCTATCTACTATCTACTAGTTATTGTCTATCTCTATCTAGTCGTGGAATTTGTAGTTTAGGGTCGTAGAAACAATAATATTCAAGATAGGTTAAGGTTTTGCTACGTAAAGCTATGTTTCTCGATTGCTAGACCCTTAAAATTCTAGTTAGTAAGCGAGAATCCTTAAAACTTCTACTAGTAAAAATAGATACCTAAATAACTTCCTATATACTTACTATATAGCTAAGTGCTATATACTATTCTACGTGCATTCTTAAGCTCTATAAGATAGGGTATTTAAAATTCCCTAATAAGGTCTAGTATACTAAGTATAGTACTATCTTTAGTAAAAGAGAACAGTTAGCTCTCTAGGTCTCTATAATTAGAAATTTGATTATGTAAGCACTTCAGAGCTAAGAGCTAGTAAATATACACCTTTTATATATATATTATTAAGCAATACCGTTAATAACTAGCGAGATACTAAGGGCTGGATTTTAAAAATCCCCCTCTTTCTAAGCTAGGTACTGCCTTCCCCTTTAGGCCTAGCGCTATATGTTGTATACAAAAATTGCTTACTAAGGCGTCAACTAAGACAATATATTTTTGAAATTACCTAATTAGGCCTAGAGAGTAAGATATAGGCCCAGAAACCTATCTATTAATCTATATTAAACTATTAAACTATTATATTATCTAAAACGCTACTAAATGCACCTCTACGCAAGCCTACGTACCTAACGTACCTAAAGCACGTTTATGCTTCTCGTAACGAAGTTCTTTTAAAAGCAATATAAGTATTCCTAGTAGACTCTTAGAAGAAGAATAAATAAAAGAGATAAGCTAATTATTAGATCTAAGAGAAATAGAACTAATAGAATCTCTAGAAAGAATAAGAAGAATATAATCTAATATAGTAAGAAGTATAAGAAGGTAACTCTCTAGACTTTATAGAAGTAGATCTACTAGATAGATAAGGCTTATATTAATAGAGTCTCTTAGGTTAGAAGCTATATCTTTAGAAAGAAGAGTAATTATAAGAGATTAGTTAAAGAGATCTCTAAAGCTAACTATCTTGTTCTTTATATTACTATCTCTATATTTTAGGTTCCTAAGTTATTTTAATATTCTATAATAATAGCAAATAGACATATTAATACCTTCTTAAGATATAGAAGAAAGCTAAGCTAAGAAGATATAGAAACGAGTCTAAATAGATATACTTAAAGAAGATATAAGAATAGAAGGATATATAGCCTCTAGAGACTATAAAGACTAGTAATTTAATAATATAAGCTTACTATACTAATAAGGTTCTTTCTTAATATATTAAGTAGATTTAATAGATAAAGAATAATAGCTATACTACTATTCTAATAGAGAATAGAAACCTAAGCTATAGCTATAGATTAGATAGCAATTAGCCTAAAGTAATAAGATAATAATACTTTATTAAGCTTTATAATTACTCTATATAGTTACTAGACTTAAATCTAATTAAGAGTATATAGCTACTACTATAAGAAAAGCTTAAAGAGAGGTATAGAGAGTAGTTAAAAGACATAGACTTTTAGTAGCTTAAAGTAGTAGTTATATCTATATAGACTTTAATTATATAACAAGAGATATAAGATAGAATCTTAGACATATAATAGAGGTGTTAACAACTCGTTTAGACAGGTAGTAGGCGTGTAAAGGGTGATAAATAGTAGATACACCTCTTTAATCAACATGCCAAGTCACTAGCGTGTTTTCACTACATCTGCACCCTGCTTGCAATGGACGAAAGCCTGTTCCAACTTCACCGCGTCAGCCTGCCGACAAGCCTGTTCACCACCAAGCAACCGCAATGTCTGTATTCATTCGTGCCCAGGCTCAGCATCGCGATACAGGCTCACTGTTAGGAGAATTCCGCTACATGGATCACATCAACCCTCTACTTACCGGTCAATCGATAGTTCCCTTTCTACCAATCACGTCCTAGCACCTCAGATCGCTATGGGCTGCCTGGGGACACTGTCGAAGCACAGCTGCGGAGACTCCCTCAAGATGAGACTGTTCCTCGGTGCACCTTGAGACTAGTGTTGTCGTCAGGCAGTCCACGCTCGAGCAAGCATCTCAAGCTGAAGGAAGCGGCTCACAGTATTCGAAGGCGAATTGAGGCTGAAACCCCTTCCAAGCACGAAGCCGTCGCTTTCGCCAAGACCTCGATGCTCAGTAGAGAGGAAATATATACGACGCGCACACTTTGTCGGATGCGCATTCAGCAGACGGTTTCTTCCTATTCTACAGGTCGAGTAGTAACGACTTCTTCTGGGTGAACAACCAATCACTTGCACTTCCGCTGTTGGCGGCTGCTCGCCCTGAGTGGACACCTACCCATGTCGCGATATCCTTCTCGTTCTTCTTTGACAGCCGGCCTTCACATCGGTGTCCGGATAATTCCTCCGCTGATGCGAGGACATGTGCTTACGAACGTCAAAATCGCGGCGAGACATTTTACCCTGCACATTTAGTGGAGAAGCCACACACTTGAGACAAGAGTCGAGCCAGGGTGCAGTACAAGCTGGGGTATCCCAACACGAGCAGATAGCCACCTCATGCGATCTTGACTTCGTCAGGGCTTGCCGTCACAACACTTCAAGGGCGCAAGTGTCGCGGGCGTTGTCAGGACCGAGGAGCATTGAGAGTGGTCTCATGCTTGACAATGTACAAAATTTGATACTCTTGGCTTATTGCAAAAATGTCAGGTCAGGTACTGCTGCCGTGGTCAGCAGCTTACGAAATCTGCTGGGGCTATCAGTGCAGAATAGCGGATCGTCCTCCCCGCTGGAGCAAGACAAGCCCAGGTCCGGCTGTTCTAGGCTCAAGCGAACTTACAATTGACCATGCAACCTAATAGCTTCATAGCAGTACGACTGTGATCCAACGCTCGCGATAGCGACCCCAGCTTCACCCTCCGGCGCGTCTGTGCTGCCGGACTTTCACACTCCGGGCACCACATATCTCCCTGATGGACCAAATTCGTAAGCTACAGCCCTATATACACCCGAGGAATCTACAGCACTACTCCATTTAGGAAGCTTCTTTTGCTTGGTTCGAGCTTCGACATGGTGTTCCTTTTCCCGAGGCTCAAATTGTCCGGCAGTATGCCTGCGACTTGGCCTGTTCTGACACGTGGAAGCTTTGACAACATGTAGCCTTTGTCCAACCCTCGGCAGTCCCATGACTGTTCAGTGCATTGACAGAGGAATTCCTTGGCTCTGCCTAATCGTTCGCAATTGGACGCAATGTGCCAATCAAAACCCTTGGTTTGATTGACATGGGTGTTGTACAGTCCAGTACACAATTCCTACAATCCCTGCTCACTCGCTTTACCCGTTCGAGTACCAAAATCCTCGCTTGCATTCCTTGAACAGGTATAGCGGCACGACAAGGGTTGTAAGAATTGTGTACTGGACTGTACGGGCACAGGGACTGGGATTGCTATCGCATTGAAAGGTCAAGATTCTGCATAAGCTGCGGCCGCCAGTCGGTGGCAAGATTTCGACGGGATGGAGATTGAGCGCCTGGAACGGAGTCCATTATGATGACAGACGCACAGCGCCGCTACTGTTGTGCCTACTTTGAGGAACAAGACATTTCATCCTAAGAGCTGCGGCTGATAAGTCGCCTCGAATGCGATCATACCGCTGTTTCTGGTTCTCAGCTCGTTCGTGAGCACGAGGCATCCGCCCTCGATGTGGACGCTGTTCAATAATTCCACGACTTCGGAAGTTTCCAGTTCCCTTACGTTGGCCAGCTGCATCAGGGTGAGGTCTCGAAATCGTGCCATGGCCTCGACAGTGGTCTCTACCTCGCCAGGCTTCGGCAAAGTGCGGGTCACCAGGATGAGTCTTGATCCATGCTCTTTGCGCAAGATGTCAGCATGAGCGCTGAGCTCTGCTGTAGCCTGCGCTCTGAGCTTGTGCCAGGACGTGAAAGGCGAGGCTGTACCGAGTCGCAGAATGTAGACGGCTGCATTGGTGACATTCTGCGGCGAGCCCAACGCTCGTTGTTGCAGCTCAAGACGTTCACTTGCCTTGGCAGCCCGTGCAGCGGGTCCGGTATCGGATTCGGGAGGTGTCGACAAACCATTGTGCAGCTTTGTCGCTGACAATGATCGCGACCAAGTATGGTTCTGGCACTGTTCTTCACTTTGAACGACGAACCGCAGCGACGGATATTTGCTCGTCAGTGCCGTCGCGAGAGATGCTGTCTTCGCACAGACCTGTAGATCGTGATCAATGGGGTACTCAGACCTAATGACTGTTCGGCACAGCACCTACATCGACCACTGTAGCTTCGCCTAGGCTAAGCCAGTCCAAGCGAGTCATAACATCTTCGACGCCAGCCTCGTCATCGGCGATGGCGTATCTTGAGAATGATGGCCATTGACGTTGCAGCCTAGGCCTTCGTCCGAGTGAATCCGCGAAACTGGCCTTGGTATTGAATGCGGTATTGAACGCGCATTGGTCAGTCTGGTGAGTTCGACCATGGCGCTTCGTCGCTAGTGACATGTGAAGAGCAGACGGCGCGAGGGTCTCGGACAAGAACATCGCTGCATCTAGCAGCACGGGCTGTTTTACGAACGGCGCCGACAGTCCGCTGTGAGCGACATACCCTGGCTTCGGCTCTTGGAGGAAGCCTGCCGTGATTGTCATGCGAGCAATTCGTCGCAGCTGATCGACCGGTACGCAAGCAAGGTCGGCCACGTCGCTGTAGTGTACGGAATCCACGATAGGAATGCAGGCAAGCACTTGGAACTCGCCGAGCCATTGCAAGCAAGCCAGCAGTTGGTTCTGAACAGCACAATCAGTATGGACGGCAAATGGACATATTGGGTTTGTGAGCGAACCTCTCGCGCAAGACGTTGTATAAAGTCCGCCGGTTCCGCCAGCAACACTTCTAATTTCTGTGAGTTGGTGATGACGGATTGCTTGGCCTGCAGCACCTTCTGGGGAGCGTCCGGCGGTATGCTATCGCCAGGTAGGCCAGAATTGCTATGGTGTTTGCAGAATGCCGCAATGGTCGTGGCAGCGATGGCAAGCTCCTCCGCGCATGCACCCAGCCGAGAGATCCGCGACATCGCCTGACGGTCCACAACCAGAGGTGAGTGTTCGAACAATGCGAGTTGCAAGCATTACTTGAGATGCCTCGCCGCAATGCTCTCGACAACCCACGGTTGGCGGGAGGGCTACGGCTGAAGTCGCAGACAGTCGCAGAACGGATTCTAATGTATCCGTCCAGCGAAGGAGCGCCCGCACGATGTTCTGTCCTTATCCGTGGCTGGCCTGATTCCACTAGTACTCGGTTGCGACATAAGGTCGACCTCTGCAGGAGATAATCGAGCCTCCATCCTGACACATGTGTAAGATGGTAGACAGAGCTCGCCGGTCGCCGAGCTACGGGCTTGAGACAAGGCTACCGGTGCCATGAAGCCAATCCCGATCAACAAGGGTTCGTCAGCACATCTGCGGGCTAGATCCTGCTGGCGTAACTCAGCAATCTATCCGTTGGATACAGAACAATACGCTGCGCTATTTGATAGTCTCAGGTAAGCGGAATCAAACGGAATGGTGGCGCGAACAACATCTCTCCAACGCTACCGTACGCGGGTCGGGCAGGCCTCCTGCTCATAGTCGCCGGCTATTAACACCTTCGTCTTGATTGGTTCGCACAGTATCATTGTCTCGCACGAACGGGCAGCGTGAGTTATCTTATCTGAGTGATCCAGAGTAGCTCAATAGCACAGCCGAGTTGAGAAAATGCAAGTTCTTGGTGTCGCGCAGCAAGGCAAATCTGTGCAATAACGCCTTGACGGGATCGTGGCTGCTGCGTGACGTGCCTTGCACTCAGAGCTGCAGCCACACGACAACGTACAGATGAGTTCCAAGCTAGTCTGTAAACCATTGAAAAGCTATTAGGGTATGCAGGGTCATCGAGTGAGCTCGCAACAACATCCAGCTCATGCGGCTAAGGCCATCGACCATACCGTTTTCGCATAGTGCATTCGCTTAGTGGCTGAGCGATGCAGCAGCAGCTGAATTCCTTCGCCCCGCGCCGCCGTCTTACACGCATCCTCTCGCAGTGGATGACCCACGACCGGTACACCATTCCCCAGCAGGGTGTCGTTAAGCCAAAAATGACGGAGACAGCTCAGACACGGCAGCGACCGATTCCTGTACCTATGGATTCATTCAACTTAGCACTGCATGCCCAATGCAGTAATACGAGCAAGCCACACCAAGGTGGCATTTTAAGCTTGTTGGTATCGATGTGCCGGCCGCTCGTAGAGGTGTGGCCTGGGACGGGGTGGTGTCCCGCTCCGCACGTGCGACCACGATAGCGTGGTATATTGAATGCTCAAAGTCTCGAACACAAGCTGCAGTGGCTAGGAGGGTGCGCAGCAGTATGCCCACCTTCGCATAGCGTCGGTCTTGCTGCCGAGGACTGTCTGGCTACCGGAATGGAGCGTATCATTGTGGCTGCTCAACAAGATGCACGTATCTGGAGCATGTTACATCCTGTCGTAGGCCACACTACCCAGCCTGGCTATAGCCACGTCCACACTGGATGTGTATCACTACTCGACCTCACCCTTGATGCTGTTTTTCCGCGCTTGAAACGGGATGATTCAGCTCGTTCTGCCACCAGCGTTTCATAGCACGTGCGGCAACTCGCCGGTGCCGTTCGCACGCCAGCACAAACATGGCTGTGTGGCCGTCTCAGCCGGCTCCGCAACTCGCCTCAGTGGCATTCGTACGCACGCAATATTGTCATGTCGCCTCTCACAACTCACACGATGCTCCACGAACAACCGTATGATACATCTCCGTGGCTTCGTCTGCCTTCCTGACGGCACTGAGATCCAGGCCCAAGCTTGCAAGCGATGAGGCTTGCTGCAGGCGCCGTGGCGCCACACCCGCTGATGGCGCTATCACCCTGTTGGTCGTGCGCATCGGAGTCCTCGAGTAATCCTTCGCGTGGCCGTGGCTAGCTTGCCCAGCACGTTGTCGGAGCTTATGACTGACTACTACTAATCATGCTGGTCGATCGCTCCCAACGGGGCCGACCACGCCTCGCCTGTGCTGACCCGCCAGGCTAGCGATCCGCGCAGCTTCATGCAACAGGGTGCCACCTCTGATCCTTTGAATCGAGCCCCGGGGCATGAAGCTGGCCGACGCAGGAACATTACGGACGGTACTCTACACACCTATGAGATCTAGTGTGCCCTCAATCGCCCAGCCCGGCACCTCGTGGCTTTCCTGCCTATATAGTGGATCACCCGCCTGAAAAGGCTTTCGATGCTCTTGGTCACACCCGGTGGCAGCTGTCATTCACTTCCAACCCTACGCGTCTACCAGCGCTTTGGCGGGTTTTGTCTCTTAGCATCGGACGATCCTCCCCTTCGAGCCTTCGATCACCGTCATCACTATGCCTGAATCACGCGGCTCAGAGTCGAGCGGCTCGACAAGTCGACGAGCTTCTGGCACACAACACATCGCAACTCCTAAGCTGAAGGACTCTTGCACTGCTTGTGCAACATCGAAGGTGAAATGCAGCAAAGATAAGCCAACATGTGCTCGATGCACCCGGCGAGGCTTGACCTGCGATTATGGCCTTTCGAAGCGGACCGGACGGACTTCGCACGCCACTGCTCAGAAGCAACAGCAACAACGACAGCAACAACAACAAAGTCAACAAGAAGCAGCAGATAGGAGGGTCAGCCAGTCCGCAGTCCCTGTGGCCAATATGCTCCCAGACGTAGATGAGTTCATCTCGCCGATGTCACTGCAAGAGTCTTCGATACTTTCCCCCACGCTCATGCCAGATCTCAGCACCAGCGGCTCACAAGCTGGCCTGGATCAGTGGAATTCAGATCTGTGGTCGACCATGTTCGCCCCGAACGAACCAAGCTCAAACAACACTCCAGCAAACACAATGCAGACCCATGGCGGCAATGGCAACGACATTGATCATCTATTCAACGACCTCACATCCTACAGCATGCTTGGAGAGCCAACAGACACTGCAATGTCAAATCAGCATACACATACGTTTTCCGATACTTCATCTTCGATAAGCCCATTCGACCAACTCACCTCGGTGTCCGACATGGGTAGCCAAGACTTTTCAAACATCGATTTGTCAATGACCAACTGCACACCAGCCATTCAGCAATCAGTCGAGCCAGCGAACTGCTGCTTGACTGTTGCTCTTGGGTTCATGACGCAGCTGTGTGCCACAGCATCATCGTCATGTACCATGCCGGGTAGCCACAATGGTAACACTACTCTTCCAACCATCGACTCTGTTATCACAGAGAACAGGCAGATTGTGGACCAGATCGTCAAGATTCTTGAGTGCCCGTGCTCTCATGATGAATATCTGCTCACCATTGTGCATCTTGTCGTCTTCAAAGTAATGGCTTGGTGAGTTTCGTGCGGCGGACTAATTCTGGAGGTCAACCACTGACCCCATGTTAGGTACGCAGCAGCAGCTCGCGAGAAGCCCTCTCTGGCGGAAGAGATAAACTGGACAGACCAGCAATCCGGTCGACCTCGCAGCCGCACGCACTCGGAGGAAGTCTTGCGATTTCCTCCTAGTATTGATGGCTACAGCTCAGACGGCTCAGACAATGGTCGCATGGCAGCCCAACTCGTCCTCAGCGAGTTGCACCGTGTCCAACGACTCGTGAACCTCCTTTCGCAGCGCCTGGAAGGCGTGCGACTGAGGAACCACGTCGCAAGCTCCGGTAGCAGTTCTAGCCTGGAGAGCATCGGAGAGGACTCTGTCGTTGGAGTTTCTCTGTCCGCTACTGCGGGCTCACCTTTGTCTTCGCCAACATTCGATCAGCTTGAAGCTGATCTCAGGAAGCGTTTGCGTGCAGTCTCTTTTGAGACCATTGACGTTCTGCGTCGTAGTTAGCAAGATCGGAAGTCCTCTTCGGACCTTGGTTGCATTTCACGGCATCTTCATGACAGATCGACTCGGCATAGAGATACAGGTCGTGCTGTCCTGTTTTGGTATAGCTGGGGTCTGGGCGCTGGGTTGCGGCGCTGCAACGATGTTTCATAGACTGACGAGACGTCACATGTAAATACTAGCATGCCTCAGACTTTCATCGATCCTACAACGAAGTCACTTGATCAGCTCTACTGTACTTAGCAAACTGAGTCCCGCCATCTGAGAGGATATCCCATCCGCACAGTGGCACTCAGTCCCGTTGCAGTGTTCACTTCGATTGGCCACATTCGCGATGTGCTTCTGAATGCCGGCTAAGGAAATCTCCATCCCACGTATTGCGGATCCGTGAGGGACTGCTCATCCCGCATCTCGTCATGCTCGCTGCACAACCACATGCGTGGGATGGCAGCACGACACGCAAGAACGGAACCGTGATCTCCGGGAACGAAGCTTGGTCGCGTGCTTGATCCCGGCCTCAGATCTTCGAGGGACCAATGGGCAACAGAATCGTGCTAGGAATAGATCCAGCGAATGGAAAGACGTTGTGCTGAGATACAACATTAACAACACAGCTCTTATCGGCGATGAAGGCTCGAGTAGGGAATATTAATTCTTACTGCACCGAGCCTCTCCATCTACCACCCGGTCAGCACGAGGGATTCGGGCGCATAGTTGCCCCATAGCATTCCCGGATGTCCGAACTGGATTGGAGGATGCGACTTGCGGCGTGGAGAACGCCATAGGGACTTATGCGAATGAATGCCGAGTGTCTGGCAAATCCGCACTATAAGCTCCATAACGACCCTGGGAATTGAGGCGCAGATAGGCGGGACCCGCGTCTCCACACAGCAAATGCTAGTTCGTATTCGTGCTTCAAATCTTCAGCCACGTTGATTTTGCTCCGGTTTGCGGTGAAGAACTCCACACACCAACATCAGGGCACACTCAGCCAATATCGCCGCGTACCACCAGTAGTTGCCACTGTAATGGCCCCTCTCTGATTAGTGTGTTGAACCTTGCCGACATTGGAGCGAGAGACCTTGGTGTAAAGTGGATACCCGGCCCATCTTCAGCTTCATACCAGGCTAAGTTGATCAGTTGACGTTCCAGCATCCGGATAGGCCACACGAGACATATGATGGCGGTGCCCAGCGTGGTACTCAAACGAATATCACAGGACCAGAACGTTCCGGAAAGGTTGAAGGCTAGAAAAATGCAGCTGAAGTGGGACGCGGCGGAAATGGAATTGAACTTCGCGGAGAGGAGAACAGATCTTCCGCAGGGAACACGTGCTCAACCCAATCTGCTACACTGGCTTCTTTCACGACATTCCTTTCCTATCAAAGATCCTACAACCACCACCGACAGCGTGTCGCTAATGTCGTAATGAAATCGAATCTGCCACCGTCAGAACCACCAGATGAATGCCGCCGATGTTCTCCCCGGGACGAACTGATGCAGGTTCCGGACTTGTTCTGCCCAGCTCGGAAATCAAGATCCTTCGCCAGCCACGCCTGCATTTGCTAATATAGGGAAGGGCTGAGGTTCCTGACCGGCTGAGGCGAAACGCAGAGGGACTATCCACATCGTTTGTACCGACAATCTTGGATCGATGGACATAAGACTGGTGGCCACTATACGGGGAGACCGGTGCGCTGCAGACTGTATGTCCGCAGCAGACTAAGGCCATCCTTCTCAACGAAATACACCTTGGAACATCCACAGTATCATCAGTACCGCAAATTTCGTTATCAAGCCATGTTGTAGGGTGCCACACTTCGACATGCCTGATGAGGGTCATGCTCGGGACCCACAATCCTTGAAGGATGTCCAATCGTCGTCAGAAATTCGCTAAACGCTCTTTGTCACTTTTACGAGGAGGTCCCGTTGTTGCCAGGATGTCGTAACACTCAGTCGGGTTGTGGCCTGGAAATCATAGGTAGAAAGGACATCTCGCGCTGGCCGTATCCACCGCCTTGTGCAGCGGCCTCCTTCCCGTCAAGACGAGGGCCTGGTGTGATCCCGGCTTGGTGACAGCTGCTTTGTCGTCATTGCTCTGGACGATACACCATGGAAAGAACGACGTGTGTTCCCCTGGTGCTCACTGAAATGCGCTGGTTGGACGAGGTGTTACGATGCTCATTGAGCAGACAAAGGCATCTGCGGCACGGTAGGATCACAGTCCCACAGTGCACACCTCGAGCATCTCTCCGGAATGTACCACTTCTCTCGTCGCAGCTTCGCTTACCTTATATGCTATGCAAACAGCTCAGGCACATGTGACCGTGGACAATCGACAAGCCACTATGCACTGAAATGGCTCGACTAGGAAGCTCTGAACAGATCGCAAGAATCGAGCTGGTCACGATCGCGGTCCCGAACAGATGAGGCCGCGAGGTTGACCAGTCAAAGACTATTCTAACTTGTAGCGACCTGGCATCTTACGGCTCAATTCATATACTTGAGGAAACGGCCGCTTGTCATAGCTTCCTGACGCCAATGGCTAAGTGTCCGACATTGGCCTCAACGCACGCAGGCGATAAACATGGCGTTGGCGCAACCTCGATAGCAAGACAATAGCAACTGGTGCGGCGAAGCAGTCTTGCCACGGAACGAGCAACAATGACAATAAAAGTTGGCGATAAGCCCAGGAGCGTTGTGACTGGACCTAGAGCGTACTGTCCACAAAAGCTGGAAGACACCATGGGCGACGGTATTCGTTGCAATGAACGATTCTTGCAGGCTCCTCGCCTGAGCTTGCAGTCCACTCCAGTGCCTTGGGTCCAGCAGGGTCTGCCCTACCTCAAGTTTTTGAGATCTACGTCCCATGGATGGACAACAAATGCAGTCGGCCTATCGCCAGCTGTAATTGGCTCAACCTGCATCTACAATTTTGACTCCAATATCGAATCACATCTCAGCGTTTATACTACCGACAAAGCCAAGCAAGATCTGCGAGATCAAGTTGCGCTTGCCGCCAGACCCAATGGTCATTGGCGGGCAGCTCTGCAGCTTGGCGGCACGTGCGGGATCGATCTCGATCTTCAGCAACATGATCAACGATAGCTGAAATTCGATGGAAGTGCCATGTGTTGACTCTTTAGTCATCAATCTTCAGTCTGCCGGACTCCGACAAAGCTTTGATCCCTTCCCACGTGGAGTGAATCTGATGGCGACATCCGCCCGACGACACTGCATCACGTCGGTTTCGTCATACGCACAATATCAGTGAGGTGCACCATGACAAGACGTGCAAGCAACATCAATCAAGGTCCGAGATGTTGCGTGCACGAGATCTTGGCAAGGAACATCATACACTGTGGACTCAACCATCTGTCCCGATGTAGGTGTCGGAGTCCTACACATCACTCAGTGGGCTTTCGGGAGTGCTCTGTCTTGACAATGAACAATGTGCTTGACACGTATGTGGATACTGCTTGATCCGCCAGGCCTGAATACACACTGCACACACACCCGACATATTACCACAAACCTGTGCCCAGCTTGTCACCTCCAAGGCGAGAAACACTATTCCCTGTACTCACCATGTCATCTTTCGAAGCAATTAGCGGTCTGTTTAAGTCAGGGTCGAACGTTTCGCTGCCCATTGCCGCACAGCTGGGCAAGACAGGACTTCCACACGTCGATGGGCAGAGCAGCAGCTCCGGTATGTCGTTCCACATCTACGCACTGCTAGCCGTAGCATTAGCGTACGGCTTGTACAAACTGTACAAAGCAGCATTACCAAAGCCTGTGCCTGGCATTCCTTGCGACAATGTCTCTCGCAACCGCCTCATGGGTGACCTGCCCGACGCTATGAAGTGGATGAATGAGAGGAAAGAGTTCTGGTCCTTCATGCAGGAGAGATGTATACAGCTCAACTCGCCGATTGTGCAAGTATGGATGCAGCCCCTGGGTAGACCGTTCATAGTGATCAGCGATTATCTGGAGTCGCAAGATATCATGGTTCGGAAGACGCCTCAGCAGTTCGATCGATCTGCTTGGTTGGGCGACATGTTTTGGGCTATTGCACCGGTGAGCAGAGAACTCGCTCAGATGCTGGGTGTACAGAAGCTGATTTGATATTCAGAGAAACATGACAAGATTTCTGACCAACGACGACTGGAAAGTGCATCGCCGGCTCATGGCCGATGCGATGTCACCAAAATTCCTGAAGGACGTCGCTAGCCACCATGGGCACTCTGGAGCGTCGTCACTTGTAGCACTCTGGAAGAGTAAGATGGAGCTCGCTCAAGGACATGCATTCAGCGTCCTGGAGGATGTCTGCAAAGCCGGCATGGACACTATGTGGGCATCCACTCTGGGCGACGACATCAGCACTACATCCAGCCAGGTGGATTTGATATCGTCACTGAAGAGTGTGGAACTGCCTGCCTCGAAAGATATCGCTGTCGAATTCCCTGAGGCCAAAGACCCAGAAGCCTTCACCGCCCTGCTAGAACTCGGCGACAGCGTCGTCTATGCCGCGTCGTCACCATTCCCGAAAATCACTCACTGGCTGGCAGTACACTTGATCTCGTCCTTGCGGAAATCCATGAGACTGAAGGGTGAGCTCTTCTCAGGTCTCCTCAACTCGGCTGCGAGAAAGTTCGCTACCTCACAGGACGAGAGCAGAGTCAAGCACGTACTCGATCTCGTTGTCCAACGAGAAGTATCTCTAGCCAAGAAAGAAGGGCGAACGCCCGCCTTCGACACCCAGGACATTCGGGACGAGCTGTTCGGCTTCTTGCTAGCTGGTAATGAGACCACTGCTGCAACTATCTGCTGGGGGGTGAAGCATCTGGCCGATAATCAGGAAGTTCAAGACAAGCTTCGCAAACACTTGAGGGAGGCTCATGGTACTGCTCGTGAGAATGGAATGGCTCCCACGTCTCAAGAGATTGTGACTGCCAACATTCCATATCTTGAGGCGACCATCACCGAGATTCTACGCCTTGCAGGTAGCACTCCGGGTAACTCCCGAAGAACAACACAGAATGTGCAGATTCTGGGATACGATATTCCCAAGGGTTATGATGTGCTTATGGTAAAGTCTCCTTCCCTGACGCAGCGAAGACGCCAAGGCTGACACAGTGCAGTTGTCGAACGGCGCAGACTACATCTCCGCGCCACTGCCAATCGACCCCAACCGACGCAGCAAACGCAGTGTCGAGGCCAACGACGTCACTGGCATGTGGGACCCATCAAACATCAGCGACTTCATGCCCGAAAGATGGCTAGCCACTGATGAGAAGGGTGAAGTGACATATAACGCCAAGGCCGGACCTTTCCAAGCTTTCGGAGCTGGGCTCAGAGGTTGCTATGGTATGTGCCTCGACTACGCTACCACTCGCCCACTGATCATCTGTGCAGGTCGCAAACTCGCCGAGCTCAATCTCAGGCAATTCTTCACTCTCATTCTGTGGGAGTACAAGGTCCTTCCTCCGCCGGATGCTTACAGATCTTATATTGGTCTCGATAAGGCAATGCACCAGCCGCAGCAGTGTTATCTGAGGCTGGAGAAGGCATCTTGAAGAATCGACAAGTTTTCAATCTTTCAGGATTGTACAGGGGAAGATGCTGAGAGCAGCGCGCTATTCATGTCGGGCTGCGACGCCCTGATGAGATATTAGTGGGGATAGTTTGATGGATACTCAATCAGAATTTGAAGGCGAGCCTGATTTTGCAAGGGTCAGATTCTCGAACAACGTCGGGTCTTTTTCACTTCCACGGCCTCAGCCTCCGACTGACCTCATTTCGCGTGCATCTCAGCTGGATCACTGAACATGACAGCTATACGATTGGGCTGAACTGTATCGTTGTCCCGCCGGCATTTTGCGGATGTCTCAGCCATCATCTTTGTCCAGCATGGTCTGTCTACATGGGTGACACTGAAGCGCTGAATCGCATATGAAGTCACTTCACTTCACTTCACCCTCGTTTCGCCTCGTGAACTGCCGATTACCCTTATTGTGAAGGAGGCTAAGATGAAGTGCAAGTGAAGGTGCAATGCACGCGATGACATCCTTGATCAACGGTCGCGAGATCTGAGCCTCTGATACCACCCATATCTGCTGACCAAACTCAATCTTCCACGGTGGCGGGGCATGCTCATGATCATGATCATGTTCAGCAGACGCGGCTGCATCTTTCACTCCCACTGCTGGCATTCATCTACTCACTCTAACGTCGGGCTAACATTGTACGACTCCATTGACGCCGCCCGCTCTCATCGACACAATGGCGAAGAAGAAGAAGAAGATGGGCGGAAACGGCGGCCGCACGTCTCAGCTAAAATGGACCTATGATATGAGGCTCACTCTGCACGCCCTCGATCTCGAACCGGCTCTGCCGTGGGATCGACGCACTGAAGTATTCAATATCATTCATACGGACCACATCAAAGCTTGCGGATGCACAGAGCCCGTCAGCCGCACTGTTCTGCAAGCTCAGTGTCGCCCGACTGAGAAGAAAAAGTGCAAAGACTGGATCAAGATTGACTCGCTGCAGCAGACCGCTGAACAGGCAGCGAGAAGCAGATCTGCGCAGGATGTTGTCCAGGCCGCCCTCAAATCACTGTCCACCACCATCAACACCGGTGCTGCACAGAGCTTGCCTATCTTAACGCGCAGGGGTCTGGCTTCTCAAGATGGCGCAGCTCTCCTAAAACCAAGATGTCAGGACCCACGCAACAGGGACTCTGCAACGCCTACTCCCAGTCGAGAGATTCCACTCAGCGAGAGAACTCCGATTGCGTACTGGGACCCATTCACGGCACCGAGACAAGTGGGAAAGAGGTCGTATCAAGCCAAGCGATCACGAGAAGTACCCGCCGCACGTCCCGGCGATGTTTCCGGAGACGAAGCAAACGATGGTAGCCCACGTTCAAAGCGTCGACGCCTAGTGATATCCCGCCCGAGTATACTACGACGCAGTGAGCTCAACGTCAAGTGCCCGAACACTCCTCAGCCGGGTGCAAGCACGCCTTCTCAGGCGCTGACCTCACCTCGAACGCCTGGCAGAATTTCACGAAAGCATCTACCAAAAAGGCCATACCCTAGACCGGAGGACATAACCCTAGGATCGCCTCCCTTACAGCTGACCGAGAGAGAACATGATCGTACGCAAGAGCCGATGATCCCGGTAACCAGGGAGCGCGCCCACCCGCCAATGTCAGCCTTATGCTATAGGTGTGTCTACCTCTCTCTCCCGCATCCACTAGTACTAACCAGTGGCAGATACTGGCCTGCTGAACCTGGACAGCTGCGTAACCGTGAGACGGGCTTTCTTGCCCGCAGATTCGCACGATGCGTTCCTATGTACCAGCCGCCCCCGCGAGCTGGAGAAGTCTGCTGGACAGATATCTGGGATCATATTAATCGTGACAATCTCTCTTCCACCAGCAGAGTACATCACTGACTTTGACTTAGGTAACGAAGTACCAACTCCCTTCATATCAGTATCAACAGCTCTGTGGTGGATTCTTCGCCTGGCACTCAAAGACGCGCAGAATGGAATCAGCAACGGCATGATCAGCGTCATCGACACGACCCGACTTGATCGGTGTGCCATCTTCTATGCACCGCCGTACCATGCCCAGACCAAGAAAAAGTTTGTGTACCGTGACGGAGCGCAAAGATATCCGGGCACGCATGAGCACCTAGTCTGGCGAGGTTCGTACCTTGGTTTCCTGTTTGCGCCCATGCCTAAACGTCAAGCAGAAATCCCTGGCGAGGCCATCGTCAAGACTCTCAAGGTGTCCGATATCCTTCGCTTCGCGTCCGCCGACCCGATCATTGCTCAAGTTCTGTCCTTCGATATGCTACCGCGACGAGGAGCGTATGAAAAGACGCTGTTACCGGAACTGAGAGCACGGAATATTCAGCTGAATACTGCTATCATCGCTGGGATTGCGAGATTATCCAACCTCCTGGGTATTGGTCCGTCGCACATGAATCAGCTGTCTCACGTCGTGTCCGATGTCATTCAGGGCTGGGCGATCCGACTTCCACGATTGACGTCTCCGGAATGGGCAAAGGACGCCACCACTTTTGAAAAGCATGTATGTCAAAGCTCCGGCAGTCAAGTCAGCTTGTACAGCCAAGAGATCAAGCTCGGCTTTCTCGATGGTGTCAGATGGGGATGTTCGAAGCACTGGAATACTCACCACAGTCCCGAACTTATTCGTCTGATGCAGAAGCAGGCAAAGCTTGTAGGGGTCGACGATCCGGTCATGATCTTGGCAGATGAGCTTGCTGCGGCCAAGATTCGGTTGAGAATGCTTGGATTCAGACAGACCCGTCGCTCACGGGGCAGCTTGAGATACCGTGAGGAGTTGGAGATTGAGGATGGCGATGGTCCTGGTAGCGACGACGAGGGAATCGTCTACGAGTGATCATACTCGGACGCCGTGGAACTGTTCGCACTCCATGATCGTAAAGATATTCCACGTACAAAGAAGAAGATTGTAGACTATGCTCGAATGCAAGGCCTCCAGCAGAATCGCCTGACACCGCATGTACGATCCCCGTTCCCATCGCCCCTTCACCTCTCGTCATCAGACTGTACCGTATCGTCTAGGCTTGAGGCTAAGTGGTTGCCAACACGAGTGCAACAATATATCAAGCTGAAACCCCAGCTAAACAAGAGTAACATGAACAATCCTCGCTGGGCTTGTCATTTCCATAGTTGGCGCCATGCTCTCTCAATCGTGCTGATAGACCACGAGCACAGACACGCGACCCCTTGGTGGCCTGAGCGAGACAGCTTAGTGGTGTCCAGCCACCATGATTCAAGATATTCACCTGAAGGTCGTCCCGAGCTAGTAAAAAGTCTAGACCATTGGCCGTTCTGTAGTACCAGCAAAGAAAATGCAGTGGAGAATCGCCCTGGTCGGTTTGCACATTCACATCAACATCGTTTCGCCGGCGAAAATGCGCTATGATCTGATCATTGTCTCCTCGATTTATCGAGTGTACTGCAAAATGTAGAGCTCTCCAATCATCACGATCTCGGGCGTTCCAATCAACACCTGGGATCCGTTGTAAGCAGTTCAGCACTCGTAGATCGTTCGTCCGAACCGCTCGGTGGAGAAGTGTCTGTCCTTGTCCGTCGCGAGCGTTTACATCGAATAGAGTATGGTGTCGTGGCAGGACTGCAGCGAATTCCTTTCTCAGCCAGAGATAGGGGCCAATATCAATGGCCTCAATGATGAGGCCTGGGGGGTTGGACTCCGAAAATTTGAGCAAGCAATTCAAATCTTCCGAACACGGCTGGATGTGTCGTCCAGACCCACGAGTCTTGATATGTGACTTGAAGCAATCGGTGCTCTCTATCGTAGACATGTCGGCGAAGAGTAGCTTAGTCTCATCGCTACTGGTTCGACCACTAATATGATTTGAGTAGCGCTCGACGCTCGACCGTCGTGACTCTGTTGATCTCGCCGCTAGTTACTCTCTGCCGATCATTACGCCATAAAGCAATTTGTAGATTACGCGCCATTTCTGTTGTGCGGCTCTATATATCAGCTCGTATCGTGCTGTGCGGTCCGTTTCGCGGTACCAGTATTCGACGAATCTTGGCATGTTGTGTGTACTGGCTAGAAACAAAGCAGTGATGGCGTCTGACAGGAGCAGACCAGCGCTCAGTTCTCCCGAATGACGCTCAAAGTTAAGTCGGTCCTGATGCAATTCTCCTTGGATGATTCCCAGTCTCGATAGAGGCTCACTGTCTGACATATGTTCGATTGTGCTGTTAAGGTCTATGTCAAGAACTTTACAGAGCTTTGCGATATGTCGCGGCATCGCGGCGAGATCCTTGGCCGGATGAACGATATACTCATTTCGGACAACTGCCATGACGATCTTTATCATCGGTGCCGTATAGTCCGGTCTTATATGATCTAGATTCGTCTCGGCGATCCCTAGGAGTGCATAGACTCGGTCTCTCTGGTCGCGGCACTGTAGTCCGGACGCCTGGCAGACTTGCGTGTACAACGAGTCTCGTTGAGCGGTGTTGATCTGCTTTAACATGGACCAAGCTGGGCTTCGGAGGCAGATTTCAGCGTCGAACGCCAAACCAGACTGATCGAAGCTTGCTGGCATCAAGGTGGCCTTCATGTTGTCTAGAAATTCCGCAAATAGCTTCCCTGGCACACGCTTCGTTCCACAGTATAGAGTGTACGACTTGGCCAAAGCCAACTCCTGCAAGACCCAGAGCCTAGTCCAATACGGCCGATGGCACAGACGTCGTATACCTGCAGCAGATCTTCTCCAGACATTTGGCATTTGAGATCGGGAAGGCATCTTCCGCATGGCATTCATTGCAACATCGCTTTCGCCGTAGCTAGGACCTAGCCACGCGATTACACTCTGGGCCTGCTTGTAGATAGTGGCCATGAGCGCCACCTGCTCTGAACGCTCGACCACGTTCATTTGATCTATACAGATTGCGTCGATCCAGAAGAATGTCTGACGAAACCGGTCGCACTGTTGGATCATCTCAAGAAAGCGCAGAAGGTTCTTACCAACCTGGATGCGGTTTGCCTCAATGCTGACCCAACAATCAGCATCTGGCCTGCTCCAGGCGTATGACAGTGCAAGGTAAGCAGGTGTGGCTTCGAGTGTATGTACGGTCAACGAGCAGCGCAGGTTTCCATCATCATCTTTCTGCGATGTTATTTGGAGTAGTCGTATCTGGCGACGTTCCGCATCGAGTGATCCGTATCCATATCTTCTCTCATCGTCCTCCGGGCTATGGGCTGGCGGAGTCGGCATGTCAGGGCTTGACATGAATGAATGCTCCACATCTTCTCCGAAGTCATGTATATTGTATCCTGGAGGTACGCCAGTCAATGGTAGGTATTGATCCATCTCCTTAAAGAATGGCAGGTGGGACCCAACAAGGCGAACGCACAGTGTGCGTCGGAAGCAGTGGCAAGAGAATACCGCGCAGCAGTCTGCTCTGTTCCTTGACTCTCGCCATACGATGCAAGTATTGACATGTTGGCCTGGACAGCCGCACGTCGAAGGATGACGTTCAACAGCGAAGTCCAGCGACGGTGCCTCACGAGGAGCTGAATGACTGCACGCCCCGCCCTGGTGGCGCGACCAGAGGCGAATCAGATATCAGCCGCCGCCCTTTAAGAGGCCGCCCTCTCGTTGATATCATGACCAGGCAGACTCCGCAAAATAAGTCGACGCCTAAGGCGAAATTTCGACAGTTGTTGAAGTACATGTTGTTGACGTATACACCACCTTGGGAAGTCCAGTACAATTGTATGGGATACATTCAACCTCTCGAAGCAGTGGTTCCAGTGTTGCTTGATGGGCCTCCCAATTATCGGGCCTGTGCCGAGAAGACCTTCCACTCTTAGGTGCCGTCGAGTCCAAGATTTCGACTACCAGACTCAAAAGTCCAGCAGTGACGGCCTGTTCTGAGCATGGGGAATCGACAGCCACAAGGACTGGTGGCTTCCCATTAAAGGTTACACAATAACCTCAATTATCGCTAATCTGAATATACTCATCCAATCCGTCGTCATCCACCTACGCCTTCAGCGCAAGGATTATCTCACTCGCCCTTTCTGCCGCAATCACAATCCCAAAGCTTGGGTTTGTTGTAAGCGGCGGCACAATACTTCCATCGACCACATGCAAATTGCTCGTCCCTTTCACCACCGTACTCGTGTCCACACACTGTCCTAACCTGCAACTACTGCTCCAATGATTGACGTTACCGAGAGTATACTGACTCGCAGTCGTAATATATTTCTTTATATCATCCTTACTCGCATTCGCTGGGATATTCCGTGGCGTAAGGCCGGACTTCGACAGGGAGGCAAAGATATCGTGAACGAAAGAAGCGATGGCATCGGCATCCTGGCCCTCGGAGTCAGTGTAGAAGAACGGTTTCTCCTGTCCCGGGGCACCGGTCTTCATGTTCAACGCCACCTGCCCGAGTGACCGCATTCCGGATGTGCCGTAAATGTTGAGGGTGATGGTATTGCGGTCCACATACTCGCCGAAGCCGGATGAGTCGATTGTACCTTGAACGCCGACGGCGTCGCCGTTAGGATATCTGTACTCATTCCAGAATGCAGACGTCTCGGAAGCGAAAGTGTAGGGTCCCTCGCGGTGCTGAAGGTATGCGTCGCGGTCGGCGGGAATGGGAGAGGCGTAGTTGTAGACGTAGGGAGTGACGCTGGGCCCAGACAGTTCAATAAAAGTGTTTGGGTTGTCGAAGAGGCCGGCGCCGACGGCTTTGTTCTCGATCCAGGTCTTGGAGTCGGTCTTGAGCAGACCGTTGGTTGAGAGGTTCTGGAGCACGGCGGTATCGCCAATGCCGCTCAGCATCAAGAGCTGTGGGCTGAAGAGAGCACCGCCGCTGAGGATAATGCGGCCGCCTTGAGGGCGGAGCTTGATAGTACTGTCCTTTCCGTTGATCGTAACATCGACGCCGGTAGCTTTGGCGCCATCGCGGACGACACGCTTAACCTGCACACCACTCTGGAACTTGAAGTTCTCGCGCTTCAAGCTGGACTGCAGGTAAGTCTTGACTGGCCCACTTCGCTGTCCATTCTCGTACATGAACTCGGTATGTCCGAAAGTCTTGACTTTCTGGTTGGGCACATGATTGAATTCGACATCTTTGTAGCCGGCTCCGTCAACGAGCAACTGCTTCGCCGCGTAGTATCCAGACACTGCCGATCCATTCGTCCTTGGGTTGCTGGTGAAAGGCTGCTGTTTCCGGACCTTCTCGATGGCGCCTTGCATATCCTTCGACTTCCATGAGTCCGGAAAATATCGGTCAAAGTCGGTAGCGGGTGGTTGGAACCACAGACCGGCGTTAATGGCTGTGTTGCCACCGATTGTGCATGCTCCGTATCCATTGAGCTTTTCTGCTGGGCAAAGGAGCTCCTGGCTTGGATTCGAATAAATCGACTTGTACAGACCCGGCACATCGACTCTGCTGAGTTCTGTGTTGTTGAGCCAGCCAGGTCGTTCCCGCCCACCAGTGATGTAGTATGAAGGCCCGCCTTGTTCCAGTAGAAGTGTTCTCCTGCCAGCTTCGCTCATACGATCTGCCACAACAATTCCAGCCGGTCCAGCTCCAACGACAATTACATCCCACGTACTCTCTGTTGTGGAAGAACCCGCCGGAAGTGCATTGACAGTCGCGGCTACAAGCGATAGAAGTACTGTTGCATTAACCTTCATGTTGTCGACACAAGGTGATGCCCGCATCGATGCAGAAACATAACAATCATTCTAGCCCGCTTCTCTTATGTACAACAAAACTAGTGACGTCTTTCCAATGATCCGAATCGCAAAGCGTCTGCTGTATAATGTTGGAACAAGCAGTGGTCGGAACTGCCGACACTTGCTTCAAACGAGCGTAGCGTGTCATAGCTTGTGGTAGCGTCCCAGCTTTCGAGAACACGAGTTGCACAGCAAGCCACACGAGGTCAATTCCTCTCTCCCGTACCGGACAGCAGCGGCGCGAGGTTACATCCGTACTGATCGTTGTTGTTGTGCCGTTGTGCAAGTAAGATCGTATTACGCCATAGCTGAAATTGTCCAGGAAAGGACTCGGTTCACAAACAATTTTGTCAGCCAGACACTGCATGTAGTGGTTGCCGCATGCGGTGGAATCTGCGGAGCCTTCGGACGAGTCGCGTGGGCGCAGCGGTCAAAGTAGCTCAGTAAGCAGTGCAGACGTATGATGGCCGCTGTGTCGACTTGCTGCGACAGGCGGTCGTTGGCCTCTGTCGTTCGTTGTTGTCTTGCTTGTCATTATCGACTGCCTCTTTCCAGACACGAGCTCCATGTGATAGGAAGCTTGGCCTGTCCGAGACACAAGGCGTTAGTGTCCACGGATCGCCATCGGTCGCGCAGATGCACATCTCCGGGAAACACTGCAGAGACATTCGGAGGATTCTGACCTTATGCAAACACGTCCCACGTGATGCTTCACGCGCTTGGAGTGGTGTGAGCCTCGACGATGGTCCTGACTCCGTCGGAAGAAGCAGAGGAGATTGTCTCATCGCTTCCAGCACTATTGAGTAGCTATGGCCCGATCCCTTCATAGACGCCGAACAACCTGCGGCTGATAGTAAACTCCAAAGAATGCGGCCGAGCATCAGGCAGAAGGTCACTTTCTTGTGATATCGTTCTGCACGTGAGCTTCGCGAAAGTGATGTGTCAAGATCTCTCTCCTCAATCCCATCTCCTTCCAATGACCGGCCTAGCCGGATCCCAAGGCCCATGAATCTCGTTCTTATACCTCTGCAACCCAATCAACCACCAACTCGTCACGCCCATGCTAAGACAACATACCAGCCCTCCTAACACAATTCCCACAATCGCCATGCCCCACGCCCCACCGCTGATCGTAACACTCAGGCCCCCAGACGCCAACACAACCAAAAGCACTGTCAGGCAAAGATGACCCGTCCACGAATGATGCCTCAAATGGCGTCGGAAGACCGGAAAGAGGCCAAAGACTTCGATCGAGAATAATGTAAGGGAAAAGACGTGGGTTGTGGTCGGGAGGCGAGAGGCTAAGACAGTAGATGCCATTAGAGCGGCGTTGGTGGAGAGGGACGCGGGAAATTTGGCGGCAGGCCCGGCGCCGTAGTCGAAGGTGAAGACGTTGATGCCCATGAGCCAGGAGGAAAGGGCCCAGATGGAGTCGGAGGATGTCGAAAGAGTTAAGGACTTGAGGATCGGGGAGAGGCCGAGGAGGGAGCAGTAGATCAGAATCGCAGACTTCGCCGTGGTCAAACGTTCTTGCATTCGGGGTGAGAATGGAGATGGAGATCCTCCATCAGGCGTGGTGAACGCAGAACTTGTCGAGATCGTTTCGCCATTCCCAGTCGCGTTGAGCGGTGAACTTGCACCACTCATTCCTTGTCCTTGTTCCAGTCCAAAGGAGCTCGCGCTGACATCCCTCGAATGACTCCTCGTACTCACCAAGCTGGCCATGTCTTTGTATCCCAATCCCACCATTTCCTCCCCGTATCTTTCACTCTCCTCACCCTCCGCATTTCTGTCTCCAGTCTCCCCCTCTTCGCTCCCCTCCTCGCTCGTCGTCTGACTCTGCCAAGAATCCCTGAAAACCCATCCAAGCACCGTACACCCTGTAGCCCATCCCACCACCGTCTGTGGACTCAATCGGCCCACATGAATCGCCGAAAAGCAACTCACAAAGATGATGACACTACAAACATGCTGCACGATAATCGTCGAATCCGCAACCAGCGGCCAAAATTCATACGGCCTCAAGCTCGGATTGCGTTGTAAATGGTCCAGAAACGTCTCCTCATCCGTGTAATTGTCTGGATAATTCTGCTTCACCCACAGCAACTTTTTCCACTGCCCATTACCGATTTTCGGGATATTGCCGGCGTTGTTGCGTTTTCTCGAGCTGCTGCGGCCGCGGCGTTTCCGGCGAGAGGAGGTGGAGGGTGGGTATGAGGTGCCGGGATACTGCGTGAAATTACTCGCGGTTACAGTCCCACTCCTTCCCAGGCTCCCCTTCCTCGGTGGTGAAGTATACGCATCTTCAGGGCGAAGGTGCTGGGCTGATTCGCGGCGGTCGAGGCGGCGAGACTGGATGGAGCTGGCGCGGGAGGATTGGATCGTTGAAGGGGCTGTGGAATTGGAGGTGTAGGGAGGCATGAGCGCGAGGCTTTGCCGGGCGGGAAAGAGTTATAGCATAGTTGCGATGTGGTGGAGGCAGACAGGTTGAAGATTGAGTGCGCGAGAGCAATGCTCGGACGCGCCTCGCGCGGGGAGGACTCGGCAGAGTTGCCGTGCTTGCATGGAGGGCTGATGTGAATTGCTAATTTAAGACATGGGACGGCGTAGAGGGTAGAGCAGGCCTATATATTGTCATAGTAGATGAAAATGGTCCTGTCCTGTGACATTCCAATGCTATTCAAGTACTGATGTGATGTTTCCAAGAACGTGCGGATTTGAGATGA
This sequence comes from Dothistroma septosporum, assembly GCA_002236755.2. Taxonomy (NCBI): domain Eukaryota; kingdom Fungi; phylum Ascomycota; class Dothideomycetes; order Mycosphaerellales; family Mycosphaerellaceae; genus Dothistroma; species Dothistroma septosporum. The sequence continues at coordinate 672,883 of NBZP02000040.1, read as the reverse complement.
AGAGAGACGAAGATTGAATTAACCGCTTTGACGCGGTCCAGATGTCGTAACAACACATTTTGGAAATACTCACTAATCGCAAAGAGTTCCGTCAACGTCGTCGACGTCAGATGATACGAGACACATCGACGCGCATTCGAAAGGAAAATTCATAATGTGACCTACAGACCTGGTTCTCTCAAGTCTCGTTTGCGCTAAATTTGTTATTCATGCATCTTCGCTACCGTCTTAAAGTTCCTCCTTCGTCTTCACCTCCGCCACTGCCTCCGCTTCAGCAGTAGCCTTTGCCTCAGCAATACTCTTCTCCTTCGCCAAGTCCGCATCCGCAACATTGCCTGCCGGTGCAGTATTGGGTTCGCCCTCGTAAGCGTCACCGGCGATCGTCTGTGGGTCGACACCGTCCGGCTTAGCAGGAGGTGCGCCGTCATGAGCTTCCACGAGACCATCGTACACTTCATGGCCAGCCTCGTCGATGAGTCTTGTACGAGTCTCGTAGCGTGTTGAGAAGGAGACTTTACCCTCGAGAGCCCTGACCTGCTCTTCATCGAGGAGGTTGCCGTCCTCATCACGATACTCGATCTTCTCCTCTGTAATGGCGCCGTCAATAGGGATTTGACCCGCTGCCTGTGGCGTGACGTAGACATCCTTCTGTGGGTCTTCTGCAACGGGTGGCGCAGGACCATGAGCTGCCTGCGTTGTCGGCGCTGCTCCGGCAGCGCTTGGCACAGCCAGCGAATAGTCGGCATACTATTGCAAGTCAGCGAGAGCTGCCTTTATCCAAGCAGGGCGATTGGAGGAAATGTCGGGGTGACTTACCGAATCGTAGAAATTGTTGCAGTCCCAGTCCCACGTGTCCAACAGCTTGACGCGGTTGCATTCGCTCTTGGTCCACTTATTGCCATAGGCTAGCGGTGCGTAGAGCGTAAATACAGCAATCGACAAAGCCAGAAAGACAGTCGCTGCAGAGATACCCGCGTATGGCTTGTTGCGAAGGGTGAACGAGCCGAACGAGACGCGGCTAAAGCCGAAGTCCATGATCTGGCAGAGCGCAATGATCGCAAAGTAAAGTGCTGGGAAGTAGTGGTGCAAGAAGAGCTGGCGCTGCATGAGGAAGAACGGGAAGTAATGGAAGAACCAGCCTAGGACGGAGGTACCGGTCTCGTAAGCGAAGCGGCGGACGGTGATGTTCTTGTGGTCATCGAAACTGCGTTGCCAGCGGAGGACGACCAGAGCGATGAAGCCTGCGTAGACAGCGATTGCTCCGGTGCTAGCCAGCCAGATCAATGGATTGCCGATAAGATAAATCTGGCGATGGTCCTTGCCCCAGAAGTTGATGCCACGGGAGAGAATCGGCCATGATGGTGGGCGAGAATCCCAAGCGTGAGACTCAACTAGGCCGGCGTTCGTCGTCCACATGACTTTCTGCAGCTCCCAGAATTTGCCGAAAAAGCCAGGGTCGCGATAGTTGACCTTCTCGGCGTCGTCCTTCAATTTCGGGTGAATATTGTTCTCGATATACCAGATACTATTGGGCAGAGTTCCGCCCTTGGCGCAAGTCACCTCCTGCTGCTCGAAACCCCAGTCGGGGAGCTTGACCTTGTGGGAGAAGAGTACGCAGCCAGTCATGATGTGGATGAGCTTGAACTTGGTCTGAATCGTGCGAAGACGTTCCTTACCAGTCTTGCCGTCTGACAGGGACTTGACAATCTCGATCTTGAAGAGGTCGTTCGCGTCACCTTCAAAGCCTTCGTAGCCGTATGCGGACACCTCATTTTGCCAGTCAACTTCAGTAACTGGTGGCCGGACATCGTGTGAGTGAACGCGACGGTCGGTAGTAACGTGGTACAGGCGGATAATATCGCCATCCCTGACATACTCTGGCTCGAACCCATCCCACGCGAGAGGTCCGACGACGCTGGTGTTGCCAGTCGGGTCCGTAGCCCAGTCGATTGGCTGAGTCTGGTTCTCAACCAAGAAAACGTTATTCTCGTCCTTGTGTGGATAAAGAGTGATTTGCTGCTGCTTGCTGCCTCCTGGGTACATGTGGGAGTGCGAGTGAAGGTAACCGCCCTGGGTGTTGTGGTGACGCAGGCTGATGCGAGAGCCAAATGCAACATCTGCCGGGACATCGGCCATTCCCTTTGAATTGAGGGTAGACTGGAACTCGCTGCTCATGAAGCCGTCTCCATCACCTGGATTGACGAGGCACAAGAAGTGGATGGCGAACATGCCCATGTAGAACGTGATCGGGATGATGATCAGGCAGAAGATGCGCGCGAAGAGGTGCTTGAACCAGACGCGGGTGGTGACATTCCTGGTATCGCCAAGGAGAACCCAGAGCTGGACGACGGTCAAGGAGCCGACCCAGGCGATGGTGAAGAGACCGACCCACTTGACGCTGACAGTCGCGCCAAGGGTGACACCAGTCGCTGCCAGCCAAAACCACCAGCTGGGTGTGAATGCGTTGCGTGGCCCAAGCTCATGCTGGTTCGTGAAGGAGAACCACGACAGTCCCGTAAGCGCGGTGAAGATGACCAGTGGAGAGTCCAGGAGAATCAGTCGTGACTGGGTGACGAAGCCGTTCTCGAAAGTCAAGAGTCCAGCGCCTAGCATCGCGAATGTAGTCTTGCATCCCGACGCTCTTAGTGTAAGGAACATAACCGGCACAGCGAGGACACCAAGAAGAGCGGGCAGCAGTCGCATGGCAACATACGGCACGCCAGGCTCGAGATAGTCCTTGCCAATGTCCTTGAAATCGAATTCTCCGTCGAAGCCAGCCAACCATCCAGCGAGCGTGATCAACAGTTTCGCGAGAGGGGGGTGTACATCCATGAAGAACTTGCCTTTGATGTACTTGCTTGCGAATCCACCAAAGTGGACCTCGTCGAATACGACACTGCTGGGCTGATATATGCGGAACAGCCGCACGAACAGCGCGACCACGGTCACAGCGCCGAGCCATTCCCAGTCGGTGCTCTTGAGGTTCAGGATGTTGTTGTCGGTGACACCGGGCGAGGTGTAGTCGTAGCTGGGGTGCGGCGGCTTGGCTGGGGATGACTGGACCATCTCGGGATGTGTGATCTTGCCATTGGCGGCGTGGTGGCTGCTGTCGTTGTGCGATCGCTTCTGTTGCGAGTTGGCGCGCTGCTGCTGCGCGGGTTGTGTGGTCATGTTTGTGTGTTGTCCCTCGACAGGGAGTGTATTATCTTGGGCACGAGTAGGTTCAGATATTGGCCAGGCTGCCCATGCGCGCCGATCAGTGTTGCATGTGAAGCTTCAAGGCAATCTATCTCCCACAAGGCTGAGTCGTCGTGTCCGCCCAGAACAACGCCGATTGCAACGTGTCAGTGGTGGTGAAGTTGCATATGAAGGAGGGACAAGAAGGAAGGTGCAAGGTGGACGAAGGGGATTTTGCTGCGAGGCGAGGATGAGAGCAGCCAATGTTCTCTGCAGCTGCGCGTCCAGACACGAAGATACGTGGACTATTCCAAGGAAGGGGTATCCAAAAGACAGGGTGCAGGGTGCAGAGTGCAGCTCCGCAATTAGCCTCCGCCGCCAAAACTTTGATCGGTGTTACGAACGGCTTCGTCGCGAGATCACGAGCAGCCTCTGCAACAGCACATTGCCAACACGAACACCACGGTCGTCGCCGACGTGACTTGTTCACGTGCAATACCGACATCATCAGAGTGTTTTGACAGACACACAAACACTACGCGAGGTAGGACATTACCATCATGGCCGCCGCGAATGGCGAGGTTGCCAACAACGATACAGCAGCCCAGGATGACTTCACCAAGAAAGCGCCGGCAGGCACCATTCTGCCCCCCAAGTCAATGCGGGACATGATTGAGAAGGTGGCTGCGTACATTGCACGAAATGGTAAACCCTTCGAGGACAAAGTGAGGGCAGGTGGAGCTGCAAAGACTGCGTATCTCGAGCCGGACGATGCCTATCATGCATACTACAAATGGCGTGTGGACGAGATCAAGGCTGGGCGCGGTCTAGATGCGAGTGCACAGAATATCGCGCGCAAGACAGATCCCAACTTTGCAGGCAGAGAAACGCTGAAACCTCCCCCAGAGTGGCAGTTCAGTGCGCGCATGCCCAACATTAGCGCGCAGGACATGGAGATTGTGAAGCTCACGGCATTGTATGCGGCGAGGAACGGCAGAAGCTGGGTCACTGGCCTGGCTCAGCGGGAAGGACACAACTACCAATTCGACTTTCTGCGACCGCAACATTCTCTGAACAACTTCTTCACGCGGATGGTCGATCAGTACAGGGATCTCCTGGAGGGTGAGACAGCAGATCACGGCGCGCCCCAGAAGAAGCGCATAGCGCAGCTGCAAGAGCATGTCAGCAACCGCTTCCACGTGCTCGAAAGTGCAAAGAAACGTGCCCACTACCAACAACACCTGGAGAAGCAAAAGGTGGAGAAGGAAGAAAAGGCCGAGAAAGAGAGGATAGCGTTTGCACAGATTGACTGGCACGACTTCAGTGTGGTGCAGACTGTGACCTTTGATGCCGCAGATGAGCACGTTGACCTGCCACCACCAAAGACACTAAATGATATGCTGTCGCTGAGCTTGGAAGAGAAGGCGAATATGCGTATTGACCCGAACCGGAGACTGGAGGAGTCGGTACCCGGATTCGAGGATTACACAGACTTTTACGGTCAACAACAGCAGTTCCCGGCAGCTCAAATGCCACAAGGATACACACCACAGCCAGCTGCCTCCGCATCGCCATCGCGGGGTACACCATATGCGCCGCCATCAGAAGTGCCTACAGTGCAAGCCGAACGCGAACGGATACGTGCAGCGGCGGCGGCCAACAAGCAGCAAGCGCGTGTCCGCACTGATTATGTACCGCAAGCTCAACTACGAAACCAGATGCAAAACACCTCGATATGTCCGATTTGCAAGCAGCCGATTCCGAACAACGAGATGGAACAACACATGAAGATCGAGGCACTATCACCCGAATGGCGAGAACAGATGGCCAAGAATCAACATCGAAGCTCTACCACCAACCTGAACACTGCCGATGTTGCAAACAACCTTAAGCGTCTGGCCTCGCAACGAGCGGATGTGTTCGATCAGGTCACCGGTCAAGCATTGAGCCCAGAAGAGCAAGAACGACGAAAGCGAGCAGAGCTGGGTGCGTACGACGGCATCAGTCAGGCACCAAATCCGGCAGCTCTAGGTGCTATGGGACAGCCGCCTCCCGGTGCTTACCCGCCAGGTGCCCAGCCTACGGACGTACAGGAGCAGATCAGGCAGCTGCACGAAAGGTACAAGAAGTGAGGCGAAGAACACTCAACGTGATGACGACTTGGATGTTGCTGCCTGTTCATGCTTGGGAGGGCGCCATGTTTCATCTGGTCCGCGCGGGTGGATTGACAGACAGTACTGAGCGCTTCGCCGCGCCGTATCCTCATCCGAGCCGGCGCAAGACGAAGTCCCTCCCTCGAGCGCGGCCAGCAATGCGCCCTGAGCTACACGCTCGGCGCAGAGCCGCGCATTGTGATTTTGACGCTTCTGCCCAGAACGCATCCACCTGCTCAAAAGCAGATGCATATAGGTACATCACCTCCCCTCGCTATTTCGTCCAGTACTTACACCTCTCCAGATCCCATACAGCGGCAACACGCCGTGTCATCCTCTATCATCCATCCTCCATCCTCCATCCTCAATCCCCTCACCTCACCGCACCTCACCTTCCCACCAGCCACTTTCAACTGCAATATTCCCGTCACAGCCCACCCTCCTCAGTATACGTCGTCTCCCGCACCGCATCCCAAGAGGATCAGTGCTTTATCGATGGGAGACTCGTTTGTCAATGGAGGTACATCAACGTTGCCGTTCGCACTTCGATAATATTTTTGACCAAATGTTTCGGGTATTCCTTGCTGGTCTTGGTGCAGGAGTGCTGGCTGGCAGGGCGGGTACAAATATGAGAATGAACGATGATGGCTATGGTAGGGGCTTTGTCGGTACGACTATAATGTTATGTACCTGCCTCTTGTGTTGCTGCTATGACGGGTTATCGAGGATGCTACATGAGTCCTACTGAGCTCGAGGTTCGCCAACAAGTCGTTCGCTGATTCGCTATAAGATGCTCCAGCCGCTTACGTTGGTACTCAGACCGGTGAACAAAATCAGTGCTCAGTGCTCAGTAATAACCACAGCTCGCCGACTCTTGTATTGACTCTGCCCAGAGTAGCTCAACGCCAGCTACACCGCTGATCACATATCCAATACCTCTTGCCCCATTGAAGAGGTCGTAGAGGATACCCGTATCGATTGCTTCATTCTTCTCTCTCGCCTCCTGCTCCAAATCCGTGTTCTACCCACCCCAAGTCGAAGAGTACCCACCAGCGGAGATCCCACACAGTAGCGAGACAGCAATTAGAACGCCTTCGATTCGACGCGACGCCAAAACCCAAAGTCGGACAGCCGACAAGCTGGTTCCGGCGGCTGAGATGAACGTGTTGGTCGCGCTCGAAACTTTAGCCCTATCGCTGAGGAGGCCGAAAACAACGCAGGAGACGATTCCTGGTGCGTTGAAGAGAGTGATCATCAACGAACTCGACAAGGTCGATAGCGATAGGACGTCGCGGGCGTAGGGGGCGAGGTATGTTTGTGGGATGCCGTAGCCGCAGCTGAAAACAGCATTGGCGATGGTGTAGATCCAGGTTATCCTGTGGCGGGGGAAGGTCGAGGGGACTTTTCGGGCTCGTCGTGTTTGGTAGTTCGAGGGCGATGTGTTGGTGGAGATGATTGACACGCCAATAGTGCCAGTGCAGAGAACGACGGCGGCCCAAATCCGGATTGTCCAGCGGAAGCCTAGCTTGTCGAGTAGTGCTGTGAGGGTCAATGGGCAGCATGTGCCCACGATATTCTTGCTCGAAAGGATGGCGCCGTAGGCTGAGGCTTCTTCCGCCGTGAAGTGCTAGTCCAGATATAGAGTGGTCGGACTAGAGAGTAATGTACCCCCAAGCGCGGCGAGTACACTCTACGTCAAGACCAGATGCCAGAATTGCGTGCTCCATGAGGACGCTAGGAAAGTGAGACTAGGTATGATGATCCCAGCTGTCGCTGCAGTTCGTCGATACTGTGCCCATGATCGACTCAGCAGAGTGAACAGCAATGGCATGCTAAGGCACACGACACCGTTCATAGTGGTACCAATGATACCAGAGACGCTGCTGTCAGCAATCACTTGGCTACTGGTGTATGCCTCCCGGAAGATACCGAAGGTCATGCCAATGCCCCAGATCGGAAGTTGGGGGATTGCGCATCCTGCCAGAGCCAGCAGGCGCGCTTGCTGTCTGTTGTTGTCGGCCACGCCGGCGCCTGCTGTGTCCGCTGGGCGTTCAGCGAGGCCCTCGACTTCGTTGTCCACGATGATTAACGTAGACTCGGCTTTGCGCACCCGAACGCCGTTGGAGGTTGATCTGTATTCACTTCAGACCATCCGGGGGGAAACCGAAAGTGTGCTGAAACGGCTGCGGGAAGAAGTGCGAAATCTGCGCCATCTCCATTATTGCGGCAACAACGCCACAACGACAACGACTAGGGCAACTACGGCCAGCCTCTGGAGACGTGCGGGGAATATTGAGGGACTGCGGACTGGAGACACGAACACGGTGTGGAGAGCGCACAATTGTGGGCCAGCTCGTTCAAAGCTACGCGCTACTCCACATGCTGCATGTGAGGCCGCAACAAATGGAGATCGAAGGGCCTCACACCATGTCGTCCAGCCCACGCATCACGTTCGACTTGTAGCAGAGCCACATGCCATCGACATGTCGCCACTCAAAGACCTGCATGCTGATGATGGTCTGGCCCGGTGGAGCATCTATCCAGTCGGAGTGGAGGAAGACGAACGCGGTTCGTTCTCGATCGTCAACTTTGGCAGAAGCCTCATGAAGCTTGATGGTAAATTTGGGCGAAACCTCGACCAGATCCTTCAGGGTGTCGATGGTCTCTTGAAATGGTTGGAGCTTGCATGTGAAGCGGCACTCCGTCGTGTAGGAAGGATGGAAATGCGTTTCCAGCCTGTTGAAGTCGTCCCAGTTGCGATTGTTCACCGCAGCTATGTACTCCTGGACGAGTTGTATCAAAGAGGCCGCAATGGTCGGAGTCTGGTCCGAGGGTGTAGTCGCGCTGGTGCTTGCTGAGGAGTTCTCCGTCGATAGCCAAGAGCCAGTGTTGGAAGGCGACGAGCCTGCCATGGACGCGCCAGTAGGCGAATGCGCCCGCTGTGCCCACGCGTCTGCGCGACGCTCAAATAGAATGTCCATACTGGCAAGGAGTGCAAGAAGTTCGTAGACGTTGAACTGATAGTCGAGACTGGGGGGGGGAGTCGTGCTGCTTTTGAGTTTGGACGGCGGCCCGGGGACCGTGGTGATGCAGGTGCACCCAATGTTCAGCAGCAAGCGAGAAGGCAGACGCCTGTGTATTCACTTCATCCTGTCACGAAACTCCTGCACCTTGATCTTACCATTCAGCGGCTCCTCATCGATGCGTGATGACAGTCCGTGGACTTCGCGACGAGCCATTGGACAATGATACAGCCTTCAGGACGAGCCATCGGAAAACAATGCAGCCTTCCAGGCGAGCCATCGAACAACAATGCAGCCTTCAGGACGAGTCATCGAACAACAATGCAGCCTTCAGCCCCGAGCGTCATCGGCGCATGTACTCGTTGAGGCCCCAATACATCCTGCACCACGCACGTAGATGATGTGGCTGGCGCGTCCAAGTTACCACTGCCGACAGCTGCCTGCATTGATGGAAGATGCAGTTATTGCCACGCTGAAGAAACGACTGCCGCCACGGCCACTACTTGAAGCAGAAGTACCGCCGAGGATCACCAGTCTCTGTTGTGTGTGGCGGGGACGGCGCATCACGAAGTCGTCTCAATGTCGGCCGAAATTATCACAGCACCACATGGACGACCGCGCACGCGCCGCGGCATCCGTGATACACGACTAGCCTGCACAGGAGAAGCGAGAAGGCAGAAGTGAGAAGGGAGAGAATTGACTTACTACTCCTGACGGCGAGTGCGAGGCCACCGCGACGACTTCGGAGACTTTGCGCCGAGAGCCCTAAGTCGAAGGCTCGTGCTTCTTGTTTCGAGATCCCGGTAGTCGTCATCGCCTCCTGCTCGAAATTGATTGTCGTCTGCTGCTGCTGCTGCTGCTGTAACACGCGTGTCGCCGCTGTTCTGCTTGTCGCCAACATGACTACATGTAGGAAGGAAACGGTCCTCAATACCGTCATCGACGCCGAGGAAATGAAGATCGGTCTCGTATCGCCAAGAACAATGCACATCGAGTCTTCCAGCAGATGCTTACAACCATCGAGGCCGCAGCACGTGCGATCTGAATCGGGACCGCGCTGGTACATGTGGAGGAGCAACTACCGGCTTCCTGCCGGTTCCTGGCCATCGCAGTAGGACTTCGCTTTGAACATGTCCAGAAGAGTCCTGTTCCGGGCATGCATGTCCACGTATCGAGCTAGGCACACGCGGCCTTTTCAAGATCTTGATGGTTGGGGATGAGATGGGTATAAGGGCGAGACAAGCAGATGTCTAGTCTGCTTTTTTTCAGTCGTTTCTCCTCACCACTCCTTCCATCCTGACACAGCACTGTCCTTCACGATGCGAGTCTGCAGCTCTTTCGCAGTCGTCTCAACGCTGCTGGTCAGCTCCTACGCTGCAAACTCATCTTCAGCAGCGCTCCTTTCTTCTGGCAAGGTCGATCTCGGGGATTATCAGGCGGCATATGAGAAAGCAACCGCCTTTGTGGCTCGCCTCACTAATGCGCAGAAGGTGTCCATCATCACCGGCAGCAGTATTGATGGCAACAGCACCACGAACGGCAGCATCTCTTGGACCCCTTACGCCAACAAGGATGGCTTCGCGGGTATCAATCAGCAGTACTACGTTTCATCCTTCCCAATGGGCGGTGCCTTGGCCATGACCTGGGACAGGGACCATTTCGAGGCCGAGGCGAAGGCGACTGGAAAGGAATTTTATGAAATGGGGTACAATAGTAAGTGGAGCACAGATATGGTCGAGAACAGATCTAACTCTCTCGTAGCCATCAACGGCCCGGTGGCTGGCCCACTGGGACGCACACCTTATGGAGGCCGCACGGCCGAGGGCTTTTCTCCGGACCCGTTCCTCAACGGAATTTGCATGGAGAAGACTGTCAAAGGCATGAACTCAGCTGGAGTGATTACCATTGGCCGTCATTTGCTGCTCAATGAGCAGGAGACAAATCGATCGTCGGGACTTACTGCCTCCACCTCCGCCGTGTATAGCAGCAACGCAGATGACAAGACCATTCACGAGTTGTATCTTTGGCCCTTTGCCGATGCCACCCGCGCTGGAATGGGAGCTGTCATGTGCGCAATGACAAGGGTCAATGGCACTTTGTCGTGCGAGAACAACAAACTCGTGAGCGGTCTCCTCAAGGAGGAACTTGGATTTCCAGGCTTGGTCATGCCAGATGTGAATTCGCAGACCACATCGTACGGCTCTGCTAACGCCGGGCTCGACTACGGCTCTAGCACATACTGGACCGAGGCGATTCTCAGCGCAGGCATCGCGAACGGTTCTTTCACACAAGCTCGCCTAGATGACATGGCTGTCCGGAACGTCATCGGCTACTATTTTGCCGGACTGGACAACGGCGAGCAGCCATCTGAAGCCTCGCTAACAGAGTACCGAAGTGTTCGCGCTGACCACGCAACGCTTATCCGTCAAGTAGGACGGGATTCTCTGGTCCTTCTGAAGAACAACAATACCAACGGCGGCGGTCTCCCATTGAGCGCTCCACATGTCATCAGCGTCTTTGGTGTGCACGCCGGCCCTGGCATCTCCGGACCTAATTTTGCATTTTCTGTTGTAGGTATGGACGATCCCTACGAGGGGCATCTGGCAACCGGAGGTGGCAGTGGCCAAGGCTCGTTGAGCTACGCCATCACACCCTATGAGGCTCTGTCCGCCAGGGCCAGGGCAGATGGTAGCATGATCCGCTGGCTGTTGAACGATACCTACACTTCTACTTCTAGCTCAGGCGGTATGAGTGGCGGTGGTGGTATGTCGACAATGAGCGATAATTCCACCGCTGCGGGCGAAATGTCTGGAGGATCCGACTCTAGCTCAAACTCGTCGATGGCTGCCGGCGGCGGTGGTGGTGGCGGCGGCGTGAGCATCTCAGGCTCCGGCACGGCACTGACGCCCTCCTACGATAACTACGCTTCTGACTCGACCGTCTGCCTCGTCTTCATCAACTCCGCTTCCGGCGAAGGCGGCGACCGCAGCGTCCTCTCCCACACCGACCAAGACACTCTCGTCACAACCATTGCCTCGAACTGTAACAACACCATCGTTGTGATCAACACACCAGGCGCGCGTCTCGTCGACGCCTGGATCGAGAACGAGAATGTCACCGCCGTGGTGTACGGCTCCCTCCTCGGCCAAGAAAGCGGCGGCGCCATCGCCGATGTTCTCTACGGCGATGTAAATCCCAGCGGAAAGCTGACATACACCATCGCCAAGAATGAAAGCGACTACCCCGTCAGCATCTGTTACACATCGGAGTGCGATTACAGCGAGGGTATCTACATCGACTACCGCTACTTCGACGCTCAGAACAAGAGTGTGAGGTATCCGTTCGGGCAGTACGTACCATCCCTTATCCCCTCAAGTGTGATCTACTAATACATCCCAGTGGCCTCTCCTATACTACCTTCACCTACACCACACCCACCCTAGCATCCAAGAACTCCACCGCCCTCTCCTCCACCTACCCCACTGGCTACCTCACCCTCGGCGGCACATCCGATCTCTTCGATGAAGTCATCTCCATCACTACCACCATCACAAATTCTGGCACTCTCGAGGGTGCGGAGGTCGCGCAGCTGTACATTAGCTATCCCAGCTCGGCTAGCCAGCCACCGAAGCAGCTCAGGGGCTTCGAGAAGGTGAAGTTACAGGCTGGGGAGAGTCAGGAGGTGACGTTCAGTGTGAGGAGACGGGATGTTAGTTTTTGGGACGTGGTGGCGCAGAAGTGGGCCATTGCAGAGGGCACGTATACGTTTGCTGTGGGGGCGAGTTCGAGGGATTTGAGGGGAAGTGTCACGGTGACGATCTGAAACAGTTGATTGGGGGGAAAGGCTAAAAGCAAGCCCTCGCAGGTGTTGTTGTCGACGCTGTGCGCTCTGATATTCCCTGTTATCGTAATGAAGGCCCCCGTCGCTAGCTGGACATGTCTTGTTTTTCGGGTATTGTAGCATTCAACGACATTTCATCGTGGTCTTCTATTGCTGTAAGTAGGTGGGACCAATGCCGCATCGCGGTGTTGCATGTCTCCATCGTGTAGAAAGCTAAGGTCGTGTTTATCGAGAGGATCCCAGATGCACCTCGATGTTACCCATTGTCTCCATACGGGATCGTGCTTGGTGGACTGACCAGGAGCAACCAATGTGAAAGAAGAGAGTGTGCATGTTGAGGCTGCAAGGCCAGCGCACGTACTTGCTACAGTCGCTGGATGATTCACAGGCCGGCACACCTGGCTGGCGCGGACGCGGCGCAAGATGTCTGCTTTGAGAACAGGGGTGCATGAGGTACTTAGCGACCAACTCAGGCCTCGAGGTCACTAATCGTGGGCAGGGGAGCTTTCTCGGGCGACGCGGTGATGCATGAGGCGGACATGCTGCTGCGCAGGTATGAGGCACGTAGTCCATGACGTGGGGGCTATCGCGTGTCCAGCAGGAAGGAAGAAGGTGGACGCAGCTTGTGAGAAACAAGACCCTCTGATGGTCCCAACGCGTGATATAGCGCATTGGAAGGCTGGGAACAAAAGTTCTTGCCATGACATCTACATCTAGGTCTGTACAAGTGGGTTAAGTGGTAGAGGTGAAGCGCTTCTATCCGTCGAACACACCATGCTGGAGCTCGACTCCCATCCTATGATCGTGTTAGCGCCATTGATCGATATGCTTCGATTGGGAAAGTCGACTTACCCTTCCGCCATCTTCTTCATGCTCTCCTCAATATCATCGTCCATTCCCTTGCCCACCCCGATAGCCTGTCTAAACTTCGCCCAGTAGAACCACAGATCCGTACCGAACAACACAAATCTAAAGAGGCAATGCTTACCATACTCCCTCCATCTGTCAATAGCTCTAGCTTCACGATCTTCCGTCAATGCTCGACTCGCCCAGTATCCAGTAATCTTGATTCTGTTCACCGGCGAGCCAAGGAACTGGTTATTTCCTTGCACGATTCTCAGATTCCGGCCGATAAAGATAAGTTCCTGGGGGAACTTGTCCTGGTTCGCGAGAATGTCGCGAATGTCTCTGCGCATGCGCTGTTGCATTTCGAACTGTCGTTGCTTTTGGTCCATTTTGCTGAGTTTCTTGATACCTTTCATCGTCTTGTTATCGCCGCCCTCATACGGTCTCATCAATGTAGCGCTGGCGAAAATGTCAGGTGCATTGATGCCCCATTCGTTCTTGGTGATATCAGCCATGGTCTTGTTGTCGAAGGTCATTAAGCTTCGCCAAAAGAGGGCGTACTCTCGCCGAAACTTTGGTGACATTTGAATGTACAGTCCGTGATCGATGAGGACCAGCTCGGGTTTACCAGAGGGCAGACGGCGGATGAAGATGTTGCCGGGATGAGGATCGCAGTGGACGAGACCCCAGAGAAACATTTGTGCGCTGAAGAGATCGACCATGGTTTGCATCACTGGCTTGAAGCTGAGACCAAGACCACCTTTGCCAGACGGTCCGCGCCAGTCGTCTCGCTTTGGCTTAAGCTTCTCCTCGTCTGGTATGTTCGTGCGGATAGAAGTCCTGATAGACGGTGGTGGTGGCGGCAGCTGTGCACCGCCTGCGCCTGGAGAGCCTTTGCGCCATCCGCCTTTCCAGGAGCTTTCGACGCCTTCCTTGTCCCAGAGTCGTACACCTTCAATCCACTCGGCGGTCATGACGCGCTTGCTGCTGAGTTCTGGATACTCGGCTGGGATGTAAACTCTGTTCCGTAGACGGGACTCGCCTTGTATGAGCTTGCGCATTTGTCTGGAATTGTCTGCCTCTTTTCGGAAGTCCGTCTCGGCCATCAATCGGTCGCAGATGTATGGAACCAGGTGGTATAGCGGCAGATCAAACCACCACGAGTATATCTTGCTCACCACTTGAAACGACCATAGATCCCAGCCAACCTGTCTCGCAATCTCCCTCTTCTGAATCTTGATCGCAACCTCACGGCCATCTGATAAGCGTGCCCAATGTACTTGCGCCACACTTGCACTGGCCCTTGCCGTCCTCTCCATGACACCTTTACTCGGGTTTCCATTGAAGCTCACTCCAAAGACTTCTTCCACGCTCTTGCCAAAGTCCTCCTTGATCACAGCCTCCACCTCGCTCCATGTGTTCTGAGGCGCATCGTCGAACATCCTGGCGAACATCTTCTGAAACTCAGGCGGCAGGATTGCACTCTGCATAGCGATCGCCTGTCCGATCTTGAGGTACAGACCACCATTGGCTCGTAGTAGCTCAAAGACTGTCCTGGCACTGCGATTGTGTACATCTGCCACGCTGTCGCCGACCCACGGATCAGGGCGAAAGTTGAGCTGGTAGTCGAGGGCGATCCGAAGTCCGGTCCCAAACGTACGGAATGATCGTGTGATGCACGAATCGTAGAATTGCGTATCAATACCATAGCCTATCGCTACCAGGATCGACAACCGTACTAATCGCCGCAGCCATTTTTGTGATCGTCGATATGTCTTCGCGGCTTTCGGCTTGCCTAAGGACTCCGGCGAGGGAGGCCTGACAGGCTGGAAGGCGCTCTGGTATCGTTTCCATATAATGCTGGTATTCCTTGTCGATACTCTTTGCTGTGATGCCAAGTTCCTGGCATATAAGTACTGTCGCGTGCTCGATTCACTACTCCGGGAGAACGATCTGATAAGCTGTTGGTCTGCTCCGGAAACAGATGGAGACTTGAGGGTCCTGCTTGCACAACGCCAGCATATCGGCGACACGGTACGAAGCATCACACTCCGTATACGCCTAATACGCGTGGTGTTAGCTGGAAGAGGTCAACGGCACGAGACGTCGGCGAGGGACTGGAATGTCGAGATCAAGAACGTCATGCAGCGCCAGCGGTTTGGGTCAAGGCCCGTGCCTCGGTTCGCGGCCGCATGGATTGGAGCGAACCAAGATCTGACTCCAACGACATCAACTCATCGATCCTTCACAAACATAGAACATATCGATATCAGTATAAAGCAAATATTCGGAAGACTCGACCCGTTGAAATCATGGTGTACCTGACGTGCGAATCTCTCGGAAAAGGCACGTCACGCTTCTGGCCAGGACAGCGGAGCTGAGCCATGAAAGGCATCGTTCTCTTGGGAATGACTTCATACGAGAGACCACATTGACCTGAGCTTGGAGTGTCCCCTCAGAGCCGGAACAACTCCTGTGTGAAGCTCCACAGAAAGTTCAAGCACTTTCCTGCTTGCTAGAGTTCCGGCTTTCGCCGAGGAAGTGTCTTGTACCTTCTCGTCGGCCAGCAGCTCCTCACGCTCGGCCGATCCATTGATCTTGTATCCCTCGAGCTCATAAGTTTCTGCCACCTTCTGGGCTGCCGAGTAACACTTTCGTTTCCCCATATGGAGAAGAAGAGGAATCATCAAGACCGAGATTCCCAAGACGAGACTGTATACCGTGATAGCAATCCTGTTGATGGCTCTCGAAGACAAGTAGAAGTCTTTGCCATGGTCTTGAGCACAATGGGGAGTAGGACTTGGACCTTCAGTAGCGGATGTAAGCGACACAGCTTCTGAAGCGGGCTATATGTGTTCATCATAGGTACCGGCGCAGAGCTGGGCATCTTTTTCATCTGTAATCATGGTCTTGCCGACTGGCTTAGGTGTCGACTCCTCCTTGCCCGTTACAGCATTTTTGACCTCGTCAGTGGTATACTTTCCTTCGACATTCAAGTCTGACTTGGAACCTCGTCCCCGTTCCCGAAATGAGCGGTCACGGCTTTTCCGACGATATCCCCGATTCTGTGGAACAGCTTAGAAGCCTTCGCTAGACATTCGTCAGAGCATTCGGGGACATTCACGTCGTTACAACTCCACTTTCAAGTCTGTCAGAGCGTCAAGTAAGGTCTTCGTGACGGCAACACGGGTGTTTGACAGTCGTCCGAAGAATTAGCCGTGCGGGTCGTTGATGCATATGTCTTTCACGTGATCATTGTAAGCCTCTAGGGGCCGCTTAACACAAGTCAGCGCAAGATCAAGATTGATCATGGCGTGTGATACCCACTTCTGCGTATGTGAAGTCAGTCTTTATACCAGAGTCAGATTCTTCCAACTCTGGTATCTTGGCTTCTGGAGTGATGTCTGGGCGGGCCCCGTCTTGGTCGACATTACTTGCCGGCCAGCCTTTGCATAGGCACTCCCGCCGAATCTACTCAACTCCGTCGATACCGTGATCATGATCTTGTAGCATCCTGGTGCATGATCTTCACAACGCAACAGCGGTTAGTTGAAGGTGTCAATCCGCCATCCGGCTTCTGAAGTTGGGACCGTTCGCCAGGCAATCTACCAAGCTGGCGTATCATGTTCGCGAAGCCATGCTGACACGGCCAGAACGTGGAGAGTTTTTGTGTTGTATATCCTGTGAGGCTATTGGTGTTTGAGAAGTCCCAGTTGGGGGTCAACGTTTCATTGTTGCGATCAGCAGCCACGCAGACATCCAAGCAGATAGCCAAGCGGATAGCCAAACGAGCAGGGAATACTCGAAACCTGCCAAGGACCACGTTCTGCGGGTTGACAAGTAGAAAATCTGTACAATACCAACATACACATCTATACCCCTCCTTCCGTCTAATTATCCCCGCCCGACAAATCTCTGCTGATTGGGACCGAATCCTTCACTTCCCTCGAAACCATCATCTGCTTCCCCATGACCGTCTGCATGATCGCGTAGTTCACCACCGCCTTGACTCCCATTTCCTCCCCCCTTCTCACGATATACCCATTCATATACTCGATCTCTGTCTTCCGGCCCGCTCTCATATCCGCCAGCATCGAGGACACATTGTCCTTCGTCTTCTGACATATGCCCACAACTAAGCTTTCGAGCCGCTCCGCAGAGAAGCGGTGCGGGACGTTGGGAATGCCCTTGAGTTCAGGGAGGGAGCGGATGATAAGGGAGATTTCTGCGAGCATCAACCGCATTGTGCGAGAGATGGGGAAGTTGTAGAGGAGGTGACCGTTGCGGTTGTCGAGTAAGCAGGTCAGGGGGTTGACGATGGCGTTCATTGCGAGCTTTTCGAGTTGGAGTTGGAGGAGCTCGATCGGTGTGAAGCCGACTGCGCAAAGGACTGGAGTTCGCGTTAAAGTTCGAATGAGGTATCTGGCAGAAGGTGCCCAATCTTCCATTTTCCTCTCGGTGATTTCGCCGCTGTTGTCGGTGCCAGGACCAGTGGGTGTGGGAGGTCTGGAAAGCGGTCTGCGAGGGATTATGCCGAGGCAGATGGTGCCGTGGCCGGCGTGGACGACGAAGAAGGGGTCTTGCTCGACCTTTTCTGGGGGCACGTTAGCGCCGTGGGAGACGATGCCTTGGACGTAGGTTGGGCGGGTGGCTTCGTCGGGAAAGAGTTCTTTGTTGACATCGTCAATAACGCCCATGCCGTTTTGGAGGAAGCAGATGGTGGAGTCACGGTTGAGACGGTGCTTGATGCTTGATAAAGCAGTGATTGTGCGGATGGTCTTCGTGGTGACAATCAGGTTGTGGATTGGCTCGTTGGAGATGGCGTAGTTTCCCAATCCAGGTCGTTGTGCAGTCTCGCCCTGTCCATCGGTCGTTGTAGTCTCCATTGGCTTGTATTCCGCCGTATTCTGCTCTTCGCGCTGCTGCGCCTCTGCCTCTTTCTGCTGCTCGCCCACCATCTCGGCGACTTTGTGCGGCTGCATTCCCGTCTCATTCGCCAGGCTGTACACATCTGGCGATAATCTCTTGTAAGAGCCTTCCGGTAGCGGCACTTTATGCTGCCTTCGCACTTCATCCTTCAGCTCTACATCGAATCCTCCCCTTGGCACAGTATACTCCCCATCCTCGACCGTGATTACTTTCTTGCTCTTTTCCCAGGCTTCTAGCAACTTGTACCGGTGGAAGATCAACGTCACTGGCGGCGGATTGGGTATACCTTTCAGCGCATGCGCCACCAGCTTCCCTATACTGCCGGTTCCCACAATGTGTATTCTCTTGGGCAAATCGGGTGTGGGCGTATACTGCCGATCCACCGCCGACAGCTTCTCTCGCAATTGCTTTTCCAGATCTGCATCACGCTCCTCCCCATCCGTCTTCCTCTCTGGCTCTGTTTCCGAGTAGTCGACAGTCGGTTGGTCGCGATTATTCGCTTTCGCCTCTTTTGCGTCCATTGTGTGCGTGCTACTGCTCCAGAATGATCTTGTACTACGTGGCTCGGTACGTGAGGAGAAAAAGGCCACCCGGCCGGCAGTAATGCTATCGCAGATCCATGAATCGTGTTTCCGCGGTATTCGGCGCGGCAGGAAGTAGAGAGCTGTGAAAGGCAGATTTACTGCTGTGACTTTGCTATGTCAGAAAGATCATAGCAACAACATGTGATGAGGAAGTGCAGTGAGGATCAAGGAGAGGCAGTGGGCTATAATAGCAACTTTATGGTTGGAACGGGTGGCAGTTTCGAAATGCGAAGTCTCAAGCGTCATCAGCCACGCTTCTGCCACCAGAGCTTCGGAAGAGCAGGGATCAAGCTCCGCAAGCACCATTCACTTCAACAAACCCACAACCTCATCTCCTCTCTATCGCTGACATGTGAAAGCCTCCATCACAATGTCCTGCACCACACTCTTCACCCGCATTCTCGCCCTCCCACCGCCGCTCCGAACCCGCACCTTCAGCGTCCTGAACCGCCCACCTCCGAAGTACCCCGGGCACGTCCCTCTCACATGGCTCGAACGAGGTGCTTTGGCAGTCGGGTCAGCCTTCGGCTCGCTGAGGGACCCATATCGCCACGATCTAATTGCCTCGCTCGGCGAGGCCACAGCTAAACCATACTTCGTGTCGCGTTTGCGTCGAGCAATGCTCGAAAATCCCACTGGCCGAAGGATCTTGAGAGACAAACCACGCGTTACCTCGAAGTCAATGCGGCTCGAAGAACTTCGCAAACTTCCAGATAATACGGTCGGGCGAGCTTATGCGGCATGGCTAGACCGCGAGGGTGTGACGCCCGACACACGCGACCAAGTCCGCTACATCGACGACCCGGAAGAAGCATATGTAATGCAACGTTATCGCGAGACGCATGATTTTACACATGCCATTACTGGACTGCCAGTCATTATTGAGGGCGAGCTCGCTATCAAGGCGTTCGAAGCCGCAAATACCTTGCTTCCCATGACGGCGCTGAGTCTCTTCGCGATTGTGAGGTTAAAGCCGATTGAGAGGCAGAGGTTCTTCAGCACATACCTGCCTTGGGCTTTACGTAATGGGCTTAAAGCTGAAGAGGTCGTCAATGTTTATTGGGAAGAGGAGCTGGAAACGGACGTGGAGGTGCTGAGAGGGAGGTTGGGGATTGAGATGCCTCCTGATCTTAGGGAGATCAGGAAGGCGCTCAGAGATGAGAGGAGGAGGGAGAAAGAGCCAAAGGGCTCAATTGAGAGAGTAGACGCTATCAATGAAGCTTAGTTCCATACAATGGGCGCAGCGAAGCTTGCCGCACACACCAGTCGGTCATGCTACTAGGAAAGACTCGCAGCATATTCTGTGCCAAGATTGAGTCACATCAAGGATTGGAGAGAGAGAATGACTGGCAGTGCATAGGAACCCAAGGAACACACGACTGCACGCAGTCGCTTATCAGCTACACTTGCAATGGTCATCTCTCACGATACGCATGATCACGTTGCGAGCACGGAAGTGGTGTTGGGGCTATGCTACACAACACTTTGGGTCTGCGGCTCGAGATCGAAAGCTTGCTATCTGAGAGGACGATGGCGTTCAACAATAGGCAGACCACAACGCCGTCTGTATAGTGTACCACAAGCCGATGTGGCTCTTGTGGCTCGCATCGATGCCACAATCTGGTCAGGCGTGCCCGAATTGCGTTCGAGCTTTGCTGTTAGGAGCCCTTGGCAGACAGGCGACCTGACGAGGCTCCGAAAAGCTCTGCTTCCAGACTGGCAAAGTCCTGTTCGACTTTACGATCGTGCGGACACTGACGGAACGGCTCATTGCTCCTGGCACAGACATTTAGCTGCATGTCGTTGATCTTAGCCTTCCCTCGTTTTCAACGAACCGGCTCTCACGTTAGCCCTTACCAAGCAGCAGGCCGATACCCAGCTCTAGCGTCACACCAGTCAGCGGCATAGCGCTACAATAGTCTTCCTCACTGGTACACCCTCGCGACAAACTCGAGCATCCGTCAGTGTCCCCGCCGCCAGCACTTGCACTCCAAGATCTCGTTACCTTAATTATGCATCTTATTGCTCCCCATCAAGCACGCAGCCCACGTCCACTCCAACCAACAACGTCAAGAACCTGAACGCGCCCGCAGAGGACCTTGCTCGACACCACTCCTCGCAGCCACCCGGCTTGCCATACTCCATCGTCGCATAAGAAGATGTAGATTGTTGGGAAATGGTGCGCTACGATCGCTTGTCCAGGTTCGCGCAAGCACGCTTATTAACAAGACGAAGGGTGGCGTAGAGCCGGGCGGTCTCCGGCAGGGAGGAAGGTTGTGTGGTCTCAAGGATATCCTCCATAATCTGGTCGAAGATATCTTGTCGGGGCATTATGAAGAGGTTACGCCCGTGTATGGCCGTGATACTGACTTGTGGCCCCTGAGAATACTTGGTTGAAGGTTCAATACTCAGAAGAAGCGAGGGAATGAATAATATAACACATCTTGTGCGTGGCAACAGCTTCTGTTTGACACGAACAGGCATCGGCTTGAGAGACCGCTGGTCAACACAACATCTCACTACTTGGTGTTCGACGCATGCATGAGTACCGTGTAGGCAGTCTCGATGCAGTCGATACTTGCAACTACAATTCGCACCTCTGAGTGCAGAACAGACGCATCGCTGCAGCCTGAAAAGTTTATCGTCTCAACGCTACACGAACCTTGGGCCTCCCTCCTCAACGCGCAACAGAGGGTTGGGAAGGATCGTGTCTCAATGAGCATCTTGACGTTCTCCGCGGTTCTCGCTCTGCTCGCCGTTGATCTCGGTGCCAGCATCTTCATCACCGCTCGATGCACCTCCATTGTTACTCTTGTTAGAGTCATATCCGCCCTGGTCCTCATCCGTACGAGCCATTGACATAGACATCTACCCCAAGATCTTCCTTCAAGCGTCGTTCGACTTCTACCTCGGGCATATCCTTTATTTGTTTTCCGCTGTCCACCCAGGATGGTATACCGCTTCGTGATGCCACCTTCAGGCCACCACGAATTTCAACGAAATGTAGTGAAACTTTCGTCAGAGAGATGTGGCATTTGAAACATTCTTGGACATCGTTGAAGACGATGTCGCAACCCCAGAGAACCAGCCACTGAAGTGTTGGGAAGGTGTATTGGAGAAGTACGAGATGGGATGCGATGATACTCTCTGCCATGAGTGTCTGGAACCTGGCTCGAACCTCCAACATCTGTCAGCAGTGTCGCGTAAAGTTCTTGCTCAAGACACAATTCCCATAATCTCACGCGAACGGACTAGCTTCGCTGAGCTACGATCGATGTCTTTGGTCCTGGGCCCAGGTGAAGCGGAATCGCGACGGAGCCAGTGGAGCTGCAAGGGAGGCGAGAGACCGCTGCGGCCCGAAGCATAAGAGCAGGGCAGCGTTATAGGTTGTATGTTCGTGGACGGCGTGAAGCACAGGTACCCAAAGACCAATCTCCCTCCAGAAACCACCAGTACGTAAGGATGTCGAAGAGATCTTGGTGTGGCGGTTCGACGTCACCAAGAGCGAGCCGAAGGTGGTCGATTGGAGAGGTAGTGGCGACGTACGAGTGAAGTGGGCAGAACGCTCCGGCGTTGCACCGAGGCGCCATTGAGTCACGACGCAACATGGAACATTCGCGAGCGATACAGTCATCAAACGCAACACTGATCATTGAAAGGTCAAGTCCCAGGTCCAAGATTCGATTGAAAGCTCTAGAGGGAGGGTAATGAAGTTACTAATCGTTGGAGCTGCTGTCGGCGTAGTGTCAAGATGCACCAAAAATGCCGATGGAATCGTGAGCATCAAGCTGTGAGCCAAAGTCTCTACGTAATTGTCAGAAGCGGACTAAGGTGATGCTTGGAAACATCAAAACCACCAAGGCGAGCTACTGATCACCGCGAACAGGCTCTTGGCAGTGTACTTTGGAATGAAATCCACAGAGGGAATTGGTCCAGACACATTGAATGAAGGCCCTGATGCGAGGCTCCAGCGATGGAATTCAGCATTGTTGTGTTCAACATTTTTGATTGAATTATTCCTATCGAGGTGCCCATTGCCGAGCAACGAAGGGCCTGGATACCAACGTAAATTGTCAGAGAGAGTGCTTATCCGTATGTACACCTACGCCATCTCATGGAATCAACGAGCGCAGCGTTGTCGAGTGAAGCTACCGCGTCCCGCATTGAAGACCTTCCTGTCGAACCCAGCTCCAAGTTGCAACTTGATTTGGTCGCGTAGCATTGGGCGGGCCTACGTTCTTGACTGGTCGGAGCGCATGGCTGGAGAGATGTTTGTTTACCACTGTTGTCCGCACCACAGAACGTGCCGCATGTTCACTCGCCATGGAAGTTGTCTCATGGAGGCCGATGAAAGCGACACAACGCGAGGGTGTCAGCGATGTCTCCACCATCACGAGGAGATGCTGCTAGCATTTCTTGGCACTACAAGAATAGCACAAAGTTCCTCACCACACGTCAAAAGCCTGACTTCTTCACCCATTATTTAATCTTCGACGTTCAATGTCCTGGGACACGTGAAATACAGCGGCATCCTCTTCAATCTCACAGCCGAATGTCTATATCGGCGGTACTGATGATGCCCAGAAGACACACGCAAAACTATCGGCAGATCTTGGGTGACACGAGCCAGAGTGGCGCCACACATACTGCGAGATAAGACGGCTACCCAAGGCGTTCGATGCTCCAGGTCAGACGACTCTGTATTTTGCATTGACTGACGTTCTTGTGATTGAAGATGGCATTGTCAGCCTTTGCCACCCTTCGCGAATCGTGGAAAACAGTCAATCTGGTTCCTGATGTCAATTGTCAGAATATTGCAGCCATGTGGTGTAGACGTGGGTACCTCGTCGATGCCGTGACGGTGCATCAATCAAGACCCGTACACGATCCGAATTGGGAAACTTGACAAGGCTTCACCTTGATGCAGAGCCGGGATCCACGCCGGGCGACTGCGGATGAGGCTTCAAAGTTGCTATTGCTGGATTGTACTGTCTTGAGCATTTATTGTCTCGTCAATCGTTCTTTTTGTCGTTCTTATCACACAGATTCGATCGCAACAAACAGCAACAGCGACAAGGCTACTGACCACAGTACTTACCGGATCTTCTTGATTGTATTCAATTCGCCAGTTGTACTCATTTCGTCAACGGCCATCATGCAACTCATCAATTTTGCACTGATAGGCCTCGCCATTGCCGCTCCAACCTCCCAAGTCGCATCCATCAAGGAAGCCACCACCTGCGACGGCCAGCAAGGCGGCCTCGTCCTCTCCAGTAACGACCAAGCCTACAGACTCGACTGCGGGAAATGGGTAAATGCCGACGCTGACGCGACTCTCCGAATCTTCACAACTGAAGTCGGCTACAAAGGCTGCCTCACAGCCTGCGACGGCACGATCGACTGCGGAATCTCTCAATACATCGCCACGGACGAGGCCCGCACCAAAGGATCATGCACTCTTTTCAAGAGGGGTGCCCCGGTTAAGCAAGGCTCCTCCAATTCTTGGACGCTCGCAACGAAGCTTGGGAGCAAGACGGAGATTGAGCCATTTCCACAATCGGAACTAAAGAGGGAGGCAAAGCCGAAGAATGATCCATTGGCAATACCCGGCGAGAATGATAAATTCGGCCTCATCGCGATCCGCGCTGGAAGTCCGATCCAGAACTCCGGCATCACAGCCTCGAACGGCAGCATCTTCGTCGGCGGCAAACAGGACGCCGACTGCGACAAAACATCCAATTTCTCCACGTTCTTCCTCCAGGACGGCGAAGCCTACCTCTATACCGCTTCCGCTACGCCGCAGCAGCTTTGGGTGGATCGCAGCGGTATGGGACAGGGCGTCTGTGGATACACCACCGGTGCACAGCCAACTCCACGCAACGCTGAGAGGAAGACCTTCGCGATCTCCCAGCAAGGATACCTCGAGTTCGACGGGATGGGGTCGGTGGCATGCCCACCTGGCGAGCAGAACAAGGACGCAGGTTGGAGTATTTGGTTCACGACATCCGACAAGCCAGGGTTCAACGAGGGATGTCTTTCACTGGCCCTGAGGGCAATCAAGGCGGATGAGCCGGCAGGCTGTCTGTATACTTCTTCGTAGAGAAGGCTGGGGAGCGAAGGCTCTGATTTGAAGCATAGCAATGGGGCTGGGATGCATAGCGACTGCTACTTTGCGTGACTTATGAAGTACAGGTATCTTGCACCGGGATGACAGCAGCACTTCTTGATGAATCAGTAATCGTAAATTCTTCACTCTCGCTTCCTGGTGAAGTGACGCCAGCGTCGCCTCGAGGTGCTTCTGTGCGGTCGCGAAATCGTCACAAGGCGACTCTGCCGAGAGCAGCAAGGCGATGCGTCGCAGGCTAGCATTGGAATCTGCCTTGCATGGGCGTGGCTCGGTTCCAACCAGTCCGCGCAAGAGCTGGAGCGCTGGCACCGCATAGTTGTCCCCGTCCCAAGACAAATTCGCAAAAATTGTTTCGCGAGAGGCTGCAAAGATTATCTAAACACGATCGGAAAAGGTTGATGGGATGCAGTGCTAGGCGATGCACGGCCTGCCTTGTCCAGCCCGTATCATGTCGCCCCATTGGAGTCATTGGAGTGACGGAGCTGAGAAACGGGCGAACCCGGTCACTCGGGATTTCTAATCGGGAAATGCCGAATGATTTTTTGCCAGGAGCAAGATCCCAAATAACGCTGCCTCATGAGTCCTCCGTCAACAACAACATCATCAAGGCCTGGGGTGGATGGCGCCACCCCATACTCACAAGATTGTCGGCAGACATACTCTTGCTGTCGCGCGGACCCCTGATGCTTGCAAGCATTCACGTGGATGCTATGCAGGCGGAGTGATCTTCACGCCTTTCAGGAAGACATTGGTGCCGGCATAGCTGACGGTCCAGCGCACGAGAACATGTGTCACAGCGCAGCCTCGAGCCTCTCAGATCATTTTATGACGAGCGCAGTGTGCCATCATGACCGGCCCGATAGATCGAACACTCCAAGCCTGAGAGTCGAGTGCAGCAGCAACCGAGCTCCACGGCGGACCTGACACCGGGCTCTCAGCCATGGTCAGCAGGAAGACCAAGAAGTCTGGGAACGTCTCTCATGCGCGTGACAGAGACTCGCTACAAAGAGCGCGGGCTAGCGCTTCGGACACGGCACAAAGCGAGAGTCTGTACGTTCCCAAGCGCGCCCAAATAACGCTGAAAACAACCACAACACAACCTGGTCGGCAAGTAACTCGCTGCTCGGAGACTTTCAGGACTTCCACCGCATGATGCATTGCAGCGACCCGACATGGATGATGGCCGGGGAATATATATACGTATGGGAAGTTACCTCATCCGACTATGGCAGCGCAAACATATCTCCAACAGGCTGCACACAGGCTCCTGCTTGAACCAGTGCAAATGAGCCGCTGACAGCACTTCTGCTCCGCTTTTACAGTGTGTCCCCAGTCAAAGCTCAGGGCGAATCACGTCCCTACACATCCGCTACGGTCTGTGTATACCAAGGCTTTTCATTGCACTGGAGATTATGAATCCAGCATTTGATCTGTTCGCATGGTTCGGTAGATCTGAACATTGGCACATCCCGGCGAGATATGTTGCAAAACAAACAAGTTGGTTGAGACTTCACGCGGGCAGCCCGTATATAGTGGCAAGTCACGACAAAGGCGTGCTTCGCATCTAGATTCACGACTCGTTTCCGTCTGGGCCCAGAGCGGCATCGAATTCACATCCATGGTCAAACAGGATACCCCTCGGGAGGATGTGCTTGGGGCGCAAGTTCCGTCGAACTTTACGATCGGTTCGGCTGTATCCCCGAGGACTTCGGCTGCGCCTTGGGGCAGCTAGCCATTTCTCTCTCGAGCATCTTTGTGTTCGTTCATCTTCATCCCTCATCTTTCCATGAGCCATGAAGAAAATAGCCTATGGGACCAGGTCAGTGTTGCACGCATGTGTCGGGGAGGGGTTGGTACTACTTGGCTAACAGTAAGATACTAGGTACCACGTGGTTGGCTAGAGGGACTAGCGCGGTACGATTCAGGCACATGCAGTAGCCGACGCCATCGATGCACGACTCAGATTGTGCCTCAAGCAGAAATGCCGCGACGGCTTGCATTTGGGCCAGATCAATGTTTGGGCCTTCTTTGTCGTCCATCAAGGCCGGACCCTGCATGGCGCAACATGAAAATGGAGCATGGCCCTCGTCTCCACCCACGGCGATTTGCATTCCTGGCTGCTCTGCTTCTGATCGGACAGTGAATTCTGCATCTCCACGATACTCACGCATTGTGTCGATCAATACGACCATCTTACGATCGCGATTGGGGCTCTGATTCGCACATGGCGCCCAACAAAGGAAAGGACAGCCTACTGGAGCTATGCAGCCGGACCATCGCACTTGGGAACACCATTGCCGTCCACACCTTGGAATACCTCAGCATCGCAAAAGTTCCCCGCCATGGCTTCAAAGAGCTCGCCGTCGACTTCCTGGAAGCCAGCCGGGCTCTATTTCCCGCCAAATCAGGTCTAGCACGATCGACTGCGAAGTTCTCTGCGGATGTACAACAAGAACTTCGCGAGAGGTTCTCGCAAACAAACAATGCTTTCACCATCATGGATCAAGTCGTCAACAAGCTTCTCGGCAATGAGAAGAAGCAA
This sequence comes from Dothistroma septosporum, assembly GCA_002236755.2. NCBI lineage: Eukaryota > Fungi > Ascomycota > Dothideomycetes > Mycosphaerellales > Mycosphaerellaceae > Dothistroma > Dothistroma septosporum. Next base: position 645,661 of record NBZP02000040.1, on the reverse strand, counting down.
GGCTTCGCAAAGCTTGGAAAAGGCTTTACCATGATCTTTGCTGAGAACGAGATCGATAAGCTTCGAGTCTGTCTTCAACAATGCCGAGCTGCATTGAGCATCAGTGCTCTAATGTTCTCGTCCGTCCTCGGCGACGGAAAGGTCGATGTAGCGTCGGGCATTGGCTATACTGCATTGGCTGCCATCCTGGACATTAAAGATCCTACACATGGCAGGTCGAATTCGCAAAACTCGCAGGAACGTGCTCTCGAAGCTTTATCTCCCGACCGTCGACCACTGCCCCCGGCACCAATTCTGACGCCGCCAGGCTCTGACATGTTCGCACCTCGCATCTCATCGCTAAGGGACCTACCAAACACAAGCTTCTCCGACAGTCAGCTGCATGATGGACGACCGAATCAACCATACCGTTCGCTGACGGAGGACAGCAAAATGAGCTCAGCATCTCGCACTTTAAGCGATCGCAGCTCAGTCGTTGGCTTACCAGGAGATGCTGCATCTGACATCACATCAATCTTCTCTATGCCTCAGGAACAGACTGCCAATAACAACACAATGTCATTGCATGCCATTTCCGACAAAGTGCCCAAGGAGGTGATTCGTATCAAGCTTGATCCGTCGAAAGCACCTAGGTGGAGGCCCAAGCATAGCACTCCCAATGTTACGGAGGCCTCAAAACAAGCTCTCGCCAATGCCGTCCAGCAAAAAGACCACCAAACCGTTGAACAGCTACTCGACCATGGCATTCCTGTCGAGAACAGTCTGCTCGGTGCTGCGGTCATCAACCACGATCTCGAGAGCATGCGCCTTCTATTGCTGTTCGGTGCGGACACCAACGCCAAGGACAAAGACGGCTCCACTCCTCTTTACACCACAACTGGATCATCATTCTTCGAGGCGGCGCAACTCTTGATCAAATACGGTGCAAACCCCAACATCTCCGCCGGACCGTACGGCGAGAATCCCTTGGCAGTCTCATTGACGCCTAGCAAAGCACATTTTGCCCAGCTCTATCTCCAATACGGAGCGGACACAAATGCCCTGGAAGAGAACGGCTGCACTCCGTTCACACAGTCTATGAACAAGAGTACTCCAGCAAGCCTAGTTGAGCTTATGCTTATGTACGACGCCGACCCGAACAATAAGAATATTAGAGGCGAAACTCCGCTCTTCAAAGCCATCAACGCTGGCAGAGTCGACCTTGTAACGATCCTGCTCGACCACGGCGCAGACCCCAATCTGCCAGGACCGAAGATTGTGCTCTGGGCTGCCGTCCATGCGCCACAGATGCTCGAGATTCTTCTCGAGCGTGGTGCAGACCTTCGCCGAGCGCCTGGCGTTCTTGAGCTTGCCACTTCGATCAACTCTCGCAAAGCAATCGATCTGCTTCTCAAGCATGGTGCTGATCCTAACGTCAAGAAGGACGGAATATACACCCCATTGTGCTCTGCTATCCGAGACAACAGAGCAGATTTAGTCGATCTGCTGCTCGCAAACGGCGCAGATCCAAACCTGACCGCACTTGAGTTTCCCTGCTTCAAGTGTGTCACTTATCATCGCACACATCTCCTTCCACGTCTTCTCGCCGCTGGAGCAAACCCAAATAGTCCGAAAGGCATCGTTGAGCACGCTGTAGCGCACAATGACATCGACGCCGTCCAGTTCCTGCTCGACCACAAAGTCGACCCGAACGCCCGAAACAAGGCCGGTCACACAGCTCTGACGACCGCCATCAAGGACGGCCGCCTGGATATGATCGACCTCCTCCTCGCGCACGGCGCCGATCCCGGAGTGCGAGGCCATGACTGGCCCATCAGCATGGGCGTCAAGAACTCCGAAGTCCTCGCCAAGCTCCTCCCGCATATCACGACAGGCCGCATCAACAAAGGAGCCATCGAAATGGCAGTCGTCGCGAACCAGCTAGAGAGCGTCAAGCTCCTGCTGCAAAAGGGTGTTGACGTGGAGGAAAAGAACGGTGGCGTCTTCAGTCCCCTCACTACTTCAATCCGTGAGAACAGGAAAGACATCTTCCGTTACCTCATCGACGAAGCTGCCGCTGATCCCAATGCGCCCGGCGAGCATCTTCCCATTATCAAGGCTATTCGCCGACATCGCGAGGACGATATGTCTTACATCGAGCATCTGTTGTTCAAGGGTGCGGACATCAACCTGATGTATCGTGGCTGGAATGCTGTGCTGCAAGCTGTTGACAATGGCGATGTGCAGATTCTCAGACTGCTTGCGGCGAAGGGTAGCCCAGATTTGAGGGCACGGGATGAACATGGGAGGTCTGTGCATGATATCATGCAAGAGCGCGGATTGGAAGAGGAGGAATTGATCTTGTCTGGTGGGAGGAGCGCGAGTCCGAAAATCCAGGATGCGCAGTATCAGCTCAGGGAATTGGTGCTGTGATTGTAAATCGCGGTCCTGTGCCGTCACGGCGATGTACCTGAATTGATACCCGGTCGATACCAAAGATTTTCAGGATGTATGTGGTTGCGAGGGGTCGGCTATTGAACGTTACTGCGGGCTTGATGACTACGGCGTGTCGATACACAGTGTACTATACACACATTTGTCTCCGATCACGTGAGCCTCTCGCACATTCGTATAGATGCCGTTGGTGTCCGCGGGTATTTCATCAGATTCCAGCAAGTTGCGTTCTCGCCCTTCTTCCTCAACACTTATCCTGGATGATATTGCCCTGATCGTCAACTTCGTTTATATCAGCACGTGGAGTCCCTTCGACATGGAGTTTAGAAGAAATGGAATCTTCTCCTCATGTGGCTACAAGTATTCGATACCTGGGCGAGATGACATCAACAACTCAGGCCCAATGAAGTTCCAGAACTTCCGCCCCCAATCGTTGTCCATTTTCGTCAAGCATCCCGCCCGTGCGAGCCAGCCACTGTGATGTCGGCTACGATGACAGCTGCGCCCGATCAGGCCCACCCTGCGGTATCCGGCCTAACCTTAGGAATGTTACTCTAGAATTATCTATAGCGGTCTGGGGACCTCGAGACTTGTGATGTGTGAGCGAGGATGAGATGTCCCTCGGCTGTGGTCTCTCACGGCAGTCATCACTGATAGTCGTCCCTGGAAGTCGCTGCTGCAGTGTAACGAACGAACTCTGCAATCTCTCCGCCTAAATTAAAGGTTCAACAGGGCCACGCCGTACATACGATATGACCTGCCAAGTGTTGATCAGCCTTCTACTGGCCCTGGGAGCTTCGGCAGCCGCAATCTTCAAGGCTGCACACCCAGCGCACGGTTGGGTCAAGCGGTCTCTGGTACCACATGACATTCCGATCAAGCTGCATGTCGCAATCCGGCAAGCAGACGGTGGCGCTGGGATCACACGGCGTCTCATCAAGGCTTCAAATCCTGACAGTGACTGATTCAGGCAGTATCTTTCATCGGACGAACTTTCAGGTCTCTCGGCACCATCCAAACATAGTCTCCAGCGAGTTGAAGAATGGCTACGCCAGCATGGCGTGTGGCCAGAGGCACATTTGTCAAACGGCATGCTTGAGATCGAGACAACTATCATGCAGGCTGAGAAACTCCTCAACGCCTCATACTCCTTCTTCTCGGATGGCAAGAACGATGTTATCCGAACCGAGCTGTACCATCTGCCAGAGGACGTTGCCGAGCATATCGACTTTGTGACGCCCACCACGGTCTTTCCGAAACCTGACGATAAGCAAGCTATTCTCCTGGAAACGCGGACCAGATCCGCAGACACTTTACAGAAACGTGCAAGCTGTGGACCACTCGACGATACCACGCCAGAGTGTATCCGGCAAGTCTATGGCATCAATTACACCGCCCAGCCAAATCGCACGACGTTTGCAGTTTATGCCACAGAAGCGTCCGTGTACAACCCCAACGATCTCGAGAGGTTTCTTGAGCAGTACAACAAGCCGGCAGCGGCCGCACGCCCCTCATACATCATCGACGGTACCGGAGATCCGGCCAACGGCGAAGGTGGTATTGGTGCCAAGTTTGAAACTGCCCTCGACACGCAGGTGTTCTTAGGACTGGCTTGGCCTGCTCAAGGTGTGCTGTACGACCGCGGTGGAGTTTTTGGGCCGAAGGCTGGACAGACCTACGACAACTTCTTGCAATTCCTGATGGAGTTGAGGACTATTCCGGATCCCCCAAGTGTTGTCTCCTTCTCCGAAAGTCAGCCAGAGGATCTCTTCGATTCGGATTATGCCAACCGTCTTTGCATTGAGATGGCAGCTATTGGACTTCGAGGTGTGACATTGGTGTTCTCGAGCGGCAATAACGGTGCCAATGGTCAAGATGGGAATAGCCAACACAAGAGCGTCTTCGAGCCGAACTTCCCAGCGAGCTGTCCGTGGGTTCTAGCAGTAGGTGGCACCACGAACCTCGCCGACGAAGAGGCTGCAACCAAGCAGACCATTCCCGCCACGAGCCGTCTTGGCTTCACGGCATCCGGAGGCGGCTTCTCGAACTATTTCTCAGTTCCCAGCTGGCAGGCTAACCACACCAGCAACTACATCAAAGATTATGTTCCTGATGACTATAGGACCAAGTCTGGTTTCAATTCCTACGGTGCTGGTATACCCGACGTGAGCGCGTTCAGTACTCAGTTCCCGACGTTCGTTGCAGGATTCCCAACAGCATTTCCAATCGGTGGTACAAGCGGCGCAGCACCAACCTGGGCCGCCATCATCACCCTGCTCAATGATCACCAACTGTCGAAAGGCAAACCGACCCTAGGCTTCATCAACCCTTGGATATACACTCTGAAGTACGGCCTACAGGATATCACGAAAGGTGGTAACAATGCTGGAGACTGTTTCTTCCTTGGCGGCTGTACAATTGGGGAAGCTCCAGGTTATGACACAGCCGCAGGATGGGATCCTGTCACTGGCCTTGGAAGCCCCAAATTCGCTGAGCTAATCAAGGCACTTGATGATCCTACAGGCGCTGCAAGTCCGCCTTAGAGTGTAGACGGACTGCCGCCGCTCAATCGTTTGCCGGCGCCATTCGCACAAGCCTATTTCCTGGTCTGGGTATCGCTCAGGAAGAACAATTTGACCTTTGGGATTGACCCCGGAGCCGGCGTAGATGCTGTATCTTTCAGCTACATAGCGCAATACTCAGTAACTCGAACACTGACAACGACAGGCTGTAAGCCGTCACTGTCGCTGTATATAACAACAGGTATTTCTGGGCGGGCTGGGGGCCGGGATCATGCTAGTCAGTAACAACGCTAATTCTACTAACTTCTCTTGCCTCAAATCTTTGTAAGTGGGGATAGACACCGGGTGAGCGCTGAAGCTTGCCATTCTAGGGTCGAATTCGTCAGTCAACAAGCCCCTGATACACGATAGGTAAAAGTGCCCGATATCTCAACTCGGGTTCGGCGAACTTCCCCCAACGAGGACAACAATGAGCAGTCAACGAAGTGACGAATATGAGTATTCGCCGGAGTCGGAGTTTGGATGGGTACTGGACGTGTCAAATATGCCGCATCACATGGACGAGATTGGGCTACCTCGCAGTGCTCACACGAGAGGCAACCGCATTTGTCGACTATCACATCCATCTAATAACGCGGTGCCCGTACGCGGCCTCTCGGACGTCTGAGAACCAAGGAAGTAGAGTCACTGCTCAGGAAGGCCCTCGAGCACCTGGAAGAACTTCGCGATACAGATAGTGAAAGTCGAAACACACCAGTCTCTTATTCGATCTTGTTGACTAAGATGTGGCGGGTGGCGCGACATCATGAAAAGCGGTCGCTGAGATGGCTCAGAAGCAGATTTAAAACCTGGCTTGGGTCGCATCGACTACAGTGTGAACATGCTTGGGGATCACTGGGCAAGTGCAGGTCGGCTGGAGCACGATTCGGAATCAATATGAGTGACATACCCGAACTTGTGCGGGATCAGTCAAGAAAGGCGAAGGAGAGGATCCGGCGCGGCATGACAGCGCGTTGTCTGTTAGGCCTCGCCCTGGGTCCTGGATTCGACTGACTATGATGAGCCTCTAAAGGCGCAATGCGACCACACGCTCGTTCCTGAGACCTTGTCTCGAAGCATGAAATCTCAATCTTGACAGCTGGCGCCACACACAACGCCGAGAGTGTCTGCGTCTCGGGTACCTGCGCCTGATCCATTGGGCTACCTGCGCCACGGGAAGCGACATTCCTGCACGCCTTTAGTCGGCTATGCGAACTGAGTGTTGCTACACAAGCTAAAAACACCGATACCAATCCAAATGGCGGGCAAACTCGTGGTCTCGCGCACATACACGAAAGCTCTCCTTGTTGCGTCCTTTCATTGAAGACGCATGATGGAAGTCTCAGAGCAATGTCCTGCATTGAGAGACAAAGTTTGCTGCAGCTACGAGCCATCTGTAAGGTTTTGAAGATGTCGCACAAACAGATCTTGGTGATGGATCGACGGCGGCGAGCGGTTACATATGTGCCCAGATCTCGCCCGGAAGTTAGACTTTGGCATCAACCAACAATTTCAAGAAATCAAAAAGACAAGAAGACGAGAACACAATGACTCGAAATCGAGACAACAACAATACCATCCCCAACAACCCTTGGTTCAAGACCAACCCACAGAACCATGGCCGCAATGACAGCAACAATGCTCGGAACTCATCCAACAACAACGTCCTACCGACCACAGCTCCGGCGACGGTTGGCCAGCTGAGTACCACAATGCAGACTACGAGCCTGTCGGAGAACAAGTCTCGCCCAAGTGGTCAGACCATGGCGCGATCTGAAGCCATTGCATACTCTCAATCCTCAGCACCATCTCGGGACCCTGCACCATCTCAAGCATCTGGTCAAGTTCTGGCGAACACCACGACGAAGTCTACTTCTGCCAATACAACACCTGGTAAAAACAAAACCGAAGAAGGGCTATGTGGAGCGAAGAAGTCAACCTTTTTCGACGCGCGATATGTCACCACGGCAGCTGTGGGCGGGCTGGGCGACAAAGTCAGGATGAGGGTCAACATGTTCAACATCCCCCTCCGAAGCTTGCATGCCAAGTGCTACGTCTACAGCGTCGATCTGGCCAAGATCAACGAACGGACCCTCACGAAGCGTCCATTGAAGAAGTCCCTCATATACAAGGTCCTGTCAGAAGATCAGCCATGGACGCCTGAGTACAGACGAAACCTCATTTACACCGACTGGAACAGCACGATTGTCACTACAAAGCCTCTGGAGATGCTTGCCACGGGCAAGGTTGTGGTCAGTGACAATGGCGAGATCTCGGCACCATACACGTTCGTCAACCAAAGCGATCCTCCAGGCACTCCTGCCAGCAAGCAGACCGCGACCATCAAGTTGGCCCACGTCATAGATAGTGCCGCACTGGAGAAGTATGTGAAACCAGGCGGTGATCCAAGTTTCGACTATAGCAAGCACACAACAGTCCTCAACCACATGGTCAAGCACTTTGCCGCCCAACCCGGCAATGCCATTTGCATTGGTAGTAACAAGATCTTCGACATAAAGGCCCAAGGTCATCTAGACCTTCCATCTGGATTGCACGCTCGACGAGGATTCTTCAGCTCGATACGCCCTGTCAACAACGGTATGCAGCTTCAGCTCAACACGAAAGGAGCCGCTTTCATCCCTGACGGCCCAGTCGTTCCGTTCTTGAAGAAGTACTTCAAGGAACAGTTCGACCCGGACGTCGTCGTCCAGAAAAAGTTCAACGACGTCTGGCCCGAAGTTCGAGCTCTGCTCAGTCACCTGAAAGTACGGTACAGATACGATCCACCAAATCCAAGAGCCGATCCGCAAGCTCGTTCCGATGTGCTACAAGACCCGGAGAATGGGAGTATCAAAGGTCGTCGCAAAGTCATCAATAGCTTCGGTAAGCCTTCCAATCAGCAGAGGTTCAAGCACAGCTTCTTCACAGAGAAGGAGACATGGACCGTGGAGGATCATTTCAACAAGCACGTGCTAAGATCGACGAGGTTGGAGTTTCCCAAGCTGCCAGTCGTCAACGTCGGGGCAAAGAGCACCGACAAGAAGAAGAACATGGAAGTCTGGGTTCCAATGGAGCTGTTGTGGATTGAGGCAGATCAACCTCTTCGATCGACTGTCCCAGATTGCGACATGGACATGATGGGCAAGTACATTCGCACAGATCCTCGCGAAAATGTCGAACGAATTGTCACCAACGGCCGACGACTTCTTCATGCCCAGAATTTGCAGGCCGTGCTTCCCATGGCGGCTGAAATGAGTACAGTCACCGGTCGCCGACTTGCCGCACCGGTGATTTCCTATGGCAAGGTGAAGATCCCAATTCTCAAGTCTTCCACCGGTAAGTGGAATATAGAGAATGTAACACCACTCGAAGCAGGCGCGGCTCTCACTCAACTCCTGGTGATCGTGGTCAATTCTGACATGCGGAAAGTGGGTCGAGTCGACTATGAGAAGTTGCTCGGAGCGCAGGGTCTAATGGGAGGCCTAGATCACTACGGAGTGAAGTGTTCGGGATACCAATTGCAGATTGCAGCTAGCACGAGCCGACACGATCTTCATTCTGCCTACAACGCCTTCGACAACCCTGAGGACCTGGGAAAGAACATACAAAAAGTCCGCACGGTGCTTGTTGTTCTACCCAGCAAGGATGCCAACGACTATGCAGCAGTCAAGACTTGGGGAGAGCTTCATGACGGAGTCAACACCATCTGTGTCACAGCTGGGAAGCAACACCGTCTGATAGACTACGATTTCCAGGCCAACCTGGCCCTGAAGTTCAACGCAAAGCTGCGTGGTCAAAACCACAAGCTTGACAAGTCGTTCTTTGAGTATCTTTGCCATGGGCAAAGTGCCACAATGGTTGTCGGCGCGGATGTGACACACCCAGGACCATCGAGTGTCGATTACTGTCCTTCAATTGCTGCAGTGGTTGCCAGCACCGACTCAGGTGCTTGTAAGTACAGCGGCTCCATTCGTCTCCAAGCCAGCAGAGAAGAAATCATCACTGACCTCCAAGGCATGATGACCGAGCGACTGAAAGTCTGGTATTTCGCTGGTGATCGTCGCACCTTACCACCTCATATTCTCTACTACCGCGATGGAGTGAGCGAAAGCCAGTTCGGCGCCGTCAAAGAGCAGGAGCTTACTGCAATCAAGTCAGCATGTGCAAAGGCTGGCGCGTCGGCTCAAAGCGAAAATTACACGCCCAAGATCACTGTAGTGATCTGTACCAAGCGTCACCAGACTCGCTTCTATCCGACATCCTTAAATCCAGGCAAGGAGTTCGACTCCAAGACCGGCAACCCTCTCCCGGGCATGGTCGTCGACGATCGCGCCATTCGTCTACCACACTACTTCGACTTCTATCTGCAAGGTCACAAAGCTCTGCAGGGCACTGCTCGACCATGTCACTACTTCGTCATTGAGAACGGCATCGGCTACAACCCGGATCAGCTACAGGCAGTGGTAAGTCGTGATGCAAATTTTCTGATGAACTTGAGCTAATACACATCGTGCCGCAGACATATGGCCTCAGCTGGGTCTACGCAACGTCGCTGACACCCATCTCGCTCGCTGCTCCAGCTTACTACGCTGACCGACTTTGCGAGCGTGGTAGAGCCTACCTTCGACCAGCACTGATTGGCCGTCATCCAGATCGGCCCGACATGACAGCAGCTTTGGCCAACGCCACGACAGAGGAGGAGGCGAAAGCTGCTGCTGTGAGATACCTCAGCGCTCATGCGCAATTTTGGCCCCAGGCAATTCACCCGGTCCACCCCAGTATCAGAGACACTATGTTCTGGGTCTAGATCTTGCACGCATTCCGCCTCCATGATATCACCAATGGTATCACTAGCTGCAGACATTCGGACACAGCGACACCATCGACAAAAAGGACTGTACATTACATACTCTGGCCTGCAAGCGCCGCCGGGTCGTAAGTCGCAGCAGTTCCCACACTGTCGGCTCATCGTCAGGGACCTTAGAACTCGATCACACTCTGTTGTAACGAGTCAAGCAGTGTAGTGTGATGCCATGGATAGACGGCATGAGCGCCTTCGTGTTGCAAGTCGCAGGACCTGACACTGCTGACCGAGGGATTGAAATCTTGGGAATCGAATATACTCCCCACCTACTTCATCGGCCTTTAAAATGGAGCATGCCTTCACGATTCCACTCATGATCGTTTACATAAGAATTAGAGCACCGCCAGTGTCCTGCACTAACCGGCTGATTGAACAGCTTCCTTGCCACCACGTCAACCAGAGTCTTCATCACAGTCATGATCCGCCCCAACATCCCTCTCCACCTGCTTCACACTCGCTTCCTTGTCGGTCGGCGGCAATTGTCTGTCCTGAATAGGAGCCGTAGTCGCCATACTGTCACTCTCAGCTTCTTGCGCTGCACGACCTGATGGAACATCTCGCTTACTTTGCCATAGCCGTCTGTGGACAGATTGTCAGCAAACGTCCCATATGCATGGCCCATCGACGGTGAATGCGACCTACTGTAATTGGAAAAAGTTACGAATGCCTCTGCCATATCCAGACTCGTAGCCGTGCTTTCCGTGCGAACTGGGCGTTCGACTGGGCCGCTCATCACCACGCTCACGCTGGCTGCGAGAGCGAGAAGCGTGAATGATTTCATCTTGGGAGTGTTGCAAGGCCAGACGATCTTCTTCGGTCACTTCTTCAACTCGACCTCTAGTGCGCTGTGGGCCGACAAGGCGTCTGCGTCGTTTGGGGGAGGGAACGCGATGAATCGGAGAATAGTCAAATTCTTCTTCGATGGTGAAGCTTATGCTATCGTCTCTGACCTCACAGTGCAACTGAGAGTGTGCAAGGCAGACATTGTGGACAGCACAGGGCGCTAATTGAGTTTCATTGAAGCCGTACAGAAACGAGTGTCAGTATGAGGAAGGACATGCTCAAGTGACTGTGACTGGACGCACTCATCGAGTAGTAACCTGTCCAGCTTATCGACCCAGGCTGGCATTCCCGGTGTCGCTTGATGGACATCTGTGTGGTACATGGACTGAGTCCTTATGGACGTCGTTGTATCTTCGATATATGGTTGTGTGACAGCAATTCTGGCTTTGGAAAGGTCGTGCACGGCCTCCAAAGTCCTGGCAGTATGTTTCCTGAGGTGTCGGGTTTGACCACCCTTTCTTCGTATATCATCGTGTCAGAGGCGTGGTAACACGTCTACATGCCATATTGTGATGGTACTCCATGCATGAGCATTGTGCGCGTGTTCAACGAGTCGTGTTGACAGCTGCGCCACCACGTGGCACGGCGTCGGTTGTAGTGGGTACTGAGACGATGCACCCGGCATCGTGCTGCCCACCGCACATCTTTGCCCCATCAGTTGCTGTGAACATCCTCGCATCCGTGAGCCTAGGATCGGATGCCCAATCTCAGCTTGCCGGTCTCGAGAACACTCCGCTGCCAACAACGATAGTCCCCGCGTGCTCCGGCACACCAGGCCCTGCCGCCGTCCACGTCTGCATCATGACATCCACGCGATGACCTGTCGCCAGATCACTGACGCTTGCAGAAGTACCTCTAGATGCCACACCACACAGGAAGCCGTTATCCGTTTTGTCTTGGTACAGTGCAACGTAGCGGTCCACGTTCCAGCTATCGTCCAGAGGCTCCCACGTAGCTTCAAAACCGAGTGGTGTCGAGTAGACCTGCACATTCTTCGGCGAGGGCGCAGTGGACCTTTCAGCTGTTGCTCGCACAATCTCAGACCACTCTCCTTTCTCGTGTAGACCGCCGCTGGCTCTGACTTGGAACTCCCACTTCTCTCCGGGACTCGTGAAAGTGTGATCGATCCGGTTCATGCCTGTGAAGCCCTCGTCCCAGTCCGACTCGCCTTGTCTTCGCTGACGGGTATCGTACCCATGAGAACCATAGACGGCATCGAAGGTGCAAACCACGCCGTAAGGCGCACCGCAAGCCTTGAGGTTCGACGGCACCGGGAGGGGCCGTTTCGGAATATGCTTGGGCATCGTCAGAGGCTTACTACCGAACCCAAAGGCGTGATGTAGTGTCCGAGAGAAAGCGCAAGCAATCTGGTAGTCACCTAGAGCGTTCGGATGTAATCCATCAAATGTACCCTTGCACTCGTCAGGAACGTAGCCGTAGCTACGCTCGATCTCGACACCTTCGATACGCGATCTGGCAGTGCTCCATTCAGGGATGGCATGATGGAGCAAAGCATTGTACTTTGATGTTTTCTTCACGAGGTCGTCCCTGTCAATGTGACTTCGTTGAGGAATGTTACCCAACACCAAGTGTATCTCCGGATTTGCAGCTCGTGCCTGGTCAACGAAGGACTTGGTATCCTCCAAAGTCTCGTCTGCACCAGAACTCACAAGCCAGCCAAGGTCGTTGAAGCCGAGCATGGTCAGGAGCATGTCAGGCTTGTAGATGGACACTTGAGAGTGAATTTCGTCCTTGGCCTGCTTCATTTGTCGACCAGTATGCGAGAAGTGCTCTTTGTCGAAGCTTGATGAGACATCTTTGGCATAGCCTCCTGCCATCGAGTCGCGCTCGTCAGGATCGCTGTCCCCAGGAAGCCGCGGAGGCACAGGCGGATGTGATTTGGGTGGCGGAACAGTCCCGGTGTATGGTCCTACGAATTGGACTTTGATGCCCGGTACAGAATGCTGGAGCCACTCCCAGATACGATACCGCCAGGTCCAGTCTCCTTCTTCGCCATGGGTCATGGAATCGCCCACGATCATGATCTTGAGCCGATCCGGCGCCAAATGGGAGGGAAGATTCATATCAACGGCTTTGGATGCTTTGGAAAGGCACAACCTCCCCGAGGAATAGTATATGCAACTTCGGATGTCTTGATCTAAGTGTATGTCGAGACCAAAGGCCCTTTCACAGGTAGATAGTGATGACCAACAGTCTAACGCTTGGAACCAGGGCAGTGCTCGAGAAGGGGCTTCCTTGACGTCACCCAAACTCTGTTTAGCGGGCTTGGAACTACATGTATGCAGGAGGAGAAATGGCAGGGGATAGGCAACAGACGTTGCACACGACGGCGTTACTTCATCGAAGAGCGAGCACAGCACAATTGTTGATGGATGCGTGAGGGCATGCGGAGAGAATTGCCACCTTGCCCAGACACATGAGCTCAGACCTCTTGTGTCCCAACTTAGGCATAGCAGCTTAGCAAGGGCCTGCTATGAGTCCTTTCTCCTTCGCCCTTCCTCTTCTCAACTCCTTGCCTAAGGACAAACCAGTCCACAGACCCCCTGGACCTACAGCATGCCCATCTCATCTTCTCTCCAATGTACCGATCGCCCCGACATCTCTGAAGATCATTGATCGTATGCCCAAGCCCCACCACAGCAGCCAATAGCGTAAGCACCAAAACAACAGCTAGAGCTGGACCTGGTCCTGCTGGGCCCGAATGCCGGCATTCACTGTGACTGTACGCTACTGGGTGCAGAGTCCCGTAGTCCAGTCTATTGATTGTGATGGGGTATGGGTGAATGTAAGAAGGTGGCAGGTCGTCTTGATCGGGTGAGAGCTAATGATGGTGTTTTTGGTCGTGGTCATGGCGTCTGCCGTGCTCATGGTGAAACTGTTCGTGCCGGCCATTGTGTCCATCATGACATATTGTGGAGTGGAGCGAGTCATCATGATCTTGGAAGTGCGTATGACCGACGTCTGTATGCGCTGGCGCGGCGGATGCGCTGAAGCATCGCCTCCGTGCATCTTGGGACGCTGACACCCAGGCAGTGAGCCAACAGAGTGATTACTCGATTACTTACTACCGCAACGATCATGCTGGCGCCATGGTGAACGAGTGGAGTGCAAGTCAGGATCTCAAGCTAGAGCCTGAATCCTTTCCGATATTGCCGACTTGGCTGCGTGCAACTGAATGTATCAATGTTGCAGGCGAACTCGCGACTCAGCAGGTCAAGGACACTTGGACATACTAACATAGCAACATCGTAGGAGGCTTTTGATTGCAATATCTAAGGACTATTAATTCGCCAACGGCCTCCTCACAAACTGGTACCTCGACCATCCATCCAGCTCATCAACATGCTCCTCTCTCACAAGCTCATACTTGCCAATCTTTGGCAAGATAATCGCCCACATCAGCCAGTACACGCCACCACCAGCAATGATACCCCATCCAACCACACAGTGGAGGTAGTACGGCAGCGTCTCGTAAATGGCGTTACCATCAGTCGGCGGTACGAAAGGTGCAACCACGAGGTAGACGTTGCTCAGAAAGAAGAACAATGCAACAGGCCAGGTCGCTTTGAAGGGTGGTGACCAGTTCCATTCTGCCTTGTTCCAGTAAAGGTAGAGCAGGCCGGATGCAACGAAGGAGTTGACGATGGCAAGGGGGTAGGAGATGACGCTGGACATGGTGTTAGTGGTGGCACCAGCAGGCATGAGGGGCCGAGACTTACTTGAGGATGAAGTTGTATGCATCACCTGGAGGTGGCGCCAACATGATGATGACAGAGACAAGCCAATGCTCGAAGAGACCTGCCAGTGGAGCATTGAACGGCCGATTGGACGCCCAGAATCTTGAGAACGGGAGGATACCCTCTCTTCCCAGCTCTTGTACCAGTCTCCCTTGCGAGAAGATAACACTCAAGACGTTTCCGAACGCGGACAGCGCCACAAAGACCGACAGAGCCCTCTCCGCACTGCCTCCAAATACATTCCTGAAAAATGACGCAGCCAGAATCCGTCCAGATGATAGAATCTCCTCCTTCGGAACCGCCGCAAAGTACGCAATGTTGACCAGCATATACAATACCGCCACACTCCCCAACGCCAACGGCGCCGCAAGCCTCAACGTCTTGACTGGATTCCTCGTCTCCGAAAGGGCATAGTTGGCGTTCGAGTATCCGATATAACTCCAAATGACATTATACAGCGCCGTCACAACGCCATACGCACTGCCCGTCGTACCCTCAAACGCATTGTCGAAGTTATGCGGTTTCTCGATTTTCAGAGCTCCGCCCAACGCCGCCCAGCCGGAGACGACAATGATCAAAATCACGATGAGCTTGATGATACCAAGCAGATTTTGGAGTCGAAGTCCCCACTTCAGCGCAAGGCCATGAATCAAGAACGCCGCAGTGATACACGCAAGTCCCACACCTCTCTGGTTCCAGCGTCCGACTTCGACATTCGCCGCGTTGAGAATGTACTCCCCGAAAACAACCGAATTCGATCCAGCCCATCCTAAAAGTAGGACGTAGCCAGTGTAGAATCCCGTCGCTGCGAAGCGAGGTCTACGGAAGACGTACTCAAGATAATTCTTCTCGCCGCCGTTCTTCGGAATCGCTGTTCCGAACTCCAAGTATACTGCCATGCCGGCCGCGGCGATGAGCATCCCTGCCACCCACATGACAAGAGAGAGGCCCACGGAGCCGGTCAGGGAGAGGATTCCGGAGGGTGTTGCAAAAATGCCGGTGCCGATCATGCGGTTGAAGATGAGAAAGGAAGCGGAGATGACGCCGATTTGGCGTTTGGAGGGGTGCGCGCCGCCATCTTGGAGGCCACCTTGAGCAAGGTCGTCGCCATGGTTTCCATAGGAGGAGCCAGCGTCAGAAGCGGCCGTGGCGATGCCGGTAATGTTGTCCTTGCTGTACCACTTCATGGTAGCTGTTGATCCAAGAAGCGGCGTTGATGAGGAAGGGGTAATTGACGCCTCGTGGCCAGATGTTGGTTTCGCAGCGGAAATACTGGGAGACATGGTGCCCCTTTGAACATTCATACTACCTTCCAAGCCCTCCCGATCGCCATCCGGGCTAAGACTTACGCAACTATGCCATGGAATCGCTACTAGAGAAGATTACTTGTGCAGTCTGCTTACAGGAAAGCGCACGCGATCTCATGTGAAAGGAGGCAGCCGCAAGAACCGTTTTGGTAGACGGTTGGTGGTTCTGCGATCGTGCTGTTGGCGCTGATAAGCACGCCATACCCAAATTTTCGGCAGCACCCGAACCGTGCCTTTGCGCACATGGCATGAGCTTCTGAGACTCCACATGGTTGCGTGGAGGGCATGGTATTTTTGTTCTGGAAGCCGGGTTCCGCATCTGATCGTTCAATGCGGGCGCTGCGAGGCTGTTGAGTTGTCAACAAGAACGATTCTTCTTCGAGATCAATTCGTGGGCGATTTGCGCGAACCGCACGACACACCTTCGTGTCGGATCAGGCTGATCATGGCTCGATGTCGCCATCGCCAGGCCAGAATATCTCGCAAAGTGCCTTGTTATGCCGACGAATGCCGCCAAAGGCATCAGCGACTCTAGAAGTCAGCCTTCATGTTGCATTGCAGCCCTCACCTTCGATCCTTCAATGCGACCCAAAGCGGGTCGAACGCGTAGTATTTCTATCACGCAACCAGTCGCCTCAGCATTGCCAATGCTGTAGGCCAGTGCTCAGCCGCCAATACGCCAGGGATTTCACGGATGTACCCTTCATCTCGAGAGGCAGACTTTTCCAACATTGTCGGCATGTCAAAACATGACAGCAATGGTCATCGGACTGCAGATATTGTCTTGCGACCAATCTCGATCATTGTAGCTGTCTCTAGCATGGGCATTCTCCCTCTACAATCGATCCGCCGAAGCAGTTCTTTTACGCCAGATGGGCATGTCCTTGAAACGATACAGCCCTCCATCGCGGCCTCGCCCGCGCCAGAGATGCCGAACGGGACATTCTTCTCTCTCGACAACTGTTCGATGGCTCTGACTACTTGCTGAGCAGCCTTGTCGAGTATGGCTCATATCAAGAGAGCCTTGCGCGGGACGCTGTCCCCAACATGTCGTTCAAACCTAAGAAATCTTGCGCGGACCAGTGCCGCATCGCCATCGGACTTGAATCATCGGCCTCGTGAGGGATGTCGTCGCTGCGCTCCGCCGGCAAAGAGTACATAGGTAGATGCGACGGTGTTGTTACGAAGGTCGCTCGAGCACGGCAAAGGCGGTCGCAGGAGCATCGTATCGGACGGGAGGCAAGTAAGGGAGTCGCGTTGTAGACGTCCATGAGACTTTTCCATCATGTGGAACTATCGCCGGAACGTTTATGCTTTTGCTACCTGGCGCAGCATCAACCGCCACCGGACGATATGTTGTCTGCTACTGTGTTCATGCTCGCAGGAGAGTCAAGTTCGGGTAGAAGCGGACAAAACTCGCGGTCTTGGCGCCGCGCAGGGTCCTGTACTTTTCCTGGTCATGCAGCACGAGGTACGAGGCAGACAGCACAAGTCAAGTTGGGGAGCTTGGAACCGGTGGAATCTAAATAGACGCATGGATCTTCGATATACTATTGACACGCGTGGTCGGCATGATGCGTGTCCACACATTAGTATGGCAGCAAGCGATCGTAGACATGCCGAAAATTACCCCACGACGCGTACTTTCGGTCACACCCCGTTGTTTTCACCTCGGCGGCATCCTTACACCACTCTTCATCATTTCTTCATCTTCGACATCTTGTCGGGAACATCAGCTTGTCGGCTTAATATGCGTGGAAATGCTCTGCATCAGAAGCCAACTTTGTCGCCCGCAGCGACATCAGAGGCGCTGGAACGACGAGGTCCTCTCATGCCCTCCGGAGAACGTACATTCGCATCCTGCAACGACTCCGCCCGTCAGCAGCGAGTAGCTCAAGCCACGAAGGAAGGTCGTCCCGCACACTCAGCCTAACGACCAATGCTCATCCGTCCGATACTACTACCGCCTCGCTGTGCCTCTGCAGGCATGTCTGGTGTGATGAGAGCGACTCATCGTGTCTTGGCGGACAAGTCTCAATTTTTCCCGTCGCTTTGCGATATGTCCTGATCTCCCAGCGCTCGAAAGTCTTACATCGAAGCTATCGATCGACATTGGTGCTATATTAGCCGCAGCGCGTAGCAGTGTTGCTGTTGAACAATTGGCTCAGCGGAACAGATCAATTATTTGCGATTGCGGCAGTGTCCGTCCTGGCATTAATGGCCGATCGAGCCTGACTGGCTCGAAGCCAGAGGAGGCAGGACCGCAAGTTATAGTGCGCAGAGCCTCTCGGGACCGAAAGCTCCTGGTGGATGGTTGTACAGATTTCTACGTCTCGTGGTCTGCTGCACTCTTCTCATCGAGCCGCTCGAGGTTTTCCTTGCACGGAGAGCTCACAGCGGTCACGAAAGGCGCCTGACGCGAATTTCCGCATGCGTCACAATCTAGCTGCAACTTGATCAAGATGTCAGCCGCGTACTGCTACGTTCAAGACGTTGGCACGGGACCATACAATGGAACTCAGTACGGCGGCTATATGCCTTGTGCCTCTGGGCCGGACGTACCGGGATTGTACGATGCACAAAGCAACAGCGCATCATGCTGTCGCGGAAACGACATTTGCGGCGCCGATTCGACATGCAAATCTGCAACACCTCCTAACAATACTGCTGGAGACACTAGGTCGGGGTTCTATATTGGCGGATATACCGATCCAGACTACAGAGCGGTCAACTGTCGCCTAAACTGCCGAACACTCGAAGGTTCTTCGGAAAATATTGTGTGGGTGGAGTCGATGAGCATTTGGGCTTGTTGTGGAAGGACCCCTGACGGCTCTCATGTCAATTGTAGTAATCCGCTGCTTGATCAGGAGCTAGACCTGGGGTGGACGTTGGCACAGTTTCCTGGGCCGCTTGCTTCCGATTACAGGCCTCCTATTGCTACGACCGTCACCAGCTCTGCTATTGCATCCAGCACCGCGTCCTCGACGCGACCTTCGACTTCCACACCCACAGCGTCATCGCTGCCTTCGGGCCTTTCAACTGGCGCGAAGGCTGGGATAGGCGTTGGTGTGGCACTGGGGGTCCTAGCATTGACTGCGGGAGCGGTACTGCTCCTATCAAGGCGGCGAAGAGCTACGCGACGGCATCCAGCTGTGGCTACTCTCAATGCGCGGCAAGACGTGGCATCAGAAGAACATCCCAAAGAGAAGAAAGAGCGCACCTCACTTATGCAGTACGAGGCAGAGAATACAAGTCATAGAGCAGAATTGGACACTCCGCATCGCACCCACGAGCTTTCCGCATGATCGAAGAAAACGCCGCATGATGTAGTCAATCTACCGCGCAATCTTGGTCGGATCCTCGAACGGCTCATTTGGCATCGCAATTTTAATCTCAACCAACTTGCCTCTCTTCTCCGGCGCCAAAGCTTTCTGGTAAATCTCCTGGTGATACACATCTCTGCACCATCTCGTAAACTCTGGATGACTCTCCCTCCACTCTTCGCCAAAGAAGCATTGGAAGCCAGACGCCAGAATACCACACACGAACAGATCGGCCAGGGTCAACTCATCGCCCGTCAGGTATCGAGTCTTACACAGCTGATTCTCAATCATCCTCAGCCTTTTCTCTGTCAAATCCATATGCTCAAGGACCGACTCCTTATTATACGGCCGGCGCCCAATTAGAGGAAGGAACCAGCCTCCAAGCACATCGTAGACGTCGTTGTTTACGAACGACATCCAGCGGACAATGGTGGCGTACTGTTCTGGCGTGGAGCCTAGCAAAGACGTCTTTGGGTTTTGTTGGGCGAGGTACAGATTTATGGCGATACATTCTGTGAGAACGAAGCCATCGCTTCGAACGAGAGTCGGGACCTTTCCCAGCGGATTCAGAGCGAGATATTCTTGTCCAACTCCTTTGGCTGGTCCGACGTTCTGGTAGTCGATATCGAGGTTGTTCTCAACTGCTACCGCACGGATCGCGATGGTGCGTGGATTACCCTATGAACTGTATCAGAGTTGGCTGCGTGTCTGTCGGAGTATTGGACTTACAGCACGAGTGTATACTGTTCCGAACGACATCCTCGATCTTTCAGGGACTTGGGCGTCTGAGGGGTGGTCACGAGGAGGAAAGAATGGTCAAGTCCTGGTACAAGACAGCATTTCGCTCCGGTCGTTAGCGAAAGTTGACTCGATGTGCAATATTCCTTCGGCTTTAGAGTCTTCAGCTGAACCCCGAGCTCAAGTATGCTGACATCCGAAAGTGCCAAGCTATTTTCACCACGCATCTCAGGACGAGCGCTACAAGCATACTCCGATTATCTGCCTCCGCCTGGATGCAGAAACAGTCAATAGCCGGTTGCAGGATTCGAAAGACAGCATCAAGACACAGAATGGCATAATTGCTGCAAATGTTACAAAGCTTCGTCGGACTCCGACATCAAGAGCTAGGAAGCTATACGTATTGGAAAACTGCATAACGTCATTTATTGCTCAATGCGTCAACCGTTGTTAGCGCTCTCAGCTCTGCAATGGTCATCGAAACGACTATTTCGTTATCAGGTCGACTGCTCACCTTCCTCTCCGGAGGTTTCTCGGCTATATAGGCGCCCGGGCCAAGCACATGCACGACCGTCTGTTGTAATCCACGCATTCTACCCTGATGTTGTTGCAAGTTTTCGACTCTCGCTTAATGCTCGTAACCGCATACGCTACGATCAAGGAAAAGATGCAGCCTCTCTCCTCATCTTAGTGGGCTCTTTCGGCTCACCCTGATACCCTGTCCTCTCCATCCACTCAGACAAAGTAGCAATCCGGCCCGGAACGAACAACTTGTCACCCGACTTGGTCCTGCCACTTAGTTCGTTCTCCCTAGTATTGTCCCTCCACATATTCCACCAAGACCCGAACGATTTCCTGAACGTGAAGGTTGCTGGATCGTCTGCACTAGCAGTCTTGGGTAGCCGACTATCTGGGTCCATGCCCTTCTTCTTCGCTCCTTCAAACCACTGATCCTGTGCGATGGGCTGAAACCGAGCATTTTTCTTCGTCACGTTGACGAATGCAGAGACGATCTCAGGCCACGTGGATGGTATTGCTCCAGCGTCCACAAATTGGCCGAGGAAATCAGTGGGATGTTGAAGAATGTAGGCCAGAGTAGTCCCATAGTTGTCCAATGGCATCAGAGGAATAATGCTCTCCTCATGCACCGGCGCAGCGAAGATGAACTCCTCACCCTGCTTCATCGGACACAGCACACTTCCCAACATCTCAGCATAGACTCCACCATACACAATCGTCCATGGCAGGGTTTCGACGCTTTGCTGCTGCAACCAGTCCGACATGTGAGCCTTCACCACATTATGGCTGTTCCGGTACGCCTCGTTGAAGCCAGTATCTTTCAGTCTATTGCGAGCACCGCTGTAGACAAAATGCTTAAGTCCACTCTGAGCTGCGATCTCATAGGCTCGCATTGTCCAAAAGTATTCGTCCGGCTCGCGAATTTCAAAGGAGTTGATTATGAAGTAACAGGCGTCTTGGCCGGCGAATGCAGCGCGAAGGCCTTGTTCGCTGTCGTACCCGGCTTGAATGAGTCTCACATTAGGCAGTCTGGTCAGAGCCTGGGCGGAGTCTGAGGATGTGTTGCGTGTGGGAACAGTGATTTTGAAAGTGCCGGCTGCAGAGAGGTCTGGGTGTACTATGCTTAGCTCGATCCGCTACTGATCGTGAGAAAAGTACTCACGACGAACGATGGGTCCAGCCTGTGCGCCAGTACCACCGAAGACAACTACTGATTGCGATGTCATTCTTGGGTCGAGCTATTGCAGCAAGTGTATTATAGTAGACTAAATTATACGACTTGAAGTGATAGCGAAGGTGCTCTGTATACTAGGCCCGTGTCCTGTAGTAGTCGCCTTCTCGGCCGCATATTATGTCAATAAGTTTCTTGTGTAATCAAGATGATATCAAGACCGCGATCAGTAGTGATGCTTGATCAGTAATCTTCAACCGAGGAAGAGAAATTGCCTTTTGGAAGTTGTGCGCAGATCGTTGCCGTTGCTTCTCCCTCACTCCCTGAAAGAAGTCACAATTCAGTTCTCCCAGTTGTTTCCATCATTCAAAGTATGTACGACGCTCTTGGAAGTTCAGATATTTGGTTCAGCGTCTGAGTTAAGCGCAAGCTATCTCGGTAAGATCAGAAGGGGACAACACAACCAGATTACATGATGCCCGTCGCTCCAGGGCGAACTTTTTGCCGCCAAATGTCGGTCGTGCAAACTTCACTTCCCTCCCTCGCATCGCCGTCTTACTTGAAAAACTCCTTATGCCTCACAGGTTCAATCTACAAAGAGCTTCCCACCAACACCATGCTCTTCGAACCCGAAGCCACCAATCTCGCCTCGGTTCTGCTCCACGACCTCGACCTTGATGTAAAGATTTCCCCCTTCCCAAACACAAGCATACTTCCCATCGTCTTCTTCCCAAAGTCCATCCGATGCTGCGAAAGCGAATACACCACCCTCTGAACTTTCTCCGTCACCAAGACCGTCGGGAACGACGATCCAACTGCTGCACAGCAGCTCCAGGCCGTCTGAGCTCAACGGCATGCTCGAATGTCGGGAAGTCTTTGCCCTTGTGGACGTGCTATTTGATGGCTTTCCTGATGATATCGCGACTCTTGGAGTTGGTAATTGGGCCGATGAAGATTGCTGGGAGAGGTTTACGTCTTCTCCCGCAAGGCCGAGCTCGGAGACTGAGTATCGCCATGCCAGGTATGCTATGTCTGATTATCGATTGACTTCGGGACTCTGAGAATTGTCGACTTGGCCGACGTTGGCGAGGTAAATTGGGCTATGGCGGGAGTGGGCCACCATTACACCGGTGAACGGACTGTAGAGGCCATTGTATCGGGCGTTAGTATCCTACAGTGCGGGTCAGAGAGATGTTCGTGGACAACCAAAAGAAGGCTCTTACCTTGTTCTTGATGAAGTAAATCTTCGTGTTCTTGGAAGGAAGCTGTATGTTCATGACTTCCAATGCCTTCGAGTAGTCACGATGGACGTCTTTCAGGTCGTCCTCCTTCGGCTGTTCACCGGCTTGCCATGCCCACGACTCATCTTTCAACAACTCTGCGTTGATACGATCACCCGAAGCCTGCTCCGGCGCGGCGCTCATCATCTCCTTCCAAAGCTTTTCGCCCTTCCCGCAAGCTTTGGAATAGTCGCGGTCCAAGATCTGATCGAGTGGGCCACGCTCGACAAGGGTGTGATCATTGCTAGAGCCATGGCAATGACCCATGTGTGTAAGGGCACTGGATAAGCTTGCAGAGAATGGAGATGTATCTACAAGAAGACACTTCGGCTCCAGAATTGCCACGATGAGTGTGCAAGCCATGCAGAGCACAGGAGCAGGCATATAGCCGTGCATCGTCCTACTGTATCCCCGGGTTGAGTCGTTGCTTGGCGATAGAGCGATTTGTCTGATTGTACTTTGCTAGCAACTTGAGCGTTGGGCCGCCGAATGAAGTGACTGACCTATTGCTTGGTAGTAAACATGGCTTGAAAGCCATCGTAGAAGCGGGTATGGCAACGTGCCAGCACACTGGTCATGTGTCGTGCCATATCTGAGCACTCCTCCGTATAGCTCAAGCTAAGTTTGACACTTTAAGCCATGAGGTGTTCGGCGTCAGCCCCTTCGTGATCACGGACCTGTAATGTGTGAGCAAGAATACGGCAACGACGCCCAATAGAGGAAGTTGCTGTGTGATAGTGCACCTCAAGATCTATGAAGATCATGGAGGTGTACCAGTAAAGAAGATGCTGACTTGATGAAAAGGCTCTGATGTCTTACTGCGCTGCCCTTTCTATACAATATGTACTCCATCATGTTGTCCGCCAGACAAGCAGCTCGCGGCGATAGACTATCCACTTCTGACCTGGTGAATACTACTCAAGCAGCCAGATCTTACCTGTCTCGAGTCATATGTGCTTCCATCTTTCACCACGGCGTGCAAGCTGGTATGGGCATCTTCTGATACCGATCGAAAAGCCAGACACGGTGAGAAGTTCTTACCTTTCGTTCAGCCACATGCAGCGCTCAAGAGCACTCTGAGGAGAAATGTGTACATTGATCAGCACGGCCTCTTGAATGAAATGCATGAGAACCTGTGGAATCATGACCTATCGTGCAACCTTTCACATGGATCACTATCTTTTTGGGCCGCGGATCTACCCACGCAAGCACGGCACGTTTGGTGACACCCTCGCGACTTGCATATTCCAGACAAGGCGCCGGGGACCATACTGTGTGACACCGTGTTGAAGCGACATAATCGGAGCTGAAATCCATGGTGGTTCTATCGTTGGACTCATTGCCATGATCGCGACGTCGAGTTCGGGCCCTTTTCGCTCTGTGTAAGAACTTGTTGTCTGCCATCGCAAGTGCCACTATGCCAGTTCCGAGGAATACCATGCGGCCGCGGTATCAGACTGCAAATTGGGAGACGAGAGCTTAGAGGTTTGTGTAGATGATCCGGCTGGCGCTGAGACGACGAACACCCGGCCAACACATAATGTTGCTGGATTTTGTTTATTCGTGGGCGTGAATGCTAGAGCATAGCTCACTCAGAGGTGCCTGCGAGTGTAGAGCTATGGTGGCCAAGCGCGTAGCTTGATTCCGGAGCCTGAAAATGAATGGAGCTAAAGCCATTGCTATTTGGCGTGGTAAATTCAGCGTGGCCTGTGATTTCCCGGGATCCTGGTCCGAGGTACCCAGGCCGTGGGGAGTGCTGCAGCGAGCCAGAATAGAGCATCTTGAACACGTTCGGGTTCCGTAACGAGTATCCTCATGACGGTACAAGAAAACAGCCGTCGTGGCAGTATTAGAGCGTCCTTATCTGCCACCTCTACACTGCATCATCGGTTGCGGTACCTTCACTATCTGTACATTTCTCATCCAGCTCCAAATGCGAATTCTCCTCCTCCAGGCAATCCTCATCGTTCCCGGCCGTCTTACTCTTATGCCGCAGAGCATGCCCATACTTCAGAAACAGAATGGGCGTGAACGCAAAAAGTGTCGCCACAGCCGCCAGAATCGTCGCCGCGATGTTTGTTCCCAACCCCGAAAACATCTGATAAGCAAAAAGCGGGAACACAGCAGCCGCGATTGTTCTCGTGGTGCTGAGAGCAGAAACCGCAGAGGCCGCATATTCGCCGTACGAATCTGTGACGTATCCGAAGAGGACGTATGAGAAGTCCGTGGTGGCGAAGCCGATGCAGATCAGACCGATCATGGAGACCGGCCAGGGAACGGTGGTGACTTTCGGAGGGACAGTCCATGCGAAGATCCAAAGTCCGATAGCGAAAAGCGGACACGCGAGGGCGAAAGATCTGATCTTCGTTTCTGGGACGATCCGAATGTTGTTCTTGTGACATTTGCGGTACAGGTGATCGTCGTAGAAGCGGGGGATGACATCTAGGAGAATGCCGATGAGGATGGCAATGAAGGATAGGGAAGAGGAGACCTCGTTGAAGGTGTTGGAGAAGGGAGGGTCCGTGTAAGCTACTGTGAGGCCGGCTGTCAGGCCGTAGAGGAGACCGAAAGCGATGGCGCAGAGGATGGCGCAGAAAAGGACGATGGGTTCCGTTGTGAGGAAGATCAGAGGGCGGAGCAGATCATTTCGAGCGAAGGTCTTAATGGAGAAGTCTTGCGAGGATCCTGCGCCGGCAGTGAGATCAGTCCTTCCAGTTTCCTCGCTAATTGCTTTGACCTTAGCTTGCAGCAGCTGACCAGCGTCACTCTCCTTGACACCATATGACAGCACAACCGATATGGCAGATGCGATGGCTGAGATGTAGAAGACCCATCTCCACCCACATCTCTCCGTAATATAGGCTGCGTAGACCGGTCCCATCGAAAGTCCGATAAAGCCAGACATCGTGTATCCAAACACGCCCCCAATCCTCATGCGTGCATCGAACATGTCCTGAAAGTTCCCGAAAGCCACCGTAGCAGGAATCGCAGCCGCGATGCCCTGGAACCAGCGCCCGACGTATACTCCAGCCACCGATGGGACGGCGGCAGTGATGACCGAGAACACGCAGAACATTGAAGTTGCAATGATGTAGATTGTCCTTCGGCCAAAAGTCTCGGAAATCGGGGCGAGGAATATGCCCCCGACCGTTTGGCCTAGGAGGTATATGCTCACAAATGCAAAGTAGGCGAGGGTCCTGCTCATGTGGTACTCTTCGCGGGCGGTGTCTGCGGCGCCTGTCTGTGGCGAGCATCAGCAGTGTCTAGCTTTTGCAATCGGGCTGATATACTTACACCTGCCGAGCTGATACCAGTCATGTACAGCTCCAGCCAACTGATCACAATGGCGGAGTAGTACTTCGTGGACGGCCTCCAGTTCCGAGGATGGTCAGAGGCATCATCGTTCCAGTGCACCTCGTTCCCTTCGAGGTGAACTCCATATCGTGCTAATGAAGACTCATCGTTGGTTGACTTCAGCACTTCTGCAGAAGAGTTGGTAGAATTCATCTGACAGTCGTGCCTCTAGGAAGCAGTACTGTTGCCCTTCTGAGAAACTACTAAGGTCTGAGGGTGCTGGTGTTGGTCGACAGGAGGCTCTGCGGCTGTGGCAATCAGGCAAGTCCGTTCTAACGATGCGCGACGGCCTGGCTCGAAGCGGTCTAGCTGGTGACATTCGAAGAGATGTTTCCACGGCTGGGATTGGTTATTGATGACGATGACGACGGTAGCTTCTGTTTGAGGCGAAACGGTTACGCAAGTAGGCTCGGTACGCTTTCGCGGAGCTCGATGGTTCGTGTCGTTCTTCAACTGAATTTGAGAGTAGCTTCGTTAATGCTCGATCTACCTTCCAAAAGAGAGCTAACGCGAGGATGTGGCGCTCAAATAGGCATGGTCGGTCGCTCCATGGCCTCAGCTGAGCTCATTCCAAGATCAAGATGAGCTGGTCCGGTCATGCAGACAGCTGTCGAGCGGTTAGTGGCATTCCAGCTGTACGTATCAATTGTGGTCTATGACGCGCTTGGTTTTGACGGCCATATCCCACAGGGATGTTGTAACAGTCAAGCTTTTTTGGGTCTGCAGATGCACGATCGAAGATCTGGGGTCGGAGGATTTGGAGACGCTAGCATGTATTCTCCGCGGTAAATGTGCCGCATCAACATCAGCAGCGGCCAATGTGGGTTTAGAGGTGTATGTAAAGTCGTACTGGCAGCACGCTTTGTGAACGAAACCGCACGTCATCAGCTTGTGTTCGCTGAATCGCAATGACAGTGCATCCTTGCGACTTGCCAATTCCATCTCGGCACTTCTCAATCGCTGATGCGATACTGGATCGGTTTGAAGCTGCCACCATTCGACTGTAGAGCGCTGCAAGCAGTCATTGCAATAATGAGATCCATCTTCGCCACAAAATCAATATGATCGCCCGCTTTTGAGGTCGGTGGCAGAACTCTAATCTCTCCCGAATTCGCATCGATCGGCACGTTCATGAAGCAGTTGAATGCGCATGGGATTCGATCTTCTGAGATACCGTACGGCTTGATAGCATTTGCAATGTTCCCGAAACAGCCCTGATGAGGCTCCTTGTCGCCATAGATGATCCTAAAGGTATCTTTGGAGCAGGGCGTCAATAGAAAGTCGTGACGTCCACAGGTGTCTTCCACAATCTCGAGCATGATGTTGCTTCGGTTTGAATACAGAGGATCGCCGGTGGTAAGGTAGATCCTGCTTGCGTAGTCGAGAGTTCTGCCGTTAGAAATCACTTCATCCGGATCGTGGCGGTTAAAGGCGACCAGGTCTGAGACTTGTACACCTTTTGGGTCGATCACTGTCAGGCGTTGTCCTTTGTTCAATGTGAAAGCGGTACCAGTCCGAGGCGGTATTTCTGTAATGCTCGGCATCTCCGGGGCTGAGTGATTCGCGGCGCGGTTAATTCTCTTGTTGCGTTCAACAAGTCTGTGTCTTGATGTTCATGCAGGTAACACGCAACATTGTTGAGAACGTTAGATATGTATCTCTGCTGCCGGTATCCGCACAAGCTAGCTGATGTAGTAGTGACACCATGCCAGCTTCGATCCTGTCCGTGTTACTCTGACCCCGGCCCGGAAGAGAGTTGGAGCTTGATCATTCTTGGGAAACTGTTGCTGCAATTAAACGTCGTCTCCACGTCATGACTCACTTTATCGTCGCTGTCATGACTGGTACGCTAACGCCACGCTGCGTCCCTCGGTCTGGGGTCAAGGTACGGCTAGAACCAAGCCACGAGCAGAAGTCGATGAGGCTCTGTTTGCGTAAGAAACACAAATGTCGACACACCAGATGACAGCTGCAGAGCTGCACGTGGCGCTGGCGGCTGAGTCGTCACACTAGTGCGGCCCGTTTTGACGTTCAAAATGCCATTGAGTTGCTCTTTAGGTCTTCAGGACACCCTAGATTTGCGTATTCCCACAGACGATTCACCATGCAGCTGGCTATAAACATCGTTATTTTTCTCATTGGATTGTCAATACCAGCTTTGGTGGCCTCAAGGCCTCAAAAAGCTCGGCAAGACCTGTCCAGAAATATCACTCGTCATTTCCGGCAGATTGTGAGAACGATTTTTGGCCAGCAGCAACAGAAGGAAGGCGAAGATCTCGAAGAGGAGTCGGGTATTATCGAAGATGACTCTGCTCGCCTGTACACAAAAGAGCAGGTGGAGTCAAATTTCGATATGAACGCATGGCAGCGCTTGGCATACGAGGAATTCAAGACCACGATCCTGGCAAAGGGGACCGGACTGTCAACATTCCCTTGCGTATACGCCACCATGGGGTATCGCGCCGGCGACCATCGATATGTGTTCCTGGAGTCCGACGATCCATCCGAACCTCGAAACGTGCGAATTGTTGCGCCCGCGCTTCGAGCTTATCTTCGCATGTCGAGTACGCTTGGCGACAATACCAGTATGGTCATCATGGCTGCTCCGACAGAGGGTGATCCGAAATCGGTGGAAGAGTACAACCACAGCTTTTGGGAAATGCTGAGAGGATTGCGTATATGGGACGCGAAGCCGTGGCCGAAAGAGTTCCCCCAAGATACTCAGAACGAGAAGTGGACATACTGTTTCGATGGGACGCCGTTGTTTCCCGTGGCGTTGACACCGGCGCATCAGAAGAGGTGGTCTAGACATGCACCGGTCCCGCTCATTGCTTTGCAGCCAAAGTGGGTACTGGATAAGCTCTTGAGCACCACAGAAAAACGCGAGGCCGCCACAGGAAAGGTTCGGAAGCTGTTGAAGCAGTATGACCAGACCGAGATCAGTCCGGACCTCACGACCTATGGAGACGTTGGTACTAGTGAGGTCCATCAGCTGTGCCTTCGCGATGAGAACGAAACGGCGGATATTCCGTACCAGGATTTTGATAAAGGTGGATCATCGGTGGCTTTCTCGAGGCGCTCGTCGGAAAGTCGCCGTTCCTCCTGCGAAAGTCGAAGATCCAGTGGCGGAAGCACGAGGTGATTGTGCACGATGTGGAAGCGGGTTCGGTGTGGACTTTATTGGTCTTAAAATTAGCGTAGCGTTGCTTGAGCGTTCGGTGCATTTATAGCATTCATCATTTGGTACATGTAGTCTAATCAGGCACTGCAGTTTTGAGCCACATCTTCTCATCTGCACCTTCTCAAGGTGCGCGCGGGAGAACCATGCTGCATGTGCAGCCATTCACGGCGTAATCAGACTTCGGACAGGCCGTCTGAGGAAACCATCAGGGAGTGGTAGAAGCATTTGCCTGCCTGTGGCCTTCGGGGTACGTCGCAATTCGGCGCCTGTTTCGAGACAGTCCTAGCCTTTGCGCTTGAGATGAAGAAGCAGCTGGTTGTTCTGGCTTGTCCATGTAGCTACTTGGTCCGTGAATCTCCGTTCTCGAGTGCCCGCTCCTTGTTGGTGTGATGGTGCTCTGTCGTGGCATAACCCCTCGGCCATGACTGGGCAGGATGGCAACAACAGATGGCGGGCAACGCGAAGGCAAACGCCGGGCTGGAGAAGGAAGTTGTGCTGCAAGAGAGCGCGAATATCACGGGTGCGGGTTACATTGTGCCAAGGGTTTCGGTTTGTTTTTTCGCATCGCACGAGATTCGCGATGACCTGCAGGGATTGAGCTTGCTTCACGCCTCCGAGGGACCCTCGGACCCCTCGGACTGCCTCTTGCGTGTGAAGAGCATTTCCCACCCCAACAATCTCATCCAGGCCACCACATTATCAACAATCTGATCCTCCATTCTCCCGTCGAATGGTGACAGCGCCGTCTTCGTGCATCCTTCGTCACGATTGTGGCAGCCTGTGTGTCACGCTCGTGTGTCCAACCACTGAACCACCTCAATCCACATCTACATCTACTGCGTTGCAGGTGCCTGCTGATACCCGCCATCATAGCTCGCCGCCGTTCACATCATTATGTTGAAACCTTCTATACCATCGATAAGGTGCTGATAACACTGTCCATCACACCAGGACTGGTGCAGGTATACGCGTGCATACCGGATTTGGCCTCGATGGACGTATGGCATTGGAGGCGGTGGTTGCTGAGGTTGCTACTGTTGGTGGCTCCGACTGTAGCTTCCGATGGCTTTGCTGGCCCTTGAAATTCAGCTGTCGTATCAATCTGTAGGAAGCGATTAATCTTCTGAATCGACATGCTGTGAGTTCGCTGGCACGACCGGATTCATCACGACATCTCACAATACATCCGCGACGGCGAAGTCCATCTGACAAGAGAGCAAATCCTCGGTAAAGATGCGAATTCTCAATCGTTGTCATTTTCGTTTATATCATAAAAATTCCAGCTCGGACAGCATCAGCGAATCCTGAGCTTATCCTTGCTGTGCCTCACTGGGGGTATCAAACTTCCACAATTCTTCTCGTTGTCACTGTATATCCTTTCCACGTTTTCATGGTCTGTAAGGCTGCTCGGTAACACTCGACCGTCTCCTATCCTGGTGCTTCTTCCTGCCGATACCAACAAGCGCAAGTATCTCACGCCAGAAGCCAGTCGGTGGGTCGATGAAAGTGGCCTCGTAGGCATCAATGGTTGGTCGTTCCCAGACGAGGTCGACTTCGCTGGGCTTCTGGAACTTGGTGCGCTTGATGAGTTTCCAGAAGGTGAAAGTGAGTGGTGCTGGGAGGGTGTGTTAGTTGAAGCGATCATTAGGGTATGGTGGTGGTGAGGGACTTACCAAGGATGAGGAGGGCGTAGTAGATGAAGAAGTTCTCAACGCTGAAGGGCCTGAAGCTGGAGTATCCGTAGCAGGTGACGATCATGATCATCCAAGCCAAGGCAAGATATGCACTGTAGGGCTGGAACCATCCGCAGTATGGAAAAGTCTTGCGGTCGACACCTTGGGCTTTGACGGCCATGTAGAAGAAGATGTAGGTGGTGGTCATGACGATGTAGTTGATGACACCACCAGCGGTGACGAGGTTGATCAACCAGCCGAGGACCTTTGCAGAGCCGTTGCTGAGCTGCAAGAAGGACAAGCATGGGAAGATCATAACGACGACGAAGGCGAAGATAGGGACACCGCCCTTGGTGCAGTACTTGAAAACGCCGGGTGCTCGGCCGTCAAGAGCCATGCTGTATAGACTGCGAGTCGAGCAGTACACGTACGCGTTGCCGGCACTGAAGATCGAAGTGCATAAAAGAGCGTTGATGAGATCTGGCAAGCCGTTGATTCGAAGGTTACGCTGTGAAGGAGATGTCAGCATTTGTGCCCAACGAGCTTCAGATGCAGCGGTCGTCGAGAACATACCATAGCAATGACATATGGCGAGGCAGAAGCCGTGCCACCACCGGTACCAGTGCCAGTGACAATGCCAACGAGGATTGGGTCGTTGTAGGCAACGACGATGCCGACGCAAAGAGCGCTGCCAATGAAGAAGAGTCCGAAACGCCAGTAGGCGGTCTTGAAAGCGGCCTTGATGTAGATGCGTGGGCGCTTGGCCTCAGCTGCGACCATGGAGACGTACTCGGGTCCGACGACGGCTGTGATGGAGATTAGCAACTTCATCGACGGTGTGACATCTGCAGGGCTTACTGAAAGATGCAGACCACAGGCATGCGAGGAAGCCCTCGAATCTGCCGAGCGCGCCAAGGCTTCTGTACTCTGCGAACGACCCTGGGTTGTTCCAGTATCGGAAACCGTAGGCGTCGTGTTGTGGGTTGCCTCCGACCATGGTCACAAACGTGAACATGAAGACCATGAAGATCAGGAGGACTTTCCCGCCAGACAGCCAGAACTCAGCCTCTCCGAACCACTTTACAGCGAGAATGTTGATGGCCGCGTAGAGTACAATGCACCCAACCGGGACTGCGTATGCCGGGACATTGTCGCTCCAGAAACCAATGACGGTAGTGAGGGCCGTGATTTCGAAAGGAATGAGCAACGCCTCGTACAGGAAGAAGTTCCAGCCAGCCATGAAGCCGAACGCCTCGTCAACGAAGTGTCCAGCGAGACGAATGAATCCACCAGAGACGGGGAAGAGGGTCATCATTTCGGCGGTGCAGTTGTTGACGAGAGCCATGAAGCAGGAGTAGATGAAGTATGCCAGGAACAGAGAGCCAGGGCCACCGCGCGAAAGACCACTGCCGATACTGACGAAGACGGCGGTTCCTATGGATCCACCGATGGCGATGAGTTGAATCTGCCTGTTATCGAGACGACGGTGAAGGTTGTCGGCGTTCTCTGCGATCTCGCCATCCTGGGTGGTGATGATTTGGTGAATGTCATCCTTGTTCTCGTAGATGCCACCCTTCTTCTCGGCGTCGACCTCGTATGAGGGAGTGGCGAAAGACATGTTTGTCGGTGGGATGTGCCAAAGCGAGAGCGTTGCGAGAGGCTGCACGAAGAGCGAGGATCACAGATTATAAGTTGGGTCCGAGTTCACATGGAATCCCAGGCCCATGGCGAGGCACGCGACCAGGCGAGCCAGGCCAGCGTTTGCCATAGAAACTCACACGCATTGAGCGACAATCCCGTGGCCTAGAATTGTGAAACGGGTAGTGGTGGCGTCGGGCTAAGCACAAGACGTGAACTGCAGCAAAAGAGACGAGCGCAGGGCGAATGAGCTCGCCAGATCTAGACCGAGAGGGTCTGTCGGTATCGCGCTAATCACACGACGGCCGCTACGGTGGCGCTACCCACCTGGCGGGTAAAGTCTATCAGCAGCGTGGCACGGATGGGATGTGATGTGATGGCGGGGTAGTCATGGGGAGATTGGAGTCGAGGTCGTGAGAACGACGCGCATTCGGTGTCTGCTTCTTCGACGGCGACTGTCACATGCAGATTCGTGATTGTGCTGACACGACTGAGGTCTACTCTTCAGTCGCCGGACACGGACGTGCAAATTGATACGACGGTTGGCCCACCAAAGCGCCCAGACCGCGTGGCAGCCACTGGCAGCCACGTCCAGGCCAGTAAAGCCTATCCGACAAGTTCTCGTGGCAAAGCGTAGGAGGTAAGATAAGGGCGAGCACGTGATGTGGCCGCTTGCCCGCGGCTGTGAAAAGTGTCGTCGCCGTTTGCAATAAGACGAGCTCTCGCTGGTCGTCTCGCGCTGTGCTGTGTACGTCAATGACTTCGAACAGCCATGATCGAGCCGTGTAGTAGCAGCTGTCGTCGGCTGGGCCTCGCAGCCTCGGGCGCTATGGGAAGGGTTCTCAGAGCTCTTTTGCCGTGTCGACAGAAGATCGTCTGGATCTGCGGCCAAGAACGGACATTTCAATGCTGTTCACATCTCCGCAGCGCAAGCAGGAACCATAACCAAAAGGAGTGCTCTTGTAGCCGACGGCGTCTAAGATCGATCTCTCACCTGCTGTAAAGTATCTTCGAGATCATGCAGGTCGGGCGAGGGGTGGAGCAGGTGAGGTACGTTAAGGTGAGGTCGCGATTCTGTCGACGTGTGCAAATACAAGACGGACGGCCGGGATCTGCGGCTCAACTGCGGAAGGGCCAAGGCCGACAGGGACTGGACTTGTTGCCGCAGATCATCAGCAACACATCAACGCTCAGCAAGATACCAACAGCCAGAGTCATCAACGGCACTGGAGGAACCCTCACTCATTTCATGTCATGATCGATACTGCTCTTCACACCACCGCTTAGCTGATGTCACTGGTTCCCCCTCAGGTCTTCCCCAGCCATACCAGCAAAAGTGAGTCGACGACCCAAGCCAAGGTACCCTATCCGTGCCAGCGCCATTGAGTCGACAGCGCTGGCATGAACACCAGGCCTCTGATACGGCCTGTGAGGGTGCAAGTTCAAAAATGGCTTCTTATGAACAAGGCAGTCCACAGCAAGGTCCAAACATCAATCGAAGTCAGAGAGGTCATGACATGAATTAGGTCCACTGCCGTGAGGTGGAACGTAGTACTCAGCATGCTTACTCACTCACAGAATTGATAGCATCTCGATGGCACACCTGTCAAGCGAAGTGTTCAGATTGGCTCGAATATGCCAGTGTTCATCATCGGTACAGCTCCTTTCAACCCACAAACGCCCAACTCCATCATGCTATGCACATACCAGGTTCTGCTGATAATTTCGGAATGTCGCCATATGTCAGCACTCACTTTCTTACGTTCCAGTGGGCCACAGGAATTGTTGTCCAGCTTGGCTGGACTCCTCTGGACGCTCTACGAGCAGGCGGGAATCTCCGCCACATGCTTCGTACCTACAGATCCGACATTAGCAAACCATCGGCCAAGTCTGCTCGATAAATGACTCACCACTTCGGATCAATGTTCTTCACATTGAAGTATGGACAGACATCTTCCTCCTTGGGACCTTTGCGATCTTGGACTGTCCAGCCCATGCCCAGGTGGGCCCAAGGGTTGTCATTGAAAGAGTGAATCTCAAAGTCTTCGTATCGGGGACGTTCGATGACTTGCTGGTAGTGCAGCGAAGAACCTGGCCAAATTGCGTTCACGCGACCCGTCTCATTGTTCTTGTACCCTGCCAGAATGTTAGAAGTAAGACCTTCTCGGCGACAGAGTCAACTTACAGCTTCGGCAATCATCCTTCCAAACAGTGTGCTTGATCCATTCTTGCACGTGATCATTGAAGCTGTCTGTGATGTCCTGTCGTGGCACCCAGCTCCGGATGTTCTCGTTCTGCATCCTCTTGATTAATTGAATAGCGTACTCCGACACGGAGTGTAGCGGTGCCATCACACTTCCGTTCTCGATTGGCCAGGTGGGACCAATGAATGTGAGGAAGTTTGGCATGTCTGGAATCGCAAGACCAAGGTACGACTCCGGGCACAGGTCCCACTTCTCTCTCAGGTCAACGCCGTCCTTGCCAATGACTGGGAACCGGGGGCGGTACGAAACGTCAAAGCCAGTCGCGCAGATCACCGTGTCGACCTCACGCTCAACGCCATCCCCGCCGACCACACCCTTCTCGGTGCAGCTCTCGACTGGCGTGAAGTGGACATCAACATTCTCCTTCTGGATGGCCTCCATATACGGATCACCCGGAGTGATGCGACGACATCCGAGTCCGAATTTGGGCGAGAATCCCTGCAGCAGACGCTCATCCTTGATGTGCTCTGCCATGCGCGTTCTGAAGTAGCCCGAGCCCATCTTCTGGCCCATGGATCCAGCATAGAATCCACCCCACATGCCGTTCACCTGCTCTTCGATCTCTCTGGCGTGAGCAACGACGGCTTTGGGATCGCGACGGAAGTTCTCTCGCTCTTCTTCGCTGTACTCTTTGGCTTGACTACCAGAGTTTCCGGCTATCACCCCGAACCAGACTCCCGTACGGACGAAGATGTCGAGGTGTTTTGCGTATGGCTGCATGCCTGGAACAGTCTGTATGGATGAAGCACCAGATCCAATTACGGCGACTCGCTCCTTTGCCCAGTCTTCCTCCTTGTAGTCCTTTGGCCACCGGGCGGTGTGAATGACCCGGCCCTTGAAGCGATCCTGCAGGCCTGGAATATCGGGGAACTGGTGGCTCACGTTAGCACAAATCTCGACTCCGGACTGTGTCAAACATACCTTGAAATTATTCAGCACGCCAGCGCCATACAACAGCACATTACATCTATCCTCGAACTCCCGGACCTCGTGGTTTGGAAGATGTTCTCGAAGCTTGACCACCCATTCGCCCGCATGCTCCTGCCAGTAGCACCCCACAACCTCCACGTGGAACCTCATGTACTTCTTCAAATCGAACGTCTCGCAGACTTTGTTCAAGTACGCCCAGATGTCCGGAGCGAAGGAAAAGAATCTCGGCCAGTCAGGGTTCTACCTGTCCATCAGCAAACCATTACTATTCTCGACAACAATCGTCCATACCAAAGCAAACTGGTACGTATAAGCATGACTCGGAATATCACACCCCGCTCGAGGATATCGATTCTCCAGCCACGTTCCTGTCACAGTCAGCATCTCCTCTCCCATCTTCGCCAGCTTTTCCCATCTCAATTATTTCAAGTGTTTCACACTCACCACCAACATCCTCATTCTTCTCATAAACCACATGTTCCACATTCTCACAATGCTTCTGCAACTGGTACGCCATCAAAATTCCTGAAATTCCCGCACCGATTGTGAGGACGCGGATTTTGCGATTGGAGGGGGCGTTCCAGGTCGTGTTTTGCGGGATATTGTAGCCGGTTGAGCCCGGAGTCGAGTAGTCTACGTGTTGGTTGCGGGTATGGCGACTTGGGGTTGGGGAGGAGGATGATGATGAGCTGGCGCTCTCGCCATGAGCGGAAAGGAAGGGAGCCATAGTGGAGTGATTCAACTAGGAGAGCGGACAGGGTGATGTGTGGTAACGAGCGTTGCAAAATTGATGGTTGGGTGCAAGGCAGGGTGCTAATCAAGGACACAGAGATCGATTAGTTGAGTAGCGAGCTTTGAACAACAAGACAAGACAAGACGAAACGGGGAGAGTATACACGGCGCGATTGTATCTTTCCCATGACACTGAGCAGCCATGACTCCATAGCTGGTCAATGCCAACATCGGGCGACGAGTGCAGGCAGTCGGTGGTCGAAGCATCACAGCCTTCCGAAACCCGAGCACTTTAGCCCGAGCCATCTAGTTCCGAGTTGCACTAGCCGAATGAGGAAGGATATGGATTCCTATGGGCAGACGTCAGCACATCACTGCTGCCACGATTCAGTCGTAGACCTCGTCGCCGCTGTAAAGCTGCCCATACAACACCATATTGTCACAGCCATCGTCTTCTTGGCACCAACACAGAATACTTATCCCTCAACTAAATCAACCTCATCACCACCAACACCACAATCGATATGGAAGGCTATACCACCCTCCCCTCCACCGCGACTCTCAAGCCCAGTCCCTTCACCGTCTCAATTTCCGAATCCAAACTCCAAACCCTCCAAGACCTGATCCGCCTCTCCCCCATCGGACCCGCAGACTACAACAATTCCTCCCCTTCCACTGGCTCAAAGTACGGTATCCGCCGTGACTGGCTCATCAATGCAAAGAAACAATGGGAAGACAACTTCTCCTGGCGCACTTTCGAGAAGAAGTTGAAGAAGTACCCGCAGTATACCGTCCCTGTGAAGGGAGAGAGTGGGGAGACGATCGAAATTCACTTCATCGCGCTGTTCAGTCAAAGGCAAGACGCAAGGCCGTTGGCGTTTTACCATGGATGGCCCTCTTCCCCGTTCGATTTTCTGCCGATTCTGGATCTTTTGACAAACAAATACACGCCCGAGACACTGCCGTATCACATCATCGTCCCGAGTCTGCCGGGTTTCTGCTTCAGCGGCTCCCCACCCATAGATTTGGATTACGACATGCCCCAAGCAGCCTACCTCCTCAACAACCTCATGATCGGCCTTGGATTGGATGGGTACATTGCCCAAGGCGGCGATCTGGGATCGGGGATCTCGAGGGAGCAGGCCGCGGGTTGTGAAGCTTGCAAGGGATTTCATCTTAATATGATTTTGCTGCCGCCGCCGGCGAACATGAAAGAGTTGACGTTGGAGGAGGTGGAGAAGAAGGCTATGCCCAACGCCCTGGCGTTCCGTCAAAGTGGCATGGCCTATGCCCTGGAGCACGGAACCCGCGGCGGCACGATTGGATTGGCATTGCAGGCGAGTCCCGTGGCGCTGTTATGTTGGATCGGGGAGAAGATGATGGCCTGGAGTGATTCCTCTTCTCAGCCGTCTCTCGAACAAATCTTGGAGACCGTCTCCCTATACTGGCTCACCGATTCCATCACGCGGGGTCTTTACCCCTACCGTCGCTTCGCTTCTGGTAACGAACCCAAAATTAATTTCATCGAGAAGCCGCTGGGGTATTCGTTTTTCCCGAATACGTACCTCCCTTGCCCTGTGAGCTGGGCGAAGACGACGGCGAATTTGGTCCAGTACCGCAGACATGAGAGTAAGTCCAGTTGAATGTTGGTTTGAGTGTACTTGCCGACTGACGTGTGTAGGTGGAGGTCATTTCGCGCCTTGGGAGAGGCCAAGGGAGTTGTTGGAAGATGTGGAGGAGTATGTTGATGTGGCGTTCGGGAAGAAGGATTCCCCGATGATGGGTCCGAAAGCTGTGGAAGATGTCAGCGGGAGTGGAAGCCATGCAAGAGGGTTGTAGATTGCGGAGGCTCAGCTCTTGATTGATGGTACATACCATGGGGCGTTTCATCCCGGCTTTACGAAAAAGAGCTGAAACTCCGAGAGTCATCTTGAAAATTCGAAGTTTTGACATGCGACTACATCAAGACTCGAACAAGCCTTTTTAACGCTGCCAATATGGTTTCTGTCGCACTCCTATCTGTTCATCGTTCCCGTATACTGCACCAAGACTACCGCGGCCAAACTCACCATAACTGTCGTAAACACCGTCAGCGCACTGCTGCCGTTCAATCGTCGAACGAGGAGACTACTACATACCGCAATAAAGAAACAAATTTTGCGGCTTGCTCATTGGCCTCTCCTCTTCCCACCAAGCTCTCGCCCTCCCCTTCGCCCCATCGAACAAGAATCCCGCCAGCACTCCCCACGTCTCCTTGGCCTTCCCCGTCGCCGTCACACCCACAGGTTGGTTAAGGAAGTCTTCCTTTCGGCTTGCGATCTCAACGAATCCAGCACCGAGATCGGCGTAGCTCAGTGCCGTCTCCTGCTTGTCGCAGACGTCGGGTTTGCAGGAGATTAGCTTGTGTCCCGTGCGATTAGGCCCGAAAGCATCGTGGATCGTGGGTGGGTCGACGTAGATATACGACAACAGGCCTTTGGCTGCAGCGGCCTCGTAGTGTTCGCAGGCTTTGACGATGTCGAGATGGCTGTAGTGGAGACAGAAGGAGACGATGTTGTAGACCAGGCGTGGTACCTGACATGAGAGCTTAGGGTTGAGGGACGCGCTGCGGAGCTGGAGGATCGTCGGTGCGTTGTAGGCGCTGCCGTGGAGTTTGCGGAGCATCCCCAGGGTGGTGACGATAGCGGTGACGGTGTCGGCGGTGAGAGAGACACCTTTGTTGGAGGCATTGTCGGCGACGCACATGAAGGCTACGGACGCGTCTTCGAGACATTGTTGAAGAGCGATGGTGTCGGTGGAGTTGCCTTGGATGATGTGGATGCGGGGAGAGATTGTTGTAGTGAGGGTTGGGAAGGACTTGAGGAGCTTTTGTTTGGAGCGGACGAGGATGTTGAGGTCGAGGTCTGGGGGTGGTGAGGCAAGGAGGCAGCGGAGTATGGCCGAGCCTGTGGCGCCTGTCGCGCCGAGCAGGGCATAGGTGGGCATATTGATGGCTTGATCTGGTTATTATGAACGATGAGCTGTGATGAAGCTGTTCGTTCACGGGTGCGAGGTCAAGGTCGTTCAGAGCAGTGCGAGTGCCAGTGCCAGTGCGAGTGCCAGTGTCTGTGCCAGTGCCAGTGCCAGTGCCAGTGCCAGTGCCAGTGCCAGTGCCTGTGCCACGTCAAGGATCCTACCACGTCAGTGTCTTCTTCGGCAAATATTCTTTGGTCGGAGGTGGGAGAGCAGTCTGCAATAGCCATTCGAAGCTGTAATTTTCGGGATCCCGAAGGACGTCAGTCGGTGCGAAGGCGATGCGGGAAGATGCAGACGGCTGGAAATGTCAAGTCCGAGAGCCTACCAGTGGATGCTACCGCGTGTCGGGCAGGGATCGCAGATGGGTAATATGAATCGTGGGCCATGTCCGAGCCGTCACGACTATTCGTGTGTTCTTCAACGGATGTCTGCCATCATGAATGGGCCTAAGTATGGCGCGCATTGCCAGAGGATAAGGGGGGTTCTGCTGTCGATAGGAAGAAGCGACGTTGCACACCAACAACACCGACAATCCTCCATGCATGTGCACATGTCCCCGGAGTCCGGCGATGCACAATGCGACGGAATGCTGCCGCGAGGAGGGCTGTACTATGCATGCATGACTGAGTATACCAGCCAGATGGGGTACGACTTGGCAGAGATGCGGTTCTGATGGTCGGGTGTGTGTTGTTGTGATGAAGAGTGAGGTGACCACGGGTGAAGAAGACTGCAGACGAAGTGGCAGTGGAAGTGGGTGAGAAAGATGATGTAAAACAGTCCATCAATATCGCGTGCAGATACCCCTAAAACTTGATTGACTCTGCAACAATGTGTGTTTCGTTTTCCCCGTCTACACACGACACGGCCTCGACCTTTACTTCACCCAATGCACAACAACATCCATTCCTTCATGCTCATGCCTTCATCGTCACTTCGCACCGCCTGTCTCTCGGTACACCGGCAACGAAACTGTCCACCACCGCCATGCTCTCAGGCGTCGCCGACTTGGCCAGCTTGACTCCGCGCAGCTCTCGGAAGAAGTGAGCAACGGCAAG
This sequence comes from Dothistroma septosporum, assembly GCA_002236755.2. NCBI lineage: Eukaryota > Fungi > Ascomycota > Dothideomycetes > Mycosphaerellales > Mycosphaerellaceae > Dothistroma > Dothistroma septosporum. Next base: position 605,022 of record NBZP02000040.1, on the reverse strand, counting down.
ACGCATTTCCAACCTGCCCAGATGAATGCCCAAACACTGCCTGGAACCTTGGCCGAACGGGTTGAACGCCATCTTCTGCTTCTCACTGAATTCGAGCCTGTTCTCGGGCAGGAAGCGCGTGTGGTCGAATCTGTCGCAACATTAGCATCTCCCCCGAGCATCCACCACACATACACAACTCACGTCTGTGCCTCCTTCCACGTGGCACCATCCGTGTGCAAAGTCCAATTCTGCGTGTCGACGACAGTGCCTTCGGGGATGTAGTATCCACCAAGGTTGGCACCACCAGCTGGCGGGCTGCGTGGAAGTCCTCCGGGAGCTGCACCGTACAGTCGCATGCTTTCGTCAATGATGGCGTTCATCAGCGGCAGTCCCTCACATACGGTATCCGTCACTTCTCCATCGATCGACGCGACTTCCTCCTCCAGCTGCTTCTGGAGCTCAGGTCGGCTGAGAACGAGGTAGATCAGGAACGTCAGCGAAATGGCAGTCGGGTCGGAGCCGGCGAGCAACAGAGCACCGGCGTCAGTGATGATGTCCGTATCAGTCAACGTCGCAGCATCGCCCTCGCCCTCCTGCAACGCCTTTGCGAACAAGTTCTGGTTGAACTCGCCAGCCTCCTTGTCCTGACGAGCGCTCTTCACCACGCCAGCACCGGCCTTGAACATTTTCTCCTGCGAGTAGAAAATGTCGTTCATGCGCGTGTTGACCTTTCCGAGTACCCGACCGACGTAGTAAAGAGGGGGAATGAACATCTTGAGGAGGTGTGCGAGGTCGCCTTTACGCTTCTCAAGCATGAGCACGAATGGATCTTTGATACCCTTCTCGACAGTTCCGTGTCCGCCATTGAACGTCAGGCGGCAGACAATCTCGTTGGCCATCAGCGTCCACCAGCCCATGAGCTCGGTGTCGCCATTGGCAGCCTCTTCCTTCATCTTCTGCACGGCCATGCTGATGGTCTTGTTGATCGTGCTTTCCCAATTCTTTCTCAGCTCGACAAGAGTAAAGCCCTTGGCATACAGCTTGCGGCGCTGGCTGTGCTTCTTCTGGTCGCGAAAGTTGAAGATGTTGTCAACCGGGCCTGGAGAAAGGAGACGATAGAACGGAGCTTTTGTGAACACTGTACCCATGCGGTGCACCTCCCGTGCCGCCGCTGGATCTGCAACATCCACCTCCTTGGGACCGATCCTCACCATGGGGCCATACTTTTGGTGCAGTGAATCAACATAGTAGATGCGGTTGCCAGCGAAGACGGAGTACGTCAGGCGCAAGTCTGTCAACTTGGCATACCATGGTCCTGGAATCTTGCTCAGAGGAGAAAAGTATGCTGTCGTGATGATCTGCAACATCTATTAGCAGCGTTTCCACCGCGAAAATTGACGTCTACTCACAGAAACAATGTTATACAGAACAAACGCAGCAGCGACAAGTGCCAGCGAAAACGGCAATGGAGCACCAGCAGTGGCGTCCATAATCCACTTGTAGAGCTCTCCTGCCATGGTGTCGGAGTGGCAGTGAAGACCAGCAGACGTTGAAAGAGAATGACAAACGGCGTCAAGAACAGTAAGTAACTTGTCAATGCTTACATGCAATCCGTTGATACTACACAAGCCTCGCAGAACGACTTGTCATCAACAAAGCGGTATTCCGCACGCTCTGAGTGATCCTTATGTCGGTTTGCGATACTTCGGACTTCAGGCTCGGTCAAGTGAATCCAGCCCGAAACAGCCAGCGCAAGCCCACGGCAGTACCCGATTGGATCGATTGATCGATACCGCGCAAACTGCTGCTTGCCGTCGGCCTGCACGTGTATGCCATGCGAATGCGCTAACTCTGCCTCAGCTATCGTAATCGCCAAACCCTTCGGCCTGGCCAGCCGTCCTCACAGTGGCCCGACTGTTGCTGGCGGACAGCGACCGTATCTCGCAGGCAAGACCCGAAGACAAATTGACTTTGATACGCAGGCCCAGTACACTTTCCTCGCTGTCTTCCTCGACCTGTTGACTGCCATCGATCCCAGCACCGCTCACCATACAGGCTGTCCCCTGTCTCTACACCTACACTCATTCTTTCCAGGTGTGCTTTGCGCCTCGTTGATGACACACTAATTTCGATACTCAGGCGACTTTCTTCGCCATAACCTCCCCACACAGTCAATATGACACACTCCAACGCAACGAGGGTACTGGTCTTTGGTGACCAGACCTATGACTTTGTGCCTAAGCTTCGAGAACTGTTCCACGTCAAGGATAACCCGATCTTGACGGCTTTCCTGGAACAGTCTCATTATGTCGTGTAAGTCGTACTGATCGATCGGACGCAGACCGTTGCTAAGAATTGCCAGCCGAGCACAGATGATCCAGACACTGCCTCCGGCGGAGCACAAGGCAGCTCGAACCTTCGACTTAGCAGATATGCTGAAGAAGTATGTCGCCGGCAAGCTGAACCCTGCCTTCCAGACGGCCCTCAGCTGCATCACACAACTCGGTGTGTTCATGCGAGAGTTCCATGACTTCACCAAGCCATATCCACGACACGATAGCAGCTACGTGTTGGGTATCTGCACCGGCTCGCTTGCCGCTGCGGCCGTCAGCTCCAGCAACTCTTTATCCGAGCTTCTGCCTATTGCCGTGCAAACGGCTTTGATCGCCTTTCGCCTCGGTCTGTGCGTCACAGACATGCGAGATCGTCTCGAAAGCTCGGAAGAAGACCGCACCCAGCCTTGGTCGGTAGTTCTGTTCGACACAGACGAGCAGACTGTTACCAAGGCCATCAAAGACTTCTGCACATCCAACGTCCTCCCGAAGACCAAGCAGCCCTGGATTACCTCCGCGTCATCGAAGACAATCACCATCAGCGGAGCACCACGTGTGCTGAAGAAGTTGTCGCAAGAGCCTGCGCTCAAGGACAAAAAGACCAGACAGATCCCGATTTATGTCCCAGCACACAATTCTGCCCTCTTCACCCCCGAAGATGTCAAGTCTATCCTTGAGACTACCCCTGTCGACACTTGGAGCAACTACCCTACCAAGCTTCCATTCATCTCGAGCGTTTCTGGCAAGATGGCTTGGGCAGACAACTACCTTGCAGTAATCCATCTCGCCCTCAATCAGTGCCTGCTCGAGAGCATTGGCTGGGGTAAGGTCGAGACTGAGCTCCCAAGGCTCCTCAAGTCTCGCGGCGCAGAAAATGTGCTCATCACGCCAATCACCACCTCTGCCGACCGTGCTCTGTCGGCTGCACTCAGCCCAACGATCTCCAATATCGAGGTCGAGAAGCCCACAATCAACGAATCTTTCGCCCATAGACCTGGTTCGGGAAAGAGCAAGCTTGCTATCGTCTCAATGTCTGGTCGCTTCCCAGAGGCACAAAGCACCGACGCTTTTTGGGATCTGCTCTACAAGGGGCTTGACGTGGTCAAGGAAGTGCCCAAACGTCGTTGGGACGTCGAGACTCACGTCGACCCAACTGGGCGTGCTCGCAACAAGGGTGCGACCAAATGGGGCTGCTGGCTCGATTTCGCCGGAGAATTCGACCCTCGCTTCTTCAGCATCTCACCCAAGGAAGCACCACAAATGGACCCCGCCCAGCGTATGGCTTTGATGTCGACCTGGGAAGCGATGGAACGTGGTGGCATCGTCCCGGATACTACGCCCTCAACACAAAGAAATCGAATTGGTGTCTTCCATGGCGTTACCTCCAACGACTGGATGGAGACCAACACGGCTCAAAACATTGATACCTACTTCATCACCGGCGGTAACCGCGGTTTCATCCCCGGCCGTATTAACTTCTGCTTTGAATTCTCTGGACCCAGCTTCACCAATGACACGGCCTGCTCCAGTTCGCTCGCAGCGATCCATTTGGCTTGCAACTCGCTCTGGCGCGGCGATTGCGATACTGCTGTGGCGGGTGGCACGAACATGATCTTCACACCTGATGGTCACGCTGGTCTCGACAAAGGGTTCTTCCTGTCCCGTACTGGTAACTGTAAGCCTTTCGATGACAAGGCTGACGGATACTGTCGTGCTGAGGGTGTTGGTACCGTTATGGTCAAGAGGCTCGAAGATGCTCTTGCGGACGGAGATCCAATCCTTGGCACGATCCTCGACGCGAAGACGAACCACTCCGCCATGAGCGACTCTATGACTCGCCCCTTCGTCCCAGCCCAGATCGACAACATGGAAGCTTGCCTCAGCACCGCTGGAGTGGACCCTACCTCTCTCGACTACATTGAGATGCACGGTACTGGTACTCAAGTCGGCGACGCAGTCGAGATGGAGTCTGTTCTCAGCGTCTTTGCGCCGAATGAGCAGTTCCGCGGCAAGGACCAGCCTCTGTATGTCGGCTCCGCCAAGGCCAACATCGGACACGGTGAGGGTGTGTCTGGTGTCACCAGTTTGATCAAGGTCCTTCTCATGATGCAGAACAACACTATCCCGCCGCATTGCGGTATCAAGCCTGGAAGCAAGATCAACCACAATTACCCGGATCTTGCGGCAAGAAATGTGCACATCGCGTTTGAGCCGAAACCGTTCTTGAGACGGGAGGGCAAGTTAAGACGGGTTTTGATCAATAACTTCAGTGCTGCAGGTGGCAATACTGCGCTTCTCATTGAGGATGCGCCTGACAGGATGCCGCTCTCAGGACAAGATCCTCGCACGACTCAGACTGTCACGATCTCGGGACATGTTGGCAAGTCTCTCAGCAACAATGTCGCCAACTTGCTCGCACATCTGAAGAAGAATCCTACCATCGATCTCTCACAGCTCGCCTACACGGTCAGTGCACGAAGATGGCATCACCTCCATCGTGTTGCTGTCGCGGGTACTACCGTCGCAGATATTACCGCGAAGTTGGAGAAAGCCATTGAGAATAAGGAAGGTGTCAACAGACCTAAGGCGAAGCCTTCGGTCTTCTTCGCCTTCACAGGTCAAGGATCTCAGTACCTCGGCATGGGCAAGCAACTCTACGACTCTTATCCAATGTTCAGATCCGAGCTTCAAGGCTACGATCGCTTGGCACAATCGCAAGGCTTCCCAAGCTTTGCACACATCTTCACCGAGACGAAGGGAGATGTTGAACAGAATCTTCCAGTGGTCGTGCAGCTTGCTATTACATGCTTGCAAATGGCTCTCTTCAACCTCGTCACCTCCTTCGGAATCAAGGCCTCTGCCGTTGTCGGCCACTCGCTGGGCGAGTACGCTGCGCTGTATGCAGCTGGTGTGTTGAGTGCCAGCGACACGATCTACCTGGTCGGCAAACGTGCCGAGCTTCTCCAGGATCATTGCCAGAGGGGTACGCATGCGATGCTTGCGTGCAAGGCGAGTGAGTGGAGTCTCGCCGAGATCACGGCGGGCAAGAATGTCGAAGTCGCATGCGTTAATGGGCCTGAAGACACTGTCCTCTCCGGCACTGTCGAGGAAATTGGAGAGGTGCAGAAGACACTCAGTGCGAAGAGCATCAAGGCTACACTCTTGAAGTTGCCCTTCGCGTTTCATTCGGCGCAGGTACAACCTATCCTCGAGGACTTCGAAGAACTTGCGGCTGGAGCTACGTTTGAGAAGCCCAAGCTTGCGGTCATTTCCCCGCTACTGGGCAGTGTGGTCGAGGACGAGGGAGTCGTTGGACCCAACTACCTTGCACGCCACTGCCGTGAGGCGGTCGGAATGGTCAAAGCCCTCGGAGTGGCGAAGGAGAAGGGTATAATCAACGAGAAGACCATCGTCATTGAGATTGGTCCTAAGCCGCTTCTCTGCGGAATGATCAAGAACATACTCGGCCAGAACATCGTAGCCTTGCCTACGTTGAAGGACAAGGGTCCAGACGTCTGGCAGAACCTCTCGAACATCTTCACGACGCTCTACACCGGTGGTCTAGACATCAACTGGACTGCCTTCCACGCCCCCTTCGAGCCCGCGAAGAAGGTCCTGCAACTTCCTGATTATGGCTGGGATCTCAAGGATTACTTCATCCAGTATGAAGGCGATTGGGTTCTGCATCGGCACAAGATCCACTGCAACTGTGCAGATGCTGGAAAGGATGTGCATAACACTTCGCACTACTGTCCTGGCAAACACACCTTCGCTGAGAATGTTGTCGTTCCTGGTGGGGCTCAGAAGGCCGTTCAGGAAGCACCTGCGGCGAAGACAGAGACGAAGAAGATGTCGAAGCTGGATCCTACCAAGGAGGCGTATCCGGGCATTCCGCTCACCACGACCGTGCACAAGGTCATTGAAGAGAAGACGGAGCCTCTGGGAGCGCAGTTCACGGTCGAGACGGATATCTCCCGCAAGGATGTCAACAGCATCGCTCAAGGTCACACTGTTGACAGCATTCCCCTCTGCACGCCATCATTCTATGCGGATATTGCGCTTCAGGTTGGCAAATACGCCATGGACCGCATCCGTGCTGGACATCCCGGTGCCGGTGCTATTGATGGAAGGGTCGATGTTACGGATCTCGTCGTCGACAAAGCCCTGATTCCACACGGCAAGGCGCCACAGCTGCTCAGGACGAACGTTACCATGTCGTGGCCTCCCAAGATGGCTGCCACGACCAGATCTGCGAAGGTTACCTTCAAGACGTACACGGCCGACGGCAAGTTGGACACGGACCACGCCTACTGTACCGTCCGCTTCACCACTGATTCCCAGCAAAAGTCTCTCCAGAAGAAGGTACCCGAGTACAAAGCCGCGATCGCCAAGCTCCGCGCCCGCGATGCAAAGGGTGAGCTGACCCACTACAACACCAAGAGTGGATATAAACTCATGTCCTCGATGGCCCACTTCCACCCCGACTACAAGCTCCTGGACAACCTCGTCCTGAACGAAGCCGAGAACGAGGCAGTCTCGGTCATGAACTTTTCCAGCTGCACCGATGCGGGAATTTACGCGGCACACCCCGCCTACGTCGACGCCATCACGCAAGTCGGAGGTTTCGCGATGAATGCCAAGGACGACACTGACATCGACAAGGAAGTGTACGTTAACCATGGTTGGGAGTCTTTTCAGGTGTACAAGAAGATGGAAAAGAGCGTGGAGTATGTGGTGTACTCGAAGATGACCAAGGATCCCAAGGGTGACATGGTTCATGGCGACACCATTGTCCTCGATGGTGATGAAGTAGTTGCGTTCTTCAGAGGTCTGAGTCTCAGGAGTGTGCCGCGCAAAGCTCTACGGGCTGTGTTGCAAAGTGCGATGGATAAGGGCATCCGGCAGCGAGGTGGCAAGCCCGGTGCCGCAAAGGGCGCTGTGGCTGCGCCGGCTCCAGCGAAGAAAATGGTGGAGCCAGTGAAGGCTGCGTCGAAGAAGGAGACGCCCGCCGCTGCTGCTCCGCCATCACCTTCGAAAGCTGCTCCACCCCCAGCACCGAAGCCTGCGGCATTGAAGGCATCGGTGCCAAAGGCTGACCCTGGCAAAGTCGACGAGGCTCTGAAGATCATTTCTGAAGAGAGCGGGATTGCCCTGGACGAATTGACTGACGACAGTAACTTCACCGTAAGTTGCTCTCCTTCTCCATCCCACTTGGCATCTTACTGACTCCCCTTCGCAGGATATGGGTGTCGACAGCCTAAGCTCTATGGTAATCACGTCCCGTCTGCGCGAGGACCTTGAACTCGATCTTGCTCCTGATTTCGCCCTCTTTGCGGACTGCCCGACCGTCGCCAGCTTGAGGACCTTCTTGGCTGGAGCCGCTGGAGGACCTACAGACTCCCCAGCTGCGATCGCGACTCTAGAGTTCGGCGAGCCAACGCCTGCAAAGGAACTTGAAGCGGGCCCTGCGCTGAAAAGTACTCCAATTTCACCAGGCGTGCAAGCATTGCAACCTGTCCCTGCACCTACACCAGCACCGAAGCCGGTTATCACAAGCCCAGCCGCGCCCGTCAGTAGCAAAGTCTTCGACGACGCTCTCCAGATTATTTCTGAAGAAAGCGGTATTGCTCTCGATGAGTTGACTGACGATAGCAATTTCACGGATATGGGCGTGGATAGTCTGAGCTCGATGGTGATTACGAGTCGCCTCAGAGAGGATTTGGAGCTGGATTTAAGTCCTGATTGGGCACTGTTTGCGGATTGTCCTACCGTGGCCAGTCTGAGGTCATTCCTCGGTGGATCTGGACCTGGATCGACCGCGCCTGCTGACGCAGATACGCCAGTCGACACGACCGCCGCTGAGATCGAGGCGCCTGTGCCGAACGAGGCCGCGTCATATATGCCCAACTCATCGCAAGCCGATGTTGACGATGCTGTCGCTGCCGTAATTGGAAATGATCCGCCACGGCGTCCGGAGCCTCCAAAGCAAGCTGCTGCCCCGGCTGTTGCTCGGACGGAAGCCCTCAACGCCGCACTAGATATCATCGCTGAGGAGTCTGGTGTTGCGGCTGAGGACTTCACTGACGATACCATATTCTCGGACATTGGCATTGACAGTCTCTGTTCGATGGTCATCTCCTCCCGTTTCCGTGAAGAGCTGGAATTGGATCTGGACTCGCAGTTCTCCCTCTTCGTGGATCTTCCTACTGTCGCCCAGCTGCGAGAGTTTCTTACTGGTAGCAGCGCCGACTCCGACAGCTCTTCTGTGGCCTCTAATCCCGCCGATCCCGCCGCCACACCACCTCGCTCCGAGAGCAGTGATACCGAGCCCGATGACGAAGCCCCCTCGAAACCCAAATCCGGCCCTGGCTCAACAGACTCGTGCCGTTCCACCAACTCGGTCATTCTCCAAGGCAAACCCAAAACGGCTGCTAAGACCCTCTTCCTCCTCCCCGACGGCGGCGGCTCTGCTTCCTCTTACTCCGTCATTCCTAAGCTCCAGTCCGACGTCGCCGTCGTCGGCATCAACTGCCCTTACGCCCGCGACCCCGAGAATATGACCTGTACCTGGCAGGCCATGATGCAGAGTTTTATCAATGAGATCAAACGCCGTCAGCCAAAGGGACCTTATCACCTGGGTGGCTGGTCCTCCGGAGGCGCGTTTGCGTATGTCACGGCCGAGAAGATGATTAAGCAAGGCGATGAAGTCGGGTCCCTTTTCATCTTCGACGCTCCGGTCCCGCAAGTCATGGAGAAGCTTCCTCGCGAGTTCTACGAGGCCGTCAATTTCACGGAGTCTACTGCAGTCGGCACCGCGGAGCCTCCACCATACCTCATTCCGCATTTCATGGCTGTCGTGGACGTCATGCTGGACTACAAGTGCAAACCATTGCAGACGAAGAAGATGCCGAATGTCGGCCTCATCTGGGCGGACTCGACGGTCATGAAGGAGGATGAGGCACCAAAGATGAAGGGAATGCATTTTATGATTCAGAAGAGAACGAATTTCGGGCCTGATGGATGGGATGAAGTCTGCCCTGGAGCGAAGTTTGAGATTGTGAAGGCGGTCGACACGAACCACTTCACGCTTATGACGAAGGCGAGAGTCAACTATGTCAGTGATTTGATTGATAAGGTGATGGGATAGACGGGAAGATGGGAGGTCAAGAGGTTGCAGATGGTGAGAGAAGAGAGAAGAAGTTTTTTGGTATTGTTGACGGCGTTTAGGGTCTGGAAATGGGATGGCGATGCAGGTATCGCTTCTTCTAATGTAGCATTGTCAATATTTTCTGTATCTGGCGTTTTGAGCATATGTCATATAGATCAATACATCTTCGTTGCCTTCAAGGGTCTTGTCTCATCGGCGGGTTGTACGACAGACTTCAACTTCGTACTGCTCGCCACTGGAGTTGGCCTCGCTCAGGCCCGCAGTTGAGAACGGTCGAACTTGATAAAATCGACCCGTCGACGATCTGAACGTCATCGATCGTCAGGCCAATCTTTACTATTATTGGTGAATTCGATAGCTGGGCCCAACGGTCATACTTCAGCCTTACAGATTCAGTCCAGAGACACAAAACCCACCACGTATGACGAAGTGCAGACTTACAGGCGCGCAAGACCATGCGGACTACTCGTCCCATCCCATGCTCACGAGGCTTGCCGAAGGATATATGTCCGTCATGTTAGCTGAGCGTCACCGCTTCTTTGCCACTCGCTGATAAGAACTCGACGTTCTTCTAAAGATTAGGCTGGAGTGCTGCTGTGGTGTACCACAGGTCAGCTGCACACTAGTTGTTGTAGTAGGAGTCGATGTGTAGACAGTAGCCACAGAGACTAAAGTGCTTGTGACAATTTTCGTCGTTGTTGAAGTGGCGATCGTAATGGAGAGCAATGAAGCGCAGTACGCCGTTGCTGCACTCTGCTCATGCAGGGCTGTGACATAGCCTTTCACTATGCCACAGAACAAGCTCGCCGATCCGTCCTTGTAAGATGCGACTGGGGCCACTGGACTGGCAGCGGCCAACGTGGTCAGTACCGTGATTGAGAGAAACGAATGCATTTTGATGGATGCATGCAGATCATGAGCTTTAGCCTCCTCATTGCGCACTGTCCCAGAGATTCGCGTACCTGGCGGCATCATAAGGTATTGCGTTCCCAGAGTGGTTGGTCAGGCCAGCAAGGCCTGCGAAGCTTCCCTCGTACATGCTATGCGGATAGTCGTCGTATGGCGCCCGGAAATGCAAATGCGTCGCATCGAGACCGCCATCCGTAGCGTACATGTACGAAGAGGCAAGCTGAATTGCTCGAGAGGAGCTGACTCATTCGACGGCGATGATTCCATCGGATTAATCAGCCCACGGTGATGCCTCACACGGGTTTCATGTCTTCGAAGTTCTGTCGTCTGGCAACACCGACGATGTTGCTTTTGAAGAACAGTTCGATGGTGTCCTGCCGGAGCTGGTAGCATGTGCCGAGTTGGGCAAGAGGTCCGTTACCCAAACTCACCGATGGTCAACTAAAGTGAATACGAACTTGATGAACCCATCCTGCTAGGTGAATTGATTCGACTGGCATCCGATGGCCGTTTTACACAGCAGAAGATTACATGTGCATGTATCCGGGTGGATGATCACAGCCGAAGGAGGGAAAGTCGAGAACTAGGGTCTCCAGCGGAACGGATCCGCCCTGACATCAAACATCTCTATGGAAAGCTACACCAACGATCGATAGCACCACAACAGCGACACTAGATATCCGCAACAATGGAGAGATCACGCTTTCTCTGGCGCGCCGTCGCCAAACAGCACCCTCCGCAACAGCCCTCCCGAACTCTCATCACCAAAATCACACCACCACCACCACCACCACCACCACCACCCTTCATCTGCACGCACTGCATACGCCGCAACCCACGCCTCCGCCCCTCCTCCATCCTCCGCTCCCTACGCCAACAGGGCCAAAAAGACCAGCGCCGGCACCAATCCACCAGTCCCGCCGACCAACCCGGCTTCACATCCATCGTCGACAATCCCCCACAACTGATCCGCTCCGGCCGTCGGCACAAACCCTGGGGTCTCCTCGTCCTCGCCACAATCCCAGTCACAGCCTTCGTCCTTGGCTGCTGGCAAGTCCAGCGCTTAAGCTGGAAAACAGACCTCATAGCAAAGTTCGAGGACCGTTTGGTGAAACAGCCCTTACCGCTTCCGCCGCAGATTGATCCCGAGGCCGTCAAGGACTTTGACTATCGAAGAGTTTATGCACGGGGAAAGTTCAGACATGACCAAGAGATGCTCATAGGGCCGAGGATGCATGATGGAAATGATGGGTTCCTGGTAATCACACCTTTGGAGCAAACTATACCCGAACATGAGAATGTAAAGGGCAATACCACAATCCTCATAAACCGCGGCTGGATCCCTAAATCCAAAGCCTCCCAACACATCCGCCGTGCCAATGGCGCATTACCTGAAGACGAAGTCATCATTGAAGGCCTCCTCCGCGAGCCCTGGAAAAAGAACATGTTCACTCCCGACAACAAACCCCCAGAAGGGAAATGGTACTTTCCAGACGTACACCAGATGGCCGAGCACGTGGGAAGTCAGCCTGTGTGGATTGAAGAGACGATGAAATCCGATTTGCTGGCGAGTTATGATCGAGAGGCACGCGGTGTGCCAATTGGACGAGCTGCGGAGGTGAATCTGAGGAACAATCACACGCAGTACATTTTCACGTGGTTTTCGTTGAGTCTCGCGACGAGCATCATGCTTTGGATGGTGATGAAGAAGCCGATGGGAGGTGTGAGTAGGAGGATTAGACAGAATAAAGAGTGGTAGACAGAAGAGGAGAGAAGACAGCATAGACGTCTGGGCGCGATGGAAAGACGATGATGCTTCGATGCCAGTGCTACCAGCTGGTCTGAATCGCTGTGCAGGTTAACCAACATCAAACAAAGAGAGCTACTCGCTTCCATGAACGAGTCTCGTGTCTTGACCAACGATTCCATTACCACTGAGGCAAGATAAAATTCATACGTCACCACCACCACCAAGCTACACATCCAGGCCCCGACAGCGTACCTCTCAACCTTTTACTCCGGCGAGATGAATCAGTGGCAAGCAGACTCATGGAAGAATTCAACCTATGGAGTTCAGAGCACCGCACGATATCGTGATCGCGTTGCTATGCGCGTTTCAGCGTCGTATAATACACTGCATCAGCATCACAGCAGCTCTATATGCTTCGCCTCACATGCCAACTCGCTTGCCATTGGGAGCACTCTCGCCCTCCTTCGGCGTGCCGACTTTCACGTACTTCCCGTCCCATAGCTCCACCTCACTAGGGTTCTTGCCATGACTAGCGATATCGGTTTTCTAAGCCTTCGCGCTGACCTTGCTGGACTGCTTCTCTGCGACTGGCTGAATGCGAGCCATCATCTCCTCCTTCGTGATCAAGTGATCTATGCGCTCCAGCAGCCCCAATAGCTGCTTCATGTTGCTGCTCCACTCGTTCAGGACTTCGTCAGCATCGCGCTTCTTTTCAAACGTGACAATCTGGGCGGGTCTGTCGATGCGGGCGTAGATGGTCTTGCTGGTCACGAGGTCCGAGATGTATTTCTCGGTCTCCGACTCCGAAAGGTCGAGCAGTTGCGTGAGGCGCGAGAAGTGTACGCGAGTGTAGTACTTTGCAATGACGCGAACGTTGTGCTCGATCACGCGCTTGCGGAAGTCCAACCACCGCTGGTGTGCCTTGGGGTCCTTCTTGTTCTCCTTCAGGTCGAAGATGTCGGTCGAAGTGAGGTGCTCGCCATAGTTTGACTCGACCGACGGCCATCGCATGAGCTCTGGCACTGTGAAGAGCTTCAACAGCTGGCCTTCTCTTGGTGTATGTGTGCTGATGCGCGTGTCTTGTGCGATGCGGTGGAGTAGATCGGACTGCTCATTGTCGTAAGGAGCCAACAAGACAAAGTAGATGACACGCGCCAATGCTGCACTTAGCTTGCTCGCATCCTCTTCCACCGCCTCTGTGTCGAGCACTTGCCGGTAGTGCTTGCAAGCATCGAGATACTTGTCGTCGTGCTTGGCGAGGGTGATTTGTTGCTCGTAGTATCGCAGCTTGAGATCTGTCGGATCATCGTCCTCTGGCTCTTCGTCGCCTATCGTGCCATCCGAGCGCATGCGCTCCCGCTCTTCCTTCTCTTTACGCGCTTTCTCCAGCTCCTCCGCAGTCTTCTTCGGCTTTCGCGAGAAGTATCGTGTGCTGATCTTGCGCGACAGAATGCCTGCCTGCGTCCAGTCGCCATCCTCGATGCAAAGCGACACCTGATCTAGGATGAACTCCGTCTTTTCTCGTCGGCTCATTGATCCGAATGTCTCAACCTGCAGCTCGCAGAGGATGTCCTTTGCAGCCGTGACGTCTTTTTGCTGGTGCTTGATATTGGACAGGTTTCGTGTGATACGTGCTCGCTCGACTTCGACGAAGATCTACAACCACGCGCGTTAGCACTTCCCATGCATCGCACCCAGCCTGCACTTCCTGCAACCAACACACCTTTCCCTCAGTCACTGTACGCAGTGTCTCGATTACGCTGAGCTTAGTCTCCAGGCTCGGCGTGTCGTCCAGGAAGCCCATGACAACTTGAACCATCTTGGTGATGGCCTGCTTGAGCTGCCCATGCTTCTTGCTGAGCAATTGCACCTGCTCGTTCAGTAATGACCAGTCGCCGGCTTTCTTTGATATCGTGACAATCGCTACGAGGAGACGTGATGTGGATGGAAGGTCAGAGGATTGTCGTGTCTGCTTCTCGAGGCTGAGCAGCTTGTCGACTGCTTGCTGTGTTTGTCCATTCTATTTCGAGGTCAGCGTCGCGTTCTCCAAGTACAATCAAAGGATATGTGTGTACTTCTGCAATCTTCTCCGCCTCTGGGATGGCAGCGTCGCATTCCTTGGTGTAGTCTCTGTCGGCTTTTATGATGGAGCCATCGCCCGACATGATGGCGCGAGTGTGATTGCTGTGGCGGAGTGTTTAGGAGGTCGCAGAATCTGAGATGAGAGCTCGAGCTTGGTGGTGTGTCGAAGATGTTCAGTCGCAGCAGAAGATGTCGATGCTTGGTCGTTGTTTGATGATGTAGAGGCAGCAATAGCTGTCGTAGTTGAAGCACGCGCCACGAGAGCGAACGAACGCTCGGACTGCGGCTCTGCGGGATTACCTGAAGTTTAGTGGTGTTGCAGCAGGAACGAGTACGATCACTTCAACATCACTGAAGACGACGTCCAAAGCAGCATATCTTCGTGTGTCTTCGTTCTCGGAATAACCAAAATCTCTGACGTGAACGATGATGCCCCGGAGGCTGCATCGGCACTGCTTGAGAGCCGCTTCTGAGCACAATCGGCCCGCTGGAGTTCAGGGTGGCAACGAGTCCTCGTCTTAAGCATTTGAAGGCCATAGCTCGCTACCTTGATGAGAGCGACGCTAGACATGCGGTCTCGAGAAACCAGGACAGCGCACACGACTTCTTGAACAGTGGCAAGCTTACGTTGCAGCTGCTGACTTCCTACATGCATCGAGTAACGAAGCAGGTCTACGACAGCGTCGAAGATCAGCTCGCCAACTTCGTGAGTGAATGTGCAGACAAGAAGATCATCTATAAGATGGTCCCCGACTCTCGGAACGCTTCGCCACTATCAGACTGGAAAGCGGGAATCGTTTCGATGTGGCACCAGCGATCAAGGTCGTAAGAGGAACAACGGACGGTCTGCTCATGGAGGACCACCGAGTTCCGATCTGGACGCCATCGCTTCAACACGACAGCAGCGTCACAGCTTCGATCCGGCGATTTGCAGACGTTCAAGCGGTCAGAACTCTCTGTGACCAGGTTGAGCGGCAGATCCGCTACTATGGTGCACTCGAACGCTTTCGACACATTAAGCAGACGTCATCTAAACGTTTCAGAGCGACAACGTAATCCAACAAGACTCTGCCACTCGATGCTTCGCAATTCGATTGGATGTGCCAGAAAGGCCTTGCTTAGGTCACGACTCGGATTGAATCGGAGAATGTATCGATGGACGTCGTATCACGACCCAAAAGGTTTTAAATCACCGGCCCGAGGCTAGTTTCTGCTGGGTTACGAGTCGACTTGCGCTGCATCAAGGTAATGGGACTCTCGCTGACTGTACAATTTGCCTGACGCCAGCGGACGACCGTCTGACACTTTCATGCGATCGCGTCTACTGTCGTGGGTGTTTCGAAGGCCTTTGCATATCAAACGACGTCAATACAGCAGACCTCAAGACCACTTGCAGAGACCAGGACGACCAGTGCCGGCGTGTAATTCCACTGAAAGAGATCTAAGGACATCTACCTCCAGGTGTCTTTGAGTAAGTGCTGTAGTGCTCCTCTGCGGTCCACATTCGCCGACGACTGCATCATCACCGATTTTGCCCTACGGCAAACGGGAGACATAGTTCAAGTTGCGGCGGGATCAAGTCGCGCAGCATCGCCATTGCTCGCAATGTTTCGGAGTTATAAGCGCCGGCTGCTTCGAGCAACATGATGAATCGCTGAGTTGTGAAGAGCATAGAGATCTGTAGATGACGAGATTCGAAGCCTTTGGAAGTCTCAAGAGAGCGACAGGTGTCAAGGTGTTATCATCACTGCTCATGCAGTCAGGAGCGACGCTGCCTTCCTGTTCCTGTACTGACCACTACAGGACTGCCCGCAATGCAAGACGCCGCTCGAGAAGATTGACGGATGCGACCACATGACTGCGGTGGCTGTCAAGCTCACATCTGCTGGGTCTGTATGGTAGCTTTCGATACGCGAGAGCCTTGTCATGTACACATGGATGAGGCGCATGGCGGAAGTAGACTTCCGAATCGAGACAATGATGATCAAGAGGATGATGGTGACTAGGAATATGGAAGCGCATTGAGATGAGACTCCAAGGAGAAATCTTGGGAAACATGAGTTTGAAAAATTGCGGGAGCAGCAATACTTTGGGTGGAGCACGAAAAGATGAAGCGTTCTTGTGATGTTTGGGCAGTGCTTGCCATCTCGAAGCGCCGTTGCTCTTACCACCACCTTCGCTTTCCGGCACTTGCCGCTGCAGGTCCAACGGCTGCACTGTGAGGCAACACCGACCTTGACTTTCCCTTTGCAATGCCCTCCAACCTCAGGACACTCCAACACCTCAACCAGATGTGCGCCATAAGCCTACGAAGCACATCTCACACTCGCTACCTCCATCCGCTGGCCTTCAATCAACAGCCTCCAGCGGCTTGTTTCCAGCCGTACGCATTGATCAGCCCGCGCGGAAAGACAAATCGGGCATAAATACAGTGGCGACAACATGAGCGCAACCTTCGAGCGCTCGACGAGATTCAGCGACTTCTACGTTTACCTCCGCTCCATTTACAGTGTCGAGCACGAGCTGGAGCAGGGCCTGCGGAAAGGTCTTCTCCCTGTCGGACTTCTGGCAGCACTTTCAGTCTACTCTTGCTTGGTCCTCCTGATTTTCATTGTACATCGGTTTCATACTGAATGGAAACGCTATGGAACGTCGCTTGGCCAGAATCAATACGTGGTGCTTGTCTTCAATCTTCTGCTCGCAGGTCAGTGTCGCCGATTAACGCATCGGTATCAAGCAGTGGAGCCATGGCTAACAAGTAGTCAAGATCTCATGCAGAGCATCGGCTTCCTCATCACTTGGCACTGGTATCTCGAAAACGACATTGTCTCACCAAGTGTCGCCTGCTTCGTGCAGGGTTGGATGATACATTCGGGCGATCTTAGCAGGTATGCTCACGACACTCGGCGGCAACTTCAGCGTACTAAGACATGGCAGTGGCTTCTTTGTACTGGCGATAGCCGTATACACGTACTTCACAGCTGTGCATGGTGGTAGACTGGGCCAAAGATTGTTCGTCACCATCGTCTCCGCCGTCTGGACTCTCGCATTCGCGCTTACTATCATCGGAGTCGGCCTGCAGAGGGCGAAGTACTTTGAGAGAGCCGGTTAGTACTCAAAAGTTCGGATGTACAGACGTTTTCTTGTTACAATTCACTGTCGGAGGACGCCGTTTGGCCAATGATACTTGAGATCCGTACGTCGCTGACACCTCCTTCCGATCACAGGAGCATGGTGCTGGGTGGCCGCGAGATTCGACCACGAGCGACTGTGGCTCCACTACTTCTGGTGAGCTACAAGATTCTCTCGATGACCAGCAGCCATACTAACGCAACCTCTGCCAGGATATTCCTGATACAATCCGGTACAATCACGCTGTATTTCCTGACATTTATCTTGCTGCGCCGAAGATCAAGGCGATACTTCCCGAAGGGGCTTGCTCGGACAACCAACGCGAGCGCCATCACTGTCAAGAAGGTCAATCGCATCGCAATCATCATGATGCTGTACCCGTGCTGCTACGTTCTCCTCACCCTCCCGCTATCAGTGGGAAGAATGTGGTCGATGGCTCATGGTCGACAGACAGGAATCATCTTCTCTTGTATTGCAGGGTCGCTCATGACATCATGCGGATGGGTCGACTGTCTGTTGTACTCGCTGACGCGAAGACGACTGCTGCAAGATACAATGTCCCAAGGATCTGGTGCGAGGTTGATTGAACGTCAAGGTCCGCCTGGAAGATCGGACAGCGTGTTGGTTACGCGAAGCATGGAGTTCAGGGAAGAACCTAATGCACCGCCAGATCCACAATTAATGGCATCGGCGCATCAGCGTGACTCAAGTCACGATCGGCAATCAATGTGTGCAACGGTATTGGCGTACGCACGACATGGCAGCGCAGATACGATTCTGGGCCATCAGGCAACGAAAGGTAGAATCAATGCCAGCATCTCTACAGATCAGCAACGTCAGTCGTCCTCTGATGAGGCAAGCGATGATGGATATGCGCTTCATACCTGGGAGAAGACCTTTGAGACCAGTAGCAGGGATCCTCTCGCCAATGAGTAATACCTATGGTGGCATGATTGCTTGGTATTTTGGCCCAGAGATCAGGACTCATGACGCTTGCTATAATTCATGGTCTTGAAGTGGCCAGGCACGGACATAATGATGATAACTGCATTTGGTAATTCTTCAACAGGGTATACGGCACGATATGAAGCATTGGAACAACAAGTAGCACTGGTTCCTGCGGCCAGGCAGCAGGCACTTACTTTAGAGCTAATGTAATGACGCCACATCACTGATTCCCTCGAATGAATACCTTCACGTTTCCATCCCGCTGCACCAAATATAACAGCTCGGCTTCCCTCACCTCCCCGCTTCCATCTCCATCTATATGATCAAACGCTTCGCACCCACCACCCCTCGTCACCCTCAACACCCCGCTCACATCCTTCGCCGCCCCCGTCTCTAGCTCCCGTACACTCATCACCATTCTCGCAGAATGCGCTTGACTCGCTAGGAATGCTGCACTCTCTACCTCTATCGGGGTCGGCCAGGACTCTGTCGACTGTGTGGCGGCGGATAAGAGTGGTAGGTCCGCCGAGCAGGAGAGGATTGTGCAATGGACTTGAGAACGGACGGTCAAGAGAAGAGTACTGAGAGACTGAGAGGTCAGACTACTGGTGGCAAGTGCTATGTCTGGACTGTCGAGGAGGAGGATGAGTTTGCTGGTGGGGCGGGTCATTCTAAGCGTGGTGATGGCGTCTATGAGGCGTTTGGTGAGGTTTTGGTAGTCCTGGGTGGGAGTGGTGAGGAGGTCGAGGAATGTGAAGCGGTTTGTGTGGATTGCTTTGGTAAGATCTAGACCCTGTGCTTGTTAGTCAGATGGGAGGGTGAAGGTAACGGGCGGTGCTCACGGTTGTACGTCGAATTTCAGACTTCCAGAATGTGGCATCTCGAAGCCAGCTGACCAGGAGAACTGCTGAGGGCTCTACAGTCGAGTGATCGTCATCTTCCAGTGATAGATGATTGCCGACATATCGTGACAGCAGCCAGTTGGCGCTGCATCCTAGCGTTCCTGTAAGGAGGATAAGGCTTGTCTCGGGGGGTAGTCGGAGATATGGCTCGAGGGCTGAGGGAGGAGCTCTGGTCGCCATGATTGGATTCCGACTTATACAGGGACTGTCCTGATTCGATGATGGTGCTTACATGTGTTGCGTGAATAAAAGATGGACTTGGAAATTGAGTATGAAGTTGTCTCGGTTCACGGTGCGAGGTCCGCACTTGCTCGAACAAGGCGAAGGCTGGGGCCAAAACTTCACCTTGACTTGTCTTTGGTCACCAACACCACATCTCCATCGACTGCATGGGCTCCATCACATTTCGTGTCCAGCTGATGCATGTTACACAGTCAATCGCCGCGATTATATGGCAGATCAAGTCATGGTCCCCGACTCCCAGAAGGCACTCGAATTCGGCACCGTAACAGTTCGACAACCCCAAGACTGTGCATTCTGTACGTGCCCGAGGAGGGATTGCCATGGCACAAAGAATCGAGAACTACTCTATGGAACTCATCAACTGCTTGCTGGCTGATCGCAATGCCGCTGAATTTCTCGATACAGCGATGACAATGTTTGACTTCGTGACTGAAACGACGAACTAGTAGAATAGACTCGGCAGTGTCCTCGCCATGATCATCATCAATCTCAGACATGGATGGCCCAGTCATCGACGGCAGCTAGAGTACTGCCGGTTCAGGCAATGTCAACCCAAGTTAAACATTCCAACGGCATCAACAGACCTACGTCCAACGTCTAAATCGAGAAGGACTTGACTGTGGCTCCTCGACTTCGAGATGGCTTCCGACCAGCAAAGGAGTTGGTCCAGTGTGAGGCGTTTCTCCGTGGCAGCCAATTCTGTCTGAAGACTGCAAAGCACAGCACTTAGGCGTCGAGCTCTCCACGAAGAGACAGTAGTCGAGATCATTCTGAGCGCTGTCACCCAGCTCTTCTCAGCCTAGGACCGCGACCGCTACCCGTGGACTATGAGGTTATGGCGACGAAGATACTACTGCGGATGCGGCAAGGAACTGTGTTCATGATAAGCATTCCATGCCGCCCATGTTGAATGTAAAGAGTAGACGATGCAGTACGGTCTTGATGTCTTGCTGTCAGCATAGAGTAATGTCCCGCACCTCAATTCCTCACCAAGAACGCACTTCATGGAAGTGGCACCAAGGTACCAACGTTTGACCTGCCGACGATTACCCTGACCAGAGTTATGCATGCTGGGAGTCCCAAGTCGGAATAAATAGCAAAGTTTACCCGGCTCACATCCAGGCAGCCAGTGAGCCGTATGATCTGCCCTTGTGGTTGGGCAAATGCCAAGCTCGATATTTGCCAGCACTGGCCATGTGAAGACATCATCGGACTACTCATAACATGCCTCGGCTCGGTGCAACATGGCCGTTCGTGCAATGCCAAATCCGTCGGATACTGGCAGAGAAAAGACATACCTCTGAGTAGAGAATAAGATGGACCGCATCTGCCTGGAACTACTCGGCAAATTGAGACACCCATCCGAGCCTGGACCGGCAAATGCTCAATTGATGCAAGATCGCCAGCGTGGCTTGTACAACCGTGTGTTTAAGCTTCAACCAGATTCATCAAGCGTCGGCGGCGCTCTCGAAGGTGCGGGGAAATCATGGAGAAATGTCAACCACATAAAGAGCCATGTTGTTTGTATAGGAGCACTGTGATGAGTGACGGAGCCTCGTCATTGTGTGTACCACGATGTATCTGTGCGGTTTGATCACAGAGTCGTGAGGGCCCAAATGTCTAAAACCCATTGCAGGCACTGCCATTTGTCAGGCCGAATGTACTGCCATCCAGTTTGTAGTGCGCAGATCACCACTCCATTTTGCATCTAGTGGGCTTTGTCGGCTGTCCAGCTGCCACACTACCGCCTTGATCTTCCAAGATCGACATGTCTTCACGTGTGGTTCGCAAACGTTGTACGGCAAACACTGCATTGGGAAGATGATATAAACCTCTTGCACGCCCGCGACACTCGAAGGTTTTTGAACACCACCGACTGTCCTGCAACCCACCAGCAGTATGCTCACTTCCACACTCTTCACAGCACTGGCTGTCGCTGTGTCGGCAGCGCCTGCATCAAACAAACGGGCAGATGATCCGAGATTCACACTGTACGATTTACCGACTGCACTCACTGGCCCTTGCGATTTGGCCACTGGTCCAGACGGTGCTCTCTGGGGCCAGGGTATCCTCAAAGACGTAATCTTCCGTATCGGTACGTGTCCAGTCGAACTGCATAGCCATTCAAGACGCTGATCCCTTGCCCAGATCCATCCACGGGCAAAGTCCACGAGTACACCATACCCTTCACAACTCCTTTGAACGCAACTCCGGTCGCCATCCCGGGCGTCCTGGAATCAGTTGCCGACCGCACGGCTTTCTCCTGCGCCATCAGAAAAGGCGCCGACGGCAACCTCTACGCTGGAAACGGCCTTCGTAACCAATTGGTCCGGATCAACCCGACAACCAAGAAGATTGACCTTTTCGAGCCAACACCAGTCAATCCAGCCGGCAATCTGTTCCCGTTCAACGATTTGTATACCGCCAAGAACGGAATCTGGTTCACTTCTACAACCGGCAACACTTTCTCATTCTTCTCTTTCGCCACCGAGAAATTCGAGAGCCACACCGTCCCCACCCCTAACGCGCTGCCTTTGGGTCTTTACGTCGACAGCCAAGGAATCGTAAGTGTCCCCTGAAAGCCTCATCTCAAAGCAAGAACTAACCTCACATGCCCAGGTCTGGGTAGCCGAACTCGTCGCCAACAAAATCCTCCGCTATGACCCCTCAACCAAGAAGACGACTGAATACCCTCTCCCATCCCCCTCCCAATTCCCCGCTGTGATCCGCGCCGAGCGCGATGGCTACATCTACTTCTCCCTTTTCGTCGGCAACGGCATCGGGCGCATCTCCCAAACAACTCGCAAGATCGACCTCTACCACACGGATCAGCTCGGCTTGCTAGGCTCCGAGGATACAATTGACAAGTACGGTGGCGTTTGGTTGAGTTCATTCACTACGGACGTAATGTCGAGGCTCGATACAAATACGTTCCAGTTTAGCTATGTTCCGCTGCCGCAGAGTTTTGCGCAGGCGGGATTGAATGGGGTTTCGGGAGACGTGCCGCCGTATGTGGATGTTGCGGTGAATTATGGACCGGGGGATGCGATCTGGTTTACGAGTCTGTTAACGAATCAGGTGGGGAGGTATGAGATTACGGGCCTGTACAATTAAGCTGTTGATTACAGATGGTTGTCCGTTCAGATCGCAGAGATGCAAACTCTGTATGTATCCTAAGCTTTTCTCGCGATGCTTGTTCCTACCCTCGACCATCTGGTGACCATGACAAGCGCTCCACCTGCAAGTAGTGTTGCGCCACAGAACGCTTGCAGGCCAGTCCAGGCGTTGTGCTCGCCTAATATGACACCAGCTATAGGCGTACCGATCAGGAGTCCAAGGGCAGCACAGAATGTGTTCATGCCCAGACGACCACCGACAGTGCTCAGATCGTCCGTTATGCTGACCACAGTCGATGGCTGCAAACTCACGAACGCACCGCTGAAGCAGCCATATAGTAGCGACCATACCACGAGTCCGCCGACGCTGGCGTGTACTGGTATAGCGATCCAGCAGAACCCGAGAAGACCAGCTACTACTGTGCAGAAGCTAAGCACGTTCAACGGTCCGAGGTAGTCTGCTACAAAACCCGGCACAATGCGGCCAGCGACACTTCCGGCCGACAGAATGGGTAGCATGTAGAAGGCCATGGTGTCGTCAAGTCCAGCTTTTGCGGCTGAGAAGGTCGAAATGTAGAAGAAGGGAATGTATAGCCCAATGAAGCCAACGAAGCTGGCTAGCGAGAACAAGCTGAAGGGAAGTTCCTTGAAGCCATTGAAGTCGATGATGTGCTTTCTGGGCACAACTGGTATGGCTCGCTGCTTGATACACAGACACGGGACGATGAGCGTTCCAAGGGCCACGAAGCCCAAAATCCTGGTCGCCCACCCAAACGCAAGGTGGTGGACATCGATAAGGCGATGAAAGACGATGGTGTAGATGACACCTCCGAGACTTGATCCGCTGGCCGCCAGACCGATTGCGAAAGAACGCTTGGTGCTGAAGTAAGATGGGACGATGGCAATGCTAACGATGAAAAGGAAACCCTGCCCTGTCCCCATGCAAAGTCCTTGCGCCAACATCAGCTGCCAGTAGGTGGTGCACAGCGATGTCATCATCATGCCAAAGACTACCATTACTGTACCGCTCATGACCAAAGTGCGCCCGTATCCGCGATCAAAAGCTGGTCCCGCGAAGATGGTGCAGCAGCACAGCAAGAATGCTTCGATACTACCGATCCACGAAAGGTTGCTCTGGGTCTCGTATGGTATCAGCGTTGACTTGTAGTATGACTGGAAGACTCCAAAGGCGTTGATCAAGCCCCAAGAGTTGAAGAACAGGAAGAAGCCAGATATGACTTGAAGCCATGCCGTGAAGCCCCCGTCCGGGATGTAGGGTGTGGCCGGTACTGATAGGTGTGAAGGTGAGATTTCGAGAGGTGAGCCATCTGTGCTATAGCTCCGTAGTGCATCGTCTTGATCCTGATACTGTTGGTCGCGGTGCTGCTGCTGCTGCTTCTCCAGGTCATCGGCGTGCGAGTGTGATCGTGACGTGTACGGCGTTTCTTCCTTCTCGGAAGACGCCCTCCGGCTCTGTGGCGTGGCCATGTCGTTGCTCCTGTGTTAGTAGGGAGAGATCGTGACGAAGATGAAGAACAAGAAGAGGCACTGGACCTTGCATACATACCACCAGCGGCCAAAGCAGGCAATTTCTGTCGTCGACCATGTCACTTTGCGAGGTACCGAGTAGGCATACCGAGAGTCGCCCAGTAGCACAGAGCATAGGCCACCAAGACGATGGCGCGACATGATATGAGATCGCGAGACCGGTGTGCCGGCAGCTGAGGACGATAAGGTCGGGACTTGTGGTCGATATGGCTGCAGACCCGAGAATTCGGTCTTTCTGTGGCGCTTTTCGCTCTTTCGGCTGCAGATGTCGGCTGCGCTCGGGGTGTTGTCTTTGACGCGACGAAGGTCGTTACAACTTGCCGTCCTTGCGCCTGTTCAGCTCTCTCGTTTGACCTTCACACATGTTCCCGGTGTTGGCTACGATGGAAACGAAGGGACGTTGGTGCAGAAGAGCAAGTACACCGCCGAGGAGGACGAGCACCGCACCACAGCGCGATCGGCCCGCAAGAAACCTCAGCCGAAAATCTGCAGACTTCCAAAACACTTCACCACAACACCTTCAGCAACGTTCAAGTCATACTTCCAGCATGTCTTCCACCACTCCTCCACCATGCTCCGCGATCTCCCACCTCTGGGTCCGCGCGATGACGACATCTTTATGAACACGCCGGTCAACAACAACGATGCGATATACCACGACACCAGCCATGAGTCCGAACACATAGATCCCCTGGACGATGTCTTCGGATCCGCACCCTCCTCACCCTCCCTAGCCGCTCGTGAAAACCGCCATGCGCCCAATACAGAACACTCCGACATCCCTCGCCTTCGCAGCATTCACGTCACAAGCGGCTACCGCGAAGGCATCGCCGCGAGCAAAGAGCAGCACATCCAAGCCGGATTTGACGAGGGCTTCGGCCTAGGCGGAGAAATTGGGATCAAAGTCGGGGTGTGCCTAGGGGTGTTGGAAGGGATTGCAAAAGCGATCGCGAAGTGCGAGGACGGGGATGAGGTGAAGATACGGTGGGAAACAGCGAAAGAGGAGATGAAGATGGAAAGAGTGTTGGGGGAGGAATACTTCGGCCCGGATGGCATTTGGAAATATGAGGTATCGGGCCAGGATGGTCAGGGAGGAGAGATCGTCACGTTTGCGGATATTGCCAGACATCATCCGGTGTTGAAAAAGTGGAGAGAGGTTGTGGATGGGTTGGCGAAGGATTACGGGCTGGTGCTTGAGACTGCTTGATGCATAGGGAGACCTGATGGCTTGCATGTGGCGAGCAAGTAGCAGCATGAAACTCTCGATGCCAGCGACAATCACAAATGCGAGGTCCAAGCCTTGGCCGTGTTTTACATAGGCGTCGCTGAGCTGTCACAAACTCGACAAGCTTCTAAGTCATGTCCAGCGAAGTTGTGCGTTGCGGGTTCCCGCCGATCGCCGTGGTCCTTCCCACTTTGTAGGCGACATTGGCAGCGAAGAAAAGCTGTTACTCCAAGGCGCCCACCTGCACCCTTCCATACCCTCCAGCAACGCGTCCTGACCTTTGTCCGCCCTTCCGCTGTGCCTCCTGAGGTACCATGAGAGACAGCTCGTGGTAGCCACACACAAAGACTGAATCCTAATCGTCCCCCACATACCCAGCAAGTACTGCGGCGCAGCCTAAAATTTGAATCTTGTAGATTCACATACCGCCTCCCAAGCTCAAGCCTAAACTTCGCAGCAACTACCCTGTTCTTCTACGATCTCGCCGCCTCATTCTGTTCAAATCTCAACGTGGCCGGTACACTGCCCTCAGTTCCATACGTCGCCAGGAAGATACCAACGCGATCATAGTGACGAGGCCTTGGTGGTCGAGGATTGCGAAGCGAAGGCCAATTTGGTCAGGAACGTGGGCGGCGATTATGGAGACGAAGATAATAAGATGGTGAAGATGTATGGCAGCGAGGGGAGTAGCTGTGCTTCGGCTTAGGAGAGATTGAGGCCTCAGCGGACGATCTCGGAGGAAAGGAGGGCGAGGGAGCAGACGGAGGAGGCTGCGACAAAGTGATAGGGTGAAGTAGAGATGGGATCGACCATGTAGTGGAATCGAATAGAGAAGGGGGCTGGCCGTACTACAAGGCAATCTTACAGTGCAGGGCATGACCAGCGTCTGCTCGAAATCAGTTCCATGATTTCTCGATCCTCTTTCTAGAGGCACAGGCGCTCGAGGGCAACGTGTTTTTGGCGATCGGTGAGGGAACTCCCCCTTTCCGGGGACTCGGCCAACAGATAAGGAGAGCCAAGTTGCGATGAGCGGCGCCTTGCTTCAGGCCGCCATCTTTGCCCTCACCCCAACTACTGGAGACTGGTTCAAGGTGGTCGGTTTGAGCAATGTCCTTCTCAGCACCGGCTCGTATCCCTGTCTAACCGCGTTTGAATGTTGAGTCTTGCGCGTGCTCGTGGGAGTCGGAGCGACACGAGGGGAAAGGGATCGGCACAATGCAGAGAATTGCCTCCCCCTTGTGCAGTAGAAGATAGCATACTATCGGGCGTGAAGCCGCAGCAGACCGAGTGTCTACCGTCTTCACCGTCATCAATCGCGCCACAGAAGCAGCACCAAGAGTATTGGGCACGAGTCTGGGGTATGGGAGCCAAACGGGCGAGTCGCGAGCTTCGAATTGAACCGTACGCACGAGCTTGCACGTGGATCTCACGCCCTGGCCACGCAGATCGTTCGCCTACGACTCGCGGAAGGCAGAGCTTGGGAGGACGATTTTACCGATCAGAAATGGGCCCTGGCGTCTGCGGCACATGGACGGGTCTGCGACATAGTGTGAGTCGCTGTGCTTTCCCCGGCTGATCAAGAGTACTAAGGCCGCCAAGAGATGGAGGGCATTTTGGTCGCCCCATTAGCGAGGGGCTGTTCGGACAGTACCAGTCGTCATGTCCACCTGCTAGACTGAAGTGCGTGGTGACTTGAACTTTATCAAGACTCCGTCAGCCACGCATTACTGCCACGCATCATGTCCTGCGAAAGCGACAGCGTTTCCCTTCCTCGCT
The DNA here is from genome assembly GCA_002236755.2 of Dothistroma septosporum. Classification (NCBI taxonomy): domain Eukaryota; kingdom Fungi; phylum Ascomycota; class Dothideomycetes; order Mycosphaerellales; family Mycosphaerellaceae; genus Dothistroma; species Dothistroma septosporum. The sequence continues at coordinate 577,908 of NBZP02000040.1, read as the reverse complement.
TCCGGGACGAGGCGTGCAGGAGGTCGTGCCGCCCAAGCTGTATACGACATGATTGTTTGGATCTTCCGGGCTGTCAAGGTGCTGCATACCTATGCAGGAGAGCGCGATGTGATGGAGTGGGGATGAAAAGTTGATGTTATCGTCGAAGATGAAGACAAGGAAGGACTTCGCCCCGCGCGGAACATCCGCAGACAACCGCCCCCGGACAACCTCGGCAAAGATCAACATGGACTTCACCTGTCAGGTTGCAAGGTGCAGTCCTTGTCGAAGCTTACAACGATGAAAGGAAGAGCACACATCCAATCGACGTACCATGACTGCCTCGCATGAGGATCACCTTCACCAACACTTCGGCGCAGAATGCAAGAACCACCCCGACTTCCAGCTCCCCTGGGTGCAATCAATCCTCAACGATCCCAATGTAGAAATCATCGATGAGATGGCCCCGAATATAGACAGCAGCGAAGTCTCAAGATCCATGTTCTTCGTGACCCTAGCCCACCCAACTGGCCTGAGATCTCGAATCCCCGTCCGGCGGCCGTGCTCAGAAGCAGACTCCTCCAGCGGACAAGAATACGTCTTCATCCTCTCCGCCGGCAATGGCCTCGATGGGAAGTCTGGACGCGCCCATGGGGGGCTCAGCTCTTTGCTACTTGATCATATGACTGGTATGGCGGCTTCTCATGAATGTCCGCAAGGAGGGGATCCACCAGCGACGGCGTTTTTGAATGTGGATTATAAGAATCCGATCTCGACACCTTCGGTGTTTCTGGCGAGGTCTTGGGTGACGGAGGTTAGTGGAAGGAAAATCTTTGTGAAGGGAGTGCTTGAGGAGGGGAGTGGGAAGGTGTTGGCTACGGGGAAGGCTCTATTCATCAAGGCGAGACCGCAGACGAAGGCTGCGCTCTGATGAACTCTACGAGCCCTCCTTATCATAGAAAGCAAGATCTCAGATACATCTTGCGCTCATAGCGTCGTTTGAACTACGACAATGCTTATGGACGATTAGCCTGATCTGTTACATCGATTACATGGCCCGTGCAGACGTCGATAGTGTTTCAGGTTCGCACGGGAATGACGAGTGCCCTACTGTGCTCTCTTGGCCAGTGCAACGAGTACGTAGTGAGATGGAGATGGACACATAAAACCCTGGCACGATACGGGTAAGACAGTGAAGAGAGACACGGCGTTGTGTTCAAATTCATTCCATTATCAATATATGAAAGCGGTTGTACCCTCCACACCGTCAGTACAACAGCGCTTGCTTCGCAGGCCTGATCCAAGCCATACAAAGCCTCATGTTATGTCTGTCGGTCGTGTGTTATAATGCAGCCTTTCAGACTTCAGTCTTCGTTCCCGGGCTCGCTTTGCGTACACCCGCCCCAAGAATTCCTTCGCCAGGGCTGGAGCACACCCTCATCTTCATCGCTCAAATTGCTCGTAAGTTACAAATAGCTCAAGATTCTCTCTGCAGACTGTTCAGTTCTCTCGTCGCAAAGTCTCTCGGCCGTAGCCTCTCTGTCACGCTCTCGATTAAAGCAGGAATGTATCCGGATACGCACTCTGCCTCTTCGACGCTGACGTTTTCGCCTTGGCCTCCGAGTCAGCCTCCTGACGCCAGAGACTCCATCCATCCTGCTGCTTGTGGACCCACAGCGCAAGTTGGTAGTGTCTCGCCAGAGTCGCATTTGTCTTCCGCTGCTGATACAGCTTGCCACGCTCATTGAGATCGTAGCGGGCGCACCTGGTGTTACTCCACAGATGCTGGATACCACGCTTTTCTCCAATGAAATGGTGGATCCTGTCAAAGTATAGCGCTGCGACTTTGGCGGATGCAGTCTGGAACCTGGCGAGCAGCGCTTTGTCGCCGTTGGCGGCGACGTAGAAGAGCAGCATGCTGTCGATGGAGAGCTTCTGTGCCAGGACGCCACACCCTTCGTTGTGGGCTAGGCTGAGAGCGCAACCTCTGTAGCCGCCGTAATTGGTACTGTACTTAGCAAAGCGGTACACCATTGCAATCACCACCTCAGTGCAGATTCCCAGAGCAATGCAAGGTACGTGCAAATACTGCCAAAAATATGGTGCAAGTGGATGGCGTTCTGGATGGGTTGGCCGCCGTGATGGCCAGACTTTACCAAGATCTCCAAGCGCCTTGTGCAAGCCATGGAGGTGGACCCGATCTTGCTTCGAAAGCTTCACGCTGATAGTCACTTGGTAGTCGGTTGCGAGCACGAAGGCGATGAAGCGTTGCATGCTGGCGACGTCGGACTCGTACTCTTCGGGAGAGACACGACAGTCGGAGCCAGTGTAGACGGCGAGCTGGTTGATTTTGTCGAAGAGGCTGGTGAGGAAGTGCTCGGATTCTTGCGCGAGAGCGTATTGTGGCGCGGGCTCTGGGCGCACTAGGCCGGATATCTTCTTGTGTGGGGAAATCATATTAGTGATATTGGATGGTAGGTGTATTGGCTTTGTTATTGTAGATTGATGCCTTCCAGCTGTCTTGCATTTATATGCGTAGTTCTGTGCAGTGGTGACTGGTGATCGATCAGGCTGCAATGTTGGCAGCAGCTTGATTCCTCGTGAAATGTGTGTTGTATGCGTGGAAAAGACAGAGTGAAATGGAGGAGATCTTATACTAAATTCTCAGTGCGATCTGAGGACATTGCGGTTTGAGGACAGCTGGGCTGACTGACGGCATCGTATGTTTGAGGTGGAAGAGCCAATAGTGCAGCTTTTATATCATCGAAGATGACCTTGGCTTCAGACCGATGGAAGTACCATAGACGCTGCGAGAATCTGAAAGAGCAGAGCGCATCGTCGTCTCATGGAGCAGCAATGTCGACATCACAGCCTGATCCGTAGCCTTGTCCCGGTACTCTTGGCAATTCTGGAAGCCAATTTCGTTGAGCGATCGAGTAAGGTACGTAGGTTGGCAGGCCAGCAGCTCTGAAATGACGGTACGGCATCAATATCTGTCGTAGAATGTGCTACTGGGCCATGCAGTGAATTTGGAGGACATAATCTGGCTCACAAGTGGAGAATGCCACAGCGCTGAACGGATGGTAGGCTACGGTCTGCCGCATGTTTATATGTCGGACCTCGTGCGAACACCAGGTCTCAGACAATGGGAGAGGCCATTGCGTACTAAAGTAGTGTGATAAATGTCCGGTAGAGCCTAGAAGTAACAGGACAGTTTCCGAGCACGCCTCGCCGATGATGACCTGGCATTTAGGCAGTGGTGACATCCACTAATGAAGTCGTTCTTGAGGTCGTATCGCAGGCGATATTGTGATTAGGAAAGCCTTATATAACACAGGCGCAAACGCGACGTCACCTCGAAAAGGCTCTCTACGATGGACGAGGAGGAGGAGGGGAAGTGGTTGTTGTAGATGAAGCACAGGTAGCGTGTATCTAGCGTGTCTTGCGCCAAGAAATGCCGCGACCAGGACCAGCCAGCCGCTTCTGTGCTTCTTTCTTGTAACCTCGATGATCACCACCTTACCTGTAGCTTCATATACACCCACGATGGGCAAGAAACGCAGAGAACGCGATAGACCCAAATCGGGACCTGATGCGCCTTACGATCCGAACAAACGAATTCTGCTGAGCTACGAATCATCCGACGAAGAAGTCGAGGACGCGTCAGAGCAGCAAAATGGCAGCAACGACACTCCGATGGTCGCTGTGAATGTTGCGAGTCACCAGTTCGACGAGTATCCGCACGAGGACGACGAGGCCAAGCTCGGCGCTACATGGGTCACCGCTGATGTAGCCAAGGAGGCAGGGCGAAGTATTGCAGAAGGCGAGGATGCCGAAGATGCGATCGGATCTGCTGCTAAGGACGGAGGCTCCGACGAGCACCACTGGGAGGATGAAGCAACATATCAACGCCCGGTACTAGGACCTGCCTCTTATGAGAATGGCGAGTTGGATCTAGAGGAGTACGACAGCACAACGGAGGCCGCCATGGCATATCTCAAGGGGGTCAGAACAGAGCGACAGATGCTGCCCGAAGTACTGCGAGCGAATGGCCAAGTTCATCATCACGCCAACGGCGATATCACAGCTGACGACTTCGAAGGTGATCACGACCAAGACGGGGGCTACTATCTCGAGGATGGTGGTTATGTAGGTGCGCCTGCCTCGACCACAGCCGTGGAGAATGACTTGGCGGATCCACAGAAAGTCTTTACCAATGCCCTGAAATATCGCTTCCTCACACACCGGAAGCTGCTTCACCTTCCAACCACAGTAGAGGCACTTGCAACGCTCGGCGATGGCTATCCCATCTCGTTTCCTCAAGGTAATAGCAAAGCATACGCAGAGTGGCATCGCTTGCTGTCTTCGGAACGGCCGAACCTTGCCCAGCTGAGGTCGCTGGAGCAGGAGACTGTCTTCGACCTGCTTGCTTTACTACAGAAGCACTTTATGCGCAGAGACAAGAACATCGACAGCAATGTCAGTACTTGGATCTGGTCGCTGCTCGCTCGGCTTGACGATGTTGGTAACATGGACAACAACCAGGTCTACCCACTACGCGCGCTTGGGAAGCGTGCGCTCTTCTTACAATTATCTTTCCTCAACCCCGAGGTTGCTGCACAGCTTGAAGCCGTGGGCGAGATTGGTCTTATGTCGACCAACGATGGAGACGGGAACCAGAAAGGGCCAGATCTTCAGGACGCCGATCGCTCAAGTGTAGCCAGATCTGCGCTGCCTCGCGAGTCCATCACCGAGAACACGCTCGCAACCCTCGACACAACCTTGGTGGTGATTGGTGAAGTGTTCGGCCAGCGCGACCTGCTGGACTTCAGACACCATTGGACTGTTACCGTTGAGCCGAGCTAAGGTGCTACCATCGAGATCTGACAAGTCAGTCGATTGTGTCTCCTCGAACGACAGCATCAGTCAAGTGTTGCTGTGCAGGCTTGCGCTCGGCGAGCCGAGAGCTTGATGTGGAGCTTGCCCGCACGACCAACTTCGCGACCTCACTTGCGGGTACTGCGGCGTCTGGGGCATACCACTACGATAACCCCGATGAGCTCTGCTTCTATGTAGGTACCATCGCATTCCACGTCTGTATCTTCACTGTTCCTCGATTCCCTCTCATTGTGTTCAACATGAGCTCCATTTCCGAGATCACGAACAAGCACCGCCCTGACCTAGCACCATACGAAGAACTCTTCAAGTACTTCCACGCGAATCCTGAGCTTTCGAATCAAGAGAAAGAGACGGCAGCGTACATCTGCAAAAACCTCTACGAGAACATTTCCTCCGATTTCGACATCCGACCCAACATCGGCGGCCACGGCATCGCTGCGCTTCTCTACAATGGCGATGGCCCTACCATCCTCCTCCGCGCCGACTTCGATGCCCTCCCCGTCGAAGAACGAACTGGTCTGCCCTACGCGAGCAAGAAATGGATGAAAGACGCCGACGGAATTGAGAAGCCTGTCATGCACGCCTGCGGCCACGATATGCACATCACTTGTCTCCTTGCAGCAGCACAAACTCTCGTGAACAGTAAAGAGCACTGGTCAGGAACACTACTCCTCGCTTTTCAGCCCGCAGAAGAGCGCGGCACAGGCGCGCAAGCCATGATCGACGATGGCATGTACGATCCGAAGAGACACAACGTCCCGATTCCAGACATCTGTATTGGCGGTCACGTTATCCCATGGCGTGCTGGCGTGCTGGGAACTAAACGAGGCTTGATGGCAACGAGTGCGGACAGCATGCGAGTCACTCTTCACGGCCGCGGCGGGCACGCGAGTATGCCGAATAAACTTATCGACCCTGTCGTTATGGCTGCGAGCACTATTATGAAATTACAGACTATCGTCAGCAGAGAGGTAGATCCGGCGGACCATGCAGTCGTCACTGTTGCGAGCGTGCAGGCTGGTGATGCGGAGAATATTGTGGTGGATGATGCACGCTTGGCGGTGGATTTCAGGACTACGAACCAGAGGACGAGGGATAAGACAATGGAGAGTGTAAAACGCATCATAAATGCTGAGGCGATGGGGAGCAATGCTGTGAAGCAACCGACGATTACTCTGACCCGTTCCTTTCCCCTCACCATCAACGACAATGCGGTCACTGAGGCGCTGGAGAAGTCGTTCTCATCCCATTTCGAAGCGCACCCAGAACGTGCTCAAGACGGCAGTTCTTACGATCACGATTGTCCGAAACTTGCAGGATCTGAGGACTTCAGTATCCTTGGCACAGCGGTGAATCGGCCCACCAGCTTCTTCATGTATGGAGGTACGAGCCATGAGTTGTGGGACAAAGCGGAGAAGGAGGGGAGATTGGATGAGGATATTCCGGTCAATCACTCGGGATTATTTGCTCCGGTGATTCAACCGACTATGAGGGTGGGGGTGGATGCGTATGTACTGGCTGCGTTGACGTGGCTTGGGAGGAAGTAGAGGGAGGGAGAGAAAGGCAATCTGAGGATCTTGCGCGCAGGAAGTACTGTCCATCGGTATGATCGACGAATGTATGTCTCGCGTCCAATTCTCATATCTTTTGCATTGCGTTCCTCGTCATGCAACTCCATCTTCATTGACACGGGAACAGAGGGCCCGTTCCCATCACACCTGCAGACCCGAACATGAAGACGACTTCGATGCCGAACCTGCCACCCATACTTCCTGAACGACACCGACTCGAAGAGTTTGGCCATCAATCTCTTCCTCATGTAATGCGTTCAGTGCGCTCTTCACCCCTTCATCGTCCTCAGGTTTCACCAACACCTGACCCGAAATTTGCCGCAATCGTCATGTTTCAGGACAATCCACTCGGTCGCATCATCCGGACGCATGATCTCAAAGTGGTAGTGAAGATTCCATTGACGCTTGTATGCGTGGAGCGCTCATCGAGTCCAGAAGTTAGGACGGTGGTTGTCCCGGACCGCCGTCTCCGGTCACTGCGCGGATGCTGGATATCCTGCATCACAATGTCGTCTGTAATGTTCTCTGTCCGCGATAGTACGTTGAAGGCATCCAGGGTGTCTTCGAACATGAGTAGGTTGATATCCTTGCCTCAACGAAAGCTGTTGTGGAAGAGAACAGCTTCAGCGGATGGCGGAAAGTTCAAGTCGTCCCCGAGAGTCTCGGAGATGTCGCCCTCCGGGTGTAGCTTGGCCAGTTTCTGATGAGGACCTGGTTGGTAGCGATGATGTTGTGGTGGTCTGATCGGTATGCGGCGTAGTCGCTCCATCTCTGGGTGTGCTTCTTCATCGGATTCTCCATGTCGCGACGCAGCTTGTCCATCGCCGCGTGATCATTATGCTGGATGGTTGCGGTCCTACTGGCGATCGACTCAGCTGATGCTGCCGCTGTTGACGCCGCATCGACACCTGCTCGCAAAGTATTCATGTCTTTCTGTAGGGTAACAGACTCGCCAGTGGGAGCTCCACGACTGACCCTATCCGCTCGAGCTCTTTGGCCTTCTTCTCAAGTCGGATGATGTCCTTGCGGAGAGTCTCGATCTCTCCCTGCAAAGCTGCAGTCTGCTTGCAGGCCTCCTTGGCATCAGCGGCGACGCTCTTGAGTCCCTCCTGTAGCCCGTAACTCTTGGCAAGCACTTGCAGCACCCGCTCTTGCATAGTCTGCATCTGCGCCGTCAGTGTTTGAGCCTTCGCTCCTAGCGGAACTTCACCTGACTATCTGGAGACCATGTTGTCCCACCCAACTGTGCGGTCTCGCTCATTTGCCGCGTGGAGTCTGGTCAGGACGGTATTCAGAGCGTGAACCTCTTCGAGCAGCGTGAAGAAACTTGGCATTTGCAGGTGGCGAATAAGTCCGCGACTGCTCTTCTCGCAGCAGTCTCCGAAGCCCGTCTTCAGCTGTGTTTGGACTTCTGCCGCCACCTGGTCGAGCTTGTCAACGTTGATACCGCACTGGCTGATGGTGTTGTCCGCCGTGAATGTGAAGGCGTCGGCAGGTGGGTCCAACATTGGTGCGACAGACTATGAGTTGTAGATCAACAGTGGTGACTGGCTGGTTCGGAAATGGAAAGATTTTGACGTTGATGCAAGAGTTGCCGTCAGCAAACGCGGGAGGCAAAAGAGGCGCCAAGAGAAGACGGTCTCAAAGTTCCTACCAGGCAGCCAGCATATGCGCAAGTTGAGTACAAAAGTCGAGACGCACGCTGAAGCACATACTGTAGTATGAGAGAGGTCGCGCTGCCACCATGCCGCACCAGTGGCAAAAGTCTCAGCTCTTGGCATCACAGGCTTGACACGTAACCAACGCATTGATGCTCAAAGCAGCTTGGAGAGCAAAAAGTGAAGCCTGTGCCTCGGGGGCTCAACCGAGGAGTAGTCAAGAAATGTACGCAGATATGCACCGACCTGACCTGGTCTGCCTTCGGCTTTGCGTCCTGGACTGGCGCTCTCGGTCGCGCCGGCTCGTAAGGCTTCGCTATCGTCCCTCTTGTCATCGGGCCCTTTCCCATCGCAGGCAATCGAGACCTGCCAGTCTGGCCAGGACTCGGCACACCAAAAGCATCTCTCGCTTTCGCAGAGCTCACCACCTCCTGGCGAACTCAAGCCATACGCCCTTCCGTTGTCAATGTTTCGACGATGCTGACAACGCGGTGCGAGAAAGAGCCTGTGTTTTCCCTGGCGTGAAACGAGTGAGCTACGTCCTGTTTTCCTGGTTCACTGTGCAACCGCCACTATCGATCCAGCCAAAGAAAAGAGATTCGAGATGAGCGGCATCGTAGGTCAGTCCTGACGCGATATCGTTGCGTCTGGAGAGCAGCATCAATCCTCTCCATGCTGCAGAGTCGGAAGGGATCAGATCTGGAAGTGAAAAAGGCACGAGTCAGTGAGGCTGTGTGAGGACCAGCTTTACTCAGACTATCGAGTAGGTCTGCGACGTGGAAGTCATCCTGCACATGCGTGCCAGCGCGAAAGCATTGATCACTCCCAACGATGTCGTGGTCGAACGGCACTGCCAAGCCGCGGCTGACTTGCCCTTTGCCGGAGCTTGCGGATCGAAATGCGTCAAGGAAAGATTCATGGCTGAGTCGTCTCCATTCTTCCATCAACATTCTTGTACAGCTCATCATTTACCTGCGACAGGTACTCACCGCATACTGCTCGTGGCAAGACGTGCCTCCACATCGTGAATGTGTAGACGTGCCCTTTATTGTCGTTGCAGCAAGCCGTGAGCCACGAATCTTCTGTGTCTCGCGCATCGGACCTTGCAAGAGGAAATCGAATGTCTCAATACCTCTACAGACGTCTCGACGACGGAAGTGAAGTGAACGATCGTCGTGAGCAGTAGCGTGACGGTTGTAACATTGCCAAATGGTCGTATAAATAAGCGGCCAGAAGCTCCAGCACCCGACTGACACGAGACATTTTGATCGAGGTCCTTTCATGACATCAAGTCTAGGTATCTGTGAAACACTCCGGGCGTTCTCTGTCATTATTTCCTCACCGAAGACACTCTGAAAGGGCAAGATGCAGAAGGCAAGCATCTCCAAGTATACATGAATCGAATGAGGACTGTGGTGATCAGCCTGTGGTCCGAAGAATCTGGTGCTGGCCACGGAACTCTTTATTCCAGACAACATGGGACCACGTTGCCGACATGTCTGGAAATCTTGTCTTCGATGAGACATCACAGGCCCTTTGTCTTTGATGCTGGTATTACACTAAAGCTTGGAAAGCGCGACTGCCGAACGATGTACCTTTGTCCTCGAAAAATAATCTTATTGTGTGGCACTTCAGAGCAGCATCGAAATTGATCAAGCATGCACGGAGCCACTGCCTTGAATGCACTATCAGGCCATATCAAATGTCAGTCGATCCCCACGCCGGCTGCAATCTGGACATTCCCTTACAGAGCTGCACCATCACCACGTGCTGCCTGGCTCAGGGAGCTGCATTGAATTACGTGCCCAAGTATGGCAGCAACATTTTCTATATGTTTTACTACACCATCTTCATACTTCCGCAGATATGGTTGGGCACCAAGAATAAGACCTGGGACTTGTATGGTCATTGACCTTTGTGTTGGAGGTCATCGGCTACTATGCTAGGCTCGGGCTACACGACAATCCCTTCTCAGGTGATGCCTTTAAGCTGTATGATCGCTCCGTGCTGGATGTATCTTTCGAGGAAGCTACTGATGTCGATGCAGGTACCTCGTCGGTTTGACGATAGCACCTGTGTTCATTGCCGCTGCAATGTACTTATGCCTTTCCCGCATCAGCAGCATCTATCGATGACAACTATCATTCCTCAAGCCGCGGACAATAGCGCTCACAATCATGTCGTCCAACCTGTTGTCGTTGATCCTACAGGCAGTCGGCGGGATCATGGCCAAGGCAGCAACTTCTGATCAGACTGATGCTCAGCCCGGCATCAATGCCATGATTGCTGGCTTACTGATTCAAGCCACCAGTCTTGGGTTCTTCGCCGCCGTGTGTACTACGTTCATGGTTCGCCTCAGAGGTAGCATCCCACACCAAACTCCAGAAAAGCGAAAGGTGCGGGAACGGCCTATCTTTGCGGCGTTCATGCTCTGTTTGGCTACCATAACCGTGGCAATCGAGGCCAGATCGATCTAGCGAGTTGCAGAGCTCTGCGGTGGCTTCCGAGGAAAGCTGTGGAACAACGAGGTAGCTTCAATATTTTGGACGGCGCCAGGATGGGTATCGCTGTGGTGCTGCTAACGGTCGTGCATCCTGGTACTGCATTTGCCGGACATTGGACCGCCGTCAACTGGAGCTTGCGCGGAGGAAAAGACACCCATAAGTCCCATTCTACGTCTTACGCGGAGGTAGGGAGTATGAGAGAATGTGAGAGAGCGATCTCTTAACGATTGGCAGATTGGGCTGAATCCTTGTAGAATTTGTGTTACGTCATAGCTCACCATGCATCGAAAAGCTGTACATATACATGTACTCAACAGCAACAAACACGACACTGCAAGCACGAAGCTGCAAAGAAGAAACTATTAATACAGGTATCATTAACACTGACATCTGATCACCGGCAAGCGCTGACACAATCATCAGGAGGAGCATACCATTGAGACGACCAGCATGGCTTTGCAGGGGTTTCAGTTCATCTGTCTTCGAGCATTCGTCAACACACGATCTCTCATACTACGCTCCTCATGGCTGTCGCCAACGACTCAACCGGACTACACGAAAGTCTACGAGGGACGGGCAGATCTTTTCGCCAGCCGCATCTTCGTACCCAAGTCGATATCTGAGGATTCCCAACAGCATCGCTATCCGCTAGTCATCTGTGTTCACGGCGGAGGCTTCATTGTCAACAATCCGTCTTTCGACGATCCACTCGCCCGATATCTTGCCGATACTGTAAGGTGCATCGCTGTGAGTATCGATTATCGCAAGGCACCACAGAACAAATTCCCGGCTGCATACAACGACATAGTCAAGCAGTCGCTGGCCGTGATCAACGACACAGATCTTCCAATCGATCTTCAAATGGTTGTGCTATTAGGCAGTTCAGCTGGAGGCAATCTCATTCTCGCCGCCGCACAACACCCAGAGGTCCGGCCGAATTTGACAGGAGTCCTTGCGCTGTATCCCCTCTGCGACTTGGTGCCAACCTTTGCGGACAAGATGGCTTCTCGTCCAGACCCTTCTGTCCCAGACTTTCTGGGGAGTAACTACCAGAACGTGGCGAAGCTATATCTCGACCAAGACGAACATCCCTCGTTCACAGACACCCGACTGAGCCCGACACATTTCGTGGATCGCAAGGACCTCCCTGACAACGTGCTATTGATTGGAACTGAGCACGACCTGATATGCCGCGAAGCTGAGGTTATGGCTGAAAAGCTTGCCAACGGGTCACAGCAGACTGGTACAGAATTTGGGTGGCGTACCGAAAGCGTGCAGTGGCATCAAGTAAAAGGGCAGCCGCACGCATTTGATCATTTTCCTGCCAAAACTGCTGAGGAAGAGCAAGAGCGTTTGGCAGCGAAGGATTCTACGTACAAGCTGATGTGTGAATGGTTGAAGAGTACCTTCGCTCGAGCGTAAGCTACCACGAATTGCAGACTCGAAACCTGCTGCTTCATGGCAATTCGAATTGCGCGCATCAGCGAATCAAATGCGACTGAAGGCATCTTGTGCCACGCGAGCACGACATTCGTCTGACGGCGTCACCTAGAGTGTCCAGACCTGCGCCCTCAACTGTAACGCCATCCGCGGCTACAAGTGCTTTGGCGTCTACTTCGAGCGCAACCCATTTGTTGATCCGAACGAGGCTTTCTGCTTGGCAACCTAAGCGCCCTTACCATCAAGTGCGTTCGGTGAGAAAGCAAAATCACTGATCGTAACTATGTTAAACCCGGCGAGTTCTGTAGCAACCTTGTAGTCGAGATCGCTGGTAGCGATTGCCGCACCTGGACTCCCCTCTGGCGCGGCGTTCGCATCAATACCGATCGCAGTGGCAACGTAATGGGCCATCGCTGGCTCGGAGTCTCTCCAGCGAAGATACCGCCGTAGATCTCAACCCACTGGCCTACAAGGTACAGCTCTCGATGTTCCAACTTAGCCCCGACGGCGACTTCTTGCACACCTACTACATCACCGGCGTGGCTGACGTTGCCCCAAACATACAGGACACATTGGGACTTCCTGCAATATAGGAAGGCCGGACGGGCTGATTTTGATTACATCGAGTGCTCTGGCGATGACTTGATCAGCTGCCAGAGCAAGTGTGGATGGAAGTATGCCGGCATATACCCTCACCACAAGCAGTCGATCAGTGGGCTTTTGTACTTGGGTCTGGCTAGCAAAATGCCAAGGATTGCAAGTGAATTAGTCTTTGTGAAGACATCGATACTGATATCTCGAGGTTGCCTTGAGCGGTACGACTGATTTTGAGGATGTGTTGGAACTACTTGGGTTCCTGCTTCTCTCGGGCTTCATCGATGCGATAAATCAGAAGATTTCGGGTGATGATGATTGATTGATCACAGCACCCATGAAGATATGGAGCAAAATCTGTTGAACGACATCATGATGTTCATGATTTACCTCACGTGTGACTATATTCATCTGACGCGATCTTGGGCACGCAGACGTTACTGACATGTAGACATTGCCTCACGCTTGAATACTTAGGGACTGCACTTCTGCAGACTGAACGAAAGGGGCGCAGGCTTCTTTCGGGCAACGCCACAGCATCGATCTCCTGGATCTTCAGAGGTTGTCATGGTAAATTGATGATGGCATTGCTCTAGATGCAGTGAGATCTCGCCATGCTGAGGAAACGAACATTTTACGACATAGTGCGTCTTACAATCGCTGAACGCTGCAAAATTAGGAGTTTGTCTGAATACCACAAGGACAAATCCCCGCTTCACCAACCTGTCGCCGGTGTGATGTCAGATTCGACTTGTATGCCCAGATGACGATTCCCCCGCAGGCTGCGAGTGCTTCTCAACCTGCGCTCTGATCCGTCTGGCCAAGTCGTCGTCCTTACCCAGGTTCATGGGTACAGACATACTGGCCAAGTGCGATGTTGTTCCGTCTTGCGGCTGTGGTGAAGAGACCGATGCCTCTTGAAGATCCCCATCATCCTCAAAGTCTTCTTCGTGTACATCCTCGCCTCGAAGAAACCGCTCGTCGGTGTTCGTGCGTCTTAGATTGAGATCCTCGCGGCTGTGGTAGTCGCTCGAGACGACTTCAGGTGTCTGTTCCGACTGGAAGGTATCGAGATCCTGGTTGGGAAGCACTTCAGCGTCCACACCTCGTATGGCGTCAACGTGTGAAGCGTCGTCGTTATTGCCGTGTGCGAGCGCGGGGGTAGAATTCTCAGCTGCTATGGCAGATGCTGCGTTTCCCGGCACTTTCAAGGGTACCGACTCGCTTTCGTCGCTCCCCTCCGATTTGCTCGAGGTTGCTAGGCTGGTGGCATCGACATCGGTCGGTGGCTTCTGACTTGGAGCATGCTCGCCGCGCCGTGCGGGTAATGGCGGTGCGGTCTCACGAGCACTGTTCAGCGAAGCTTCCGATATTGCCGCGTTCTTGTCGACGTCTTCATGGCTCAAATCAAGTAGATCTTCTTCCGGTGTCTTGCTGCCTCTAATCGCAACACCATCGGCCACTTGTCCGTCAGCCTTTGACGAGGTAGCGGAGGGGATATGGGTTGAATCAATGGCGCCTTCTTCCTCGCCGACAACGTTCTCCTGCCATGTGCCGAATTCATCCTCCATGGCCGTCACTCTGATACCGTCATCGTCGAGCGCACCGCTTAGTTTTGCCCCCACGTCAGCGTGCGAACTCTTGTCTCGATCTTCGTAAGTAGTAGTTGCCGGTTTCGACCTCCGAGGCGGTAAATCGGGCACCGGCTTGCGTGTCATACCACCACCAGCACCCCATAGGCCTTTCTGAGGTCCTGGTAGAGGCTGACCAGGCGGTGGCAGTGGTTGGCCCCTGCCCATCGGCTCCTTAGGCGACCGAGAACCTGGCTCCGGCTTTACAGGTGTACGAGGGAAAGCGTTCTTGTTTCGCTGGATAGCATTCCATCCCCAATTCTTTGCGGCGTTAGTGGCTGCGCCAGCCGCGGCGATGAGATTGACCTTGCGCTGTTGATTCTGCTGGCTTCGTGAAGATGCAGGTACAGGCATGTCAGGTCTACCAGCGTCTGTGCTATGAAGAGAGGAGCTGCGTGGGGTCGTTCCAATCGTTGACTCTGAGCTAGCCGACGCCTGCCGACTGCGGAGAGATGTATCATTCGACTCAACGGCGTCAGCTACTGAAGCCCTCTTACTCTGCTTGACACTTCCCTCACTATCACTAGTACCGAGAGACGACGGATTTGCGACGACCTGCTTGGCACGATCTCGGAGATCCCGGAGCTCGTCAAGAGCATCCTTTTGTTGAGGCTGGTGATTACATCGAGGACGCCAGATCTTTCTGCTCCCAGAAGATGTCGGTCGTAAGATTGGATCGTCTGAGCGGACAGGCTCGACGGTCTGCCCATCGATCGCGACACTTGGTGACGAAGAGGATATAGAGGGCGAGCGCAAAGGCCTTGGCGGTCTCGCGGTACTGTGAGAAGAGCGTTCGGTGCTTCGACTTGACTCATGGTCTGTCGCAGAGTTCGGGGGCATAGTGGACGCATGTCTCAGCCTTCCGACGTTGAGCTCGGAGTTAGACCAGAGGCTGGTGGAAGTAGCGGTATCTTGCTCCTGTTGAAGTTCTGTGACAGACTTGGTCTTCTCGTTCCGCTCAGCCAGGAACTTTGCAGAGTCAAACTCAGGCTGGGTATGCTCTTCGTGCCCTTCATCCGCCCATGATCCACCACGGGCCGATGATCCACGTGTGTCCTGCATTGGAAACGGAATATCGTCCCAATTCGGCTTGACCAGTCCCTCTGTAATGGCAGTGCGTACTCGCTCTTCGATCGCGCGTAGCACGAAGCCGTAGGTAATCTTGCGTTCGCTGACAACCGGCTCTACGCGAATCTCAAGCTCAGGGATGCTCTCGAAGGTGAACCAGAGTCTGTTAGAAGGTGGCGGCTTGATGTGCAGAAGGATGGTGCCTTGTACTCGCTTGAGAATCGTCTTCAGTACCAGGTCGACTGTCCTAGTCCTGAATCGTTGGCCCAAGTCCAGCTTTGCTACAGCCAGCAGAGTGATAGAAAGACCTCCGGCATACCGCATATCGGCACTGACAGTGGTATCGCCAGAGATGTTCAGATCTCGCAGTTTTAGATTCGTGAAGACAGGACTGGCATCGCCCAGATCTAGACCTCGCAATCGCAAGGTGGTGATGAAGTTCGGCTTCTGAATACGATTGAGCTTGCGTTCGATCTTCGCCCGAACGAAGTCGACAAGACGCTTTCCATGTTGAACTCCTAAGAAGACTCGCCCGAGGAGTGCATTTAATGCTCGGGTCTCTGGCGTTAGCGTGGAAGAATGTAGCATTGATTGAAGCTTGATCAGAGCATCTGAGTCCAGCGGTCGGGGTATAGGCGGCTTCGAACGAGCATAGAGCAGGGCATGGTAGAAGTCTTCCTTCTCAATGTTGGTAGCAGAGAAGAGGTAGAACGGCTTAGCAGGTGTTGGAGCACTCTGCTGCTGCAAAGCACCGGCTGGTAATTCGATTGGCGTCAACACAATCGCGGTCCGTTTGATGAAAAGATCAGCCTCTGATATAAGTTTCTCGTCTGCATCGTCTCCATCTTTGCCTGCCTGCAGGGTGACTTTGTGATGAGCCAGGCTCAGTACATGCTTAACCTCCACTTGGGCCGAGGAGTCATAAAACATGAGATGGCCATGTCTAAGGACAATGTGGACTACGCTCGCAGGGACAGGTTTCCGCTGTGTCTCATCGGTCTGTAGCAGAGAGGTTGTGCTGCCGTTATTCTGCTTCCCAGCAAAGACAGAGCGATACATGCTTTGGTAGACTGATTCTCCCGTTGACCCCGAGCTGCCATCTCCAGGAGTCGTAGCATCGGCCGCGACATTCGGCGTGTTGTTCCCACTCGAAGCATTGTTACGCGCATTTATGGCTCCAATGGCTGCTTGGAAGTCATATCGCCTGAGCACTGCGAAAGTGCCGCTGGCGGCTGCATCTCCAACCGATTCTTGCCGGTCTCTGTCCTCCTTTACCCTTCTCGCTAGCTCTTCGCCTTTGGTATCAAGCTTCAGGACATCATCATTTCCTTTTGCACTCGTCTTGGTCTGATCGTCGGGTCGTGGGAGCAGTTTCCATGCTGTAAAGAATACCGCGGCGAGCAGCAGAGGGAGGAACGTCAGGCCGCCGAAGACGTAGACGAAGACCAGCGTCCGAAAGCCCATTATGATAGAGTAGCATTGTGGTGTTGGCACATGGTAGTGCTCAAGCCATGCATGCTGTAGATAACGTGTTTGATGCTTACTTACAGATTATGTCCAAGTATAGCGTGCACTCGCGCGCGACAGCACGTGGAAAGCCCCTCTGCGTCATCCTGAGTCAGCGCCGTCGCTAGCGCGATACGGCGAGTGCGTTCCGGCATGTGCTGCTCCTTGTCTTGGGTCTCACGATACAGCTGGTATACCTCCTGCTAAGACGACAGACTTCCGATTGACGGCTTAGTACGAGTGTGCCCTGGGGTTGTCGAAAATGGGATCTACAGATTTTATTTCGTTGCCGAGCATCTCTCCTCAATTTCACCACCATTATCATCATTTATTTATCCATCAACACATGTCCCCTACATCACAATCTCGACGTCTTGTAGACCACCACTCTCACTCTCGATAGTCAATCCATCGAGCAAAGGTCATCTAAACGCCCCGTTCTTCTTTGACCACGACATCCGAGAATAAGAGTCGTCTTGTCGGAGTACCGTGTAAAGTACATCACCATCAAGAGGGGCATGGAGAGCAAGTCGATCTCCCTGCAGACTTACCGGCTTTGTTCTGGTGCCAAGGGATGGTCAGGTTTGCCTGAACGAGAGAAAGCTGTGGGGTGTGCGTCTTGGAGGCGGAAATGGTGGGTTGAGATATCGGAGTGTTGGGCAGGACTGTGATCGTTTGATGGAGTCGCTTCTCAACGTCGCTTCAAGCTTGATTGTAGGGTTGTTCGGCCACTTTGTCCTATCAAGAAACATGGTTCTTGCTCGTACTGAACTTCGTCGTCAGAAGGCAAGATCGAGGCGGCGTCGGAGCAGTTATGTAGCTGGCGCTGATCCTCACTTCTTACGAGTCACTAAGGGAGAGCCCGGATTCTGGTATGTCACGTCCATGGGCAGAGTGCCATTGCGAGAACCCATCTTTCCTCTGGAGCGCGTACTATGGCGGGCGTCTCGATGGCCGAATGTCGTAGGTAATTCTTCAATCGTAGGGAGCTGCGATGCAACGGACTCAGGTCATGATCCAAGATGTATTATCGAAACAGCGGGAAGCTTATTGGCATGTGGGTCCCTTGCTCCCAATGCTGCGTCCTTCAGCATCATGCGCATGAGGCGACAATTACACCGAAGAGCAACTCTAAGCAACACGTCCAACGCGGTTGCTTGCCTGTCTTGCCGACAACATCCTATCAGAAGTTTGCGAGATGCTATTCTAGTGATGCGCGTGAACAATGGTCGCATCTCTGCGTGGCACGCTATCCTAGTGTTCGAATGATAGTGCCGAGCGCGTTTCTCTCGGTCGATGCGTCTGGAATCAATAATGAATTCGGAGTATCTACAACAGTAATCAGCCACGTCACACAGAGCTTCGAGGCAGACGTTTCGTTGTCTGCGACAGTTTGCTGCGTCTCCTCAGTGGTCAATCCACTGATTGGATCTAGCACGGTCAGTGGCTATGCAGCGTGCTTCTACTATTGCCACCGCTGTCGAAACGCCGTAGAACTCCTGAACGTCTGACCGCAGCTGACAACCCATGGGTGAATCTCGCGATCTGACAACCTCTATAAAAGTGCTAAGTGCCTCGCTGCCTGTTGTTGACGTGGAACGGAAACTGAGGTGCCGCGTTTTGGGCCTGGGCATTGTGTTGCCAAAAGATAGTTCCAGATTATTCTGGAGAAGCTGCCTGTCGGAGTGCTGAGATAAGAGCGCATCATAGGATTGCGCACTTTGAGCTCTTCTTTTTCTGCGGCGGTCGTGGTGAAATGACGGCTCTGAAAAATTTGGTCAGCATTCCTGCATGGAGGCGTGAGCATCTTGCCCAGCTGCCACTCACTTGATGGCTTCGTCAAACACGCTCTTCAAGTTCCGTTGTGTGAGCGCAGAGCACTCTAGGTATTTGACTGCCTTGATCTCTTTGGCAACCTGCACGGCCTGCTCGTACTGTATTGGTCCCATCTTCCTCTGTCGCAGCTGTTCGCGGACTTCGGGATCGTCTCGGAGATCGAGCTTCGTGCCAACGAGTATGATGGGAACGCCGGGAGCGTGGTGTTCGATTTCGGGATACCACTGTGCGAGATGTGTAAGCGTAGTCACTAGGCGTGAAAGTCCGGGCCCGCACCAACCTTTGCTTTGACGTTGTCGAACGATGATGGGCTGACTATGGAGAAGCAAATTAAGAAGACGTCTGTCTGTGGGTAGGATAGTGGTCGTAAACGGTCGTAATCTTCCTGCCCTGCGGTATCCCATAGCCCTAAGCTGATGGGCTTGTTGTCGACCATGACACTCGCCGAGTAATTGTCGAAGCTGTGTACACGTGAGCGAGGGTGTCTTCGTTGGGTGCTGTCGCGGTGTACTGTCTTACACTGTGGGAATGTATTCGCCCGGAAAGGCATTGGTGGTGTACGATATCAGCAGACATGTCTGGTCGGTGTTAGAAGCCATCTCTGTTCCACGCGCAGGCTAGCATCATACCTTGCCGACTGCACCGTCACCTGTGACCACGCACTGTATACCTCCGTTAGAACCCGTCTCCCTCGTTGTCACCGCCGTGTGTGTCACCCACCTTCAACGACTGCGTTGCTGGAGTTGCCATGTCGAGTGCTGTATCTGTTTCCCTTCACCACGCCAATCTCTTTCGTCACGCAATAGGAACAGCCGCGACGACTGCTGCGTAAGTCCCTTTGCGGTATGGCACTGGCTCAATGGCGCTGTTCTGTGGTCTGCTGGGGATGCACTTGGGTCGTGGCTCTAGTGTCCGGAGAATGTCCCGTCTAAGGCCTCTTTGCAAATCGTACTGTCGCCAGCGTGAGAAGGAGGTCGATCGCAAAGGACGGGTGCGGTGGTATGGGTGACGACGAGTGTTTCTCTCGATTTCGGCGCGCAGGACTGCAGATGGGAGGTGTCGCGTTAGACCGTTCGTTGCTCTGGGCGCTGGCCTGTGAGGTGTGCGATTGGGACAACGGCTCGTTGGGTGCGGCACGTGCCGAAAGCTCAAGTGCGGCGGCGGGGG
Organism: Dothistroma septosporum; assembly: GCA_002236755.2. Taxonomy (NCBI): domain Eukaryota; kingdom Fungi; phylum Ascomycota; class Dothideomycetes; order Mycosphaerellales; family Mycosphaerellaceae; genus Dothistroma; species Dothistroma septosporum. The sequence goes on along the minus strand of NBZP02000040.1, from coordinate 558,055 downwards.
CAGCTGCAAAAGGTGGTTACTTCAGGGAGAAAGACACATCAATATTATCATTCCTGGTGCTGTCGGTCGTCAGAACAGTATGGCGAGGATTCGATATGCGGTGTAGCAGAAGTCAACAGCGACTTGTTGCAGTTAGTGTGCTTCCACAGTATCGCTCTAATCGTCTCGGAGCGCGCTACTGCACATCCAAGTCGCCACCCCTGCACTGGACCTCTTGGGGAGCGTGAACTGCACAACGGCACCCGGAGGTTTCTTGTTCACGGCAGCAACACCTCCGTCACCAGCGCGCCCATGTCACATCTCCTACATCACGCTTCATGTCCAATGACACCGTCACGGCTGCACTATTCGCTGACAATGTGAGCCTGTCTCGTGGCTGCTGTCGGCTGTCACTATCTGTATGGCCGTCCGAAGCGCCTATCACAACTCTATTCGTGATGCTCGACAATCCTCGGACCTCGCGTCGCTGCACGTGCGGCAGCGAGCAAGGCGGAAATCTCACGCACGAACCGGCCGCAGACTGTCCCAACACTCGATGCCATGCAGGCACATTACGCTACGCAAGTGTCATCCACTCCCATATCCTCCATCAGGATCCCCCCCCCCACCTCCTCCATCCCTTCGCTGCAAGTCAAGCATGTTGACTCCAAGCGGCTGCCCACATTCCAGCTCAGCAGATGGCTGCTCTGATCTCCATCCGTCCGATCTTTAAAATCACGGCGATGCCGAGCAGAAAATCGCAGCATTTCGTTGACCACGAATATCAATGACCCTGAGGCATCACTGCCCTGGGGTCTGCCGTTCTGATAAAACTTCGACTCGGTCCGGGCATTGGACCGTGCCGGCTCGTTCTTCGCCGCAACCCAGCCGCCCAACGACAATGAGAGGCCCATATTCAGCACTCCTTACTGACTCCAAGCTCACCAATGCTGAAGACTACCCGATCAGCAGCCATTTCTTGCTCCAAGCTCAAACGGCTGAACCATTCCCTGTGACAGCTTCGCGCCGGTGCATGTAGATCAGCGATGTCATACTCTCCACCTCTCAGTTGGCCTTTGTCTCCCGGCTCGCATTCGACATGAGGCAGCAACTCTGCGACGAGGTCGACATCCTGATGGGGATGCGCTGTGTCTCTTTTGACAAGCTTTGCACACAGCAAGCGCACAGGATCCCTTGACAATATCCAAATTAGGATCAAGCTAGACGAGCTCCTTCTCAGCTCCGTAGTAACTATCCGCCATTCTCGCCACTCGCATACTCTTCTCGACAGCACCAGCCTGATCCATGCACAACACGCCTGCTCACAGCAAGCAATCAGTCTCTGGTTATCGATACGGTCACAGCGTAGTGTCTACAGAAGCCGTGATGGGTATGGCGCCGCCGGTGGTGAAGAGCTTGCAGGGACCGTTCGAGGTGATACAAACACATGTAATCGCAGTGAAGGCCACGTCGCGATCGTCCACAATCTTGTTGTTTCTTTCTAAGCGGCCGATGTTGTATGTACGACCTCTCCTCGCAAGTCAATCTCATATTGCCCGGAAGGAGTCGCAAAACTCTGATCTCATCGGCTAAAAGATGGCGGTAAGATCCTTACTCAAGCAACAACGCCCGCGATTTTGCACGAGCAACGACTCTCCTCGTGCTGGTGGTAGGAAAACTCTTGTTGTTACGATGTGCGGGCAATTTTGTTGATATTGTGAGGAAGCAAATTCGAGGCTGCAACCAAGTCGAGATCAAGATTGCCGGCATAGCTACAGTCATATGCAACGCTATCTGCACTACGACGGATCGGGACCAGATTGGACCCCGTCTGTGCGTGAGAGAGAGCGACAGGCGGTGGAGCATACACATACGAGCACCCATGGTCATGCTGGGGGAGCATTGACGTGGGAAGCGAGAAGCGTCGTTGATAATCATCTATGGGCCCTCTGTACGGAGAAGACATTTACATCGCACAGCACTAGTCACCCACTCCATCCTAAAATATCCTCCATTCACCTCTCCTTCGGCGTGGACCAATCTCTCAATCCCTTCACCTCTCCTTCCCATCCTACAGCCTTCGCAAAGTCCATCAAAAACTTCCATCTCGCCTGCTTGACCCACCCCTTCTCCATAAACCCGTTGGCCTTTTTGGGGAAAAAGTCAACCACATCCAGCAAACTCTCATCGTGCGCCGCTGCCATCAACACGTCATCCCTCGGATCCACTTCCTGTAACTTCTCAATTGTCCTCGTCGCTTCCTCCTGATCGTAATGAACCAGCACGCCCGGACCGCGAGGTTCGTAGAATGATTTTGTATTGTCGCCGTCGCGGAGGATGGACGCGAACAGAGCGCCGGGGCAGGGGGAGGTGGGGTAGTTTGTGAACGGGTGAGGACTGATTTGTTCTGGGAGGGGCAAGTAGGGTGAGGGCCTGAGTTCTGCGCTGTGGTGCCAGGCGTCGCCGCCCATGAGGATGAAACTGTCGGGGTTGCTTGTTACGCGGGCCAAGGCGGAGATGTGCCCGATTGTGTGCCCTGGGGAATTGAGGAAGTAAAGGGACCCGTCGGAGAAGTAATCTAGAGCTTCCATAGCGCCGATGTTGAAGTCGGAGGGGAAGGAGAGTTCAATGAGTCTGCGGTCTGCCAAGTCGCTTTCGAGGATGGGACTTTCGGAGTTGGTTGGATAGCCTGGGAGGAGTCCATTTTCGAAGCCGGGGCCGACGATCAAGGAGGTCGTGACAGGCCACTCTGCCGGCGATCCGCAGTGATCCAAGTGCCAGTGAGACCAAACCTGAGAGTGTCAGTTCGTTCCTAACGCAGAGACACGTATACGATCTCATCATACCACAGACTCCACCTTCGCCGTATCGACTCCGCCGTCGTCCAGAATCTGCCGCACCGTCTTGGGTACTCTGATCGTGACATGGTCCGGATCTATACTCTTGGTCATAACGGGACTATAGTTTTGCCAATCTTTGCGGATGCCAAGGTCGAAGACAATGGTGCGGTCGAGCGTTGGGTGCTGGATTAGGAAGGAGTACACCGGTGCTGCGATGATATCATGGCCTGAGATCTTGGGTCCGTAGAAGATGGAGGTGGGGAGACCCAGGATCGTGTGGGCGGTATTGATGATGCTGACGTCTACCGTGTTGGTTGAAGGTGGGATGTTGAGCTCTGGTGCTTTGGACATGGTCGCGACTGCCGTTGTCCTCTGCCTGACGCCTTTGCTGATCTGTCGTTGGTCTGCCGTCGACTGCTTCCTTCCGACTTATGCTGTACTCTGCATTCTGCTATCTTGCGAGGGGAGCTGCCCAATTTATACCGATGCTTCTCCGCAGCTTAGTGAAATGGATTGCTAAGCTAAACCCGTACTGCTGTGTCACCTGCCAATCGAGTCGGAGAACGCGAATTTGGAGACAGTATACTTGCCGGCAATCCTCCCACGTCCGCATTATTGATCGTAAGACGTATGCTGAACGTGCATCGTCCGTGCATGCGACCTTGAGAGAAATGGTCTAGGTTGGGAAGTGGTATGGGGCTACGATGCGGCATTACTAAGACGGGCATGCTGTCGTAGACATGGCGCGACAACCTTTCTGCATCGTACAGGTCGACCTGGGAATAGCGTGAGCTGTCCGCTGGCGGCAGTGATGTCGTCGATCGTGACGGAGAGAACGATCGGGGAGGTTGCTGACCGCCTAGAAGTATGTTCATTGATCAACGTCCGTAGACGCTAGCGGAGGTCCCCGATGACAGTCGACACGCAATGGAGCCCTCGCTGTGACTCCTGACTTCGCCTTTATAGAGCTCGTCAACTCCATCCTCCAACAACATCAATCTCGACTAGGGTCTAGCACCCAAGGCGCCTAATGACGAGTGAAGTCTAGATGACGCTCGCCGCGGAAATCAAGACGCCTAGATGCTCAGGTACACGTGTTCCGAACCTGGTCGTGGCTGGGGTAGCACAGCGGCGGCTATACTTCCTTTGCCTGCTTCCTCGAGAGTCCTCCATGCTGCCAACAACATCGTACCGGACCGGACCAAAATACCAGCACACTATCACGACTTCAACATGGCGATGTTGGCAGGTGCTGAGAGGGTCGCGAGCGCCGACTGGAGAGAACAAAACGAACTCGCCGCTGAAGACGCCGAGCGCTGCTCAGAACCCACGTCCATTGATTGTTGATTGTGCGGCTGTTTGGCGTCTGAAGGAGACCATCACAGCAGTGTTGCCATTCTACAAGCCTTTGGAGCTGCTGACCAAGAGGCGCTTTCGTCAGCTTGAGTATGTACCGATGAGTCTGACATGAGCAGATGTCGACAGGAATAGAGAGGTACATCAACGGGCCAAGAAAATGTATTGTCGGTATGGTTGGCCATATGCTGGCTTCCAGAAATGGGCTTGCGCCGCGGCGGTTGACAGCATGCTGGACAGAGCCAGCTTTCATTTCAGGCCATTTCCAGGAGTAGATCGCTACCGACGATAGGCAGCTACGGCAGCCAGAGAGAATGGCAGGGCTTCCGATCGCATCAGCACCTGGACATGTTTGTTGCGACGAGACGCCTTTGGGCGGAACTTCAAGAAGCTTCGAGCTACAATGGCAATGCGCTGCCATCGACGCATCACGCCAGCGACTTGAGAGCATCGAGGTCGTCATCGGTATCAGACGTCTCAGAAGCACAGCAGTATGGACTTGCTCGCTCGCTCGACGACATTTAATAAAACCATCCCGGCACTGCTCCGCACCGACGGCAGGGAAAGCTGATAGCATGTGTGCACCTATTGCAGGCAGTACGGTGCCATGTGCGCCACTTGTAACAGTCATGGCATACTGGACAAAGCCAAACGTAGGAGTCATCAACGCAGCCATGCCCGCAGGACGGCCAGAAGTACTCGGCAAGTCTTCCGCCTTCGCCGAAGAGGCCACGTCGTAGGAGGTCACGATGCTCGTCTTTGTCGTCCTCCTGCATCGTACCGTGCTGAGCTTGCCAGTCCTCTATGAAGGTGCCGTATCGGCATGTGTCGTCGTCTTCTCGTATTTGCTCTCCGAGTCTGGCCAGCTCCTCTCCTTCAAAGAGATACTTTGCGGTATGGCTTCCGAACAGGGTGTAATAACCGCATCTTTGCTACATCCGAGGCTTTTTGCAACTTCTGTCAATGGGTTGTCGCATTTCTTCTTGTCGTCTGCTCTGCACGCTTCTGATTGACAATCGCAATAATCTCGCATCCGCCACCTCATGCTCTGCATTTGCAAATACCTTTGCAACCGCTACTGCAACTGCATTTCCCCGGCTTCTCAGGACGATCTGGTTGGTGCTACCGAATGTCAGCTTTGTCGACGATGTGAAACAGGTGATGTACGAACATTTGTCACTGGTCGTTGGTCATTCGGAATGTGTTCTGGGCTTTATCTTTTCCGAAGCTGGAGATTTCAGCGGTGTGAGAGATGACTTTCGTTTCTGTGAAGGCATGATTGAGATATCGCAACGCTTGATAGGCGTTTTCAAAGTCGGATCATGGTCTTGGAAGATTGAACATGACGTGTTTGGCATCTGAACCTTTTGATACGCATCGAGAGCGCTGAAACGCGTTTGCCGACGACGCAGGTGTACTGACCAAGCGCTAGCCGAGACAGTCGCAGCTGATTGAATGGGTGCCACCCATTGACATGATCGAGCACAGATCTCGAGTTTACAGTGTCATTCTAAGACGCATCATAACCTACAATGAGCAGCGCCGAACGAGCTACTGTCAAAATAATCGGTGCCAAGTGTTGGGAGACCTCATTGTGTGATTTTATCTTGGCTACCAAAAAGTAATTCCCATGCCAACGATACAGGTTTTGAATACCTCTCGCAGCCTGTCTCTGGGTCCAGACTAGACTCATCGATTGCGCTGGTATTGATCTCTGATATTCGCGCGGGATGGGCGTGTGCCGGGCTCAACATGAGTACACAGCTGGTTCAGGTCCTCTATTGGTCCTGCAGTGCTTTGGTGCGATCCCCCTGAGACATCATCGAAATCCATGGTGATGCTTCTATTTGGCAGCTGCTGTCACCTGTCGTATGCGAGACCTACTTACCGATGTGTCCGAACGAAGGGATGCTTAATTGATATGAGGACTTTCACCAACATGCTCAGCCCGTGCGCACTCACTCACCGGTCCGCGTCGGCGTTTGTTCTATACTGCATTCTTTTTAGAGCCTCAGCCGTTCAACGCAATCTTACATGGCCAGTTTGAACACGCATGCACCTGGTATAACCTATCTGCAAGTCGAGCACGAGGTCTACCGAAGAACCACGATCCTTGTTCGGCGGCAGGCAGGAAGCCTACATCGCCTGCTTACTGCTGCAGAATGCAGAATTCCCCTCGTTCTCACGCAGTTCGGTCAGAGAGATCCTCACTGTGGAGGGAAGTGGATCGATTGACAGCCTGAATGAGCTCAGCATGGAACCAGATGGCCATGCGTGTAATCGTCAGTCCAAGACGTTATTACCATGATCTCCAAGAGAGTCACGAGGATGAGGTCTTTCAACTCAACAGCTCTACTTACGGACATCGATCCGGCCAAACGACAGAATGATCGAACATGTGCACTCGTGTGTCGCAGCATTGCTCGGTGCGAAGGATGCCGCACACAGTGGTAGCTGGACGGTGAGTGATCACAATGGCTGTTGCTTGCAGCTGCGAGTGCTTGTTCTGGCCTTCGCCGTATTCGTGCCCTCGTGCTTGTATCGCTTGATGTCGGATCGTCGTAGCATTGATCGCAACCCGATGCCGAACTCGGATCGCTGTGGTCGGCGTGACGGAGGAATGTTGAGGATGTGTGGTCGAGAGAAGAAGAAGAAGTAAACCCGGCGCTTTTCGGAGCCAAAGGCCGGGTGATCCCTGTCGTGCGGGTGCTGCCGAGGAATTGATTTGGCATCGATGGTCCGCACCCACCCATGTCGCTCGTCCTTCCTGCAGACTCCACCTTCCACGCGCCTCGCACGTCGACTAACACCTCACGTACATGAAACACGGATCTGCGAACGTACATGTATCGCCACATCGCTGTTCTGCTCCGTCAGATCTCATGCTTGCTGAACGCCACCGCTGTCTTCCACGATCAGATCCAAGGCCATACTTCAGCCTCAGGGTGCAGCTCCCTGCTCCGATCCGTCACTCTTCGTGTACCGATCGCAGACGCAGTACCTCCTACAACAGGGTCTCCTCGACGACATCTGCTCCGAAGACTACACAAGCGTTCTCAGAGATCTTCTTCCCGCTCATTCGGCACCGGCAGGAACCCTCGGGCTAGACCAACGTCGACCCGTCTTCACAGCGCGTTAGGCACCCGGACCGACTGCATTTTACTGCATCAGCGACCGCCGCAGCATCATCCCGCGTCTCGTGACTCCACACGTTCATCTTCCAGCACCTCTTTGTAGTTCTTAATAAGGTTCAGCAGCCCGCATCCACTGGCATACACCGAAGGCTGGGTGTTGATTCTCCGACACCGTAGATGCCAATATGAATCATCAACGGCCTTTGATAGCAGAGGGCGATGCTTCGGCCAGATCTGGTAAGGCTGCTTGCGAGACAGGCTTCAGGATTACGCGGCATTATTGATAAGCTTGTTGCTTAGCAAATGTTGATGTCCTGCAGTCCGGCTCATGTATAGTCACTTTTGCTCAGGATCAAGCTTATGTTCAACAGCCAACAGCCATGGAGATATGGATGTCAGGCCATCGATGCCTATGCCCGCTATGCCACAGCGCAAGAAGAAGCCTGGACCAAAGCGCGATAGCAAACCTGCGCCAAACGAGAAATTGGAGCGCAATCGTCAAGCGCAAAGGTCGGGGCGCGAGCGCGGCACTTCCGACATGGCATGCTGACAGTAGATAGAACCCATCGAGAACGCAAAGAGCAATACACAAAAGACCTCGAGCTTGAAGTGATGCGCTTGAAAGAGCTCTACGTCAAATCTGCCCAAGAGCGCGACGCAGCATTGAAGACCCGTGATGAAGCCACTGACGAGCAGGACCGTCTACGTGTAGAGAATCGACGGCTACGGGAAGAGAACCAGCGGATGAGAGAAGCATTACAAGGCCCCAAATCATCAACAGATTCTAGCTACGATGCGCTTTCCGTCAGCTGTGACGCGACCCGCAACAGCAGCTTCTCGACGACAGATGGCTTTCCCGGAATGGTCGCTCCCGTCAACCTTCAGGAACTAGCTGCTCAAAACAGCCTCGCAGAAAGTCGGCGGCCAAATGTATGGGAAGACTGTGGTCCTAGAGACTTCGCATCTGATGGCCTCATACAGGAAACCCCAATCAAGATCGAGCGAGCGCCGTCTCGAGAGGGCTCGACACATATCTCGGCGCAGCTGATCATGCAATTACCTGCCATCAGTATCGACTACGACGAATTGGGCCTGGACTTCGTCCTGAGGTGAGTGGTCGAAGCTCGATGGTCACCCACTGAGCGTGTGCTGATCCTCCCACAGTCTCGAGAAGCCATGCATGGGACATATGCACTACCTACACATTCGTGCTCACAACTCCCAGTCCGGTAGTGATGAAGCCATGGAGCCGCCGACGGAAGTCCCGGATGATGGCGAAAATCAGCATATAAGTGGCCATGCTCTCATGGCCACGGCGCCGTCGTACAGTGCGGTCATGAAGGACCCGACAACTCGCTACCCGACACAATATCCACATGGCTTGAAACGAGAGGACTTGATGAACTTGCTGAACCTGGCTTCTCAGCTTGAGACTAACGAGGTTGAGCTTCCTCCGGTCAAAGCTTGGTTGAGGATCATGCAAGATGCCCGACTTCGACAATTGAGTGTAAACGACTTTGATCTTCTCAAGCAAAATCTGTTGAGCAAAGTGCATTGCTACCGGTACTTTATGGCATTTGGGCACTGTCTGCGTGAGAGGCGCTGACCATGTCCAGATTTGGCGCCGTCATCGAAGACCACGACATCGAGGATGCTTTGCAGCAAGTTTTGCAGTGGAAGACAGGCGAAGCTACATCATATGGCACCGCCAAAGCCATGCCCCCACCAGCCCACCCTTCGCAGTTCGACTCCGGCTCAATGCTGTCGCAAGCTCCAAGATCTGTACCACCCGGCACTGCGCTTTGATTACCTCTGCGCTGGATCGTCAGTCGCAACGGATGCGCCAAGAGTGCATACCAATATATACTTACATGGTGCTGACAAGTCGACCAAGACATCACCCTGCGTCGATGCTAAGACTTTCGCTGATCTCAGCCCAAGAACTAATGACAGCTCTACAAACCTTGGTGGTTGTCGATCACCACAACGATGGGACGAGAGCTCCATCGCTCGCAGCAGCCTTTTGTTGACCGAGGGATGCGAGACTTGCACGACATACCCTACGACGCTGTCGGACCCGACGCGATGGACCCGACTGCGATGTCAGTCATGGCGGCGCCCTTGCCAGGAGCGCCCATTGATTGGCTGGAGAAGAGCATTGTGCTTCCTGACGGCGTGTCACTACTGCGACTACATCCAATCACGCGACGTTGCAAAGGTAACGATGAAGCCAAGGTATCATACCTCTGTCGCAAGTTCAGGGGTGTGCAGAGCGATGTTGAAGGGTGCGATCGGGTGATGAAGCTAAAGGTACATGCTTGCACCGCAAGATCAGCCACTGTGTCCTTTTTCTGTCGCGGCTGACCTCCCGAGGCTACCGAAATCTGAAGACGGCAAGGCCGATCCGTTGCCTGGCCCAAGCGACAGTTCGAATGATGAGATGCGCACTTTGATGAAGTCCAGAGATGCACAGCTTGACTGTGTGCCACACTTGCGGTGGACACTACAGTCAGAACAACCTGGAGGCACTCCTGTCCCTGGAGGCTACGTGACCATCATTGTCATGAGCCAGATACCTGGGTCGTCGCTCGAAGAATTCAAGTTCTGGGCAATGAAAGAGGAGGAGCAGCAATTGATTCGACAGCACTTCTGCCAGAACTTCAGGTGAGCCAAGGAACGGCATTCACTTTTTCAAGTCTGCTGACAGAAGAGTGCAGCTCGGTCTTGTCATGTGGTATGGTACCCACCAATTGCAGCTTGAGCAACATACCCTGGGATAGCGAGGCCCAGAAATGCTCCATCATTGGATTTGAGCGTCATCGCACAATGTCATCGAACGAACAGATAAACGAAGCTATGATTTGAGCAGAGCTCCCGCAATGGAGTCTCGTGCAACAACAGACACCGTCGTGGAGATAACACAGAACAACAGGACTATGAACCCAGCTTACAGATACAGATCTATAGTCAATCTTCTCAACGACCTTCACGTCAGCCTCAACCTTCTCTCCTCAAGTACTCATGATCTGCCAAGGCCCACTCCACCATCTCCCTCACAAATCCCGCTCCCTCCTCCCCGAACTGCTCCTTCTCCATCACCAGCGCGCTCTTCACCTTGCCCGCCACGAACCCCGTCGAATTGATCAACGTCTGCTGCAGCTTCAAAAGCATCGGATGCTGCGCCTTCTGCTCCTCTTCCCTCATCGCATCCCACTCGAAAACGCACGCCCCAGGATCCAGACCCACTGTCCCCTGCAAGCTGACGCACGAATTCAGGTGACGACATGTAATCTTCCACCTCGGATACTACGGGCGTGATAGAGTGCGAGCGGAAGAGATTGTACCATTGGAAGTTGAATTTGCAGGGAGTGAGATAGTTGGCGCGGTTGCCGAACTTTTTGGTGCGTCAGGAGCGCGGAGTAGGCCACCTGGACTGTGTAAGCGGGGTGCCGGATTTTCATTATTACGGTTGTATCTGGTCTGCAACCCGATGCGCGAGCATACCGCGAGACTTGGGTCAGGAATTGTAGAGCCTGAGTCTGTCCTGTAGTCCATCAACGATTCAATCTGTGGGTGATGTTGATCGTGAAAGTGCTATCACCAAGGGATTTTGTCATGCCCGCGATCAGAGGGCCGGGCCTGTCGCTCCTCGCCAGCGTCTCCGTGGCTCATTCACACTATAGTAGAAGCCCGACTTCACGTCAGCTAACCTTGTCAAATGGCCATGCAATCACGCGCACTACGGCGTTGATCATGATGGTATTGGCTGTGAGAACAACATGGAGAAGATGGGCTTCAGCTGAGCCGAGCTTGCCCATGACGTTCAAAGTCGACCGATCCCGAATCCGATCCCGAAGTCGTTGGGGGCGATGTTCCTGCTGCCTCGCCACAATAACACCTCGCACCTCGGAGGAATCGCTGCGAATATACCACCGTGACCACATCCAGCGGCACAGGCGCTCCGAGGGCATTGGTCAAGTCCTGGACTGCGATGGAAGTTGCTGATCTGTCTACAGGAGATGACGCGACGAGAGAATGACTTGACTTCGCCAGAGATCGCTGCGCCGAATGGGGACATCCTTCGTTCCGTGGTGTGCGAAATAGATCTTGGACGCATCGGCAAAGCCAGGATGACTGCACCCGCTGGTCGTGGACCCAAGAGGACCTTGACACTGTGAAAGATGTCCAGCCGCGGTGATAGAACTACGGCTCCGCCGCAACGAATGTTCTCGAGACCTTTTGTCAGACTGCCGTTCCGAGACTGAAGGCGCACCAGGGCAGGGCGGGACGTTTCACGCCGGACATTGCGCATATAAGTGCACGACGCGGCAGAATGGTTTAGTCTACGTGGATTCTGCTCTGCGTTCATGCAGACAGAGCGGCGGCTGATTGTAACCGATGCTACTGTCCATGCATGCATACTAGTCCGGCAGCAGCTTACTACTTGTGGCTGTGCAGGGTAGGGCACACCCGGAGACATGCCTTCGATTGCTATGCGATCCCCTCGTTCATATTACTACTGTGGGAGTCTCGTTGACACCATCCTACTGCTCTCCAGTCGAGCCAACATTACCGCTGCAGTTCACACGACCTCAATCTGGACAACAAGTGTCTCAATACTGTTCGAAGCGGTCGCGCAGGTCATCACAACAGATGTGAACGTTTTGGGAGAGCCGGCAACTGTGGACAATATCGCTCGCATAGAGCTCATCTCACGGAGCGAACCAGGTGTGGTGCGCGAGCTGATCTTGATGTCGTACGCCCGTGTCAAACGGACCCATCGGAAGTCTCGATTGGGATGCCTTACGTGCAAGCAGCGCCGAGTCAAGGTACAGATCGCGTGCTTTGCCTCTAGTTCTCACGGGAAGTAGTGCGATCGCGACTTGCTAATACGTCTGCTTAGTGCGATGAAACCAGACCGCAATGTCTCAAGTGCCAAAACCGACAGATCGCATGCGAGTATGCCAGCAAAGAAGGAGCCGCCTCTCCCAAGCTGATTTCTTCGATCGCCTCCCCATTCGCAAGCAACGGCGACACGTCACAATTTTTCGATAACGGCGAGTCCCAGCACGGGAGGGATATCAGCTTCCTGGAGCTTCTGGAGCAGTCCTCGCCCGTGAAGTGCGGCTCCGAACGGTCACATGGGCACTGTGCTGTGCGTGATACAGAAATCGCACGACATTATCTCGAACTTGCCGCCCCTAGCCTGTCCCGAAGTAGCGCTCGCAGCGAGCAGCATTGGCTATGGCACGTGTTTGTCCCGTCCCTGGCCTACGTCTGTCCCACAGCACGACAGGGGATGCTCACCATTGGAGCTATGTCCATGCATTTTGCTGCATCAGATGGAGGTCTGCCTTGCTCATCCAGTTACCTCTCCACCGCAACAGTCCATGGCAAAGCTTTCGTTTCGCAGAGTCGATCACAGCTCTGCAGACTGGATCCAGAAGACGTCGACTCGAACACAGCTTCCGCTCGTCTACTTTCTGTCCTTGCCTTCGCATTCCTGCGGCAGTACCGGAAAGACGGCATCGACATCCGAGAAGAGCGATCCTGGAGATGGCTGCATTTGCTTCGAGGCGTCAATACTGTCCACACTACAATGCTCAAGCTGCAGCAGAACGTCAACGCAGAAATCAAGCGAGACATGATGCCAGATTTGTTTCCTTATGCGCAGTTGTCAACTCTTCCAATCTGTAGCACCCGTGGCCTGCTTACGCTGGCATACATACGACGGACCCGCACCAGGCGCTTCCGGATGCTGTATGCGGCCCTATACGATGGGACCCTAGTGTTCGAAGGCGATGCCTATTCCGGAGCACTCGCAGCACTCGACTGCCTTGCTCGCATCACAGACCACATTTGTCGCTGGGAAGAGGTTTCCAGCCTGTTCCGGGCAGTTTGTATGTGGCCAGGAAGTCTGGCCAACGACTTCATCAAGCAGTTGACGCGATGTTATACTCCAGCGTTGATTATCTATGCGCATTGGCTAATGCTGGTAGCTTTGGCAGACGATCTTTGGTGGATAGGCGACATGGGGGTGGCAGGTATACGAGCGGTGGTAGAATTGATTCCAAAGGCCGAGGGAAAGTTACTGTGCTTGGTTGGAGAGCCCATGCAGCTTATGGACATGAATGCAGCAAAATGTTTCTAGAGTTGATCGAGGTCTATCCAGGCAAGCTGGAGGCCACGACTAATGAGCCGGCTCGACCTCGAGCAGTCGAACACTCCTCAAAGACTTGATGGCTGACGTTCAGAGGCTGTTGGTCCCAAACACACCCGGATCTGAATTGACATCATCGGCTTCTGGAAGACGAGTATCACAAGCCGAAGAGATATTGCTAGCAGCGAGGCGACCAACGCCGAACACTATCGATTCTCAACGTACAAAGCTACGCAGCTCGAGAAATATGTCATCACCAAGTCTCGGGCGACAGCACATTCCAAGCCACTTGAACAGCGTTTCCACGCTTCTCGTGCTCTCAAATTCGTTCCGGATTCTTCACAGCACTCGGCGCCATCAGTGCCCTGTTGACTCCATCATTGTCGGCCTGACACTTCTGACCACGGGGCGCGTAAATCGGTAAAGTCTCTCCGGATTGATAAGCCGGCAGATTCACTGACAGCGTCCACTGAGTTCCTGTGTAAGGCCTCATGCCCGCTCGACGGCGTCGTCGAGCGGAAAAGCAACTGTTTGACGGTTGTTTAGTGGAACAGGAATGCTTGCGAGGATGGAAGCACGACTTACGCAGCGATGAGATAAATTGCGAGCACGAGAAGCAGAACGCCTCCGAGGAACACCCAGCGTCCCCAAAGGGACCAGGCGTCGTCGTCGTTGCTGCAGGTTGTAGTGCCAAAAGCATTGGTGAAGCAGTGGGCCATGATCTTATTCCGGATGCTAGAAATTGCTCTGGTCGTGGTGGTCGGGATCAATGCGCAATGTTGGGTGAAGTTGCAAGGTACTCGGTGGGTAGTTTATACTCGGAGTTCGGTGTATTAAAAACAGTCTTGTCCTTTGCCACAGTCTAACGTGATTTGTGTGTACCTCATTGTGAGGCTGGGTAGCTATTCGGACGGGCTGTGCTCGATGCAGGTTGCGAAACGAGCCTGTCATGTTTGGACATTGACTCGTTCAGCCTAGCAGTGACCTGCGCTAGCACAGTGGTGAAGCTCGAAGGAATGAACGAAACCGAGCGGCATAAACGGAAAGGCTGAATGCAGCTTACTAAGAACAGATTCTCATCTTTCAGCTGGTGTGGCGCAAGCCAGATGCCAAGCGCGACCATATTAGATTCTTCTGGGTTGGAATGCAGCTCATGTATGAGAGTGACACTGTCTTCAATGTACTGACCATGACAGAGCGTGTCGCCGCTTGATCAAAGCGCAATCTATATGACTCTTCATGGATGCCGTTTCTCCAAAGGCGCCTGCGAAGGAGGTTGTACAGACAGCCGGACGCAGACCACGGTATGACTTTGCATCGCAATGCGAGTGCCGGGTATGCATTCATGCTGGACTTTCTGAGTGAAAACGGGCTCTGAGAGTTGTTGAGCGTGCTTGCGTATCAACAATCAGGGTCAAGCTTCGAGCATAGAACATGGTTCCACACAACGGTCGTTGAGCCCGTTCGACACGTACTTTCTTCATGCTATCTTGCTTGATCTGTTCAAGAGACGACGCAAGTTCCGTCATATCTAGACCGCGCATTGTGGACAACCTCTTACCCAGAGATCTAGACCATTGGGGACATCCTCTTGCCCAGAGATCTAGACCCGCGCGCGATCTCGCTCACAATGCTCTTGTGATAGAGCAACCATTGTTCGGGGAAATCTTCGCAACTGACTCAGATCCAACATGTGACCATTCAGATATGTCGGATCGTGGCCAGGCGGTGTTCAGGGGTAAGCAACATTCGATACGTCAGCATGCAAACGATCAAATTGGAAACAGTCTATGTCCCGAACTGCTTGCTACAAAGGTTACTCGCACGGAACAACAATATACCCGCTTTTCAGGAGATTGTGGCATCAAACTTCAGTGCCTGGAAGAGCCAAGTGTGCTTGAAGTCCGGCTGATTCGATATCTAGTATCCGTTCGCTGCCAAGTTGTCGTGTATATGCTTGTAAGCGTCGGTGGCCGAGTAATGGAAATTCATGCCATGACCCGTGTCAGACGCCAGATAGAAGCTCACATTACGTGTAGCGGGGAAGAGTGCGTCTTTGACGCCGGCGGCGAGATTCTCAGGATACAAACAATTCCCAAAGCAGTTGGGCAGGTCATTCAGACCATTGACCACATCGATGGGACCTGTGAAGTTGGCCGCGGGTCGCGGCTTGCCGAACAAAAGCTGTTCGCCCAGAGAAGTGGTCTGCTTGGTGTTCTCGGCGAGGTTGAGCAAAGCTGGGTCGAAACCTGGTGCACGAAAGAAAAATCCTTGGAGACTTGCAACGCTCGCGGAGGTCACGTAGCCATTCGATAGACCGACGAACCGTGTCGGCTGACTCTGTGAGGCGATCGATAAGCCGAAGGTAGCGGTTGCTATTGGGATTCCGGCAAGTGAGGAAGAGAAGCCAGTGAGCACTAAAGCGTCAAAGTCCGATGGATATGCGGTTGCGACGCCGACCAAGTTGGCACTCCCGTAAGAGTGACCTACACCCACGACACGGTCGAAGGCATGGCCAGCAAAGCTCGAATCACGAAGCATCCTGATTAGTTCGTGGTTGATTGCGACTTGGATGCTGATCTGTACTATTTGGATTGGGTCCGGATGATCAGAGAGACCGACGCCGAGACGATCGAAGAGGAAAGCCGGATAGCCTCTTTCTGCGGCGTAGTCGACGTACGAGTAACCTGGAGCAGCATCCCAGTAGCTGCGGTCGAAACCAGCTCCATGGATCAAGAACTGTACCGTCGATGTGTTGGTCGCGCGTGCTGGGAAGCACATTTGGGAGTAGATGCCGTAAGTGCCGCTCACTTTGTTGATCCCGCCATCAAGCTCTTCGGCGCGTGTTGAGTTGACCTGCAGAATCTCGACGACAAGCTCAGTGAGTACAGTCTGGTTCGCCGGCTCGTCTAGTTTGATGAGATGATTGTCTGCAGAAGCCTGCACTGGAAATATGCCTTCGATACACATAGCTTTGCCGCCTGCCGAAGTCACAATCTTCGGGTTCTGGAAGGCTTGGGCGAACCCATTCAGACTCTGCGGAACCACCGATTTGAGTTTGTTCATGGGCGCCGCGGACGCAAGCTGTCCGACTAGTGCCAGCGGCAAGAGCTGTACAAGGTGCATGGTCCTGAGTTTCCAACTGGGCGTTTGGAGCAGCGTGGGCGATGCGAATTGCTGGCGATCCCTGGCGACAATTGAAGCACGTTGAATAAAACACGATGCACATGAACTTCCGGCGTCTTGATATAAGGTGTCCGAATGTGTAGCACTTGCTTGCTTGCCGGTCGATGCCTACGCGAAATTCGCCGTCTCGCGTCATCAGCATGTTGTGGTAGTGACGATAGCTGATGGCGCAGGATACGATGATCGGATGTACACAGCGGGAACGAATGCGGGACCGTGTGAACGACGGAGTGACATACATGCTCAGCTTCGATCAAGAAAGATCGTGTCTAGACGAGATCAGCCCTCGCTCGCTTAAGTGTTTGCCTATGAACGCTGGAACGAAAGCGAGGGTCAGATCGAGAAGGATGTGTGACCCTCTCAATGCACCCCCGATCATTCATTCAGTGATTTTGGTCGTGACACATAGGTCTGCCAAGATGTGTCCTACG
The DNA here is from genome assembly GCA_002236755.2 of Dothistroma septosporum. Classification (NCBI taxonomy): domain Eukaryota; kingdom Fungi; phylum Ascomycota; class Dothideomycetes; order Mycosphaerellales; family Mycosphaerellaceae; genus Dothistroma; species Dothistroma septosporum. The sequence continues at coordinate 540,969 of NBZP02000040.1, read as the reverse complement.
TCACGTTAGCTGTGGTCTCGATACTTGATGGTGGATCACGCACTGAAGTGACGAATCTAGCACAAGAACCCGGACAGAGCTCACGGAACAGCCTTCCCATCTCGTTGCACTTGGTATTGATGCAAGGTCCTGACGTCTTCAACATTAGAAGTCTGTGCTGAAAGTTTGCCAAAGTCTGCCTGGGTTTTCGCTGTGCCTCGAAGGACAGGTTATTTCCCAAGAAAGTCATGGGTACGTCCCATTCGTCGTTGAGCCTGCGAGTCTGCCTTCACTGTCGATTGGCGGAAATTTGGACTACGTGCCAAACCGTAATGGTCATACGAACTGAAGCGACACCCCTGTCTGCAATTGCTACATCGAAGGTATCGGCAAGGTCGGTAAAATCTTCCTCATACGGTCGTCCCCGTGGAGATACTGTATGAGGTCTGATTGTCATAAGGCAGGCCATTGACTCAGCCCTGCTTGATGTGAAAGCGTAAAGGGGTCCATTGCACACTGCAAAACGTCCTTCGACACGCTGATGTCGAAGTTCTGCATCCATTCCCCAGTTTGATGACCACAATCTTGGAGAATGGAATCGATGTTCGGCAACTGGGCGTCAGCGAATCGAATGACCTCTTCGTCGACCTCTTCGTCACTGCCCTGATCTTCGAAGGACGCATGGATGGCTGTTGAAGATATTGGAGCGGCCTGAGCTAGGTTTGGATGTACGTAATAAGGTATGAGGTCGCACTGTAACATGCGGTACGAGCAAATGTCGTTCCAGCTCCGGTTGAAGGCTTCGGATACAGAGAAGATGCCTGTGGACTTGTTGATCTTGAAGCAATCCCGTAGATCGTAGTCCCAGACGAAGCGGAAGTTTTCCGCGAACGCAATGGAGGCAGTCCCAGAGCAATTGCCTATGCCTTGAGCGAGTAGGTGGTTCCGTACAGGCGGCCAGCCGAAGTAGTCCACGACAGGCGGACGCTTTTTGCAAGACAATTGTTTCTCTGTTGGTGCCATGAACGAGGAGATTGGTCGCTGCTGCTGATTTTTCGGTGAGATCTTATGGAGCATAGTGTTCCGCATCTGCCACAGAGTCGCCAACCTCTCAACTTTGCCGGCACGGTGCCAAAGGCCATCGTCGTAGGCACGCACGAATCGCCATACGATGTCGAAGTGATGGAGTCGTTCTGCTGCGTCCCAGCCATGCACGATGGCCCGCACCATGATGTCTTCGTCTTCGTGGATCGAGGAAAGAATGTCGGGGGTGTGTTCGACCTTCGTGATTGCATCATTGAGCCTCAGAATGTAACTACAATCTTCGCTGTCTTCACAGCCTATGTTGACACCGAGGACATTGGGGTTCCGCGTCGCAGGTACGGTGCACGCTTGAGTCGTCGAGCTTGTGTGGCCGTGCTCTGCAAAGTGAGCAGCCTCGCTGGTGTGGTGGCCTTCACTGGACGAATCCGACACTTCTCGAGTAGAAAAGGGAAAGTCGACGGACCCGTCGCCACAAATAGATTCGACGACAGACCCCTCTGCCTTGACTCGAGATGGATGCGAGCCATCTGTGAAAGGTCCATCACGTTTTGATGACGACGATGCTTCCTGGACCAGGGAGCGGATTTTGTTGACTAGTCCTTGAAGCCCATCGATCTCCTGGGCTTGTTTGGATGCATGATGTGCGAGGTAATTTGCTCTGTTATCTCCAGTGCTTTCAGTGAGGTCTGCCACAGTCTTCTCCAGGTGGCTGCGGAGTCATCAGCCTGTCCGGTCCTATCAACGACTAGGCAGTCACCACTTACGAAATGTACGCCTTGGTTTTGGCCCTGCTGGCCCTTTGCGCCTCTCTGTCGTGTGCACGCTTCCGTTCGACGCGACACGAGCTCATGGTTGCAATGGCGATGACGATGACGATGACGATGACGATGGCGATGGCGATGGCGATGGCGATGGCGATGGCGATGGCGATGGCGATGACTTGTGATTCTCCTTGCCAGTCTCACACGTTGTATGATACGCATGGGAAGGCGAAGAAGACAAGACCAAGGACTGCCTTGTGGACCACACGCCATGTGCATGCACTCTTCATGCACCCCAGTGGAGCCCCGGACTCCCAAGGGTGTTAGTAGACGCAAGGTGCTGGTGGGAGGGGTCGACGTCGTGCTACTGTGCTACTGTGCTACTGTGCTACTACGGCCGGCGGGGGCTTTCTGACGATCGGAAGACTCAAACGCCCAGCACAGCACTAAGCACGGTGGTGCACAAGGTGAAAAGATGCACAACTGCACAATTTCGAGACGCGACTCAACGGCCCGAACGCCCCTCGGCCCGTCTTCCGCAGCCCAAGCGCCGTGCGATGTGTATACCCGAGGTTATGTACATGTCCCCAGGCTCCTTCACATGTCCACCTCCTCAACCGACGAACACACTCATTTGCAGTCTCGAACACGATGCGACGTGCAGCCATTCCAGGAGCCGCAGACGATGCTGTCACGAAGCGGGCTTGCACTGATGGGGCACTGCTTGCCATGTGAGAGGGGGTCACCGCAGTACAGACTTAATAACGCATTTAAGACCGCGCTTAATCCTCGCTGGATCCTCGCGGTCAGCACGTTATTATTCCACGACATCATGGGTTCTTTTGCCTCTTCAAGGAAGCGCGGAAAGAAGGTCGTCGCCCACACAAGGTTGAAGACTTAATGAGGCCCCAGCAGACTGAGCACCTTTCCGAGGTCACACTGTCATGCCCCGAAGCATTGGCGCCGTCATTGCGGCCTTTCAACATGTCAGCGATACATAGCCACCCCCATGAAAACGCGGGTAGGAGTGGCTATGCTGACCCGCCGGACCAAGTCTTCAACGAGCAGCCAGGCTGTGGTGGGATGGCACGGCCCTACGCCGTAAACTCGGCCCCGGCAAACTTTGTCAACGACAGCGACTTCGAAGTATACTGCGCTGAGAATGGGTCGATCAGCCTCAAGCATTTAGAAATTCTCTTGCCCCAGCCTGGTACGAGTCTCCTATGATTGACTTGAAGCCTGGCGTCGTGCGTCGGATGCACCGAACTGTCTCGATCGAAGACTCCATCTGCGTCACTGGCGGGATCGACCATGAGCTGGATGATGGTGAGTAAGTGCAAATGCGTTCTGGTGCAGGAATGGCCCTCGGCGTTGTGCGGTCTGCCACTGAACATCGTGGTACAGGACGGCATCATGCAACGTACCACTTTGCACCGCTGGTCCAATCCCTCGACTAAAAAACCGACGTACTTTGTAGCCTGTACGACTCCATGCGTGCAATCCGGCATCGCGAGCAAGCCAATTGAGGAGGAGTTCCACCTTGCGCAGGACCCCAAACCACGATCGTAAGCCGATGCACGGCTTCGTCGTTTGATGTACGGAGGTTCTTTATTTCCTCCAGCAAACACATAGATCGACTCGCTTACGCTGGAGCCTTCTACAAGACACCATTCAGTGACGCTCGATCACAAGGGCCGAACCTTAGAGAATCAGTAAAGAGAAAGTCTGCTACCGGAATGTATAAGGTCATTTCCGTCCCCTCAGAATCTCGATTGCCTTAGCCGTCCTTGCACGTCTGTCCGCACCAATGTTTCAATGACGGACAACATCGCCACAGACATCGGCTCGACCTCGAAACCAAATGCTGCGTTCGGCCATATTACAGTCAAACTCCGGCAGAATAACAACTTCCTGCGACAGGCACTCAGCCCCGATGATGCATCGGACACGAACAGCAAAATTGTCAAGTCAGCACCGGTAGAGTTCAAAGTTTACATTGCTATCTCCCAGATCCCAAAGATTGTCGGAAACGTGACTTGCTTCACCATTGATATCGACGACACCAGGATCGCACACCTCTGCGTCCCGTATCAACAAGTAGTTGCAGACAATAATACATGGTACTCCTTGGGAGTTCCCCAGATCCACTCATGAAATGGGATTGAGCCTGCCATGAGTTTACCGACGTACGGTGACGAGAGTACGAGTATCGCTCTTTGAGTCAAGCTTGAGCGCCTGTGTCTCATTGTGACCCAGGAGATTGCGTCTCGCCAGCGTTCAAGGAAGCCATCTCCGAGAGAGACGCTGGCTGGACATCGTTGCAAGCTTGTCCAGCAAGCAGGGTGGAACGGGCTTTCACTGTACGCTACACGAAGGCCATAGAGGGCTCTCGTTCCTTCTTCGAGACCGATTATTGGACAAGGATCCGATATTGATTTCAAACTGTCTTCCGAGAAGTAGAGATTCTGAGCCGAATGAGGAGACTCGAGAGGTCATTGTCGTTGTCGGACGCACGTCCAATCGATGACATTCGCCTCCAATGATGATCATCGAAACATCGCGACGCAATTTCGGAATCGCACAATGGATTGAATTGATAGACGTATCTTCCAAATAATGTTAATCACAAGAGACAGGTTCCCGGGGCAAAAAAGATGCTGACCCGGGAGTTCTGATCATTTTAGACTAGCGCTCTCTGTCACGTGCTGGCAGTGAAGGATCCTTCGGAACTTCTCCATGTCTCATTACATGTACCTGCACAGTTGTGATGATGCTGCGCAACAATACTCTCCCGTCTGGGATCGATATGTGTCGCTGTATGACAACTTCATTCTCCGACAGGCATGCGCTATAGCCATTACATGGCCACGAGGTCGCCGCAACGCGTAGAAGCGCATCCCAAACAACGCGAGCACTGTCCACGCTCAAACATGATACCAGCCTCGTAGGTCCACTGTCGGCTGCCCTCTATTATTGCACCGGACTTCGGCCGTCCCCCATGACGGGGAGATCCATTAAAGATGTCGCTGCTTATGAGAATGACTATACGAAACGTTCTCGCATCAGCATCGCAAACCTGACAGGTCCATCGCCGGTGCCACTTCAGACGAAGTCGGCACCTTCCGCCGATCGGTCACAACCCTTCAGCGTGAAGATAGCATCGGCTGCATTAGGTACTGCCCTATCGTCTGTACAGCCATGGTGCGCTTCGTCGTAATGTTCGCCCTACACTCTCCGGACCACCGAGCAACAGCACAATCTCGACCGTGCTCCGTACACGAAACCCGGATATCCTAGACAGCAGGCGGCTCCAGTCAAGGCTGCCACCGTACCGCGATGTGAGGCACATCCTTACAATGCATGAACATGAAAAATACATGGAGGCCGAAGGCAAGATCGTGGGCGTCTTCAAGGATGCGGCCACCGCAGAAAGAGTCGGACGGAGGGGTTGTCGAGAAGAGTGTGGTACGTATATACATCCGACGAGACAATCCGTGTAGGCTCACAGCCGTTCATGATAGGGAGTGTCGCTGTTGTCCCCGAGAGGGCGGCATGTCGTACAGGAATGACGAACCGACGACTACCTCTCATAACGTCGAGGAGCACGAGATAGACAGTATCGCGTTCGATGGGGAAGACGTGAGTTCCTGTGAAGGAGAGGCAGGTCATTCATGAGCTGCAATGTGGGTCACAGAGCCGCAACGGTGCGCTGCTTTGGTCGATGATGCGAGCAATGTACCTGGGCAAATCGCACTGTTGACATCTGCGAGAGTTGCAGACGAAGCATAATTTCTCCTGGACTGGCAGATGTAGATTCTGGTGATATGTATTTTTATACACCTCGAGGTTTGAGATGGACCCCATTGCAGCTGCCGCTCTAGTGTCGGCCAACAACGTCATATGATGATTACCATAGAGCTCAACATTGTGCCATGTTCAGAAACCGATTTCAAAGCCGTCTCCTCTGACTTAACGCCCAAAAGTCGAGCTTCGAATAGCTTACGACCAGGATTTCGATCCGCACTCATCGAAAAGCCATCGCCTGCGACCACAAGAAGGTCTGATATGGCATCCAACAGGCCAAGAACGCTAGAAGGCAGAGTGTCAGCAACAGCCTCTTCCCATATCAACTCAACGGCGAAGGCTAACTTCACCATAGCGCCGTCGTCACCGGTGCCTCCCGCGGCATCGGCGAAGCAATCGCCTTCGACCTCGCCTCGCGCGGTGCAAAGGTCGCCATAACCTACTCCAGCAATCGCTCACGGGAAGGCGCCAACAAGCTCATCTCCCGCATCGAGTCCGAAGCGCACAGCAACGCAATCGGAATACAATGTAATCTCCAAGACGTCTCCGCGCCAAAACAAATCGTCGACGAGACACTCAAAGCCTTTGGCGAACACATCGATATCCTCGTCAACAACGCCGCCATCATCTCTGACAAAATGCTCCCGGACGTAACAACGGAGCATTTCGATGAAGTAATGCATCTCAACGTCCGCGCCCCGCTGCTCATGCTCCAAGCCGTGCTCCCTCACCTCCGCCGTCCCGGCCGCATCATCAACATCTCCTCCGTCGGCGCCCAGCAAGGATACCCGGGCACAGGAACTTACGCTGCATCGAAAGGTGCTCTTGAGGCTTACACGCGGAACTGGGCTGCCGAGTTGGGAAAGGATGGGACTACGGTGAATGCTGTCAATCCGGGCCCTGTGCAGAGTGAGATGCTGGACCAGGTGGATCCGGAGATTGTGAAGCCACAGAAGGAGGCCACCTTGGTGGAGAAAAGAGTCGGGACGCCGGAAGAGATTGCGGACATTGTGGCGTTTTTGGCGGAGGGCAGGAGTAGTTGGGTTAGCGGGCAGTGTATAAGTGCGAGCGGAGGTTATCATTGTTATTAAGAGGTGGTCGTAGGGAGGGAGGAGTGGTGGGGCCGAGGCAGAAAAGGATAGGCGGTATCTGGGGAGTATTGTGGGTAGCTACTACGGAGCTGGTAGACCTGAGAGATAGGGATCAACTCCAGATTTATAATGCACCATCCGCCTGCCGCACCCAGGCACAATCACACCCCTCACACTCAACCGCATGCTCCCTCAATTCCTTCTCAGTCGGTAAGTTCACCACACGATTGGGCGAATGCGACCTCTCCGGCACCGTCGGCAACGCCAAACAAGTCCCAGAGTCCTCTCGGTCCTTCACCTGTTTGCCTCGTCTCTGGCTCTGCAACCAACAGCACAGCGCTGGGAGTCGAAAGACGACCTTGCCGACCTTGTTGATGTCCCTCATCCCAAACCTTCCAGCTTTCAGAAAGCGTTCGCGGTCCGTTGTGATCTTCTGAAAGGCCTGCCGGAGCCAGTCTGATGCTTGATGGAAATCTGCTTCGTTCTGCTTGAGGAAGCAGGACTCGCCTGGTAGTGATTCAAGACGGAAGCAAGTAAGTGGCGCACGGATGTGGCCAGCTTTTTCATGTCCAATCTCAAAAATGCGAGGGCGGACGTTGAGCTGCACAGTCACGTTCTCGAAGTGGAAGGCCATCTTCCTGATATAGCCACAGTTCGCATCTCCCAGAAAGTCCAGGAATTCGATCCACTTCTTCCCTGCCAAGGAAGGGTCTGCGGCTAACTTCTGGACATCGACGATGAACTTCGTCTCCTTGAAAAACAATTGCTTGTAGCTTTCGGGAATCTTATCGCTGCTGAAAGGGGGTAGTCGAACCTCCTGGCCGTCCCTGATATACGGAGGGGACGTATGCGCAATCACGTCTCGAACGCCTTGTGGGAGCACTCTCTCGAAGTCGGCTTGGAATGCCTGCGCTGCAATGGCCAGGACTTTGGAGTCCGGGTGCTCTATGATCTCGATGACGCGGGCGTGGGTGTTGTTGGCGTGCGCCAAGGCTGCCGCATATCGGATCTTGTCGCTGTGCGTTCGCTCCTTGGTGAGAGGCAGACGAGGACCGGCGTCTTCGAGGAGGTCCCAGTTTCCTGACATGAAGAGGAGGCGTAGTGGAATCCAGGTGGGAAAGTGGTCCAGTCTGCCTGTGGCGGTGGTCGCCTAGCGATGGATGAAGCGCGTAAGTAAAGTTGACGTAGGAAATGCTTTGAGGACAGCGGGACAGCACAAACGATCGACCGATAATCTTTCGCTGGATGACCAAAGAAATTTACGCGAAGGGCATGACACTCTCGAAATTCAGTTAAGTACAGTGAACACCGTGTCCGTGCATCAAAATGCCCTTCACATGTCGATGCTGTATCAGTGAATGTCCGGCGTCGCCGGCCGGCAAGACCTCCAGATCCCAAGATCAGAGGCATATTCAAGGTCACAGACAACACACCAGACCGATCAGATACCGATGCACTTGCTCGGGTGAGCCTGAGAAAGATAAACAATGCTTTCACCGACCACTATATGCTAGGTCGTACGAGGTCAAACAACTCCACCAACGCCACGCTTGCCCAGGGTATAGTACGTGCATCGTGCCAAAGCTGTAGTGTACAGTGCTGTGGTCCATAACCTGCCGCTAATGTTATCCATCTGAAACAACCACATCGGCAGTATGCATCGCTAAAAGTCAATCGTAGCCCACGCAGGCTTCCAAGCCATCAGCCAGCACTTCGAATCAGTATCGCATGCCACCATTCTCTGCCTGCGGTCCGGCATGGTATGGGCCTTGCCCAGGATGGTAAGGCACTTCTTCGAACTTCTCACTGCTATTGCCGTCCATGCGTGTCCTGCTCTGTATGCTGGCCATTGGCGCTTGCGCACTACTGCTGCGGAAGTCGGGATCGCTGTTCACGGTGGCCGGGTTGGGCCGTGCGACATCGGCACCAGTCGCAGCGTTGTCCTCATCGTGGTTCTCCTCGAAGATCTCTTGCTCGTGTTCATTAAATTCCGCGCCAGGGTTGGCAGTCTCGTATTCCAGCATCTTGACAAAACGGTAGAAGCCGACTGCTACCAGTGCGCCGAGAGCGGGACCCAGCCAGTAGATCCAGTGGTAGCCAGTGAAGTTGCGGAGGACGACGCAAGGGCCGAAGGATCGTGCTGGGTTGAGAGAACCGCCGGTGAAGTATACGCCCGTGAGCTCAGCGACGAAGAGCGCGAGGCCAATGCCAATGGGGGCGATGAACGTGCCCTTGTGCTTCTCAGCGGCGAGCATGAAGATGGTAAAGACCAGCTCGGCGGTGAGGAACATCTCGATGACTGGGATGGAGTGTTAGGAAGTGTACGTCAAATCGTGCTGCAAGGCGAACATACAGAGACCGCGAACGATACTCGTGTCACCACCCAAAGTCGTGGAAACTGCCATTGGACCAGGAAACAGAGCTTGCACGATACCAGCAGCTGCCATGCTACCCAGAAGCTGTGCAATGAAAACAAGTCCTGCGCGGGTCCAAGTGACACCTCCAATGAGTGCCATGCCGAGTGTGACTGCGGGATTGAAAAGGCCTGTAGACGGGAGTTAGCAAGACGTGACGTGATGGAGATGTCGACAATTGACTGACCTCCACTGATCCTGAAGAACACCCACGCGTTCACAGCCAGACTGAAACCAAATGCCAGTGCGATGTAGAGCAGGACACTCGTGTTCGGTACCTGCGTGATGGAGCCATCCTGTGTGCCCGCACCCGAGGCAGCGGCATTGGCGACTTGTGTTGCAGAAAAGGCGAAGAACAAGAAGAGGAAGGTGCCAATGAATTCGCCGACCATAGCGATGAAGTGGTTCCTTGGCTTGTTAGGCAAGAAGCCGAGGAATGGGATCCTCAGCTCATTCCTGTGTTTCCCACCTGCTCCTTTGCTCGGTCGTGAGCGGAAGCCAGGCAGATTGATGCCTGACGATCTGGGTGCGTCGATGTTCATGGTGGAGGGTGAAGCAGGCTGTGGTCGGGTGGCCGATGGAGCACGTGCTGTGGGGGTGAGGCTGGGCGGAGCGGTATGGAAGGACTTGGAGGAGCTGGTAGGCGATGATGCGGTCGTGGTAGCAATGTCTATGAGATGGTGGTAGGCGGAGGGTTGTCAATCGTATCGATCGTCTGTGTTGCTTTCCAGGTGGTGTCGTGGCGCGATTCAGAGCATAGGCGATCGGAAATGTACCGTAGTGAGGGTGTTGATGCTGTCGAGGTGAGGAAGTGGGAAGAGAAGAGGATGGAAGGTAAAGCACGAGGTCAACCAGCAATGCTCAGCTCAAAAGCAAGAGCAAGAGCAAGAGGAAGAGCAAGAGCAATGATGTGTGTGAGATGGGTGAGAATGATGAGCGAAATGTCCGAGCGAGCAAGCAACTGCCAATGGGTAAAAGTATTGTGTAGGAAGCAACGACCCACGGTTCCGTCGTTCGTTCGGCCTTACCATGACACGAGAGGCTGGGAGGAAGAAAGGGCGTTTCTACCAGCAGCACGAGAGCAGGTCACGCAGATGGGCCGGCTCCTGAAGAGACGGCGGAAAAAAGTGTTTAGCTTTGCGACTGTTGAATCGCCGGCGAAGAATGCGGGAAGAGCACGAGCACACGAGCACACGAGCGAGTCTCGAGGACCACATTTTCCGTGCCGAGCTGGCGGAGACGCGTATCATTCTGCGGGAGTGTCGCAGTTGCCAGCGCAGATCAGTGTTGCATTCGTAGCTACGCAGTGGCGTCGCTTGCGGCACTGGGCTGATATCAACGATTACGCCTACTGTAGTGGTAGAAAGTTCCTAGAAGTCGTCGAGCCGCATACCTACGAGACCTATTCGTAAGCCCCGAAGTGAAGGAAAGGACGAAGCTGATGTTGCCCCGCGAGACTTCCGCAGCTCCTTCACACAGTGCAGGTGGATGCCGTTGGTTCGACCCGCCGAACTCTATGAAGGCCCCATATAGCAGCGCCTACATACATGTACGTGTACTTGTACCCGATCTCTTCACGCTATGCTATGTCGTACATGGAGACTGTCTTCTGCAGCAATCTGCAACCATCGTGGTGTACCTCGCGGCACTGTCGTGGACTTGTTTGACGAGCGGCCGGGGTGCCGTATCTGGGGCAAAAGTGATGATGCCGTCTTGCAGTGATCGACATCAGCTCTTTGCTGGGACTGGGACTGGCACCGTTCGGCCTCAGCTCCTGCCGACTCGTCGAGGGTCCACCCAACACGCGTTGAGAGGAGAGCTCATCACATGCGCTGCTCGGACGAGCTACATGTAGACAGTGGTATCGAGCTACATGCCGCAGGTGCGTCGAGCCAACGATCAAGTGAAGTCAAGACGTTTGGGCAGAAGGACACAAGTCTCTTGCACCATCCTAGTCATGACATCGTACTCGCGTGTGTGTCTGCACGTGACCATGATCGACGCTGGACAAGGATGACAAGGATGACAAGTGATGGTACTGCAAAGTCCAGCAGGAGATCAGTGACGGTCATGTCATATGACCACACGCCGCTCGCTCTCTCTCTCCCTCTATACACCATACATCATACACCACACGGCACCCTCTCCTCGGTTTCAGCGTTCGTCCTGTATACTCTCGCTCCACCTTGCCCTCTCGCCCCGCTGGTCGATAGTCGGCAACACGTTGTCCAGCCGTCCGAGGTGCTTGCCCGCTGTTGCGCGCCCAGACCTGGAGTCTACCCCAGCGCCACAAGGCCACTGCATCTCCGCGACTCATATTCACCGCACCGCACCGCACACCACCGCACCGCACCGCTATCGTGCACTCCACAAACATCCCCTGCCTGCACATCACATGCGAATGCGAACCTGATACAACTGCGCTGGTCGCGCGCGACCTCGACCTCTACATCTGCGCCAACAACAGTCACTGCTCCAACACTGAGGGGTAGCCGGCTGGCCACCACCATGAGACCTCTACGATTCGTCTTGACTCTGGTTGCCTTCGTCGTGTCCTTCCTCTTCCTGCTCTTCGTTGGACCATGGCGAGGGAGCGACACAGCAGAATACGCGCAAGATCACGGCGGCTTAGCGACATACTTCAACTGGCGAACGCCCTCCTCGCTGTTTCCTCCTTCCGCCATCATCAGCATAACCGACGACAACTCGACCAACTTCTTGGCCCGGCCGGCCGCATTCGGTCCTCTACTTCCGCAGAAGAGCTTGAGTGGACAGCTCTGGATTGGAAGCGGTTTTGGAGATGACCGGCTAGGAAACGGCGCGGCGGAACTAGGATGTAGCGATGTCCCTGGCTGGGACGATGGGACCTGGTCAGCTGTGGGTGGCAGCGGGAAGAAGTTGAGTGAAGGGAAGAGTGCTGCGACTGAAGGGAAGAACAAGAGGTCCGCTGCAGCAGAAGATCAGGATGAAGGCGACGAGGAACACCCGAACGAAGACGATGGTACAGATGATCATCTCCACCATCCGCTCCCCGCGAGTGATGGCATGAAGACGAATGGTGAACCGGTCAGGAAGACGAAGAAGCCCACACATGCCGACATCCAGTCTCTGCAGGAGAGCGCCGAGATTGCGGGCAAGGTCGTGCTGCTCAGCAGAGGTGGATGCGGCTTCTTGGAGAAGGTGAAATGGGTGCAGAGGAGAGGCGGAAGCGCACTCATTGTGGGAGACGACATCCGCGGAGGACCGCTGGTCACCATGTACGCGCGAGGCGACACATCCAATGTCACGATCCCCTCGCTGTTCACGTCACACACCACGGCGCAGCTACTAACCAGTTTGTTGCCGTCTGGCAGCTTGTCGACAGAGGACGCTACCAGACTGGCGTTCGCTCTGGGCAGCAAGAGCAAGACGACTGGAGAGAGCACCAAGAAAGCTGTCGTTGACCAGCCGAACTTCACGACAACTACTGCCACGGCGAAGGCTACCGCGTCCCCCAAGGCCAAGGCAGGGAGTAAGAGCAGCAAGAAGGTCGCTACGGCCGCGGACGGCAAGCCCGAAGCGCCCAAGCACCACGGCTGGTTTGCAACGCTCTTTGGAGGCGTCTCTGATTCTGCAGACAGCAGAAGACCACCAAGCAGTGGAAACATCGGCTGGGTACTGCAAGCAGAGTTTGAGGATGATGTACCAAGCCATGGCAAGCAGTCTTCGTCTCCTATCGCGTCTCCAAAGGTCCCAGCCAAGACTAAAGGGCCAACCGATGGCTTCCAGATCGGTATCCAGGATTGGCGAGATCCGGATCTTGTCGCGGCGCAAAAGGAGCTGCATCTGATAGGCTCGACTTCGACTACGACTAGCTCAGTCGCAGCACCAAAGCCCACCACGGCAGCGACGACTTCGCTCCGGGGTGGCAGCATCACACCTGGTAGTGGTGAATACGCGAAGGCGAACCACGAGGCTGTAGATCTGTCGAGCTCCAAGAAGATGATGGCGAAAGATGCCAAGTCTTCACAACAGGGCGGAGAAGAAGAATTCAATGAGGACGAGTACCACGGCTGGCTGCACAAGCTATTCTCCACGGAGGGTAACGTCGAGAATGCCAAGGTAGAGACTGTTGCAATTCCCGCCAGGAAAGCTCGGGAGCCGGACATGCCTCATCTCAAAACAGAGACTCATCGTCGTCCACATGTCGACCACGGACCACCAATGCATCAAGGCCTGTGGGTGACACTCAGCCCGGCGTCGATGTCATCGTCGCCCTTCTTTGACACACTCCTTGTGCTGGTGGTCTCGCCGTTGGTCACATTGACAGTTGTGTACGCCCTGCTCCTCCTCCGATCTCGCATCAGAAGGCGGAGATGGAGGGCACCAAAGTCGGTGGTCGAGCGCTTGCCGGTCAGGACGTATCAGACGATGGCGAGCAGTTCGGCATCCACGACATCATCCACTGCATCGCCAGCGAGTGCAACAACACCACTTCTGCCCACCACATCGAGGCCGATCAACGCCCGTGCTCGGCCTCGAGCGCGTACGACTTCGGAAGTACCACTCAGCTTATCTGTGCGGTCTGACGACATGGCAAGTCCTTCACTCGAACAAATCGAGGAAAAGCGAGCCGCAGGCCTCGCAGAATGGCGAAGGCGATACGGTGGCAAGCAAAGAGAGTGCGTCGTATGCTTGGAAGAGTATGTCGACGGCGTCAGTAGGGTCATGAGTCTACCTTGTGGCCATGAGTTCCATGCGGAGTGCATGTAAGTGTTCCACCTTGGGCTCTACTGACACGGCGCTAACGATCATTACAGAACACCATGGCTCACCACCCGTCGCCGAACCTGTCCAATCTGCAAAGGCGATGTCGTTCGCTCTCTTGCACGAAGCGGCGGCTCCGGCTCTACCTCCCCACCAAGGCAGCAGTATCGCGATCACGATGGCGAAGATGAAGAAGATGTCCAGGAGCAAGCTGTAACGACCGTCAACGACGATCCCATCAGCCAACATCCCGTCAGCAGAGAAGACGAGGCTTTTGAGGATCTGGAGAGGGGCATGGCACCTACGCCGGACAGGACGAGATGATCTGATATGCCTCATTTCCTTTCTTGTTTTTGGGCTTGGGATCGAAGCAAATGCATAGGAGCATGGCAGGCTGGTGTTGGAGGAACTGGGAACGGAACTTTAGGCGCTTCTGAGATGATTCAATTGATACCCCGTTCGTTTGTCAAAGTATCGAAACCCATGAACATGATCAATGGCCTTCATCATGTGTCAAGACGTACTCCGGTGATCGCTGACAGTTGGCGCTGCTCTCATGACAATAGACTCTGAATTTTGAAAAGCTTGTCACAGACATGCCCCGAATAGGCCCAACTTGCTTTCTACGTGCGCCGCCCGCTGATTCAAGTCCTTCACGACAAGTATCTCGTCAAGGACCCCCACTACTTCTCATCTGCATACTCAGCACTCCAGTTTGCCTCTACGAATATCGCCCTCCGCTCTCTTTCTGAGAACTGACATGCCATCTTCAGCGCGCGCCTTCTCCGTCCCGCTCAGTCTCTCGGCGTAGTCTGCACCACAAATTTGAAGGCCACAATGCTGTCTACCTACCTCGCTTAGATCTCATACCGCCATACCGTGAGCGCAACGCCAACGCCGTAAAGACCCGTCACGGTTCGCACGAGTGTATGACTTTGAGGGCGAGGACATGGTCGAGGCTATGAGGTGAGTGCGTTTGCGATTGAATTTGACATAGCGGCATCAGAGTGGAATGCCAGACACTGTGTTGCAGTGCTTCGGCACTTGATCGCTTCGTATCTGACTGTAGTCACGGCAGACTCGATCAGTACCCCGTATTTTGCCTTGCTGTATATCGCTAGTCTCAGCATTTCCACACGGTCCCGCACCATCAGTCAAGACGCCTGGCAGCTCTAGCCATTCGGTCTCTTCCGTCCGGATCGTCTGAATCCGCTCCGCAGATGTTATCGGCCGCTTTCCCGAAGCCGCGTAGTCTGGACACACTGACTTCTCTTGCTTCTTCACATATTTCCCACCAAAAAGCACACTTTCAATATCACCAACATCAGAGTCGAAGGTATTTGCAGGGATCGGATCACTCCTGCCGCTCAGTTCAAGAGCACCAGTGTTGAACAACAGATCGTCTGCTGTGAAGTGTTCCTCAGCTGGACCTCATGGAAGCGCCGGAGGAGACGCGGACTCATGAGACCGTCCATAACGAGCTTCTCCAGCTCCCGATCTGACCGCCGGAACTTCCCGCCTTCCATACCGTGCTCCATTCATTTGATGAGATCGATACCGGCAGCTTCATCACACCATGTGTACCAATCCCGATTGTTTCTCTGGTTGGTGTTCGCCAGCTCGCCTGTGCGTGCTATCTCACAGAGGAGTCGGTGATGCGCATCGACGTGCGTCTTCATTCTCTGTACCTGCGGGAGTTGAGATGTGCCGAGAAAGGCAAGGAAGTCGGGATAGTCCAGCGAGAAAATGTCCTGATACAGTCGAGGCAACGGCCGTCCATCTGCTCCGAGCAAGGACGACCAGTCCTCGAGTGGCTCTCTAGTCGGATCCACTGCTGGATCCATCAAGCTATAGTCTCACTTGGAGCCGGTACAGAAGATGATTGCATCAATTGCGCCGAGAGTCGAGCCATCAGCAAACACAACATTGCTGCCTCTAATTTCTTTCAAGCCAGGCTGCGGCTCTATGTCGCCTGCATGAAGAGCGAGTACAAGTTCTTCATTTGCAGTTGGCACGTTTCTCGTAGGAATCTCAATAGTGCCGAGGTTCCACTCGCGCCTAGAATGTGAAAGACTTCTTCTGCATAGCTTTGGGACCAAGAACGGTCGCTTGCTGAGAGAATCAAGGGGAAAACTTGTTGAAACGAGCTCCAAATTTGGTGAGCCGTGACGACATCACATGGTCGGAAGGTGTGCCCTTCTCTGTCCACCTCGAAAGCACGACATTTCCTCGACGATGTGACAGCTATATGTCAGATGCATTGCCTATCAAGTCGACCGCAGTGTCTAGTCCGGTATTTCTCAAGCCGACCACTACGACGTGTTTGCCATGGAAGTCGATTGCGCGTTTGTAGGCCTTTGAGTGGATCGCTCTGCCCGTGGAGGGTTCGGTGCCGGGTACGATTGAGACTTGGGCGCTTGCACCTGCAGGCCGGTACATATGACAGCCTTGTCGAAATGCAGCCAAGACGGAGGGGGAGGGTGCTGCTGAATGTGCAGCTTCCAGCCAACATGATCGTTCCGCGACACTCGGAGCATCTTGGTGTCGAGCTTGACGTGGTTACGGAGATGGAAGTGATGAATGTGATCATTCATGTACTTTGTCGCCTGCGCGGCTGTGGGAGAGTAGGAGTATGATCCGGGTATGGGAAGTCAGTATAGCATCCTAGACGCCTCGACAAATTTGCCAGGGTGGTCTCTAGCACGGACGTTTTGTGAGGATCGTCGGTGTACTCCCACAGGCCTCCGACATAGCCGCTGCTGTCGAAGCCTGCAGGCGTTCACCCTGGCGCAGAAGCAGCGCGTAGACGTGCAAAGGGTCGTCGGCGAGTGAGATGAGACTGGGGGTGGCCGGTAGCATTACGTAGTGCCGTGATGGAGACTCACTGACCATGTTGATGACTACTGATTGGTGCCTCCGTTCAGCGCGAAGGATCGAATCTTGTTTTGACAGGACACGCTTGCGGACATGACTCCGAGCCAATGAACTCTGAGTGCGCGCCATCACCATGTCCCCGCCGTCCTCACAGGGCATCGTCCATCCTTCCTCCTTTATCCTTCATCCTTCATCATTTCGCCTCCTTCATTCTTCATCCCTCACCCTTCATTAGTCGCCTCCCGACACTCTGCCAGAGTGGGCTTACGGTACATGTATCACTGCCCCGTGCATGGAATGTGCGTGTCCCAGTCCGAGGCACCGTCGTGGCCGCGCACACTGCAGACACCATCTGCATGGCTACAATGACAAAACACTGCAGATTCCATGGCTACAACGACAACCGCAGCCGCCACGATACCACATCTGGACGGCATGTCCAGCGCCGTGATGGCCCCTGACACGCCGTGAACGCAAGGACCATGTCCGTCCTCGCTGTCACACGCATCAAAGGGCAGCGGCATTGTGTGCGATGCGAGGGAGTGAGAGGCATCATCAACACTGCTGGTCCGCAGCAGTTGCAAGCCATCTGCAGAGGATGCACTTTTTGCTGGCATTGCTTTGTGTCTGCCTTCCCATGTTTAACCCCTTGGTACATGTACACGTTCATGTAGCCTTCCCGAGCCCGTCAGAACGACAGGACATCCGTTCGATTGCTCCTGCTTGAACCATAACGCGTGACGCGTCAGTCCCCTACAGTGCTTCCCCTCGTGCTGTCTCCGCTACATGTACGATCGTGCTGTCTCCGCTACATGTACGATCGTGCTCCCTCCGCTACATGTACGATACCGGTACACGCACCTCACCGCGTTTCCAGCTGTCTTGACATGTCGATCCGCCATGCTTACATAGCCTACTTCCGACTGCATCACGATGCCATCACTACGGCGAAGACCCAGCACGGTGCCGACGAAGGCTTCACCGTCAACCATCCGTCGTACGGAAGCCCATCTACGGCGGCCGTTCTCAGCCATACGGAGACACATTCGACGGCTAAGGTCGCATCGTCGCGGAATTGAGGAGAACGCCGAGGAATCACGTGGCCTTCAATCTGAGCAGTTCCCGCGATATTCGCCATCAGCAGACGCGGAGTCGTTGCATATCGGCCTGAGGCGGCCCTCGCATCCGATACTCCTATCACCCTCGCTGGCCAGTGTTGGAAAGCGCCCCGGGACGTCGTCTCTCGCCGCCCCACTCAGTATCAATGGCCAAGCTGCGATTATTCATCCAGGCGTTACAATGCCACCCATCGGTACGGGAATACCTGCTGCAGCCTCGGCGCCACAAATCACCTCTGTACAAGCAACCTTCACTGGACCGAACGTGACCCTACTAAAGTCGCGACCATTCTGCAACGAGAGCACCATCGAGAAGAAGCTCGACATTGTTGACAGCCGTGGCCAGCCGCTCCCTGTGCACGAATTGCACCCAGCACTTTTGGGTCCGGCATTTCTTCATCAACGTTCGACGGCGCCGTGTCCTACACGCATCCGGGTTCCACGGCGTGCGCACAGAGTTTGGGCGCAGAACAGCGAGAGCAGCAGGCACAGCAACAGCAACGACTGCAAGCCCGTCAAGAGCTCGTACTTCCGGACCTACCAGATGAGATCTGGAGTCAAATTGGCAAGATCACCATTGACCGGCTAGGTCTCGTCGACGTGACCAAAGCCCAAATTGACGCTCGAACTTTGCAGAGAAGAGTGCAGCAGCCGCCCACAGCGCAGACTTGTCGATATTTGCGGAAGGAACTCTTGCCATACTTCTATCGCAACACTCTCTTGCTGAAGACGAGTGTATCGTGCCAGGATGTTGCCAAGCGCTGGCTCGTTGCCATTGGCCCAGGGAATCGTCGACACCTGGACAACATCTTCTTCGTTGCTGACAGGGCAAGCCATCTCCTTGACCCATCTACTGGCGCGACGCACAGATGTGGCAAGGTCAAAATCATGCTTGGCTTGACACAGGCAGAGTGCAGAATGCTTGGGCTGATAGCTTGCTACAGTGCTGTGCTACCGAGAGTCTACGCACGGAAGATCAAGTGGCTGGAAGGCACAAATGATACGACGGAATTAGATGGAAGGATTCCCGAAGATCTCACCTGAGACTTTGACACTCCCTGACCCCACAAATGAGTTACCACCCTGAAAGATATCACCTGGGAGCGTTTTTCCAGCCAAGGCAACGAGATCCTCTGGGCGGTGCACTTTCTTGCCTAGGAACAGGTTCAAGTAAGACGGCACTGCTTCTTGACGCGCTGGGCATACCAAGCTTTCTTGACGTCGTCAACTGTACTCACAAGCATAGCCGCCGCTCCCAGCGAAGTCCCAAGCGAATCAACTGTAGTCGAGTCAAAGTCGGCCATGTGACTTCGTTACTTTGTTAATGCTATACACGCCTGAACGCATTCAACTGCATGGATACCGTACATGCCCATGTTCCTCCTTGGCCGTGATGTGCAAGACTCTAAGATTCTATTGCTCACTTGAGGCCAAGTCTCTTGCTAATTCTCTTAATGTCCTCGTTAGAAACTGGTTCCCAAGCTCAACTGCAGTGTTTTGGAACTTCGTGCACACGCATACGTGCCCACTGATTAGCCCCACTCTCCTCCGAGTCCGCGTCTCTGTGTTGACATTGGCCGTATGTTCAATCATAGAATAGAATCTGTTTTGCTATCCGGCTGCATCCGGCTGCACCCCAGGAAGGTCATAACAATGGTCTCGTTGATCTGTACACCCCAAGAGCCTTGCGGTGAAATATGCTCGCATAAGACCATCGTTGTCACCTTCGGTCCGTTTCAAGCGGAGTCTCCTGATGAGCGCTACAGCGTCCATGAAAGTGCGCAAGCTTTCATTGCCGGGATAGCTTGATGTTACATTATGCGTCAAGTGATTCCAGCGCCTCGCGAGGCTTAGCGACCTGCCGCAGGAGGGCCAGTCCAGATCTCGACTTCGTCGGTAAAAGCCCCGCTGTAATGACGGTGAGGCGAGGCAACGATGTCGATGGTCTCGGCTGACAACAAGAAGGAAGGGATGATCAACAGAGTTGACGTCAAAGTTCAGGCCCGGGCCATCAAATTGCCGGGGGGGGCGGCGGGGGGACCCTCGCAAGTGCCTATGCGAGGGAATCAATCGCACCGATCACATGAAAGCTGTCCGTCAACATTCCAACGACCTGCACCTATCCTCCGGCCTCTGTCTTCCATCAACAACCATGTTTCACGAAGGCGATCTCCAATCCGGTATCCTGTTGGCCATCACGCAAAGCAAATCCGTAGCTTGCTTCATCCGTCAGAACGATAACGAAGAGAGTCGGACATGGGAGGAAGAATGGCTGGGCCAGGGACGACGACGCACCTCGTCGCGAGAGCAACAGACAACGGAATCCACGGCCGAGATCTTCAGTGCCCGTGCTGTCATATTACGCATAGAGCTGGGCAGTCAAGAAGCGGGATTTCTAAGTGCATTCTGTCCGATCGATCAAGCTCCCGCCTTCATTGTGATACACAACGGGCAGGTGCTGGAGAAGGTCGAGAGCGGTGTGAGTCGAGAAGAGTTTGTGGGCCGAGTGAGTGGCGCTCTTGGAGTTGAGGTCGGCGTGCAGCGGAGAAGCAATTTCCAGGCCATGCGAGAAGAGCAGGGTGGCCGTAGCAAGGAGGAGGCCAAAGACCACGCGGATCTAAGCAGAGGAATGGAGGATGGGCGTGTGAGAGAAGTCACCGGTACATCTAACGAGACATTGGACGACAATGACACCGTCTCACAACAACTGTCACGAGGGGCAGTCCCGACGTTGGCATCGACCACGGCGGACTCAGTAGACCCCAAGACAGAAGCATCATCGAGTGCTACACAACAATCCGGCGAATCAGCCAACATGTCCAACTTCTTCGGACCTGACCGAGCGAAGCGGCACGAAGAAGAGAAAGTCAAGCAAGAAGCAGCGGAAAAGGCCAAGCGAAAGGCTGTAGCAGATCGCAGGCGGAAAGAGGCAGCAGAAGCACATGCCGCACATCGCGGCGACCAAGGCAAGGGCAAAGCGGCGAATGTGCCGGAGAAGGAGAAGGCAAGACGCGACTGGCTGGTTCAGCAGAAGCAGCGAAAAGACGAGGCACAACAGGAAAAGGCACGAATACTGGCTGGGATCGAGGCCGCCAAGCAAGAGCGAAAGGCACGATCACAACGACCTACGGCAGAGGATGCGCCTAGCTCGTCGTTACCGCCCGCGGCCGATGCTGCATCAAGGAGACGAATGGGCCCCGGTGGCATGTGTAATTTGCTTGTACGCCTCTTCGATGGGACATCAATCAAAGGACGCTTCGAGCCGAGCGCAAATCTCGCTACAAACGTACGAGAGTGGATCAAGCACCAAGCCACCGAAGCGCAAGCTGGTGGTGAGGGTGGAACCGCAGCGGAGGGTAACGTACCCTTCACATTCAAGCAGATCATGGCACCTCAGCCAAGCCGAAGCATTGAGATGTCAGAAGAGTACCAATCTCTTGCGGATCTTGGTCTAGTCCCGAACGCGACTCTTATCTTGATACCGGTGCAAGGCTACACGAATGCCTACTCGTCAGCTGGCGGTCAGGGATATATGAGCACAACTCTGCATGCGGCGTACAGCGTTGCAAATACGGCGACGGGCATAATATCGTCAGCCCTATCATACGTCCCTGGATTCGGTGCTGCACCTATGAGTGAGGTGCAGGGATCGAACACGGCTTCGATGACTCCCGACGACACCAACGTATCCGGCAGCATCAATGTCAAGACTTTGGCCGATCAACGTGCTGAAGCGACGAAGAAGAAAGATCCTCACACGTTCTACAACGGCAATTCCTCTGCCTTTGAGAGCAGGAAAGACGACG
This sequence comes from Dothistroma septosporum, assembly GCA_002236755.2. NCBI lineage: Eukaryota > Fungi > Ascomycota > Dothideomycetes > Mycosphaerellales > Mycosphaerellaceae > Dothistroma > Dothistroma septosporum. Next base: position 519,332 of record NBZP02000040.1, on the reverse strand, counting down.
ATGAGGATCAGAAGTGATGTGCCACCGGAAAGTCGATCGAGGTCTTCAAGAGTGTCAAGCGGAGATGCTTGCTATAGAACGAACGCAGCTGACCAAGTTTCGGTCGATCACCGATCACCGGCCGAAGAGGGAAGGTGTCATTAGTCGCAGAAACCATACTGCTTCACCATGGATCACAATGCCACGTTGGATTGCTGACTCCTCCATCTTTGTCTTGATCTCGGCTCGTTTACATCCGGCAGAGACTCAAACTTCTCATGACTCGTCAGCCCAGTCCTAAGATGTCCTTCCAAGTATTGTCGACGCCACATCACATGCGTATTCCAACACTTGACCGCGCGTAGCTCATCGCTGTTGATTAAACTCTTCGCACTTGCGGCGTTCGATTGAGCTTACAAGACAGGCCACGGCGTCTGGACGACCCTGGGCACGGGCGGGCGACGAAGCACATCCCTGCTGAATCGCCGAAGTGGTGGCACGCGTTCAGTGAAGTTGGGCGAGAGTCACTGCAAGAGCTGCCATCCGCCCTTCAGAAGTCCACGCGGAGTTTCGGTCTAAAGAAGGTCAGCGAGTTGCGGCTGTTTACGTCAAGTTTCCGCGAACTCGCTTCTGTCAGAGTCAGAGCTCAAGCTTGGAAATTAAGGGCCTACGGGTGCTCTTTCTGCAAAGGATCAATTTCCTCTTTGCGCTTCCTTCAGCAGGCAAACAAGAACGATCACATCCAGAAATCCCGCAAGGCCAACACAGTTTGCTGCCACCCTGTGCACTTCAATAGCTCAACCGTCTCGAGTGCCCTCGAAACCAGTTGGGTCAACATACGACCGCTGGCCTACAGTCAAGCCCAGCGCCATGGCTCTCAAGCACTTCATCTTCGTCGCCACTGCGGCAGCCACTGCACTGGCTGTCCCGAGTCTTGATGTCCCTCGTTGTCCTGAAAGAAGCACCATTACCTACGACAAGTCGGTGCCGGACCTCAAAGATTTCCCACTTACCCAAGTCGAACTGTGCTACGACGACACTTTTATCCGCATCGACTTTACCGCGTACAACGAGACCAACTTCTACTACAACAAGACATTGACAACTAATGACCCCATCTTCAACTACGAAGTCCAAGAGACCTTCATCTCCCGCTGCATCAGCGATCCGACCACGTACCTCGAGTTCGAAGTCGCCCCCAACAACGTCACCTTCAACGCATTCATTTACAATCCAAGCAAGACTCGCGAGGAGGGTGCGCCGTTCGACACTTTCTATATCCAGGACCCTGTCAAGGACAAGTTGACTGTGGAGACCACTGTTGACAAGGAGCAGGAGACTTGGACCTCCAAGGCGCAGATTCCGCTCAAGCTATTCAACGTGGAAGACGGCAAGGCGAAGGGCACGGAGTGGCGCATGAACTTCTTCCGCATTGTGTGCAATGCTGAAACTTGCCCCAACGAGCAGCTCGGTGCCTGGAGTCCACCGGACGCGGCGAGCTTCCACAAGACGCCGTTCTTTGGCAAGGTCAAGTTTGTCTAGATTGAGAAGCGGGACCGGGGTCTCGAGATTATGCTTAGGGAGTTTCTGTTTCTACGCACGATGATGCTATTGGTTTCGAGTCACAGCACAGCGAGGGAGGATCCTTGATCAGGAACGCAACGACAGGTTGCTGCTGTTCTCCACAGACACTGATTACATGAATGAGCTTACAGTACTCCAACATTCGGTATTTGGGAGAGGCTGGTGGGACCTTGCATGCTTCCAAGCTCAGCTCACGTCCAGATCTCATCGTCGCATCCGCTGATTACAGCACGAGCTAGTAAATCTCCGCCTCTGATGTTCTAACAATCCGCATTGGAATGGGCTCAGATATGAATCGAGCCCAGCTTCCGGCATCCCACAAGCAAATATCGACGCAGCGGACGATACAGCCGCGAGAATCGAGCAAATGAAGCAGCTGAAGCTGATTGAGCGCATGGCGGAGCTCAGGGCAAATAATTCGTCCGGATGTATACGATGTCTTCGGCAGCTCATCCGAGAGATGTCCTGTCTGGACGTCTATGTGTGAGACCAAGAGAGGTGTGCAGAAAACGATGACTCCTTGAACCGAGAAGGTGGCTCGAAGCTCGGACGCGATACCGCAGCAGATCTCGAGCTTAAACGTTGGATGGGATAAGCACCATTTAAGTACCTTGGAATGCAGGGTCTCAAATCATATCAAAGATGGGTTCGAGGGCGGCAAGAATCGGATTCTCCTTCGGAGGGATTGTCGTAACGACAGAAGGCCTATTTTGATGAAACCGAATTTTGAGAGGGATGTGGTGGAGCGGTCTGTTGAGCGGCTATTGAGCAATATAGAGATTGGCAAATGAAGGAGCAGAGACCATCCATCCCCTGTATACAAGAATGTGGATGTCGTCTCGTCAAATATACGAGTGTATTGGTCTTGAGCATCGCAGGTCCTTCTTTGCTCAGGTGTATCTGACGATGCTTTCGAAGTGAGGCACCTCCGCGTCACGCTGCCCGATGGACAAGGGGGAAGTAGCTTCCGATTGATGTGAATATCCTTGTCAACGTCGCCTGACCAAGCGGGACCGCCGCGACAGACTTGTGTTGGCGACTGACTCATGTCCGCATCTTGGGGCATGCAGATCCGGTGCGTAAGTCAGTGAGTGCCCGTGAGGGTGCCGCCTGGCGGCTGAGGTCGGCGAGTTTCTGGAGATAATGGAGGCCAGAGACGTCGCATCTTTGACACGGTCACGTGCTTTCGGGCTCATAGCGTGTGGCTGTCCCGCGAGCTGACGTGCAGGTGGTCCTCGGTCGCCATCTGATATCTCAGAATCTACGTCAATTGCACGTCGCCCACTCGTTGAATCATTGCTACAGGCTTACGATGGGCGTGGAGACCGAGCAACATCGCACCACCGCCGGCTCCAGGTCGTACGGAATGCCAAGTGGCTCTAGCTGGGCGCCTGTTGACTTGACGCACAGCCCGCCCCAGAAGCGCAGGGGCAAGCGCAAGTCAGTCGATACCGACGACTTCATTGATCAGCCGCCGAAGAAACGCAGGGCCAAGCGCCAGGCTCCAAGTGACGCCGAAGATGTCGAGAATCGCGCGAAGGGGGAAGTCAAGCCAAAGAACAAGGAGAAACGCCTCAGGCGGTGGCGCGACAAAGCACCGCAGTCCTATGGCGAGATTCGCGGTCGGGCCTTCACGCAACGCATGTTCGTCGTTGACCGACAGCGACATGAGGCAACTGAAGGTCGCGCGCTGGCCCACCCGACCGAAATAGTGAGACTGGCAGGTACCACTGGCAATATCTACACCGTCACCATCGACAAACTCCCCTCCTGCGACTGTCCATACGCCCGCAAGGGCAACCAGTGCAAGCACATCGTCTACGTCCTAGCACGAGTTCTTCGCGCACCGGCGCATCTTGAGTACCAGCTGGCGTTCATCTCACCCGAGCTCCGCGAGCTTTTCGAGAAAGCGCCTCCCATGCCGTCAGAGACCGCCGACGACAGCGCCAAAGATGGCAACCGCAAGAAGCTTACTGACTGCCCCATCTGCTGCGAGGACTTTGAGCCGGACAACGGCGATGAAAAGGTGGTTTACTGTAGAGCCGCCTGTGGCAACAACATACATGAGGAATGCTTTATGCAGTGGGTGGCGACCAAAGGAGGGAGCAATGCCACTTGTCCCTTCTGCCGGACATTCTGGGATTTTGGTGGCGGTGATGAGGCGATCAAAATGGTCGCCCAAAGTGGGACTATCAATGCTGAAGGATACGTGAATGTGGCTAGTCAACTGGGCTTGAGTGGTAGGAGAGATTACTCGACTTATTATAGCTATTGGGTGCAACAGCGAATGCAGAACGGTGACGGTGTAGGCGACTACGATAACGAATGGTAGCGCTCGCGTCGCGGAGAGACGAGTGATTATAAGTATAGTTCCTATTACTTGGTTTTATTAAGAATCGCAAGTAATTAAGTTATAATACTATAGAACACTAGTTCGGACAGAGCTCTAGAATAGTTATGTAGCAAGAAGGTACCTAGCTTACTAGATTCAAATACTAGCTATAGGTATAGAGACCTATACTACTATAGTATTACTCTTTATAGAGAAATACTATCCTACTAGGCCCTTAATCAATTAATTAATGAATTTGTCTATTAACGTACTATTTAAGTCTAAGACTATATAATACAGGTAGAAAAATCTACTATTCCTCTTCTTTAGATTATTGTTTATCGAAGGAAAAGCCTAACTAATCAAGCGAAAAAAACTCTAATAGATATTATTGTTCTAAGAGATAATTACAATATTACTAAGGCTTCTTAGATTTCCTTATAACTCGAACTTCTAAGTTAGTCTATATTTGTATTTCTTATTATATTATCTTGTCCTAGGTAAGACTAACTTATACCTATATCTCGCTTATTTTAATAAGCTAAGCTAGCTATACCTAAATATATTTACGTACAAATTCGTAATATATTTTAAATAAGCAAAATCTCTAGTTTTATATCCCCTCTATTTTAACCGAGTGCGCCTTATAGTATTTAGTAGAGTCTTAAAGTCGAAGTTAAAGGCTAAGAGAGAGTACTTTACCTAGCTAGATCTAGGCCTCTTATAATATATTATATATTATACTATTCTTATTTCGACAATAAGTCTTTCTACTTATTACTTTTATATCTACCTATAGTTACTAGGCTAATATTTATTATAGATTTAGGAGTATCTTACTACTTAATACTTATTTGTTTATTTATTTGTTTGTATTCTATTCTTTTATCTCTTAGATCGAATCGAGTAGATATTACTTTTCGAGAGAGTTTTCGAGAGGAAGATATTAAATTGTCGAATATAGTAGAAGCTAGCCTTAGGATAGTCGTAGTAAATCGAGTATAATAGTTAGAATAATAGTCGTAATAGAGTAGTAAGAGTAGTAGACTTACTTAGTTCCTTGTTTTATATCTAGAGAATTATATCTACACTTCTTTATATTCTATTATAGACTCCTAGAACATTCTATTACTACGTAATATTAGTTTATATAAGCTTTATATAGTTACCTAGTAGGATACTTTTTATAAGTGGATATAAACTACTATTCTTAGTCGAGTTACGACTTTAAGAATAGAAAGTTATCTAGAATCTTTGTTAAAGTCATTATTATTAATTGACTATAGCCGTACTAGGCTAGCGCCGGATTAGTAGTACCTAATACTAGTTAGGTTACTACGTGACCTAGCTAGTATCAAATCTAAAACGTTATAGATAGTCTAGAAGTCGAGTTATAGAATTAAATAGAAGATTCTAGTTATAACTTCTTACAAATCCACGACTATTAAAAGTAATACTACGTAATAGATTACGTAGTAATAGAAAGTTCTAGGAGTCTATAATAGAATATAAATAAGAGTAGATATAATCCTCTAGATAGGAACTAAGCAACTAAGTAAGTCTACTACTCTTACTACTCTATTACGACTATTATTCCGACTATTATACTCGATTTACTACGACTATCCTAAGGCTAGCTCCTACTATATTCGACAATTTAAAAGGTTATAAGCCCGAATTAGCTCTTAGCCTAAGGAACCTAGTCGCCTATACCCTATACGACTAGTTACGAACAATATCTACGCCTCTACTTATACCCTAGTAGCGTAGAATACGCAAGAAACACGAAGAAACACGCCGAAACTACGAGATTCGGTAAACTTTCCTAGAAAATTCGAGAAACTTCGATATAGATAGAGATACCCTATACTTTACCTAGGTAGGCTAGACCTAAAACGGCAATACCTACGTGGTCTATGTATAGCATATTGCGACACTGCATAGACCGACTCGGCAAACCTTCCCGATTAGGAAATCTCCCCGGATTCTACTTCCTAGGGCATTGTAACAAATTATAATTATTACAATTCCGAAAATACAAAATCTCGACAACCAGACGACCTACAAGTACAAAGTAACCTATTTTCGGACTAGCTATATACGACGGATTCTACTATAGGGAGCTAGTGGCGTTACAAAGTCCCTACGGAGTACTATCCTAAGTAATTAGGAATTTTAGCGTTACTAGTAGTATAAAAACCCTCCCGAAGGGACCTACTAGCAATTCGTATACTAATACGCTAGGACGAAAAATAGCGAAATCTTAAGGGAGGACCCTACGAAAGTAGCTAGAGTATTGTGCCTACCTCTCTATATAATAAAGGGCGATTTATATCCGAGCTTTAAACTCGTTTATATCGTTAAAGAACGCCTTATTACGAAGCTATATTATATCCTATCTTATTATAAGGATATATACTTCGTACTACTATAGGTTTTGGCTATAGCTAAATCTATAAAGATATAAGTCTTATAGGCTTAAAATAATTGAAGCTTAAGACTATATCTAAGGACCTAGTAATTTGTCTATCTACTTAAAGCTATTATTAGCTTAAGAAGTAACTAGGTCTACTATATCTAAGTCTACGACTTAATTCTAAGACTATAGTCTAGTCTTAAGAGCTATAAGATATAGTAATAAGTCTTTTAAGCTATTAGATCTACAAGATCTTTTTAAAGCTTAAGACTAAATAAGGCGTATCTTAAATATCAATAAGATATAAGCTCCTATAGAGCTATAGAGGACTTAGTATAATAGTAAGAGTTAATAGAACTACTATTATAAGTCTATTAAGCCTTTTACTATAAGTTTTAATAACGACTATAGTACTAGAAGTTAGTATAATAGCTAAGTAAGCTATAAATACTACTTCTTATAAGTTTAGAGATAATACTTCTTTAATTATATCTCTAAACTATCTTAGGGGCCTTAATAATCTAATAAGGCTCTATAATTAAGGCTTAATATAATATACTCCGACTTAATAGTACTTTAAGCTATTAATAAGTACTATAAGACTTATAAGAATAGTCTTTAAAGAAATTCTTTCTTATTTAATAATAAGAACTTATATTAAAATTAAAAAAAAAGTCGGTTTATATCTCTATAAGCTATCTATAAGCCTAAAGAGCTTAGACTTAAGAAGTAACTACTTTAAGAATTAGGACTTTATCTTATATAAGTACTATTAGTACTTTATATCTTATTCTAAGTAATAATACTTAAATATTTAGGTATTAAGACCTAGGTAATAAGAGTCCTATAGCTTTAGAAGTAATATAAGCTATATACTAGAAATCTTAAGTCTATAATAGAATAAGACTTAAGAACTTGGTAAAATACGTAATTATTGTAGCTAAAACATAAGCTATAATAGATTTATAGAGAGTATATTTCCTAAATTAAGGACTAGTTACTCTATTTAAAAGGGCTTGAACGCTATAACATAAATAGCATCTTTAGTACTATAGCTTTATTAAGATTAAGCTTTAAAGTACTAAGATCTAGATTATATACTACTAGATCTACTTTTTACCTAGAAGTCTAAAGTAGTCTAAGACTATAAGATATCTTTCTTGGTCTTATTTAAGGTCTATAAGAGTAATATTACGCTTTCAAGATCTAAAGAGATCTAAACACTATATATAAGCTAATGAAAATTAGAGTATTAGCTTAATTAAGCGTAATAAGACCTTAGACTACTATACCTAGTATAGTTAGTAACTATAAGTTACTAGTTATAGTATAAGTAATAAGTTTCTTACAAGATTAAGAAACTTATACTACTTAGAAAGCTAGTTTTACTTACTAGCTATTCTAGAACATCTCTCTAAGATATATCTAATATAGCTTATATTACTATAAAGTAGCTTCTAAGGCCTTAGACCTTTAAGTTATAATTATATAACTTAGTAATTATTAGACTTACTAAAGTCTAAGGAAGAGCTTTACTTAAGAAAGCTTAAAAAGGTCTTTACTATCTTATTATAAATATATCTACTTATACTTAAGTAGTCTTATAAACTAAGACTATAATATTATAAGGAATAGTAGATAAATTAGGCCTTACTATACTATAAATAATAAGTAAAGTTAACTATAGCTCTTATATAAGGCTATAGTATTATAAAGCTACTATAAATAAGTCTAAGAGACTAGTTCTAGATAATATAAGACCTATAATAGAGCTATCTATTATACTAGAAGCTTAGGTCTTTATAGTAAGCTTACTTAAGGA